>CM060901.1:1017217133-1018467133 GCA_030737815.1 Allium fistulosum | reverse complement strand
TATAATAGTTATAAATATATCGATCGATATGAAATATCGATGACGAATTATACTGGATTTAGTTAAACGTATTTAATTGGGGTTAAATGGGCTGTTGGCCCATGTTCTTTGAGACATGGTTCGACTCCAACAAGGCATGGGGGCAAAGAGGAAAGATTGGTTTTGAAATGAATGATTAAGATTAAGTGAGAAAGAGTATGAGGCACTATCAATTTTCTCTCTTATTCATTCAGTATAAAGTCATTTCTAAAACCTACCTTGCTCTGGTTTTTTTGCTCCTCCATTATCTTCTTTATGGCCAAAACTCTCCCTTAAAAACTCTAAATGTTCTCAAATCAAATTCATTTAAATCCAAGGCTATTTGATAGCAAGAAGGTCAATGATTCATTACTAGTAATCTAACGAATCAAGGAATTTCCAAAGGAAGAGGATTCATCTTTTCAACTTGGACATGACGACATCTATTGTAGGTAACCTTTTATTTACATAATAATTTATTGCTCATGTACATCTATGTGTATACATGTTATTATTGCTTAATTAGTTAAGTGAGACTTCTATAGGTAATGTTGTTGTCACAATAATGTTTGGATATATGCATAAATTTAATGTACTCATTCCTACTCATATTTTATTAATAATATAATGATTTTTGCTAAATAAAAGTATTTTATTTTAATATTATATTAGTTAACACAGATATATATTAATATGTAAATCAATACATTTACACTATTTATATCAAAGCATATATATATATATAATTAATGTAATAATCTTCTATTATATTTATTGAATTTTGTTATTATTCAATTACTGTAAATTATTCTATTATATTTATTGATGAAAATATTTTTTTTATTATTATTTATTGAATTTTGTTATTATTCAATTACTGTAAGATTTAATGAATTCATATAAAATAATTAACGTTTCGAAATTCATTTTTAAATTTTTTTGAAATTAGTTCATCTTCTCAAAAGCTCTAAGAAAAAAACTCAAATTTTCTGTATTTTTTTATATTATTTAAAAATTAGATTAAAATTAGCTGTTTATTATTTAATTAATTAAAAATATAATTTTTATTAAGAAAAATCTAAAACTTTTTCACAACACTTAAAATATCTTTCTTGATTTTTGGAAAATTTAAATTTTGATATTTTACTAAACAATTATTTTATATTATTTAATTAATGACAAATAGATTTATTAATGCATAATAAATATATATTAATATATTAAAATTATTATAAATTTAGATCTGTAATGGTTTCAAACTGGAAAATTCAAACTAAATTAATTATGTATATATATATATATAATTATTATAATATAAACTTACATGTAATTATTATATTCATATATATATATATATGTGTGTGTGTGTGTGTATGTGTGTGTGTATTTATGTAATTATTTTATTTTAATTCATATGTGTATATATATAAATAAGTAAGATATATTATTTCCATAAATATATAATTTTATATGCACATATATATGTTTAATTGTTACTTATAATATATATATATATATAATATTTTAGTATAATAAATATATTTATATAGAGATTATATATATAGACATGCACAAGCACATAATTACATAGATATTTATATCTTTAATTATATACACATATTTGGATAGCATACATTGCATATAGAATAAGCTAATGTGTCTGTGGCGATGTAAATCTCTACATCTATATACAAGCATGTTATACCTTCCATAGAATATTATGTTACACATGCACACACATGTACTAAATCAACTAAACTTCATACAACAATATATAAATTTAAATAAAATACACGATTTTATTTAAACTTAATTTAGAAATGTTCTAAATAAATTAGACTTCATACACCCAATAATGATCCAATAGGGTAATTATTTTTGAAATTTACCAATATCTTCCACTACGGGCTGGCCTAGTTCCAACAAAAGAATGTTAGAAATGTCCCAAATGATATACGCTGAAATCATATAAATTATTTAGTATGGAGCATGTAAGATGAGTTCCTTATGCATTAAGCAATAGGAGTTATGTTGTATTGTCTATAATATCATAATTCGCTCATGTATTTAATACATAGAGTAAGTACCAAATCTGAATTAAGGTTTCTATATGAAAATAGAGAGTGTTCCCGAGTATTTACAAAATACTAGAGAATTATTTAAGGGAAACAACGAACTCCTTATGAAGGAGTGTGCGAACTCGAACTTTATAAGTAATATCGAGTATTATGTGTCAATCGTAAATTCATATTCAATCTTAATTTAAAAACTTTAAGTTGGAAATGTTTCAAACAAATAAGTAGTGGCCGATTTAACCAAAGGCTAAGTACGTCACCTTGGATAAACTATACAACAAAAGAAGTATAAAAAATGCATAAATTTATAGCGAAGCTAGTGGTGATTCCAAATGTTGAGAATCACATGACATTGCTATATGATAACAATGTCGTGATACAGTTCGTAAAGGACCTAGAGCTTACAAGAAGTCAGGAGACATATTACGAATAGTTCCACTTGATAAAGGTAGTTTATCAGCATCGGATAGAGTAGATTGACAGAATAGATAATTAAAATAGAATAACAGACCCATTCACTAAGGGACCGACCCGATTAGTTTTTGAAAAAATCGACTGAAGAAATTGTAATAAGATTCCATAATTGACCTTAAGTGCAAGTTTTCTTTCTATTATATCTAATTTGATTATGTAATTTTTTACATATATCTAACTCGATAACCAATCTTGTTCAGAAATAAAAGGTGTTTTCTTTCTATTATATACTTGTTATATTGTAATATAATTAATTAAGAAATTAATTTAAAGTTATTAAATAGAAAATCCTTAAATGATTATGTGATAGTAATTGCATCGTGTTATAATCATGAGAAATTTATCATATTAACAATAACATATTATTTTATATATTCCTTGTCAAGTTAATTCAAGATAGAATATCGATACATCCTTTAAGACTAGAGTGCATAGATGCTCTCCAAATATTGGACAGTGTAATCATGACTATTGGGGGCACCAACGGATTATGTATTGATAATTATTGGATAAATATGAAATGACTCGTTCGAGAGTTATATGTTGGTTAATATAACTTAAGTCAAACATAGAATCTCTAAGTGGCAATGTTGCATAGCTCCCTCGACTTGAGAATACCGTGGAACTTCAATGCGAACATTCCACTTTGGTTATAATTAAATCATGGAATGAAATTCATTAAACGATTATAGTAGGGTATGAGTTAAATAATTGGAAGTGAAACACTATTTAATAGAGAATTCACCTACTCGGTAATATGGGGTTAGTATCACGGTCAACTTCAGTCAACTCAAAGTCAAAATCTATGGCAGAGTAGTACGGTTAATAACAAATCTTATTATTAAACCAAGGATTTTTTTAATGGAAAAACCAAGTCAAATGTGCACGATATTGGAATTCTGAACAAAATCAAATTTTATAAGTCCTAATGTGATATAGAGTTGACGAAGAGAATTGGTATAAATAACCATTACTACTAGGTACTGCTTATAATAAATAAAATTGGATTTTACAGGAAGATGTGTAAGTAATAAATTCAGGCAAAATGTGCCACCAATAGTTAAGGTGACGTGTGAACGTTAATATTGGAATTGTTCAATATTAATCGTCCACTGAATTTACACCTTTGAGTTACACAACCGAACTGATGAATACTCTTAATGAACCACATAATTTAATTAATTTATAATCATTGTAAATTAATTAATATTTATGAAACATTTATGGTTACATTTTATTTGATTTGTTTAAATACTATTAGTATTTAATAAAGTGTGTATATAAAAGTTATATACGTGCATATCGATATATGATGTCAATAAAATATTTGGATTAGATTTAAATATAATAAATACTTAGAGTGTTTTTGAATTAATTAATATTTGTAAAAAAATAATTATTAAAATTTTATTTGATTTTTTAATATCCTTAATATTTAATAAAGTACGTAAATAAAGGTTACAAATGGGCATATTGATATATGATATTTGCAGAATATTTAAATTAGATTTAAATGGATTAAATACTAAAAAGTTTTGGAATTTTTTTGGCCCATTCCCTCCTTGATATTGCCAGCCAAAATAGGGGAGAGGAGGAGCTTTCAATTTTTGAAATGAAGAGGCAAAGGTGAAATATAAAGGAGAAAATAAACCACTATCATAAATAATTTTATTGACCCTTTTATGTCATTTATTCATTCAGAATTTTTCTCTCCTTCTCCTATTATGTCATGACCGAAATTTCATGGGGGGATAAGAAAATAAATTCAAAAATCCAATACCAAATAATTTCAAAACAATACGTGGTTTTTATCTCTTAATCCTTGCAAGATCCGAAGATCGATTCAACGGAGTCTATGAGCTTTTGATTCATCATTTCAAGGTGTGATTTATAGACAAGATCTAAGGTAATTCTCAAGTTAATTTATTTATATGTATTATGACCAAATTTTCCCCAGTCTTCACATAGACTTAAACGATCGAATTGGATAAGCAAACGATGAAGAAATGACCCATGGACTTAAGAAACATCACAAAAATATAAGAAAAAGGAATATCAAAAAATAGTTGAAAAAATGGAAACTTGCATTTTGGGATCGGGTACTCAAGTCGCTACCGAGCTAGCTTGAAGCGAGACATGAAGTGAACCAAGGAATGGCCCAAAGCAAGTTTAAAAAATAAGGGAAATTCAACCTCGAATTGGCCTGAAGCGCATCCTAAAGCAAACTAAAGATCAGCCTGAAGTGTGACTCGAAGTCAGATCGGTACCAATTTGTAGCTTATGGATCGGTACCGATTTAAGATTTCTTGGATTGTATTGACCCCAAGACTTTTGTGTAGCGACGTATTGAATGTGGGCAACATGGTATAGCATATTTTGGAGATAATTTTGGGGATTTTTGTCTATAAATAGGACGGGAGATGCATTTGAAAAGGACCTTTCTTCTTTGTGAATATTAGGCTCAGGTCCCTAATAAGTTTCAAAATACACAAAAACCCCAGTAAAAAAAAGTGTGTAAATTAGGTCCCTAAAATTAAGTTACTAAGTAATTGCATATAGTTATGCAATTATTCACTGAATAATTGCAGACATTTATGCAATTATATCCAAAAGTTGCATAAATTTATGCAATTTTTTCGGTGAATAATTGCGGAAATTTCCGCAATTTATTGGTGAATAATTGCGGAATTTTCCGCAAATTTTTGAAAAAATTGCGGAAATTTCTGCAATTTTTTTGTGAATAATTGCGGAAATTTCCGCAATTTTTCAGTGAATAATTGTGGAAATGTCTGCAATTTTTTGATATAATTGCGTAAATGTCTGCAATTATTTATTGAATAATTGAATAAGTGTTGCCATTATTCGATAACTTAATTCTAGGGACCTAATTTACAAACCTTTTTTTTACTAGGGTTTTTGTGTATTTTGAAACTTATTAGGGACCTGTGCCAAACTGTCTCTTCTTCTTTTCTAAATTTTCACTTTTCCATAAACCTTGTTGGATCTCCTCCGATCCAAGACCACTGATCTGTAAACTCTGTTGGATTTCTAATGATCCAAGAATACCGATCTATAAAATCACATTCTGTAAAAGTCAAGAAATCGAATAACAAAGTTTAAGTGGACGTAAGCCAGAGAATTCGCCAAACCACTATAAAAATTGCGTTCTTTGCTATTTCTTGTGTTTTCTTGATAATTTTCATATTTGTTACTTTATTGGATGTCTGTCCCATTTTTGGTACAAAAATTTTGGTGCTTTCACTAAGAGGGAGCTAGGATTTAATGATTTAAAACTTGAATTTAAGAAGATGAAGAGACTATCAACTAGGAGAACTACTATTAGAGAAAGTGTGCAAGAACATGGAGGCATCCAGGAGCTGTTCTCAGGATCAAACCCCCCATCAATCTGTATAAATAGAGATAAGATGGAGAGAATGATAAAGGAGATGCAATTAGGATGTCGACTCAACAAGAAGAAATGTTCGATAGATTCTTTAGAAGAATGGAACAATAAACGACGATTGGAATAACTAGAAACTGGAACCAAAGGCCAGAAGGCAGAGCAAACTCCCATGGAATCAAAGGCCAGAAGGCAGAGCAAATGCCCATGGAATCAAAATAGAACAAGTTGGAGCAACCCTTATAAAGAAAACTTAGATCGATACCAATCCAAGGAATCAAATCGGTACCGATCCAAAAATACAAGGGTACATAACCGATTTGAATTTGGGATTGAATGATGAATTTCGCAGGAAGGACGTCGAACCTCGGAGAAGGAGCCAAAATGCGAACGTATGACAATAGGAGTTGGATCCAGAGTTCCTTGCTAGAATGAGGGCATGATAAAGGCTTGGATCGGAGACTTCCATTAGATGACAATGACAGGATCACTGAGATAGTATGACGGGTAATGAGAAGTGGACCCCAAGGGTGGATCTTAGAAGATGTGAATAGGAAACCATTTACTCTAGACATCCAATGTGCTAGAAATCCGCCTGATTTTAAGCTACTAGCACTAGAGACGTATAATAGAAGGACAAATTTGACTGTTTACTTGATGAGATACATCTGACATATGAAGGTGTTGGTTTCTTCTAAAGAGGTAATGAGATGATGTTTCCCATTATATTTGACGAATTTGGCAATAATGTGGTTTAGACAATTGGAGAATTGGTCCATGAGCATGTGGACCGAACTGGTGGAAAGGTTCATGAAGCAATTGAGAGTGCATGTTGCATGACCAAAGAATGTTATAATGCTTTCGAACATGAAATAAAGGGCCGGAGAGATCCTATGAAGTTATTTGGTGAGATTCAACGCAACAGCCTTTGCAACGCAGAAGCTAGATTCATCGATAGTTTTGATGGCAGTGGTATCCGGAGTTGCTAGCAAAACCAATTTTAAAATTGCTTTGGAGAGAGATCTGTGGATGGATCTTGTGGAGTTCTACCATAAGGCTGAAAGATTCTTGCGTCAGGAGGATCCTGAAGTGGATGAAGGTGTTAAGGTAAATGTTGTGGATGACAGAGGATCATCTAGAACAGGATATGGAAAGGATAAGGAAAAAAAGGTCGATGATGGCTTTGGAGGACCAAAATGACAAAGGAGAGAACCAAAATTCTCCTCTTACACTGAATTAATAGAGAGCCTAGAAAGAATCTCCTTGGATACCGACGACAGATCCCTTATAAAAAATTCGCAAGGAGAGAGCGCACATATTGAGAAAGAAATTTTGTAAAGTATTGCCCGTTCCATGAGCTGGACAAGCATGGCACAAAAGAATGTCGACATCTGCATGACTTGAGAGAAGAGCAGATTCGGAATAACTAAATATTGCAATACGTAAGGAAGCAAACTTTAGTGGTGCAGCCGGAGTGACCACCACCTTCGTTGGATATATTTTGGTTTGTCCAGGAAGCTGGGTGATGATAGTTATCCCATGATCAGGATAGATTGAGATCGGGTACGATCTATGCACTCTAGTTTTTTTAAATAAGATTCGAAGTTTTACTATTGGACCGCATACACGTGCACGAGATCTCGATCGGTCCTTGAACATACTTTGAGTTTGGGTCCGAGAGTAATCCTTCATTGAATTAAATGTTTTGATGTTTGTTTGATGTACTGAATTGAGATAGATGAATGATGGTTAATGGATGTGTGGATTTGAAAACCACTTAAATGTCATGATTGACATTGATACTATAACGAAATACAAATAGAGTTTGGTTATTCTCTAAAACTAAGAAAATAGAATGATAAAATACGAGTCCCCTCATCAAAGAGGGAGCAGATGGATTCATACTGTATAGCGAGTCCCATTACTAGAGAATAAATGGATGGGCACTCTTGGATATAAAACCCCTTTCACCAAAGAGTGAATGGAAGGGCATGCTCAGAAAGCAAGTCCCCAAGTCAGAGAGCGAATGGATGGGTGTGCTCGAAAAGCAAGACCTCTTATCAGAGAGCGAGTGGATGGGTGCGCTTGGATAGTATGTGCCCTTACTAGAGAGTAAGTGGATGGAGTTCATTAGTCATTCGCTCCCTTTGTCAAAGAGTAAGCGGATTAGAATCAATATGAACTAATGATCGAGAAATATAATGATCCAGAGAGATCGAGGATTAAACCAACAATCCAATGGGAACATGGATTAAACTAACAATCCAGAGAAATCGAGGATAAAACTAATGATCCAAAGAGATTGAGGATAAATCTAACGATCCAAAGAGATCGAGGTTTAAACTATTGATCCGAAGGGATTAGGAAATGGATTGGTTGTTGATTTCACTATCCAGAGAAACTGAAAATTAGACTTTGGATTTGAACGCTATTTTACTTTGAAACAATTTGATAGAGATTACCATACTATGTCATTGCCTTGATTCGGTCAGACTCATTTACGATGGGCTGCCAAGCGATTTCAGGCGATTTATAAATGATGCTTTAATCAGTGACAATGTACCACCCTAATTGATAACTTATGATTGCCTAACGATTGATGCAAGTCATAGTTCTGATTCGGTTGAGTGTTCTTATAATGGGATACTGGGCGATACTAGACGATTCATAAATAATGTTCCAACTAGTAGCAATGCACTTACACAATTATTGACCTTTGATTACCCGATACATGCTCAACTCATGATAATAAAATCCCAACCGAACACGGGATAACACTGATTTCAATATATGATCACTAACTCCTGGGCGAACATGAAACAATTTGTTTACCATATAAGCTATAATAATTCTAGGAGAACATGAAATGATAATGATTTGTGACTAACACTCGAGCAAGGACTCGAGTCCTTGGCTATGGCTGTTTGGAACGACCTTTGATTTATAGTGAATACGAAGGAACTGGACGATTCACTGCTATTCAATCAGTTAATATCTTGAGTGCTCAACTACTAGTGATTCAATGACTTTAATATTTGTTCTTGAGCAAAGCTCACCTTTCATTTACAAGGCGTGCTTTGGTGGCCAAGTGTTATAGCTGAATTAGCCTTGTCTTTGTATAGACTTAAATGATCGAATTGGATGAGCAATCGATAATGAAATGAACCAAGGACCTGGGAAACGTCATAAAAAGGCAAGAGAAAGGAAATATCAAAAAATAATTGAAAATAGTTGAAAATTTGGAAAGTCGCATTTTTGGATCAAGGTCCTCGAGTCGGTACTAAGCTAGCTTAAAGCCCGACTGAAGCGAACTAAGGGTTGGCCTGAAGCAAGTACAAAATATACAAGGGAAATTCAACCTCAAATTAGCCTAAAATGTATCCTAAAGCAAACCAAAGATTGGCCCAAAGTCAGATCAGTATCTATCTAAAGCTTATGGATTGGTAGCGATCTGTGATTTCTTTGATCGGAGTGACCTCGAGACTTTTATGGAGAGACCTACTGAACATGAGGAATGTGGTGGAGCATATATTGGAGATAATTTTGAGGTTTTTGGTCAATAAATAAGAGGGGAGATGCATTTTAACAAGGACCTTCTGTCTTTTTTAATTTTTTTACTTTTCCATGAACCTTGTTAGATCTCCAACAATCCAAGACCACAGATCTGTAAACTCTATTGGATCTCTACCGATCCAAGAATATCGATCCATAAAATCATAGTTTGTAAAAGTCATAGAAATCAAATAACAAAGTTTAAGTGGAGGTAGGTTAGAGAATTCTCCAAATCACTATAAAATTGTGTGTTCTTCATTACTGTTTCTTGCTTTTTCTTGATAGTTTTCATATTTATTACTTCATTAGGTGTCTATATCATTTTTGGTGTAAATAATATGTTTTATCATTCATATGCTAGGATTTTGTAAGATTCTTCATGTGTTTAATTGACCATTTTGTATATGTGAATCGAAACCATCTTCTATCTCAATTGAATTTATGATTATTGTATTGTTTTAATCCAGATCTATAACGATCTTCCTTTCTTACACCTAAAGACAATACTTAATACATCCTCAGTATTCGCGTGCCGATCATTTAAGTTTCCAAAAGACAGGTTGTTTGGGGTGGAAGAAAGAAAAAAACATAATAGAATCTCACATCGTGATGAGTGATATATAATATACATAAAATCTTTACAAAAAGAAATCATCTTTATTTATGCACAACGTCGGAGTACACCAACCTATTTTCAGCCTGAACAGTTATAACAACCCGTCCTTACAATTCTGATAAATACAGACAAGAACAAAACAAGCATAACAGCGGGAGAAAGTACGATATGTCAATACATCTTGGAGAATCCAGCTCGTCACCTGAAAGCTCCAAAGCATTTAGCTAAATATGTAAAATATGCTCGAGCTGAGCCGAGCATTATAAGAAAATAACGCTAGATCAATCTGGTAAAACCTGCATGAGAAACTCAAATCACAAGGAATTTTATTTATTTAACTTGTAAAACCTTTTAAAATCAAAGGTATCTCGTAAGACAATGCCACATATAAACACGGACGAGGTTTTACCTTACGATAACCAAAACACTTTCTATAGAAAATCGAGTGATATTATGATAAGGCCTAGAATACAAATACATATTAATCATAGCCGAAATTGTTACATTAAATTTTAGCATAATAGATATACAATCAAGTCCACAGGCTCATATTGAAGAATGGATTCCAACTATGAAAGGTTAACGGTTTACCCACCAAATCCGTACACCTCAAGATAAAATGAACGGGAGGATACAATACGTTGCACCTCAGCTACTCAGGACTAGCCCTACCCCATATTGGATAGCGTCGAATATGACCACCCCATGGTTGACAAATAACCATAATGGGCCCTAAAGCATACACAAATATCGACTCTAGATATGGGATGATCATACCCTAATGAGAGCGACCCACATAAACCTACCGCATGTCCCTACTTTAGTCATTTTCTAGGTTGATGAGGCTTGAGGCTATGATTACCTTTTATATAGTAAACCACCTTGGAATGCTAACGCTGCCCTTTAGGCAGAAATGCAACACCAACATTCATCCATGTAAGTTCGTTCTAGGTATGAACGAAACCGAAGGCACTACCCCTACTATATAATTTTGGAATCACCCTTAGGATTAATAGCAAGTAGTCCTTGAACTTCAAAAGCTCTATCTTCGATCATCTTCAAGATGTCTTTAGTTCGAAATGCTTGAGTCAGATCGAAGTGGTTTTTGAACAATTTATACTTATTTGATCCCAGTCTCTTCGAAACAACATTTAATAGTTTCTGTAAACTCAACTCTGTTCCTTTTGAAAATAATTAGACAATACATAGAAGTAGGGATAACCCCTTAACCATTTAAGTGGACAGATCTCCCTATCATCTGTCTTAGGAGAACAAAACAAGATTTATACGCACAGTACAACATTATCGAAGATGACTATGCCATATAACTCATGTGTTTCTCCTAGATATTTCCAGAGCTATATTTTGGTGTAGATTTGATAGTTAGTTATTTAACTATCAAATAAGCAAATAAGCAACAATTCAGATATTTAGTTACCCATAGCAACAACTAAGCCTCAAGTAAATCTTTCATTTATTTAAATCTTTTTCCAAAATATTTTGATAAATATTCATATACTTATCTCACTGGCATAAGTATATTCACATAACATAGTGGAATATTCTAATTTCAAAATCATATTATAAAGATCAAAACAATTGTTATTTAAAATAGAGATAAGGATAACTCCAAACAGCATTCCTTTGGTGTTAAGTGTGAAACGAATGTTCCATACCACCTTGATTAAGAATTTCGGTTAAGGGAAATCCAAATCTCAAATTATTGTATAAATTTCTTCAATAAATCCTTTTAATAAATCTCTAAGTCTGTTTATAAAACCCTTTTATAAATATCAAAACCAATTATTAAACTCTTTTATAAATATTCAAAATCATTTGTGAAACTCTTTAACGAATATCCAAAATCATTTAAAAACTTCTTATACAATCCTTCCTTATTTAAAACAACTTCTTTAATAAAATTTAATCAATAAAGTTCCTTGATAAACAATCAATTATTTAAAACACCTTTAAATAAACATATTATTTAAAACAACCCTCATTAAATTATTTTAAAATCACATTAACAGAATGATGATTTTTAAACAATTATTTAGAAAAGTATTATTTATTTCAAAACATCTTTAATAAAATAATTGCTTAATTATCCTTTAAATATCATATTTAAAATGATAATAAATTTTACACATTATAAATAAGTAATAACTTTACTTTCAAATCTTTATTAAAAATATATTTAAAATGATTGATTTCAAAAAATCAAAAAGATGCTTAAAGGCCACAATGGTTCATTTAATTGAGTTTAACTTATCTAGTTATAACATGGGTATTTACATAACAAGGAGATATGTAAAAAGGGATCAACAACCAACAATTAATCAATATATAGGTAAATGTCCAAGTTATTCTAATAGCAGATGGGGTTTTCTTCTGCTAAACAGATGTCCAAGTTAATATAATAGCAGAATGGGTTTTATTCTTCCCAATTGATGTCAACAATAATTTAATTAGCAGAACGGTGTTTTATTCTGCTAAACAAATATCATTCGTGAAGTATAATTAATTTAAACTACGTCATTATCCAAATTGACATACTTATAATGGGTCAGTATAGATTTATCACTAAATTATACTACACTAGAACTATCAACTATTTATACTAGAGCGTTATACTCGTCAATACGAGTCCAACGCAAAAATCCGTCAGTCGAATGGACTTAAATCGGGGAAGATATTCAATTTTGAAGTTAACACTTACTTAAATGAAATTTAAACCAATTTATCCCATTCAAACCTAAGGCCCAACATCAGCAAACCCAACCTGCCTTTAATAGTTCCTTTTTCCCCAATTACCAACCCCAAATTCATGTACATGAAATCAAATGCACGCGTGCATATTAGCATCGGCACAGGGCAATGCTCCACTATTCTCCGATCTGCCTTTGCCATCATGATGCTCCTCGCATGCTTGACTCTATTGACCCAACCAAACCCCGTCTGCACCCTTCCTCCATTTTCTGACCAAACCGAGACACCTGCTGTAGCAAATGTCGCATCAACCATTGGAGCACCAAACTCCTCCAAACTCAGCCGCAAGGCCCTTCTCTCCTCCATAAACCTAATGCCAACCTTCATTTCGCCAATCGTCACTTAAATCTCTTAATAATCTAAACCCTAGCTCATGATAATCATTGGTGATTGTCGCCAAATGCCACCAAACTTACCCCAAAAAAACCAAGTCTCCCTACGACTCCAACGACGCATACGGCTTCATCTAATGCTTTGTGGGTTGAGGGAATTTGATTTTTGAAGTTTGTAAATAAATTTTCCCGTTTACTGAAATCGAGTGATTTCAATCTCCCCACTCGATGAAATCGATCATGACCATTTTAAAAAATAACTAAACCCCATATCAATCAAACTTGCAGTTGGTCGCATTAGCTAATACACTATGGTTTGAGACATAATGATTTTTGAACCTGAGGGGCCGATTCTTTTTCATTTACAGAGACTAAACAGAGAAGAAGAAAAGAAGTTCAAGTGCCTGTATATGTTCGTGTCAGTGTACATATTTCCAATTATAGCAAGCATACATCACATTCAAAGCAATATCAACTTACTATGTTTTAAATTTGCTATTTTAAACAATTATAAAAATATGTATATCACCTAAGATCAAATTAACAACTATCTGTACTACATTCATTTAGAAGAGTGTTAGCAAGGGTTTTAAGATATTACTACATTATTATTTCCAAAAGTGTATAAATCAAATTTAGAGTTGTCACCAAAATAAGCCAGATCCAAGCATTTCCTTAGCAAATCATCCCCACATAATTTCAAAACTAATTTCAAGCTTTGTGATTTTCAAGATTAGAATTTTATGATTTTAAGAAGAGGAAACAAGGAAGTAGAAATGGAGTTATGAAAATAAGATGGAAAAATAAATGAAAGGTTACATGGAACTTTACTTTTATAAATGAAGAAGAAACAAAATGACACATTTTCCCTTAAATCAAAAATTTAAACTCAAATATCATTTCAACTAGCCACCAACTTGTCCCCCCTAATCAATATAAAAACACTTCATGTATTAATGTTTTCATAAGGTATCATTTCACCTTTTTAATATCTTTTCAAATTTTAATTTACTTAGATTTCATAAAAAGTCACATCTCTTTTTATATTAACTTAAGAATACATATAAGTATTAAAACATACCCTAATTATCTTATAAATGAGTATGTAAAATTATACAATTGAGTTTACAATGTTTCCGACAACTTTTAGACGACGACAAGTCGAAATTTCAAAAAACGAATTCTGGTCATATTTTCAAATTTTTTTGATCTATATATTTTTATAAACAAATTTTGAAAACTATTTCACCATTATTATTTATTATTTAAAAGAGTTTTATTTTAATTATAAAATCAATTATTTGAATATTTAAAATTAATTACATATTCGCAAATCAAAGCAGTAAAATTCTGGGTCATTATAAGATATATATATATATATATATATATATATATATATATATATCTTCTTCATCCCTTCATAATATATGTTCATCTCAAATTAATATGTTTATATTATTAGTCGCTATAATAACTCGTCTTTCTGACCCTCGGACTCACCGCTCGAACAAAAGTTAACGTCTCGAAGACTAAAAAAACATCAAGTCATTATGATACAATAACAAGTAAACGAAGCATATTCTAACTACAAAATTTATGAACTTGTACTAGAAGGATACAACTTATAATATAAAACATCTTATATTCAACGTAGACCCGAACACCTAGTTAGATTTGTACAATAAATCTAGTTCCCATCCATTATAAATAGGAATATACTAGCATATGTTTATACAACATTTACAACATGAAGCCTTCATCACCGTGTCCATCACGCCAACAAGGTCCATCAACCTAATGATATATGTAGTGAACAACATTCTACATATCAAAGGATTGTAAAATACTTTTGTTTTATTCGTACAAGGTCGTATGATTCTATAATTTTAGGATATGACTCTTAAGGACATTTTACACACTTCTGATTTTTTTCAAATTTTTATGTGACCATTTTGAACCTAAAAACTTTGTTTGGGGGTATAGCTTTTGATATAAGTCAAATTAGGGTCTGAAAGTAGTACCATTGCTTCAGGATGATAGTTTTCTATTTCGAAGAGTGGTCAAAATAGAAAAAACGGACTTATGGTTAGGAAATTATGGTTGTTTTAAATTTTAACAACTGTTGGCTAGAATTAGTGTGTAATTAATTAAGCCCATTAGTTGACCCATTAGTCTAATTAGAGAATACTATAAATAGGGGCTGTAGCAATCAAATTAGAACTTTCCCCTCTCATTCCAAATCAGGTCTAAACCCTAATTAGCCCTAAATCTATCCTAATTCATTCAAATTTCTCTTTAAATCTAACTAGATTATGGATTAGACATTAGATCTTCGATTAGAAGCTAGAGATAATCAAATTGGTTGATTAGAAGTACTTTTCATTGCCATCCAGATTGGATCTATATTCAAATCGGTTTAATTTGGTAATTGGTGAGTGGTTTATACCTTCTCACTATACCATGCACGTTTATATGGTAGAATTATAGGATGTAACATGTTTTAAATTACTTTTGGCCATAAAAACTTTTATAACTCTAAGTACATGTTAATCCATGCATTTGATATACATTAATTAGAAATCACCTTTGTATATGTTTATATATTCATGCTATTTGTAGATCTATGTTAGAGGTTGACTTGTTTACCTTATTTCTATGGATTGCATGTTTGAATGGATGAAATTGCTTGTTGTTCTATGTTTCTATGATATGATTTGATGTTGTTTTCTAATGTTTTGGATGTTTAGAAAGATAGGTAGGAGAATTGAGCATATTGAAGGCAAAGATGATTGGAATTGGATGAAAATTGGAAGGGAGGCTCTAGAGTATGGGAAGAGCATAGTGTTCAAGTCGCGAGCTCAAATTTATGAAGTACACATGTCGTCACCGACATGAAGAGATCAGCACTGACGTGTTTGGGTTGGTCCAATTGGTCATCGATTTAAGGGAGAGTAAGAGCAAGACTAGTGGAGGTTGCCTAAGGTGATGAATTGGTGATTGGCAAAGTGTTGGAGGCTATGACGACTTGTTTTTAGAACGAGGAGTTGAGTGCTTTAAAGAGAAGACTTATTCCTATGACGACTTGATTTGGGTTTATAGGTCGGGGTCTAAGCATCTAGGCATATAGTACTGGAAACAAGGAAGGAGCAGAAGAAAACTCAGCCATTAGTTGGTTAAGTAGAGCGATCATCACCTACATGAAGAGGTCGGTATGGACTTGTTATGTTGAGTCCAATGAGAGTGGAACTTCTGGCGAATGGTGTAGGGGTGTTGTATAAAGATTGCTACGATAATTGAACATATCAGAGGCAAAGATGATCGAAATTGGACAAAATTTGGAAGGGAGGCTCTGGAGTATGGGAAGAGAATAGGTTTAAAGTCAGGAAGTCCAATTCATGAAGTTCACATGTTGGCACTAACATGAATAGCTCAGCACCGACATGTTTGGGTTGGTCCTATGGGTCATCGATTTTGAGGAGAGCGAGAGCAAGGTTAGTGGAGGTTGCCCAAGGTGATGGATTGTTGATTGGCTAAGTATTGGAGGCTGTGATGACTTGTTTCGAGAACAAGGAGTTGAGTGCTTTAAAGAGAAGACTTGTTCCTATGACGACTTGTTTTGTGTTGATAGGTCAGGGTCAAAGCATCTAGGCATGGAGTGCTGGAAGCAAGGAAGGAGTGGAAGAAAACTCAGCTATTAGTTGGTTAAGTAGAGAGATCGATACCGACTTGAAGATGTCAATACCAACTTGTCATGCTGAGTACAATTGGAGTGGAACTTCTGGGGAATGGTGTAGGGGTTCTATAGATTGTGTTGGAGGTGTTGACTCATTCGCATCAGGGTTGAATGGCGATGTAACAACATGATGAAAAGCTAGAACCTTCGGATGTTGGCTCGTATTAGGGGTAGGTTCCGAAGATGGCGGCTCGGTAATGGAGGGATCCATGGGATCTGGGAATGTGGAAGGGTTCCTTATCAATAATGGAAATTTGATTGAGCAAGAAGGGCTCCATGTCTAAAAGGAGAAAAGGAGAGCTCGGATAAGTACGTGCTAAGGAATCATTGATGCTTCGAGTGTTTCTTGTGTACTCGAAGCAGGGGTATTATAAGTGGGGACGCCTGTGGATTGTAACAAGGATCCGAATACCCTGGATTAGTGGCTTTAGGTCTAGTATCTAGCTTTGGGGCTATGAGACACATATCAAGCTTTGGGCTATGTGAAACGAGAGTATACAAAGAACTAGGATTTCCATTAGCCCCTGGTTGTAAGAAGTCCATATCGTATGTTTAGAGCACAGGGGTGAGTGATGGTGAGTCTTATTTGATGGATATTATGGTTGCTGTGATTGCTTTCCTTTACTGGGCTACACTCAAGGATATCGTTTGGAGTAGGTACCAAAGATAAGAATATTTGAACATCCACTATGGTATTCTATATTGTACCCTTATGATATAGTAGAGTATCATATTGTACTGTTATGTGCTAACTCTTTGGTTACAGGTATAGGTTAGGTATGATTCGTGTACTCTTTTTCCTAACCATATTTACCTATATGATATCTTAAGAGATTTTTATCGCTCACACCAGACTTCTATCTAACCCAAGGTTCTATGCTTTGCTTCTTATTATCTTCGGTACTCTTAAATGAGTAGACTAGATAACAGGTTTTGGTGATGCAGTAGCTGTTTGGAGGACGAGTTGGATGGAGTTATCTCGTATTATATACCTATATGGAGTCTACGCTTATTCCGCTATGTAGTACCGGGGAGCCTTAGTAATGACTGCTTACTATTTGTATTTGAGAGAGTTATGGAGTCTTTTTCCATTGTATAAACTCTACTATTGATGTATAAATTTGTGGATATTAGACTCTGATGATGGTTTGTTCACATTGTTATTACCGTCCCTTCTGTTGTATATGTGATATTATATTTTGTCTATACACTGTGAGATATACGATAGGTTATATGTTGCATTTTTTCATTCCAAACCCTAATGATCGTCATATATTAGCCGGGCACGGCTGCAGCACACTAATTATACTCTACTGCTGCCGGTGGTATATGGCGGTCGTCACATTTTTTATCAGAGCCTTGATCACGTGATTAACCTGAGTTGATACTGTAATCCAGTATAGATAAGAGAGGAGTTTTCGTCTTAGACTGGATCTAGAGTGTATATATACTAGAGAGTGCGTACTTGTTATAAGTATGGTTTTCAAAACTATATAATAATATAGTATAAGTCGCATGCATATGATCACTATGGACATAGTTTTCTTTATGCAAGACTGATCATTCTTGTTACAGATGAGAATGAACCGTCATACAAGGAATACCGGGAGATCTGCTTTAGGGGTTGAAGAGGGAGCAAAATCAGGAGCTGCTATGCCTGATTTCCAAGCCAAGTCCAATTATATGATGGCTAATATGATGAGAAATGTCCCCGAAGTTGTGGTTGGAGGAGGTGCTACAGTGCAAGTGCCTAGGGCTGATTTTGCTAAATTAAGCATGGATTACTCTATCCTTGGAGGAAAGACATTCTATAGGATGGACTGAGCTATAGAAATGCAAGATTGGTTGGATACTTGTGAGCGCATCTTTGGTGATATAGAGGTGGAAGATGCTATGAAGAGACAATTGGCTTCGAGGCAGCTTCAAATCCTAGTTATGAATTGGTGGAATGCTGTCACTATTGCTACTCCAGAAGACCAATTTTCTTGGGATCAGTTTAAGATGAGGTTTGAGGAGATGTAACGACCCCGAATTTTAATTAAATTTAAATTGATAAATTATTGACTTTTTGAATAGAAATTGTAAAATAAATTTATAAAAGTGATGTGAGTTTCCCCGACTTAAACTAAATTTGGTATAAATCATTTTGCAACTTTAAAATATTGTATATATGTGGATATATGTGTATGGATATATATATATGAGTAAATCTGGAATTATAAATATAAGTATATATATTTGATTTGAATTTAAATTGTAAATAAATGGTTTAAGAATATAAATATATAAGATACAAAATATAAAATAAATACATTAGAAAAATTTTAACAACAAATTAAAATAGAAATTTATATTATAAAATAATATTATTAAAGATAAAGTTAAAAAGAAAGAAAACATATTTAAGTATGAAACAAGGCAATATAAAACAAGACAAAAGAAATTTATACAAGTATTTTTAGTACCCTTAAACTAGAAACAAAACTGCATATGCATTTGAAATAATATAAGACAGAAAATATCTCTAGCACACAATCTCTCAGCCGAGTAAAAAGAAATGCAAGGGATTAGAAAATCTATGTACAGGGTATTGATATAGGAAGATAAACACAAGTATGAAATAAAAATAAATAGACAAAGTTGCTATGTACAACATCACCTCCAACACATACAATATCATTATCAGCCGAAGTCAACAAGTGTGCAAGTTAAGAATAAAGAAAATAAAATAAGGCAAGTTTGTACAACTCAATTAATGCAAGCACACTAAAAATTCACATCAGCCTCCATATACAAATGAAAAATATCTGAGCATAATAAAGAAAATTTATAACTCTGCACAAATCTTATTACTTTGTACAAACCAATGTTATATCACCTGTACAAAACCCATCTCTGTATATTTCCTTCATCATCTTCACAATTCAGTTCGTTCATAATTTAGCAAGCCTGGAAAGAAAAAAAAAGTAAAGTAACAAACTTCAACTTAATCAACAACTAGAAGGTTGAAGAAATGATTTTAAAGTAAACAAAATTCCAGTCTGGTTCAACCTATAAAGCTCTGTTTGTTCTTCCTCTTCTAAATTGTGAGTAACTTCACTTTTCTCAAACAACCTAAGTTTAAATCTAGTGTATGATGATTATCAGATATATTGTTGTATGAAATATATGCATTTCATTTAATTTTGATAAGATGAAGCCTGCTCATTTTCCTTTTATATGGATGATGCTCTGTTTAAAATTTTTAGAGGCCTGAGTTGCTTCAAAGATCATATGTGCTCAACCTATTGATTGTTAGGACAAATCATCTAAACCAAATATGTTTGGTTGAGTATAAAGTAGATTGTAAAATTTAATTTATGGTAAATAAAGTTGATATGCTCTGGGAAAAAACTCAAGAACAGTAATACCCAATATAAGTGACAAATTAAAACATCATGAATTATCGATTCATGTTTATAAACTGATTGCTTAATCAAAATTAGGATTTTTGAAACTCGAATCACATTTTTTAGTGATAGAATGAGATGGCATTGTGGTGTTGAACGGAAAATGGGTTTTGGTCGAAATAAGGTGGTCGGGAGCACCGGGTTGGCCGGGGTTTTGCGAGGAGGTAGAGGGGCTTACGGGGTAGCTAGAAAAATATTGAATCATAGAATTAAGCTATGTGGATTTTGTGATTTGGATTTAGAAAATTTTAACCTAGTTTTTAGCAATGATGGGAAATTGTTCACCGCGGTCTTAATATGGATTCGAGTGTTTCGCTACTTTGGGTGGTCGAAGTTTGGGTGATGTTGAAGTCGAGGCCGGAGGTGGAAGTTCACTGGTGGTCGGAGCGCCGTGGGGGAAGTGATGACAGGTTTGAAGTGGGGAGCAGCCGCGTGTTTCCAGGTTTGAATGGAGTACTCGTTTTTCATTTTGAAGCGCTACAGTGGTTTTTGGGGGTTGTGTTGTGGTCATGGGTTGATCGGCGATGGGGTACGACGTTGGTAGGTGGCCGGAGGTGGCTGGAGGCGTGCACGTGCACGTGTGTGCACTCGTATCTGGTCTGGGTGGTAGTGTTTGGGGAAGAGAGGGGAACTCGAGTTGGTCTCGGGTAAACGATGAGGTGGCTCGAGTGACGTTCCGGGAAGATGAGTGATTAACCTGTTTTTAATGAGTTTAAAGTTAAAGTTAAAACAAAGTTTAAAATAGGGAAACATGAGTTTACTCGGGGAAATGGGTAGGAAATCTCGAGTGTTTACTCGAGTAAACCTGTAGGCATTCTCTGGTTTGATTTCAACTTGCAGCCTATTAAAAAGAAAGAATTTTTTTTAAAGTTAATTATCTTAATCAAATTTTAAGCATTGATGATTTAATAAAGGTTTGACAAATTTAAGTTAAGAATTTAATTTCAAGTTTTAAATTAAGTAAATACTTAACAATATATTAAAAATCCAATTAATACTTTAATTAAGTAATCAATGAAAGACAAGTTTTAAGTGTAATTAAAGTTTTCAAGTTAGTAATGATTTGATTTCAAAGTTATAAAAGAAAATTGTAATATGTTAAGTAAGATGATGATTAAGAATATTAATCCATTGATAATGGTAATTAACCAAGTGAATTTAGATTTATGAATTTATTATTAACGATTGATTAACAAATGATTCAGTGTTAATTACTTTGCAATTAAGGATTTTAAATTAACTGCTTAAAGATAATTAATTTATTTAACTAACTAATGATTATGATTGATAAATTAATGATTAGAGATTAATTTATTTGTAATTAGAATTTACTTAATTGAGAAATTAAGATTAAGTAATTCATGATTTAAGTTGATTAATCATGTAATTAAAGAATAATTAATCAAAGGATATTTAATTATGGTGGTTAATTAATTAAAGTGATTAATTTGAAGAATAATTAATTAAAGGGGTAATTAATTAGGTGATTAACTAATTAAGAAAAATAAATCAAAATGGTTTGAAATTAATGATTAATTAACCAGGATTAGAAATTCATAAGAAATTAATCTGATTTAAATTAATCAGACAATTAACTGACCTTACTTAGGAATGTTTGGATTCTATTGAATGTGAATTGTTTGATATCCCTGATATAGGATGCTTTGTGATACACTCTGATTTGTATGGTGATCTGTGATAAATTATCTGTGATGTAATTTATTATCTGTGATTTTTATATATCTGTGATCTGTGCATGAACGATAAGCGTTATAGTTTATATCGCTTATCAACTATATCCTGTATTTTGATCTGTGATGATTCATCGTGTTGCACTATTGTGTTAAACCCCCGGACTACACTTTTACACACACAAATATGGATTTCATATGGAAATCGGTTAAGTCACAGATGATTTAAATTTAATATTTTTGAAATTGAAATATTGTTTTCAATTGATTTTGGAAATGGATTTGGGTTAAATGTTAAAGCTTTTGAAATGGAATTTCAAATATAAAAGTTATTTCGAATAACTTAATCGAGCTTTGAAATTTAAATAATTTGATTTGAATTCAAGTTTGAAATTAAATTCTATGATTCGAAACAAGGGATTTAAGATGTTGTACTAGTTATATGAAATTAAACCATTTTAAAAGTACAATTTTGAGATTTGGATTTAACCCAAGAACCTTAACTCGTATAAATGAATCAGGTTTTCCGAAATGAAAACTGTTTGTTTTAAAAGAATAATAGCTTTCAGATAAGAAATGAAATTCCAGTTTAATTAAAGGAATTTCAAGATTGAATTGAAAAATGGTTTTCCAAGTTATGAATGAATTCTTTTTGAAAGCTATGAATCAAATCTGTTTATTTTCAACAGATTTAAAAATGATGATTTGTTTAAACCATTTGAAATGAAATTGTTTTGAAAGCCGTAAGTTAAATCTTTTGATTTAAAGATTTAACGAGTTAATCAAATTGAAATGGAAATTCATTTGGAAAATCTGTGAATGAATCTTTTGTTTAAAGGATTAAAATTGTGGAAATTATTTAAACCATTGAAGGTTGTTAAAATGAATCTTTTTGTTTAAAGATTTGGAAATGGTAATTTGTTAAACCATTTGAAGAAAAGAAAGTTGGGTTTAAGTTGTGACTTAATTGAAATCCCAATATCCATATGTTTTTAAATATTGCGCTCATTATTCGGTTTAGCCGGGAGAGGACCTTTGTGTCACATAACCCATTCCGAATAAGTGATACGTCGTATATGGATAGCATTTGAAGACCGGTGTTGAAGACCAGGTGTTTGCGAAAACGATAGGATAACCTATCGATTGTCTCTGCACCGAGTAGCGCCCGGTATAGAGATTTCCTAAGTGATGGGAAGTCCGATCAGGATTGTGAATACCCGGATTTGCAAGGGCTTCTTCGGAAGTGCCTTCGGTTCTGTTCGAACCCGAAACAGACTTGTATGGTTACATGTCTGACATTACACTTTGAGATATAAAGCTGATTTCTTTCAAATACAATTCTGTTGGTGGCGGAGAATTTATTCTCTTAGCTTAACACCCTTCTCTGAGACGTACGAGCTCAGAGGTTATGTAGTTGAAATTTATCAGCGATATACTCCCAATTTGGTAATGTGGCATGCTGAGTGTTGCTGTGTGATGATCATTGTTTGATTATTTGTGATATGATCATTTGTTTGATCATTTATCTTTGTGATCATTACTTTGATCATCTGTTGACCCAAAGCATGGCTTTGTGACAAAGCGTAGCTTTATGGACGAGACTTCGTCAGACCTCACTCCTTGGAAATGGTCGAAACAGGAATGTTGCGGCAAGGTTATGAGGGTCGCCCCCTTTAGGGTATGTCATTTCCTTCTGGAAAGGGGTGGTATCATGGTATGGAGCCCAGATACTTACTCATGTGGACACACTTTATTTATTATGTGTGATGTTGGTTACTGAGCGCTCCGATAAAGGTCCCAAAGGACCGGGGGATGGCATATTCGTGAGTTACCTGTTATAGGGGTAACCCGGCCTTGTTGGCAGAGAGCAGTTTGTCTCTCGGAGCGTCCAGCCAGAGGCGTTTCCTACGTGGCATAGGAAGTTCCTTAGCCTGACCATTTGTTGGAAAATCCAAAGAAACAATACGAACCTTGTACGGTTTTAGTTGTATTACCTGCTATGGAATGTGGCGGTAACCTGCTATTGAACATAGTAGCTATAGTAGGTATACAATAATGGTTGTATGTTGGCTAAGATTAATATTATACTTTTGAAATGTTTTCCACTATGCACTAATAATAATAACCAATGATTTGCGTAGTAAGCATATTTGACTATCATAAGGAGAAATCTCCTCTGATTCTGCTTTTGCATTGTGTGTGTGTGCGAGAGGCCTTATGGTAGTTTCATTTTCCAAAAGCATTGCGGTTTTCAATGTTTAAATTCTTTTGTGTTGTTTAAAGATAAACTGTTTTTGTTGCTCACACCAGTCCCACGACTGACTCGGAGTTTATTGTTCCCTTCCTAAACTGTGGGTGCCCACCATTTTCCACACGGGCAGTCTAGAGTTGGGTTTCTCAAATATTCAGGTTGAGTAGATTATCTGGAGCTAGTCAGTCCTTGGATGACTGACCTTGCTTTCCGCTAGCTATGGATAGGAGCATTCTATTGGTGATATTATATCCGCTACTGGTGTTATCTATTTTCTTTCCGCTGCTATTTCTTGTATCATATCTCTGATGTATATTGATATTCATTGTATCACTCTGTTGTATCAGATATTGTATCAGATATTGTATATCAATGTATTATTCATTTCTTCCGCTGTGTTATTTACTTAATTGTGTTATAAGCTCCAGCGACTCGGATTTGAACGGTCGAATTTATGGCATTCGAGTACGATGTAAAGTATGGATGTCGATTTTCGAACGTGAAAATCCGAGACGTTACAGGAGAAGTTCATTTCGACTACCAGAGGTCAGTGTTGTTCAGGAAATTTGCTAATCTCAAGCAAGGAGAGATGACAGTTTCTGAATATGTGGCAGAATTTGTTGCTTTATCTAAGTATGGAATGTCATTCATTAAGGAAGAAGCTGTCATTCATTCCCTTAAGGAAGAATGAAAATTTCATCATAGGATTGGATGACTATCTAAAGGAGAAGCTAGTGGACTATAATGATGAGCTATTTAAAAAGCTGGTAGAGAAGGCACTTCGCCATGAGAATTTGTACCCTAAAGCTAAGACTGCTATTGTTGTTTCTGCTGAGAAAGAGAAGCCAAAGCCTCAACAAGGTGGTGAAGGCAAGAAGAAGTGGAATGGAAAAAGAAAGTAACCCTAGGGAAAGGGCGGTAAGAAAAAGGGTAAATGGAAACCCATTTGTTATGGGTGTAAATAGAAGGGTCGTTTAATCAAGAATTTCAAAGTGCTGCGATAAATCAGGGCATATAAAGAAAGATTGTCCAAAACTAGTGAAGGATAAGTAGATAGTAAAGGCATATACTTTGGAAGCAATCCCGACTCGTCGAGTGCTCCCATGGCGAAGGAGAAAGGGAAAGGAGTCATCATTTAAGGTATGTTTTCTATTGGTGATGTTCCTGTTCAAGTTTTGTTTGATACCAGTGCTTCACATTCATTCATATGCAGTGACCTAGTAGATGGATTGGGATTGAGGCCTAAGATAGTCGACCGGCCCTTGATTATGGAAAACCCTATTGGAGGCTCAACTAGCTTGTGCATGGTTTGTAGCGGTTTAGTCTTATCGATTCATGGATGCTCTTTTGTTTTTGATTGCTTTATTTTAAATTTCGTTAGGTTCGGGATTATCTTAGGAATAGACTGGCTAAAGAAGTATATGGGGTTTGTGAATTACGAGAAGATGTTGGTGAAAATTAGAGATGTAGATGGGCGAACGGTAGTGATTAGCTGCCTACAAAAGGATGAGGTGATGTTTAGCTTTTTATATTCGCTTGAGGTTCCACATGAGGAGTAGTCATCTATGCCTATCACTAGAGAGTATCTGGATATCTTTGAGGAAGTGACTGGATTGTCGTCGCATAAAGAGATCGAGTTTCAGATTGACTTGGTAAAGGAAGCCAGACCGATAGTTATGCCCCTGAGGCGTATGGCACCTAGAGAGTAGAAGGAATTGGAGGTTCAAGTGAATGACCTATTAAAGAAGAGGTTCATTCGAAGAAGCATATCTGATTGGGGCGCACATGTTTTATTCGGCGGATGGATCTTTGAAGTTATGTGTGGATCATCCTGAGTTGAATAAAGTGATGAAGAAGAACAAGTATCCACTCCATGCATTAATGATTTGTTCGATCAGTTGCATGGTGCAAAGGTATTCTCTCAAATGGATTTGGCCACAAGATTTCATCAGCTAATAGTAGCAATGGAGAGCGTGCCTATTACTACGTTTCGTATGTCGTCAGATTTTTACGAGTGGTTGGTGATGCCATTCGGGTTGACCAATGCTTCGACATACTTATAAATTGGGTTTTCAAAGACTAGCTGAATAAGTTCATGCTTGTGCTCGTGGATGATATTCTGATCTACTTCAGAACTGAAGAGGAGCACAAGATGAACTTAAGGATTGTGCTAGGGATATTGAGAAAGCAGAAGTTGAGAGCAAAGTTCTTTAAGTGTCATTTTTAGAAGGAAGAAGTTAGATTCTTGGGTCATGTCGTTTTGGTACAGGGTATAGTGGTGGATCCTACAAAGGTGGTAGCAGTCCAAGATTGGAATCGACCCATGAATGCTATGGATGTGACGAGTTTTCTAGGATTAGCGGGATATTATAGATGCTTCATCTCGACGATAGCAACACCATTGACCCATTTAAAAAGAAGAATCAACATTTTGTTTGGGATGCAAAGTGTGAGCTTGCATTTGTGATTCTGAATAAGAGGTTGATGAGTGCACCAGTGTTGACCATTCCAAGTGGGAATAAAGAGTTGACAGTATACACAGATGTCTGTGGTACTGGATTGGGGACGGTTTTGATGCATAAAGGAAAAGTTGTTGACTATGCTAGTTGACAGCTAAAGCTGCATGAAAGGAATTATCTGATCCATGATTTGGAGTTGGCAACGATTGTCTTTTCTTTGAGGATATGGAGGAGCTATCTATTGGGGGGAGGTTTCAAGTTTTCTTGACCATAAATCTCTGAAGTACCTTTTCTCTTAGAAGGATCTCAACCTTCATCGACAATATGGGTTAGTGTTCTTAGCCTCTTATAACTTCAGTATGTCGAATACTCCAAGAAAAGGGAATGCAGTCCCAGATGCATTGAGTAGAAGTCATGCTAGGTTGGCAGCAATCTTCTTGGAATGGAAGTAGATAGAGTATATTGCTGGATTTGATTTCAGGCCTCACTGCGATCTAGAGCCTAAAATGTTAGCAAGTTTGTCGATCAGACCTACTCTTATAGAAAGGATCGTTGCTTGTTAGAAGTGAGAAGCTAAGCTAGCGGAGATCATAGCGAAGATAGTAGAAGGATTAGAATCTGAAGACATGAAGCAATACGAACTCAACCGAGAGTGTTGGTTTTGTAAGGATGGAAGACTATTTATTCTCAATGTTGATGGATTGAGAGAAGAAGTGCTAAGAGAGTGTCATCATTTCAAATTGACTATTTATCCCGATGGTAATAAGATGTATCGAGATATGAAGCAAACTTACTATTGGGAAGGAATGAAGAGGGATGTTGGGGCATTCATCTCGAAGTGTATGAATTGCCAATTGGTAAAGGTAGAGCAAAGAAAACCTAGTGGATTGTTGCAACAATTACAGATTCATGAGTAAAAATGGAAGCAAGTATTAATGGATTTTATAGATAAACTGCCGAGGACTTGAGCAGGTACAATGGCATTTGGATCATAGTGGATCTGTTGACCAAGAGTGCGAGGTTTATACCCGTCAAGTCAAGTAGAAAGACATCCAAGCTTGTGGAGTTGTATGTAAAGTGGATAGTACGATTTCACGGTCTACCAAGAGCATTGTGAGCGATTGAGACCCGTTATTCACTAGTGGGTTTTGGAAGAGATTACAAGTGGTGCTAGGGATGGAGCTGCATCTTAGTACATCTTATCACCCACAAATGGATAGGTAGATCGAAAGAGTAAATTGTATATTGGAAGATCTCTTGCGAGCATGCATTATAGACTTTGGTGGATCATGGAATTATCATTTGCATTTTGTAGAGTTTGCATACAACAACATTTATCAATCAAGTATTGGAATGGCTCCATATGAAGCATTGTATGGAAGACCGTATAACACTCCTTAATGTTGGTGGGAAGTGGGAGAGATTTTGATACTTGGATAGATATGATTAGAGAGACATCGAGAAGATTGAGGTCATTCGGCAACGAATGAAAGCTGCTCAAGATAGATAGAAATCTATGCGAATAAGTGACCAAGGGATTTAGAATTTTCTGTCAAACACATGGTGTCATGAAGGTTTCTCCTCTAAAGAATGTAGTTTGATTTGGTAGAAATGGGAAGTTGGCACCAAAGTTCGTTGGTCCTTTTTCGGATAATCGAGAGGATTGGGAAGCTGGCATATAGGGTTGACTTACCTTAGTAGATGACGAACATGCATAACGTTTTTCATGTCTATTATCTACGAAAGTTTGTGCATGACCCTAGCATGATGATTACACCGGCTCAGCTAGAAGATATTGAGATAGAACGAAAAGTTTCTATGCCTCGTAAGCCGGTTCGTATTATCGGGTACGATACAAAACGGCTTAGGAGAAAGACGATGAAACTAGTTAAGGTACAATGGAGTGGAAATAATGACCATTATACGTGGGAGACGGAGCAGAGCATGAGGACTAGGGGTCCAAATCTCTTTGAATGGTAAGCCCTAATGTTTATCGTAACTACTTTGACCATAGTACACTATTATGGGTTAGTATTCCACATGCTAGGATAGATCACCTATAATATTGATTGCATGGTTGCTTGTTTGATATGTGTGATGGCTGTTTATGATTGGTAGGCATGCAGGATAACTATGACTGCTTATACTTTAGCATGTTTGGAGATTTTATGGGCGAAATTCCTAAAGGGGGAGAATGCAATGACACACATTTTACGTATCGATGGATCGTAAAATATTTCTATTTTATTCGTATGAGGTCGTATGATTTTATAATTTTAAGATATGACTCTAAGGGACATTTTAAACACTTGTGATTTTTCCTGAATTTTTATGTAACCACTTTAACCTGACAACTTTGTTTGGCTATAACTTTTGATAGAAGTCGATATAGGGTCTCAAACCAATTCCATTGCTTTAGGATGATGATTTTCCATTTCATATAGTGGGCATAATAGAGAAACGAACTTACAGCTAGGAAGTTATGGCTATTTTAAGATTTAACATCTGTTGATCAAAATTAGTGTGTAATTAATTAAGCCCATTAGTTGGCCCATTAGTCTAATTAGAGATTCAAATTAGAATTTTTCCCTCTCATTCTAAATCAGATTTAAACCCTAATTAGCCTTAAATCCATCCTAATTCATCCAAATTTTTCTCTAAATAAAACTAGATTGTGGATTAGACATTAGATCTTCGATTAGAAGCTAGAGATAATCAAATTGGTTGATTAGAAGTGCTTTTCATTGCTGTCCAGATTGGATCTGCATTCAAATCAGTTGAATTTAGTAATTGGTGAGTGGTTTATGTCTTCTCATTATACCATGGATGTTTATATGGTAGAATTCTAGGATGTAAAATGTTTTAAATTTATTTTTGGTCATAAAACCTTTCCGAACTCTAAGTACATGTTAATGCATGCATATGATATAGATTAAGTAGAAATCACCTTTGTATATGTTCATATATTCATGTTATTTGT
This sequence comes from Allium fistulosum, assembly GCA_030737815.1. NCBI lineage: Eukaryota > Viridiplantae > Streptophyta > Magnoliopsida > Asparagales > Amaryllidaceae > Allium > Allium fistulosum. Next base: position 1,018,437,334 of record CM060901.1, on the reverse strand, counting down.
AGATCTATGTTAGAGGTTGACTTTTTTATCTTATTTCTATGGATTGCATGTTTGAATGGATGAAACTACTTGTTGTTCTATGTTTCTATGATATGATTTGATGTTTTTTATTAGTGTTTTAGACGTTTAGGAAGATAGGTAGGAGAATTGAGCATATCGAAGGCAAAGATGATTGGAATTGGACAAAAATTAGGTGGGAGGCTCTGGAGTATGGGAAGAACATAAGGTTCAAGTCCCGAGCTCCAATTCATGAAGTACACATGTCGGCACTGACATGAAGAGCTCAACACTAACATGCTTGAGTTGGTCCAACGTGTCATCGATTTTGGGGAGAGCAAGAGCAAGGGTAGTGGAGGTTGCCCAAGGTGATGGATTGGTGATTGGCTAAGTGTTGGAGGCTATGACAACTTGTTTTTAGAATGAGGAGTTGAGTGCTTTGAAGAGAAGACTTGTTCCTATGACGACTTGTTTTGGGTTGATAAGTCGGGTCAAAGCAACTAGGCATGGAGTATTGGAAGCAAGGAAGGAGTGGAAGAAAACTCAGCCATTAGTTGGTTAAGTAGAGTGATCAGCACCGACATGAAGAGGTCGGTATGGACTTGTTATGGTGAGTCCAATCAGAGTGGAACTTCTAGTGAATGGTGTAGGGGTTCTGTAGACTACGCTGGAGGTGTTGTTCATTCACATTAGGGTTGGATGACAATGTAACAGTGCGATGAAAAGCTAGAATCTTCGGATGTTGGCTCGAATTGGGAGCAGGTTACGAAGATGGCAACTTGGTAATGGAGGGATCCGTATGATTGGGGAATGTGGAAGGGTTCCTCATGAATAATGGAAACTAGATTGAGCAAGAAGGGCTCAGTGTCCAAAAGGAGCAAAGGAGGCTTTAGATAAGTATGTGCTAAGGAATCGTTGATGCTCGGAGCGTTTTCTTGTGTACTTGAAGCAAGGGTATTATAAGTGTGAATGCCCATGGATTGGTAGTGAGGATCCGAATATCCTGGACCAGTGGCTTTGGGTCTAGTGCCCAGCTTTAAGGCTACGAGACACGTATCAAGCTTTGGGCTGCGTGATGCAAGAGTACATAGAGAACCAAGATTTCCATTAGTCCCTGGCGGTAAGTAGGCCATACGAGTTATCATATGTTCAGAACACAAGGGTGAGTTATAGCGAGTCTTGTTTGATGGATGCTATTGTTGCTTTGGTTGCTTTCCATTAGTGGGCTATCACTCAAGGATATCATTGGGAGTAGGTACTGGAGATACAGATATTTAGACATCCACTATGGTATTCAGTATTGTACTTTTATTATATAGTAGAGTAGCATATTGTATTGTTGTGTGCTAACCCTTTGGTTGTAGGTATAGGTTAAGTATGATTTGTGTACTCTTGTTCCTTGCCATATTTACCTATATGGTATCTCAAGATTTATTTATCGCTCACACTAGACTGTTGTCTGACCCAAGGTTTTATACTTTGCTTCTTATTATCTTAGGTAGTCTTAAATGAGTAGACTAGATAACAGGTCTAGGTGATGCAGTAGCTGTTTGAAGATCAAGCTTAATGGAGTTATCATGAATTATATATTTATATGGAGTCTATGCTTATTCCACTGTGCAGTACTGGTGAGCCTTAACATTGACTGTTTACTATCTGTATTTGAGACAGTTGTTGAGTTTTTTTCATTGTATAAACTTTGTTGTTGATGTATAACTTTGTGTCTCTTATACTCTGATGATGATTTGTTCATATTTTTATTACCGTCCCTTCTATTGTACATGTAATATTATATTTTCTCCATGCACTGTGAGATATACAATAGGTTATTATTCATTCCAAACCCTGATGATCGCCCTATATCATCCAAGCATGACTGCAGTGCACTAATTATACTCTACTGGTGCTAGTGGTATAGGGCAGTTGTCACAATGTAGATCAAAGTAAAATAGGAGTGGGTAAGACATACGTCTAAGCGAGTGAAACAAGTGTATCTCATATATATTACTAAAAGACTTGTAAAACATTGTTAGTGTCTCCTAACCATATACATTTACAATTACCTGCCTACTTACACCCGAGGAGTAATATCAACACTAAACCTAGGCTGATTACATGATTAAGGTCATATTATGTTTCATCTTATGCTATACACATACACACACACACTCAACCAATAGAGTCAACCAAATCCCCATAAGTAAGGGAACACCAATCTTCCTAAAAAGGTTAACACAATATTACTAAGGGAACATCCATTTCTTGAATAGCTAACAATGATACCGAGGGAACACCCATTTCCCCAAAACAACTATTTCCTTTTCAAATACCGAGGGAAAAAAAATTTCCTAGGGACAACTATTCCTTGCACCATGCATGCCTCATACAAAAATCCCAGTATTCAATATCCAATATCTGACCACTCAACAACTAATACACGTCAAGTCTTGTAACGACCCGATATTTTCAACCATTCGCATCCATTATAAGTGTATAGGTAGACACTCATGCCGGAGTTGAATTGCTCAAAATACCGCGTTGTAATTAAAATTTGGCAAATCTCAGAATATACAGTAAATAAATATAATCACAGATCACAGACACAGAGTAAAATAATGCAGCGGAAGTAAAAGAAATAGTAGTTCATGAAGCTACTATATAAATATATCAGAGTACATAAGATACAATAGAAGAAATAGAGTACAACGGAAGTATAAATAAGATAACCAAGTACAAGCTGAACAGAGCAACATAACTGAAGTCGATAGAACAAGACTAGCAGATAATCTCCAGTGATTCAAATCTCCAGAAGGTGGAAATCCAAATCTGTGAATACTCAGGCTGACCCGAGCGTAAAGCAAAACACAAACACTCGAGTCAGGACAATATATACTTATATAATATAAACCAACTCAAGTGAACTGTAATAAGGTACAAGTAACTTAAAGAATGCTTGGGACCGCCCATTCTTTAAGGATCCGTTAAACTATCTACTATGTAGTAATATTCGCTATTATAATAATGTCTAATCAGTAAAGTATAATCATATAGAAAATAGCGTTAAGGGGATGGAGAACCTTAACGCGGTCGGATCTTAAAATCATAATCGTAGTAAAGCTCGATATGGTAGGTGACACGGCACAACTAGGCAATGCCAGGGTAGATATACCAATTACGCATCCGGACTAGTGGTGACGCATAGCAGCCACTACCGCCCACCTCGAACAACACTCCCAATCAAGGGTGGCCACCAAATCAATCACAAGTAATAGAATGGTATCGAAGAAGTGTGTCCGATAAGAGGTGCTACCTCATTGGTCCGTCAATCGCTCCTGTTTTAGCCACCTTATGCCAACTCACGGGAGTTGGGTCCACGTAACATACCTTAAGAACGTCGCCACCATCCTACTCCATTCTGGAATCTCCACCGCGTACACGGTTGTCAAAGTGGTTTTCGGTATCGACAGAGAGTATGTCCATATCCGATCCCGGTCTCTTTGCCAACCAATCGTTATTATAACCCGTGGTTATAACTTTTAAAAAACAATACTTTACTTCAAAATAAGATATCATTTCAAAATCATGTCTTTATCAAAATAAAGATTTATCATTTCAATATTCTAAAATATCGTATCCTTTCAAACTTCTTTTCAAATCATTTTAATACATCAAAATAATATATCTTTTCAAACTTTATTTCAAATCATTTTTATATATCAAAATATCATACCTTTGATAGTTATACTTCGAAACCAAAATCATTTTATTTCAAAACTATGTTCATTTCAAAACAACATCATTTCCATTTCAAACATATATTCACCTTTCAAATAGTCTATACTTTCAAAGTTATAACTCTTTTGAAACAAAACATTTGAAATCATTATACTTTGAAAATCACAGCATTTCGAAATCATATATTTAAAATCATCTTTTAATTCTATACATTTACAAACTTATTAAATTCAAACCATCAAATTTCAATTCAATTACAGTTTACCAACAAACCGTTTCAAATCTTATCAATTCCCAATATAGATTTAATCCATAAAATACAATATTCAATCTTTAGAAAATTTCAAAGCTTAAATATCCCACATTTCATAAATCCAATATCATTTAAATAAACTAAATAACATATACTTCAAATTTTCATTTATCAAATAAATTAGATAAATCAGAAATCAAATATCATTTCAAATCCATTTCAAAGTATCAAAATATTATTCAAAACACCATTCATTTTAATTCATTTAAAATACCATTTAATCCATTCATTTTATTAAATTTAAATACCATTTTAACTCACATTAAAAATCAAATTCTTCCATTTAAAACCATTTAAATGCCTCTTCATTATCTTTAGAAATTTAACATTTAATTTCCGAAGTTATATCCTTTTCCAAAGGTTAATTTTCATAAAAATATTATAAAACAACAAAAATATAGTTTCCGTAGCACTTATAAAATGCTACGTAAAGTTATAGTTTAAAACAGTTATTTAACAAAAGACAGCGCTTAAGTGCTGTAATAGATTTCTTTTATTTTCGACTAAACTTTAGTTATCTTTATCAACTATAGCACTTACAAAGTACTATAATAGCTTTGAGTTTAAGTTAACCCTTTAGTTCATTTAAACAATTACATTTCAAAAATGCAGTCAAATCAAATTCAAAGTTAAATTACAATTTCACAAACAATTAACTTTTAATATAAATCATTTTTAACTTATAAAATCATATAATTTCTTACAAAAAAAATCATTTAAATGCCACTTATTCTTATGATTTTATAAAGTCAAATTTCCATACAAAATCAAATTAAATAACCATTTACTTATTTAAATTCAATTATTAAATTTCCATTTCTTTAATTAGATTCTTAACTTAACCAATAAGTTTTAAATTCCCAAAATATAGCTTATTTCCCTTTTATTTTACTTAAACAAAACTTCACTTTTAACAAAGATTCAAGATTTCCAATTTTAAGCTATATTTCAAAATTTACTTAAACATTCATTTTATTTAACATTTTACTTATTCAAAAATCATTATAATTTTATAAAATCATTTAAACTACATTTTTTTAAATCAAAATATTATATTTTTCTTACTTCAAAAATTTCCTTTTTAAAACAAAACATAAATTCCAAAATTTACTTATAGTTCAAATTCTACTTTACCATTTACTTAATTCATTATTTAATTTATAGAAAATCACTAATATGTCTATAAAATCATTTTTACTTAAATTTAAATCAAAATATCATAATATTTATATTTTTAAAATATTTTATAAATTTTAGAAAAATATATAAACCACGGGTCCGTATATAATTTTCTAGCCTAGGTCAAGTGATACGGATATGTATCATTTCAATCCGCAGTTTACAAAGAAAAACCGGGTTTTATCATTTCAAACCCGCAATCCCAAGTAATAAAATAAATAAATAAAAAGTCGTTCAGGCTTATCATTTCAGCCCATAACGATCTTTCCCTATTCTAAAGTCCGTTCGGGTATGTATCATTTCAACCCATAGTGAACCTAATCTACAGGGAACTTGCAGTGTGATAAACTGATAAAATAACAGAATAGCATGAAATAACAGTAATAGATGATATGACATATATAATAACAGGGGTAAACATTATATGATCATAATATAACAGTTATAATAGGATGATAAAATTTTACAGATCAAATGGTGTCAGTTTACTAGTTATATAAGTACATATTGTCTGGTGAGAAGAACTCACCTGTATAAGCTGGAGATGACGACCAAAAACACACAACAAAGATTTCCAGAGGCACGAAAGCATGATAACACGAATATGATTTGATATGGGAGAGCCAAAGATAAATTCCCTTGTCACATTCAAACAAAACAAATACAGACAACATGAGTTTTTAACTCAAAATTCAATAAAACAATGTTAGAAATGAATGCATGAACCAAAGCCAAAGTGATTGCACATGCTTTCTACCATCTATGCTTCAGCTCCAGATCTGAAATGCATGGCTAAGGGGTGGGTTTGGATCTGGTTTTGGGTTCCATAGGGTTGGCCAAACATGTATGGTGATGGTGCAAAGATATGTGAGCGTGAACTACAACACAAAGACAAACTACATGGTTTCTAAGCCACATAAGGTCACGGCTAAGGCAATACAAGTCATGGTCAGGTCTGTAGTGGGTTAGGTACAGGTGTGGCAGTGGTGTCAGGGTCCACTATGGCAGGTGGTGGTGATGTAGGTGGCGGCCAAGGAGGAGTTGGAGGTGGTGGTGATGTATGGTGCTCGACTAGGAAGATATAGGTGAAGTTTGCTCATTTTTGTGTGGATCAACATCATGGGAGGCCACGGCTTGGGCTTGGGGTTGGGCTGGAGGAGGTAGTGATAGGTTCAGGTGGTGGTGGAGGAAGCCAAGGTGCTGGAGTTGAGAGGAGCCGAGCCTAAAAGGAGAAGAGAGCAAGTGCAAAATCAACAAAACAAGTAGAAAACAATGGAAAAGAAAGGGAATTTTACCAAATCTTTGAACAAGGGAGAGGCCGACATTTTTTTTCAAGTTAGAGGTGAGAATTCACGTGAGAAATGAGGAAGATGTTGCTGGAAAAGAAAAGAAAAGCATGGCAAAAAAAATCATTAAGGTGGAGGTTGAGAAAATGAAAGGTCGGAAGATTAAAGGACCTTAAGCAACTAAAGAGACATAAACTTTTCAAATTTCCATTATATATTTATATATATTTATAAATATGAAAATAGCTGAAATTAAAGATAAATAAACTCAGAAATAAAGTAAATAAGAAAATTAAATAAATAAATTTTATATTAATTAAATTAAATGAAGAAAAATAACACTATATACAAACTAGGTTAAATAAACTGAAACAAATTCAAATAATCTTTGGAAAAATCTATTCTAATCTAAATACATGTAAAGTGAATATTAATAAAGTAAAACAAAGAAAATAAAGTGAATGTATAAAATAAATAAATAAATTTTAATTATATATAGTTAAATTAAGAAAATAGCAAAGAAAATAGAAATTAGGCTTTAAAATTACAAAATAAATTCAACAAGCTTTGGAAAAATTTTATAATCACTTTAAAATTATTAAAAGACAAAATTATACATAAAATAAAATATTAACATATATTAGAACAAAATATGACAAATAAAATATAATTTATATGTTTTAAAATAAATAATATTGCAAAATAAACAGTTTATACACAAAATTGAAAATTACATAACTTCTACAATATAAGTCCGTTTTCAACGAAACGAAAAGCAGTATTCATGGAATTAAATCTATTTTCATAATAAAAGATAAAATTTAAGAATTTTAAATATTTAAATTTTAAAGTTCAAAAGTCAAAGATTGAACAGTTTGACCAGAATTTCACTTTTTAGTAAAATATTCAATTTATATCAGTTTGAAACTATAAATCACTTAATAGTCAACATTTATATTTAAAATGAAATGTTTGAAATAGAACAAGTTTAAAATAATTTAAAATAAAATAAAGTCAAAATTTAAAATATAGGCCAAAATCAAGGGTTGTTACACTCTCCCCCACTCAAAACTTTTCGTCCCCGAAAAGGAATGAAGTACGGGAAAACACCGGAAAGATAAAATTGAAATGAGATTAAGACAAGATGACAAAAGATTGAAATTATACCTGATAACTGTGGTTATAGGTAAGTTTAACAAGGTGGAGACGGTCTTCCCAAGATTCTCCAGAATCAGGAACACAAGTACGAAAAGATCCTCTAGAATCTGATTCACTCTTTCCGCTTGACCGACAGTCTGTGGGTGGAAAGCAGTGCTCAGATTTAAAATGAGTACCAAAGATTACAAAGATTATAGAAAGATTTCTAAGCAAAAAGATTATAGATAGATGCCTATACCAGTCTGTAGCAAGATAAGGAAAAATAAGGACAACTAACAGATAGTTTGAAAAACAAAATTAGGTAATAAGTTTGAAAAACAAAATAAGATAATAGGTTTGAAATTTCCATGGTTTTAGCTTAACTGATAATTAATTTTACACAAGTTAAATAAATCTTAACTATCTCTAATTTCATTATCTTATCATCAAATTTTCTTAAACAAACAATCTCTAAAATCATGATTTGATTAAAATTAAGTGTATAACATTCAATAAATTTAATTCTTCTTTATTCCTAATTATAATTAAATTTATCCCTCTCAAATATTTTATCACATATGTTAAATATGCTTACACTTATTATAACTGTTTTAATTTATTCCTAATTCCCTTAACATCATTTGTATTGTAAATTATTCAATTAACCTTTTAGTCTATTTACTTGTGTTAATCTTTTTATAACTAAAATTTAAGTGTATAATATTTATTATAACCACTCAAATTTTATTTATAAAAATCTTTTTATATTGTATATTATCCAATTACATTGTTAACTTCTAAAAATTAAGGTAAGTTATATTGGAATGCAATTGAGAATTATACAAATAAAACTTTCTAAAATTAATATACACTATAAACATCCTAATTCAATCATTTCAAGCTTGAATCATCTATTCAAAAATTTTGATTTTCTTTTTATACTTGAAGTTATTATTTAAGATAGAATTTAAGAGTAAAATCTCCGATTCCTTTCAAACAATTTAGAGATAGATAAATGTATGTACATAATTTGTCAAATCAAATTTAAATCATGTATCTATATATTTTATAAATCAATCATATTTTAGAAATTTATATCAATCAAGTTTCCCAAAACAAAGCTGTAGCAAGACTACAGAATGGTTTCTTCACTTCGAAACTCGAAAATGAACGTCGATGATGCTGCAGTCATCACCGAAATTATTTTCCAGCGACAAAGAGGAGAGCACTTAATTTTTAAACTTTAAAATCCTTTAGAGACAAAAAAAAAAAATTATTCAAAAATACTTTAAATAATATCCTTTTAAAAATTTTAAACACAAGGTTTGAAATCCATCGGAAATTAAACTCTTTAAATTTCTTGTTTTAAATTCATTTCAGTTCCCAAATAAATTTATAAACAACTATTTATAAATTCCTTTGTAGAACAATAAATGATAAATCAAGTATTATCATTTTAAATAATCAATTTAAACCAATTTATTAAGTTCCATAAATTTACTTATATATTAAAATTTATTTAATTAACCAAATTTTAAAATAATATTGTATCGGTTTGTTCTGTCAAAGTGTTTTAGAAATCCTACCGATAGCGTTGATCAGACGAATCGATCGGAAACCCAAATCGACATCAACAACTCAAACAACATAATATATAATAAAATATAGATTTAAAAGTAAAATTCAAAATGTTGGAGATAGTTTAGAAACAAAGACAAGATGATTAATTAACAAAATATGAAGATGGATAAGCTTAGATAAATCGCGGGCAACCTTAACCGGGTCAACCGTGACTTAATGAATAAGAGCAAATGTGGATTTTCCTAGGGTAAATCTACATCCGATCTCAAGAGATAGAGTTTGGAATAACAAAAGATATTAGCATCTAAACCAAGGATAAATATAAATCTCTGGTGAATCGATGCAAATTTGTAAAGGATTTTTCCCCCTTTTACAAGTCATTAGAATATCGGCGAGACCACCAATTCACTATAAAGCTCATTCGAAGCGGAGTTATGGGATACTCCAGAATCAAAAGAAGATGAATAGTGAGGGACAAGAATGAATTTTGGAACCGCAGGGAACGTTCCAAAAATTAAAAGGAAATTCGAATCAAGAGGAAAAGATTCAAACTCGAACGAAAGTGATTCTGTAAATAAATCTACTCTATATGCTGAGTTTTGCCTCAAAGCCAAAGCTCTGATACCAACTGTAACGACCCGATATTTTCAACCATTCGCATCCATTATAAGTGTATAGGTAGACACTCATGCCGGAGTTGAATTGCTCAAAATACCGCGTTGTAATTAAAATTTGGCAAATCTCAGAATATACAGTAAATAAATATAATCACAGATCACAGACACAGAGTAAAATAATGCAGCGGAAGTAAAAGAAATAGTAGTTCATGAAGCTACTATATAAATATATCAGAGTACATAAGATACAATAGAAGAAATAGAGTACAACGGAAGTATAAATAAGATAACCAAGTACAAGCTGAACAGAGCAACATAACTGAAGTCGATAGAACAAGACTAGCAGATAATCTCCAGTGATTCAAATCTCCAGAAGGTGGAAATCCAAATCTGTGAATACTCAGGCTGACCCGAGCGTAAAGCAAAACACAAACACTCGAGTCAGGACAATATATACTTATATAATATAAACCAACTCAAGTGAACTGTAATAAGGTACAAGTAACTTAAAGAATGCTTGGGACCGCCCATTCTTTAAGGATCCGTTAAACTATCTACTATGTAGTAATATTCGCTATTATAATAATGTCTAATCAGTAAAGTATAATCATATAGAAAATAGCGTTAAGGGGATGGAGAACCTTAACGCGGTCGGATCTTAAAATCATAATCGTAGTAAAGCTCGATATGGTAGGTGACACGGCACAACTAGGCAATGCCAGGGTAGATATACCAATTACGCATCCGGACTAGTGGTGACGCATAGCAGCCACTACCGCCCACCTCGAACAACACTCCCAATCAAGGGTGGCCACCAAATCAATCACAAGTAATAGAATGGTATCGAAGAAGTGTGTCCGATAAGAGGTGCTACCTCATTGGTCCGTCAATCGCTCCTGTTTTAGCCACCTTATGCCAACTCACGGGAGTTGGGTCCACGTAACATACCTTAAGAACGTCGCCACCATCCTACTCCATTCTGGAATCTCCACCGCGTACACGGTTGTCAAAGTGGTTTTCGGTATCGACAGAGAGTATGTCCATATCCGATCCCGGTCTCTTTGCCAACCAATCGTTATTATAACCCGTGGTTATAACTTTTAAAAAACAATACTTTACTTCAAAATAAGATATCATTTCAAAATCATGTCTTTATCAAAATAAAGATTTATCATTTCAATATTCTAAAATATCGTATCCTTTCAAACTTCTTTTCAAATCATTTTAATACATCAAAATAATATATCTTTTCAAACTTTATTTCAAATCATTTTTATATATCAAAATATCATACCTTTGATAGTTATACTTCGAAACCAAAATCATTTTATTTCAAAACTATGTTCATTTCAAAACAACATCATTTCCATTTCAAACATATATTCACCTTTCAAATAGTCTATACTTTCAAAGTTATAACTCTTTTGAAACAAAACATTTGAAATCATTATACTTTGAAAATCACAGCATTTCGAAATCATATATTTAAAATCATCTTTTAATTCTATACATTTACAAACTTATTAAATTCAAACCATCAAATTTCAATTCAATTACAGTTTACCAACAAACCGTTTCAAATCTTATCAATTCCCAATATAGATTTAATCCATAAAATACAATATTCAATCTTTAGAAAATTTCAAAGCTTAAATATCCCACATTTCATAAATCCAATATCATTTAAATAAACTAAATAACATATACTTCAAATTTTCATTTATCAAATAAATTAGATAAATCAGAAATCAAATATCATTTCAAATCCATTTCAAAGTATCAAAATATTATTCAAAACACCATTCATTTTAATTCATTTAAAATACCATTTAATCCATTCATTTTATTAAATTTAAATACCATTTTAACTCACATTAAAAATCAAATTCTTCCATTTAAAACCATTTAAATGCCTCTTCATTATCTTTAGAAATTTAACATTTAATTTCCGAAGTTATATCCTTTTCCAAAGGTTAATTTTCATAAAAATATTATAAAACAACAAAAATATAGTTTCCGTAGCACTTATAAAATGCTACGTAAAGTTATAGTTTAAAACAGTTATTTAACAAAAGACAGCGCTTAAGTGCTGTAATAGATTTCTTTTATTTTCGACTAAACTTTAGTTATCTTTATCAACTATAGCACTTACAAAGTACTATAATAGCTTTGAGTTTAAGTTAACCCTTTAGTTCATTTAAACAATTACATTTCAAAAATGCAGTCAAATCAAATTCAAAGTTAAATTACAATTTCACAAACAATTAACTTTTAATATAAATCATTTTTAACTTATAAAATCATATAATTTCTTACAAAAAAAATCATTTAAATGCCACTTATTCTTATGATTTTATAAAGTCAAATTTCCATACAAAATCAAATTAAATAACCATTTACTTATTTAAATTCAATTATTAAATTTCCATTTCTTTAATTAGATTCTTAACTTAACCAATAAGTTTTAAATTCCCAAAATATAGCTTATTTCCCTTTTATTTTACTTAAACAAAACTTCACTTTTAACAAAGATTCAAGATTTCCAATTTTAAGCTATATTTCAAAATTTACTTAAACATTCATTTTATTTAACATTTTACTTATTCAAAAATCATTATAATTTTATAAAATCATTTAAACTACATTTTTTTAAATCAAAATATTATATTTTTCTTACTTCAAAAATTTCCTTTTTAAAACAAAACATAAATTCCAAAATTTACTTATAGTTCAAATTCTACTTTACCATTTACTTAATTCATTATTTAATTTATAGAAAATCACTAATATGTCTATAAAATCATTTTTACTTAAATTTAAATCAAAATATCATAATATTTATATTTTTAAAATATTTTATAAATTTTAGAAAAATATATAAACCACGGGTCCGTATATAATTTTCTAGCCTAGGTCAAGTGATACGGATATGTATCATTTCAATCCGCAGTTTACAAAGAAAAACCGGGTTTTATCATTTCAAACCCGCAATCCCAAGTAATAAAATAAATAAATAAAAAGTCGTTCAGGCTTATCATTTCAGCCCATAACGATCTTTCCCTATTCTAAAGTCCGTTCGGGTATGTATCATTTCAACCCATAGTGAACCTAATCTACAGGGAACTTGCAGTGTGATAAACTGATAAAATAACAGAATAGCATGAAATAACAGTAATAGATGATATGACATATATAATAACAGGGGTAAACATTATATGATCATAATATAACAGTTATAATAGGATGATAAAATTTTACAGATCAAATGGTGTCAGTTTACTAGTTATATAAGTACATATTGTCTGGTGAGAAGAACTCACCTGTATAAGCTGGAGATGACGACCAAAAACACACAACAAAGATTTCCAGAGGCACGAAAGCATGATAACACGAATATGATTTGATATGGGAGAGCCAAAGATAAATTCCCTTGTCACATTCAAACAAAACAAATACAGACAACATGAGTTTTTAACTCAAAATTCAATAAAACAATGTTAGAAATGAATGCATGAACCAAAGCCAAAGTGATTGCACATGCTTTCTACCATCTATGCTTCAGCTCCAGATCTGAAATGCATGGCTAAGGGGTGGGTTTGGATCTGGTTTTGGGTTCCATAGGGTTGGCCAAACATGTATGGTGATGGTGCAAAGATATGTGAGCGTGAACTACAACACAAAGACAAACTACATGGTTTCTAAGCCACATAAGGTCACGGCTAAGGCAATACAAGTCATGGTCAGGTCTGTAGTGGGTTAGGTACAGGTGTGGCAGTGGTGTCAGGGTCCACTATGGCAGGTGGTGGTGATGTAGGTGGCGGCCAAGGAGGAGTTGGAGGTGGTGGTGATGTATGGTGCTCGACTAGGAAGATATAGGTGAAGTTTGCTCATTTTTGTGTGGATCAACATCATGGGAGGCCACGGCTTGGGCTTGGGGTTGGGCTGGAGGAGGTAGTGATAGGTTCAGGTGGTGGTGGAGGAAGCCAAGGTGCTGGAGTTGAGAGGAGCCGAGCCTAAAAGGAGAAGAGAGCAAGTGCAAAATCAACAAAACAAGTAGAAAACAATGGAAAAGAAAGGGAATTTTACCAAATCTTTGAACAAGGGAGAGGCCGACATTTTTTTTCAAGTTAGAGGTGAGAATTCACGTGAGAAATGAGGAAGATGTTGCTGGAAAAGAAAAGAAAAGCATGGCAAAAAAAATCATTAAGGTGGAGGTTGAGAAAATGAAAGGTCGGAAGATTAAAGGACCTTAAGCAACTAAAGAGACATAAACTTTTCAAATTTCCATTATATATTTATATATATTTATAAATATGAAAATAGCTGAAATTAAAGATAAATAAACTCAGAAATAAAGTAAATAAGAAAATTAAATAAATAAATTTTATATTAATTAAATTAAATGAAGAAAAATAACACTATATACAAACTAGGTTAAATAAACTGAAACAAATTCAAATAATCTTTGGAAAAATCTATTCTAATCTAAATACATGTAAAGTGAATATTAATAAAGTAAAACAAAGAAAATAAAGTGAATGTATAAAATAAATAAATAAATTTTAATTATATATAGTTAAATTAAGAAAATAGCAAAGAAAATAGAAATTAGGCTTTAAAATTACAAAATAAATTCAACAAGCTTTGGAAAAATTTTATAATCACTTTAAAATTATTAAAAGACAAAATTATACATAAAATAAAATATTAACATATATTAGAACAAAATATGACAAATAAAATATAATTTATATGTTTTAAAATAAATAATATTGCAAAATAAACAGTTTATACACAAAATTGAAAATTACATAACTTCTACAATATAAGTCCGTTTTCAACGAAACGAAAAGCAGTATTCATGGAATTAAATCTATTTTCATAATAAAAGATAAAATTTAAGAATTTTAAATATTTAAATTTTAAAGTTCAAAAGTCAAAGATTGAACAGTTTGACCAGAATTTCACTTTTTAGTAAAATATTCAATTTATATCAGTTTGAAACTATAAATCACTTAATAGTCAACATTTATATTTAAAATGAAATGTTTGAAATAGAACAAGTTTAAAATAATTTAAAATAAAATAAAGTCAAAATTTAAAATATAGGCCAAAATCAAGGGTTGTTACAAGTCTACTCTATATCTAATATCCAATAATATGTACTAAATACGGTACCTAAGCATCAATAAACCAGCATAACAACCAATTTCCCACACATCAGACACATGTATATTTGACAACAACTATACATTTTGCAGTGTCTCCATCATACCGTATTCCCCCCTCAGAAATAGCCTGAAGTGCCTCTTGTTGTCCCGATTCCTAAAATGTATTTGATTCGTACCAACCCAAAGAGGTTTAGGTTCAATCTAGCCTAGTATTCAACCATCGCTCCACCGAAGGCAAACCCATTGATCGAACGATCAAACCGGTGATGCCACGGTTGCACCATTCTAAGTTGTGATTCTACACCTCCTGAGCATTTTCCCTCGTCTATTCATTTTGTTTGATCTTACTTCAGTATATTTTGATTATACTTCATTATAACTCATATATAATTTATACTTCATTACACTAATTTCTAACACCAATTCATCACTTCATACTTGTTAAATTCTATTTTAGATTGGGTTATCTTCAATTTTTCCAAACAGTGCTTGCTTAAATTCAAATAACCACTATCAATTTTAATCATCAGATAAATCAAATTTAATTTTTTATTAAATCCTAAATCTGACCCCTGACCATATTAGATCGGTTTAATTGCATTATATATGGAAAGAGAAGGCTCACTCACCAAAACTATGATCCAAATCCCAAAATAAATCATTGTCTGGACTATTGCATGCACAAACTTCCATATTTCAACCTAACCCTTTTTCAAATCATAGTTCTCATCCACATACTTGTTTTGATGGGTGGATTGTAAAATTTTGTTAAGAAACATGGAAGATATGCTAATTTAAAGGTTGCTATATCAAGTAGAAAATTATGTATGATATTATTAACATTGTTTCTTGTTGTTTGGTCTGCTGCACCTAATCCCCTTCCAATTTTATCCCCAAACTGGTACGTACATAAAGTGCTCTTCGCCTGATTCGATTTGCCGCTGGTTTTGCTTGATTCTATAGGGAAATGAGAAAGTTATAGTGTTTTGAAATTTAATAATGGAAGAGGGAACGTAGAAACGAGAAGAAGAGTTTTTGAAAAAGAGCATATGGTCATTGACTTAGGCCTATTTATGAATAGAAGAAAGCGTTCGTTAGAAATTAAATTCAAAACTAGAATTCAGCCCAAATCCCAACTAAAAATTCGAATCTTATTTCATCTGTATCTCCTCCACATGTCCTTCGAATCGAACTAATAATATATGACGCGAATTAAAAAAAAGTCAAGCGTAATGGTGCAAGTCCCATCATTAAATTTCAAAGTCTGACCAATAACAATTTTGCCCCTCTCGTATTTAAATGAACTAAATTATAAATTTAATCCAATATTATTAAATACTAAAAATGCTAGGGTACTACATTCCTCCCCTAAAAAGAATTTCATCCCTAAAATTCGCACACTCTCTCACTCTGTATCGCTTGTATGCTTTTCGTACGTATACTCTAACATACAATCTGGCCATCATCCATTCAAGTCAAGCAATCATCCACTCAACAAAGAAACCAATCAAACAAAATAGTCTTACATGGCATACAAAATCCAAAATCAAATTCATTTTTAAGTGTACATGCTTCTACCAGCATATATATATATATATATATCTATGTATGTATGTATATGTATGTATGTATGTATATGTATGTATGTATGTATGTGTGCTTGTGTACTTTATAAAACGTAACCAATAATATAACATCAAAATATGTACGCAAAGATATATGAGATTATATATATGCAAATATTAATCATTCGAGCCCTTATATACGAATGAGATGATATGGCATATAGGGTATGTATGCAAGAATCCTAGGGTGAACATAAAAATTCTATATGTATGCACAACCAATCACATCAACATAACATAGGTGAACACATATATCAGTAAATCATGGAACCATAGCATGTTGGACATATAAAGATTATCACATAATCTATAATATGGAATAAACAATCATTCTAGTAAACAATCACTCAAACTAAGAAATCTAATCGAAACACTAATAAATCCAAGCAATCATTCGACCAAACCTAGATACTAACTAAACTGTTAATCAAACAAATGGAAAACATTTCGGAAAGGAGTCGAATTGAAAAATTGGATCTACTCCTCTACTTTCTAATTGTTCCTAACCAAATCGTTCTTCTCAACATAACCTAACAAACTCTACTATCGACATAAAATCATTTTGAAACATCAACCTCAAATGTATGTGCTCGTCTTCAACTTCTAAATTCCATACCACCAGCTCATATAAATGATGCCATAATTCACAACAATGAGCAGCCTTAGCATAGTCATGCCCAAACTAAAATGCAATACCATTCCTAAATGCACATACTCAATACTAAATAAGCCCAGCAATACCTTCTTCAATTCATCTTTGGATTGCTAAAGTATAACAACTCAAAGTGGACGTTGTCTTACCCAAACAATTTGAATCACTATACCATTTCTCCTTTCCCCTAAGAACACCCAAAATGATCGATGTCTTAACTTGGTGAACATAATATAGCTTCCACCATAAATTTCAATCTAACTTAAGTGGTATTATTACGCTGAAAATATCACTTCTCCAAACATCCAGCAAGTCTACCCAAAGTATCACCTTCTCAATTATACATACGACATACAAACAAACAAGCATCCAAACATGAGAAATCATATTCTATTCAACCAATTCAACTATAGCAATTAAATGCTAAATCTAAGTGGAACTCTAGCCTAAGGAAAATGCTAACCTAAAATAGATATAGGGTTAAAAAGAATCGATAAGACATTTCATTGTCTACAGGCACCTCATATGCAATGTAAACTATGCACCTTTAAGTCGCTACTCCAAAAGAGTTTCTTTGAATAGTCAACCTCTTTTCAATCCGATGGATGATTGAAAAGAATCTATCTACTCCTTACTCAAAGTTATATTTTGGACCTTAAAATTTTCATTTCCCATAAAATAACATGCACATCCCTTATGCATGTGACCATAATACTCTTTCCTTAATCCTTTCAATAAATTATCTTCAATTATCAAGGAACACTTGTATTCACATTATTTAGTGGTACTTCCTTATTTTAATTTAGTTTTCATTCAATCCAGTACATCTTTTCCATAATTTCTCAAATTGAATCAATTCTAATAGCTTAAAATATTTTACCTAAATCTTTTATCTATACAAATTAGAAATATTTTTCATCTGATTCTTGTCACTAATCCAATTTGGAATGTCCTTAACAAATGGAGGTCACAGCTCTACCCAATTATTTATCCTCCAAATCATATCTACCCATACAATTCCAAATACTTCATTCCTTTCATTAATAATATTAACTCATATGTTCTTAATACCCATCCATATCTGAGTATTTCTATATAATCATCCATCATACCATAATACTTATCCTTATATAACACTGTATCAACTCTAATTCGGGATACTCTTTAAAATCAAAATCCAAACTCAATTACCATTCATTAGTAAAATATCTGAGCTCAAATCATTCTTATATAAACCAACCAATGGTATCTTTTCCCATATATAATTTAATTGACTTACTATTCTTCCATATTATGGATGAGACAACTCAACAATGGTGGTATCTTGCCATATAAATTAAAACAACAAAATACTCAATAATCATAGTAACAACATACCCAAAAAATATCCAAAACTTCATTATTCAAAAGTAATAACTTACCTTCAATCACGATCTTCTTTCCTTTATCCTGAGCTAATGGCAGTACAGTAGCACTTAGGACCACTTCTAATGCATAGGCCTTAATAATCCAATTTTCTCTTGGTAAACTCGAGAATTATTTTTTCATGTGTCCTAACTGGTTGCAATGATACACCTTCTCCTTTCGGGCATTCCATGGTCATCCTTGATTTTACGTTATCCCTGCTCTTGGTTCACCTCTTTCTTGGTTTGTTCCTTTCCTGATTCTCCATTAATCGAATTCAGTGGTGCTACCTCAACTAACCCTCTAAATGTGGCTCCAAATGGAATCTAGTCCAATGCCAGCTCCTTAAGGGGTTGGTTTAATTCATTTGCCAATTTCACCGCCTTTTTGTCTGGGATATTAGCTAATTTGAACCTGAACCTAGCAAACTCGTTAAACTGGTTCACAAACTCACCTACAATCATGACACCTTGTTTTAGGTGAATGAATCTTTCCACTAATAATCCTTTCTCTTTCTACACTCTGGAGAAAACTTGGTTTCAAACTTTCTCTTAAAATCTGCCCATATAATATTCTCTTTATCATTCTCAGCAATAATAATTTCTCACCAATTTGCTGCTTCTCCTTGGAGGTGCTAGGAAGCTAGTTGTCTCGATGTAGAATCACTTAGACCCATAAGATTGAAAACTTTCTTACACATGCCAAACTAAGCCCACATGCTGCATACGATTTCATTCCAACAAAGAGGGTACCACCTAAAGTAGAGAAGTCCTTACACAACTTTGGGAATTCGCATTAGGTGGTGTCTGGACTTGAACCACTCCTTGGGTTGTAGTTGTAGGTTATATGAGGTTTCACTGGTCTGGTTTGTTGCTTGTATATTTCGGTGAAACCAGGCAGGAATGTTCACATCAGGAATATCCATATCATCCACTATAGTTTTATTTCCTGTTCTAGCATCGACCCTACCGACATTGTTTCATATTCCAGTTTCCATCGAGGTACTCATATACTCCTACCTAAAAATGGGATTCATTAACAACTCCCAAATAAGTAGTGAATGAGGTTAGAAAAATAAATACGATATATACAATATACTTATAACCAACCCATAAATTACATTATTATATATAATCACATTTATAAAAATATACAAATAGTCTCTCTCTCTCTCTCTATACATCCTAGTTATTAAATTAAGGAATGTTTTGCCTTGATACTCATGTATCATTCTGCCTTTACCAACTCTTAGGATCAACGCCCGAACCAATGTTAACATCTGAAACACTAAAATAAAATGGCAAGTCATTATGATATGATAACATGTAAACAAATAGAATCTAACTATAATATTTCTGAACTTGTAGCAGAAGGATATAACATATAATATAAAACATCTTATATTTAATGTGGGTATGAATACATAGTTAGATCTATACAATAAATCCTAATCCAATCCAATACACATAAGAATATACAATCATATGTTATATTTACATTTTATACAATATTAACAATACAAAATATTTGTCACCGTGCCTATCACACCACCAAGGTTCATCAACTTAATGATATAGATAAAAAAATAGGAGTGGATGAGAAATATATTTAAGTGAGTGAAAGAAGTCTGTCTCATATATGCTAAGGAGTAATATCAACACTAAACCTAGGTTAACTACTTGATTAAGGTCATGTTCTATTTGATCTTATGCTATACACAAACATATGCACACTCAACCATTAGATTCAATCAAATCCACATAACCAAGGGATCACTAATCTTCCCAAGAATATTCACACAATATTATTAAGGAAAATACCTTTCTTTGAACAACCATTTCCTAAATTGGTAACAGTGATACCGAGGGAACATTGATTTCCCTAGGACAACTATTTCCTTTGCAAACACCGAGCGAACAACAATTTCCCTTGGACAATTATTCCCTGCACCATGCGTGCCCCATACACAAATTCCAGTATCCAATATCTAACCAATTAACAATCAATAGCACATCAAGCATGTCCAATATCCAATATCCAATCATAAATACTAAATATGATATCTAAACATCATTAAACTGTAAGCAGCAGAATAGGGATCTTAAGGCTAAATTAACACTAAGGGGGTAAATAGTGTTTAATTGGTTATATGAATATTTTTCAAATTCTTTAGGATTCCACTTAGAATGATGTAATTAACAATCACAGAAAAATTCACAAAATTAAAATGCAAATATAAGTAAATGCAATAAAAGTAAAAAGGAAAGAACACATCAGGATTATACTAATTCGGAGTTACTCTACATCTAATCCCGCACAATTCCTTGTATGGATTTCTCCTTAACTAGTAAATGCAAATACAATCTCGATTTGAAGGCTACGAGAAACACCCACCAGAATCTTGACCTTTGGGTAGACCCACTTGATTTTCGGGCTACAAGCACACCCACTAGATTTACGGGCTACTAAGCACACCCAATTGATTTTACAGGCTACAATCACACCCACAAGTATAGCAATATGATTTGATAGAGTTTTACAGACATAGATCTTCGATCTTGATTACAATTTATCCTATAACTCTTGAATAGCACTTTGATCTTGGTTTGAGTGAGAGAGATGAGAAAAATCAGAGAGTGGGTGAAGGAAAATCAAACTAGTAATGATTGAGTTTGATTTTGGTTGAATTTCGGTAGAGTTTGGGTATATTTTGATTTAGAAAATAAGAGAGTTGATAGACGAGAGAATAATAAGAAAGTAGATATTAAAATTTGTTTTGAAGTTTGGTATATATAGGGAAACAACGGTCATGTCCATTCACGAAGAGATA
Source organism: Allium fistulosum (assembly GCA_030737815.1). Classification (NCBI taxonomy): domain Eukaryota; kingdom Viridiplantae; phylum Streptophyta; class Magnoliopsida; order Asparagales; family Amaryllidaceae; genus Allium; species Allium fistulosum. Next base: position 1,018,415,807 of record CM060901.1, on the reverse strand, counting down.
CGATGAAAAGACAGTACCATTCAAATTTGAATTTTGAACATTACGGACACAGCACTATGTCGACATACATGGATAGAGTATGTCGACATACTCTTCATAAAATTTAAAAACATTTTAAACATATTATTTTGAAAATCTGTTGCTTCGTAAAATAATTTGATACTTTGTAGAATCATTTAAATATAGTTTATACATATTGTAATCAAAATATAACTTTATAAAATAATTTTGAAACAGTTAATAAGAGTATTCAAATAATATATATTAAAATCAATATAATTATAACTTATTAAAGTATAAAAAAAATTCAATATATATATAAACTTAAAAACACTAAAATAATATCTTTATAAGCATAAGAGATTGAAAATCATTTTGGAGAATATTTTGAAAAGATTATTTTAAAACCAGGATATTTGAAAAACAATTTAAAACAAAATTAGAGAAGGCAAAAGAGATTAGGAAAGTTCTATCAAGGTTTTAACATAAATTCTTTAACTCTATAACTTATCTGGAATATGTTGAAATTTTGAACTCTTCGATACTCATGAGTCTTCAATTATCATCATCTTGAATTTACTCTTGATATTAACATCTTGAATCTACTCTTGATACTGTACAGTCTTCCTAATCAATACTTATCTAATATCCTGCACTATATATATATATATATATGTGTGTGTGTGTGTGTGTGTTAACCCGCCTTTTAGCAAGGTAGCATACATGCGGATTTAATTCATTGACTCCACAATTATCGAGGCTGATATATTATGGATTTGGTTTGAATGGATGGATGGATGATCAATTATGGATAATCAATATGAATATGAAGACAGAGTTCAACATAGTCGATGGAAAAGCGATGCAGGGCACTCGGAATATGGATTTTGGCAAGGATGGAAGTTGCTTCGGGTCGGGTCGGAATCTGCTTTTGGTCGACATAGGCGTGGCTTCGGGTCGGCTGTAGGAACAACTTCGGGTCAGCATATTTGCTTCAGGTCGACATTTATGTCTAGTCGGCGTAGTCCTTACTTCGGGTCGGCATGGACTTAATTTTGGGTCGGCATAGGCTACACCTTGGATCGGCAGAAGGCTTCACTTGGGATCGGCTACAGGAAGTAACTTCGTGTCGGCATGGGCAACACTTCGGTTCGGCAAAGGGATTCGAAGTCAGGTCTGCATAGAATCAACCTCGGGTCGGCATGTGGATCTGCTTCTGGTCAGCGCATAGTTTTCTTCAGGTCAGCAAATGTCTTACTTCGGGTCAGCGTAGAAGCAACTTGTAGTCGAAAGAGGAAGATCAAGCTTGGGTCCACATACGTGTTACTTCGAGTCAGCATCAAGTTTGCTTCGGGTCGGTGTTGAGCTTTCTTTAGGTCAGCATACGAACTACTTTAGGTCGACATAGGATGGACGAGTTAGGCTCGGAAATCGTGGTGGTGGGCCTATGTAGGTAAGGAGGCCCTGTAGCCAAAATTTCCGCTATAAATACGGCAGGTTTGGCTTTAGAAAATGGGATCTTCATTCTGCTTCTCTTTATCTTCTACCTAGAGGCTACTCTGCCATTCTTATTCTAGAATTCTGGATTCTAACTGTAACCAAATTTCAGTATAATAAAAAGGATTGTTCTGGAGTAGATGTAGGCCGGAGTTAACCAAACCACTATAAATCTTGTCTCTCTTTTATTGCTTTCGTTTTAATTTCGGTTATTCTTCATATTATATTCTCTACATATACTCTATTTGTGATCTGTGACTGGATATTGGCACTTTCACTTATAACTGGGTGTTGGTGGCCAATTTTGACCCCAAGATTTTGGTCTTTCACTGAGAAAGCTAGAACTTAAGGATTTGGAAGCTAGGATCTTAGATCTAGAGGCTTGGATATTTGGATCTAGAAAGCAATGGCTAGGCAATCTACATGGAGACAGAGAACTAAGAGGAGCCATCATAAAGGAAGTCAGGAGGCTTCCTTAGGAGCTAATCAGACCTCAATCTTCATCACCAGAGACGAGATGGAAACAATGATGGATTCTATGCAGGAAAGGATGCTAAAGAGATAGGAGGAAATCCAGGATCAGAACTAGGGAAAAGACAATTCTTGGCTAGATATTGGATGGTGCTATGGATTTTGTCATGGATCTGAAGTTGGATGCGCATTTGGAAGAGGATAATCTTGGATTCCCTCACGGACTCGGGGGCAGGATGGAAATGACAATCGGAGACCACTTATAGATGCTGGAACAGCTAGAAATTGAAATCCAGGACATGTAGCAGAAATTAGCAGGCTTAGATATGGATTGGATCAATCGAGGGCAAACCCCGACCAAGGAGAATGGATTAGCACAACTCCCCATGGAACTGGGGGCATGGATTTGGATGGCTTTGGTTAGAAATGGATAGCGGTGATGGAACAGGAGCAGTCATCATCCGCCATAATCAGATTGCAATTGGCTAGATATTGGACGGTGCTATGGATTTTGGCATGGATCAGAATTTGGATGCACGTTTGGAAGAGGATAATCTCAAATTCCCTCGTGGACTCGAGGGCAGGATGGAAATGACAATCGGAGACCACTTATGGATGCTGGAACAGCTGGAAATCGAAATCCAGGACTTGTAGCAGAAATTAGAAGGCTTAGATATGGATTGGATCAACTGGGGGCAAACCCCGACCAAGGAGAATGGATTAGCACAACCGCCCATGGAACTGGGGGCATGGATTTGGATGGCTTTGGTTGGAAATGGATAGCGGTGATGGAATAGGAGCAGTCATCATCCGCCACAATCAGAGTGCCCCCCGACTTAAGGGCACGGGTCGTCGTCTCTTGATGGCATGAACTAAATAACTAATAATAAATCCTACACCAAAACGGCTATGTCACTTACACATGTACGGGATCATGAATGATCCCTGGGCATGCTCCGAGATGGCGATGAACTGCCATAACCAATGATTCCAAAACTCACTCGAACATGAAATCTAACATTAATAATACTTAGTTCCATCTGGGCACTCACCTTTCGCCTTGAATGGCACCCAATCTCGAACGATCATATTTCGCCTCGAACGGCACCCGATCTCGAACGATCACATTTTGCCTCGAATGTCACTCAAACTCGAACGATCACATTTCACCTCAAAGGGCACCCGATCTCGAACGATCACATTTTGCCTCGATAGACACCGGATCTCGAACGATCACATTTTGCCTCATGATCACATTTCGCCTCTAACGACACCCGATCTCGAACGATCACATTTCGCCTCAAACGGCACCCAATCTCGAACGATCATGTTTCGCCTCGAACGGCACATGATCTCGAACGATCACATCTTGCCTTAAACGGCACACGATCTCGAACGATCGTTACTAATAATCAGGCACGATTATTGATCTCTTCATAGGTCATCCATGGGTTTCGAACATCGGGCTTATGGCAATACAAAACACGCCTTCCTATCGCTAGGCATGTTTTGGGGGGCAAAGTGTTAACCCTACTTTTGGCAAGGCAGCATATAGGCGGATTTAACTCAATCGACTCCACGGTTATCGAGGCTGAAATATTATGGATTTGGTTTGAATGGATGGATGAACGATCAATTATGGATAATCAATATGAATATGAAGCCAGGGTTCAGCATAGTCGATGGATGAGTGATGCAGGGCACTCGGAATATGGATTTTGGCAAGGATGGAAGCTGCTTCGTGTTGGGTCGGCACAGGCGTGGCTTTGGGTCGGCTGTAGGAATAACTTTGGGTCGGCGTATTTGCTTCGGGTCGGCATCCTGCTTCGGGTCGGCATTGACTTAACTTCGGTCGGCATAGGCTACACCTTGGATCGGCAAATAACTTCACTTGGGGTCGCCTATAGGAAGTAACTTCGGGTCAGCATGGGCAACACTTCGGGTCGGCAAAGGGATTCGAAGTTAGGTCGGCATAGAATCAACCTTGGGTCGGCATGTGGATCTGCTTCTAGTCAGCGCGTGTTTTTCTTTGGGTCAGCGTATGTTTTACTTCGGGTCGGAGTAGAAGCAACTGGTCGGTAAAGGAAGATCAAGCTCGGGTCGGCATACGCGTTACTTCGGGTCAGCATCAAGTTTGCTTCGGGTCGGCGTTGAGTTTTCTTCGGGTCAGCATACGAACTACTTTGGGTCGACATAGGATGGACGAGTTGGGCTCGACAATCATGGTGGTGGGCTCATGTAGGTGAGGAGGCCCTGTAGCCGAGATTTCCCCTATAAATACAACAGGTTTGACTTCAGAAAAGGGGATCTTCATTCTGCTTCTCTTCATCTTCTACCTAGAGAATACTCTTCCATTTTTATACTAGAATTCTGTATTGTAACTATAATCAAATTTCAGTATAATAAAAAGGATTGTTCTGGAGTGGATGTAGGTCGAAGTTAGCCGAACCACTATAAATCTTGTCTCTCTTTTATTGCTTTTATTTTAATTTTTGTTATTCTTCATATTATATTCTCTACATATACTCTATCTATAATCTGTGACTAGATATTGGTGCTTTCGCTTATAACTGGTTGTTGGTGGCCAATTTTGACCCCAACAATATATATATATATAAATATATATATATATAAATATATATATATATATATATCTTGATTAAACATTAGTATCTAAATTTATATAATATCTTATAGTTGTTATCATCAAAACCAAAACCTAAGATACTAACAATCTCCCCCTGTTTGATGATGACAATCTTGTATATAAAATATAATATTACTCCCCCAGGTTACAAGACTGCCCCTTAATCTATGCCTAGATTTTATATATTTCTCCCCATTTGTCATCAACACAAACGACCAACTAATACAATAAACCTAACACTGGCTCTAATTCTAACTCTAACTCCCCCTAAAATACTAATTGATATATATAAGAATTATATATAATAATGATGAGGAAGATTGTATAGGAACAATAAGTGATATGAAAAATTAGATAATCATGAAATAGTCATAATCAATCTAAATATTCATCCAATCCAACAAAGTTAATGTCACACATCATTCAAACAAATCCACACAAATCAAACCAATCAAATCCAAACCAAATCAAGTTTTATTATTTATGTACAATCAAACCTATTTACACTAGGTTTTTCGAGGAACTTCAACCCATCCATTAACGCCAAAGATTGGATCCGCTTTGATAACATCCCAATCTTCATCATCTTTGTTGATGGTACACTCTGAATTGGTGGTTGGTTCTTCTTTGTTTAAGACAGAAATCATCCATCGAATCATGTAGAAATGCCTTTCTTGCTCCTTATTCATTTGCATTTGACTGAATTCTAAGTGCCTCTAGTTTCTTAGGATAAAAGAAAGAATGTTCTTGAATGATTCAAGAGTTTGTTCGAGGTTTTAAGTTAGTTTTTGGATTGGAGAAGCCATTGATTTTTATTAGAGTTTTGGAATGAAAAGGAGTGAAGATAGAGACTGAAAATAATGATTTTCTAGAGTGAATAGGTATATATATAGAGGTAAAAAGTCATTTGAAATTTTGTTTGTTAGTTATTATCTTTTAATTTCTGAATTTTTTTGAAAACTGGCTGTTACATGTCGATGTACATGCTTGGCATATGTCGACTTATGTACTATAATTTTCAAAACAACTTTATTTTACTATTCTATTGTATTTGGCCTATACTATTATATCGGTATGACTTTCCAAGATAATTGACAATGTATAATAGCAAGGAATAGAATGTTTACTGATAATAAGAATGAATAGAAGAAAGATACATGAGATTCAATATAAACTTAAAACTAGAAAATCTAAATACAAAGATAGCTAAAACAAACAACTAGAAAGATGTGGATGAAGATGAAGAAGAACCACAAAGCTTGCGGATGATCTTTCCAAAAAATTTATCCATTTTTTTTGGAAATTGAGGTAAATGTCTTTGAGAATGATTTCTTAAGCTTTCTTTGGTTGTGGATGATCTTTTCTTGATTTTTGAAAAGATTTTTGTTAGATGGATTAGGTGGCATATTGATACTTTCCAAAGAAGTATCCTCCTCTTTTTGTTCTTCCACCTCGACTTCCATTTCCTCTCCTTCCTTTTACTCTTCCTCCTCTTCTCTTATTTTTCGATCCTTTTCCCAAGCCAACCTTTGTTTCCTTTTTGCAAGGATTTCATTAGGCTCAAAAAAGGGTGAAATATGCATAAGTGAAATGTTGGCCTTGTCAAATATTTTTTGAGGAAAATTTTCCTCTTCTTTAAGGTCAACACCAAAGTGTTTGAAAACACGAGTAAGATACACACTATGAAATAGTGTGTTTTCATGTTTAGAAAGATTTTTAGGAAAAAGTTCACTCAAAATGACTTGTGACCAATTGATGTCGTATTGACCATTAATGGCGAAAAGAGCTTTGAAATTATTTTGTGTCAGGGTATTATAATTACCCGTTCTAGGAGTGATACTTTGTTGCAAAAAAGCCTTAAAATTCTTTCTTTTGGACACAAGTTTTTGTTTTTAAGTTCAAAATCATCATGACTTTCGAAAATGTCATGGATTACTTCACAATTTTGAAAATCAATTTGAAAATTTGAAAGGTCCATTCCACTATATTTGCATCTAGAATGTGACCCAAAAGTTCACAATTTAAAACAATTTGTGTCCCCTTAACACTACTCCAAAATTCTGTTTCTCTTCCATCATAAAAATTTTCTTTTAAATTTGCATAAAACATCTTCACCAATTTTGGATAACAAACGAAATAATTTTGAAAATCATCAATTAAACCAAGAATTTCATTTTGCAAACAAAGATTAAAAGGAACATAAGTAGGAAAATCTTCAAAATTAGCAAATCTTTTGAGAAAGACTTTTCTACAAGATATATACTCAATATAGGCTTGGATGGCTTCTTGATCATTAAAAATATATTCTTTTATTTTCTTAGAAAGCCTTATGGTTGCCTTAGTATTGCTTGAGGATGCCATTAAAGAGTAGTTTAAAGAGATAAGAGAGTTTATGGTTTTTGAATTTGAAAATGAAAGTGAAAAATGAATGGATGGAAATAGAGTAAATAATTAGATATCAAAGGACATATTATATGGTCAAGAGGCATCTTTTCAGAACATAGAAGTTGGTGAAAATGTGAAGGGAAATTCAATTTTTGAATTAGAATTTGAAATTCAAACTTTGTCTACATATGTCGACATATGCATGTGGGGTATGTCGATATATAGGTCGAAAGTTTTCAAAAATGATTTTTATTTAACTATATCCTATTTTATTTTATATATATCCAGTTAAAGTTATTCTATTTATAGAAAAATAATTTTAATAATTTTAAATATATTTTATATTATTATTATATTATTAAAATATTGACATTTAAAATATAATCACATAATATTCAACAAGTATTATTATTAATCTATAGGATATTCCTAACAACCAATAAAGCAACCAAAAAGGAATTCATTTAAGAAATTAAAACTTTTGATATATTAAAAGCGTACCTTTTTCTGATCCATTTCATGATTTTGTTTTGAATTATGTATTGCGGTGAAGCACATGATAGAAATTTCTATATCTGATTCATTATCACTTGAGGATGTGTCTGAATCGTCTAATGTTGCTGCAATATAGGCTCTTCTCCTTTTTCTAGATGAATCAGTGTTTAGTGTAGTTTTCAGTTTATCGGGATGTGGACAGTCTCGTTTTAAGTGGCTAGGTTCATCGCAGTTATAATATCTAATGCCATTTTCATTTCGCTTCCTAGATTTTTGTTGTCATTTCTTTTGAAATTGTTCATCTTCCTATATTTCAGAAATTTTCTAAAATTCCTTGTCATGAAAGCAATTTCTTCATTGTCATCGTTGTCTGAATCCAGAGTATCCGTCATTGCATTAAAGCTATAGATTTCTTCTCTATTGCTTTGCTTTCTCTCCTACTGTGCATTTGTGCTTCAAAAGACATTAAATTGCCAATTAACTCTTCAATTTTTAGAGTGCTAATGTCATTAGCCTCTTCGATTGCAAGAGTCCTTTGATCTCATTAGGAGTAAGTGAATTGGGGATTTTTCTAACTTGATCCTCCTCGGAATAACTTTTACCAAGTGCAATAAGTGAGTTACTATATCTTGGAATCTACTTTATGTATCAGATATGGACTAATTTTGATCAATTAAAACTGGTTTGTTAATATGGAAATTTTAGTCTGTTTGACCTTATTTACACCTTCTAGTGTAACTTGCAAAGTTCTCCAAATTTCAAATGCAGATTCACATATGGATACTTTATTAAATTCATTTCAATCTAGTGAACAAAATAATATATTCATATCCTTAGATTTACTTTGTTTAACTGCTTTTTGGTCAGCAGTCCACTGTGCAAAATTAGATTTGGGTTTAGTGTACTCAGTGTGTGTGATATTCCAAGTGATTAAACTAATTGACTATAAAGAAATTTTCATTCTACATGACCAATATGTGTAATCACTGCCATTTAAAAGTGGAGGTCTAACAATAAATTTTCCTTCAACAAATGAATTACTAGCAAGTGTATTAACAGTGTTACTAACATTACTATTACCAGTGTTAGTAGCTATTTAAACCTTTTCAAAAATAACATGATGAATACTTTGAAAACCAATGCTCTGATACCAAATGTGAGTCGGCGGAATACGGATCTTAAGGCTAAATTAACACTATAGGAAGGGTGAATAGTTTTTAATTGATTATATGAATATTTTTCAAATTCTTTAAGATTCTACTTAGAATGATGTACTTAACAATCACATAATTAAAGTGCGGATAAATGTAAATGCAATAAAAGTAAAAAGGAAAGAACACACTAGGATTTTATACTGGTTTGGAGTTACCCTACATCTAGTCTTGCATAATTCCTTATATGGATTTCTTTTCAACTAATAAATGCAAATACAATCTCGATTTCAAGGCAACGAGAAACAGCCTCCAGAATCCTAACCTCTGGGTAGAGTCACTTAATTTTCGGGTTACAAGCACACCCACTAGATTTCAGGCTACTAAGCACACCCAATTGATTTTACGGACTACCATCACACCCACAAGTATAGCAATATGATTTGATAGAGTTTTACAGACTCAGATCTTCGATCTTGATTAAAATTTATCCTATAACTCTTGAATAGCACTTTGATCTTGGTTTGAGTGAGAGAGATGAGAAAAATCAGAGAGTAGGTGAAGGAAAATCAAACTAGTAATGATTGAGTTTGATTCTGGTTGAATTTCGGTAGAGTTTAGGTATATTTTGATTTAGAAAATACAGAGTGGAAAGAGGAGAGAAGAATAAGAAAGTAGATGCTAAAAATTCATTTGGAAGTCTAGTATATATAGGGAAACAATGGACATTCCATTCGTGAAGAGATACAATGAAAAGACACTTCCATTCGAATTTTGAAAATTACGAGTACCGTGTCGACATACATAGATAGATTATGTCGACATACTCTTTAAAAAATTGAAAAACACTTGAAACATATAATTTTGAAAATTTGTTGCTTTTTAAAATAATTTGATACTTGGTAGAATCATTTAAATATAGTTTATACACATTTTAATCAAAATATAACTTAATAAAACTTTATAAAATAATTTTGAATGATTTAAAATGAGTACTCAATAATATATATATAAATCAATATAATTATAACTTATTAAATTACAAACAAAAATTCAATATATATAACCTTAAAAACGTTAAAATAATATTTTTATAAGTATAAGAGATTGAAAATCATTTTAGAAAATATTTTGAAAAGATTATTTTAAAACAAGAATATTTGAAAACAGTATAAAAAAAATTAGAGAAGGCGAGAGAGATGAGGAAATTGATACCAAGGTTTTAAAATAAATTCTATGGCTCTTTAACTTATCTGGAATATCTTGAAATCTTGAACTCTTCAATACTCATGAATCTTCAATCATCATCTTGAATCTACTCTTGATACTAGCATCTTGAATCTATTCTTGATATTGTACAGTCTTCTTAATCAATACTTGTCTAATATCCTACACTATATACTATATATATCTTGATAAAACATTAATATCTATATTTTATATAATGTCCTATAGTTGTTATCATCAAAACCAAAACTTAAGGTACTAACATAAACTAGTCAAACAACCAATATCATACACATTAGACACATGCAACAACTATATGTTCTGCAATGTCACCATGGTACCACATTACCTCTTCTGAACTCAAAGTGCATCTCGATGTCCCAAATTTGCAAACATTTCTAGTTCATACCAGACCAAATAGGTCAAGGTTCAACCTAGCACAGTATTTCGTCAACGATCCATTGGTGGCAAATCCACCAGCCGATCAATCAGACTGATGGTGCCATAGGTGCATTGGTTTGGGTCATGATTTCTACCCTGTGCTGAGCATTTTCTCTCATCTTGTAACACCCTGTAAAATAAAAATGAAATTAATTAATAAGTAGTTATTCAAACCCAAAAATCGAATTTTTGTAAACATTAGAACTTGGCTACGAAACTTACACCATTGGGTTCATGGCGAATTTCTAATCAATTTTCATATATAAAGTTTTACGGCCGGAGTTCAAACAAAAAAGTCATATACGTGTAAAGTTTTCGGATCAGAAACAATTCATAACCAATTAAGGAAGTATTAATAACTTAACATTAAAATGGGCATTAAGTATAAATATTGAAACACCCCACACCCCTTAATATAACCAAAAGGATACATTAAAAGGTGTGGTGCGTTGTTGGTATAACTAAAGCTAATAGAGACTAAGATTCAGAAGACAAAAATAGATAAAAACAATGGAAACTTAAAATAATAACTTAATTAAAATAAAACTTCATAATTGCTTCATAAATAGGTAAAATGCCAAATACCACATACATGTCTAAAAATCCAATATGTCTCATGAAACAAAAACTCATAGTCTCAAAAATCAGAGTACATAATGTCCCTCATAGTAAGCCAGTACATAGAAAGAACAAAAGCTGAAAGAAAAGAAATACATGGTAGCAAACTCCTCCAGGAAATCTCCAAGCAACTGCAGTCTACTGTCCTCTCCCTTGATTGCCTAAGGGGGGAAAAAAGGGGAAAATAGAGGAGTGGGTCAGACTAAAAGCCTGGTGAATGATAGTAATTACTAGAGTCTTTAAGCAAGATAAAAGTAATAGACTCTACAACAGTTCTAGCATAAATAAGGATAATAAAGGAAATAGGAAAGAGATAAACTAGAAATAAGTATGATTAAATATAAGATAGGTTAAATTCGATCCCTTGCACTTGTCCTTGATTTCTACTTTGATTAGGCTGAATTTCTAATCATGTAATTAGGATGTAACCCTAATTCTACCCTTTTTGATCAGCCTACTACTCCATAGACCTTACCGTGGACCAACCGCTATATAACTCCCTACACAGCAGCCAATGGTATCAACGAAAGATGCTCATAGCAACTGTTGTGGATCCGGACGACATATATAGCTTCCTACACAGAAGACAATGGTGTCTACGAAAGACACTCATACTAAGCGCTTGGAACTCATAGCTATTACTAAGCACCCGAATGGAAGTCGCACCCGTAATTGCCACCATGCCCATGCTACATTTTGCTCCACCTATTGGGTCTTCTTATTACCTCCAACTTCCAACATAGCGTGCCCCTCATCTCACTTTAGGCTAATGTGAGATCACCATGTGTCCATAGAAAATAGGGGAAATGTTGTTGGTACTGGCCCTTCATCCAAACAATATATAGTTGCGCCCCTTATCCAAATCCCTCGTGATTTGGACTTCTATTTGACCAATTACTACCATCCTTAGCATAAGCGTACCCTCATCTTACTTCAGACTAATGTGAGACACCGTTTTGTCTAATAGGCAATGCTATTTGTTACAGGTCCTACATTCATCTTTGCTTATTAACTTAGATAAATTATTTAAATAAGTCATTATTATCATTTTTACTTTCTACGCTTATTAATTTATCCCAAGTCTTAAAATGAGCCCTATTCTTTCATCTATTTAGTTAGAATTATAAGTTATTACTATGTCAATTATTTTTAATTAGTCCAATTCTAATTATAATTAGGCGTAATTTCAGTTTAATTCCATTATTTATTACAGTCTTTGTAATTTACATCGTATGTCCCATTATTTCAATTTTCTTACAATTTAATCCATATTCGTGTTAATCCTATTCTAATCCATACGCAAAGAAGAAGGAGAAATAAAAGAAAACTGAAAATAGAAGAAAATCTCAACGAAGAAAGAAGATGTAAATAACGTGTAAATAACAGTAAATAAACTAAAATACTGTAAATAAATCAAAAGCTATTCTTAACAGTAATAAATTATAATTAACAGAAATAAACTAAAATTACTGAAAAGAATAGCTGAAAGGAAATAGACTGAAAATAATTATAAAAACTATAAATGAAACTGCTAAAAATGTTATTCCAAAAATCATAGTAAAACTACAACTATTGAAAACCCTATTATTGTAAATTACTTAAAGAAATCTTAAAATAATTACAATCACTCACATGTGCTCCTTAGCTCTTCCTTTGGTCTTCCCGGATCCACTTAGGGTTGTCAAATAATTTAATTTAAAACGATTTTCTCCTTGGAAAATTATTCCGTTTAAGGTCCTTCCTGAAGAGGTGAACCCAATTAGAGAAAACCTAGAATGAGAAAAAGTGTTAAGCCTTGGGTCTTATTTATAGGTGTAGAAGTGGATCTCAGACCATTGGATTTGGGGATTGAATAGGATGCGACCACGTCATAAGCTGAATAGGAGCCATCGGATGGAAGCATAAGAGGACCAGATGGAATAAAAGAATGCAAAACAACGTGTATGAAACTTCTACTGACTCATTGCTGTGTGAAATCTTACAATGCGCCTCCTCAGCACCTTATCTTATATTTAATTCAATTAATTACACCCTCAATGATATACAAACTATAAATAATGTTTTCTTCTCCTCAATTAATTTCTAATTTGTGCATTTTATTTTAGGTTAAATTTCCATGCGTCTCTCTTTATTCGTAAGTTTCATTTTAGTTTTCAACATCCCATTTAATTTACATGTTTACGCCTAAAATAAACAAACAAACAACATATCAATATCTTTCCACATTTACATCTGAAATAAATAAATTAATTAACATGCGATTTGTTATATCTACATTTTTTTCATATTCACATCTGTTGTAATTAGATAAATAACATATGTCCACAAACGTGTATATATGTTGTGTATTAATTAGTAACCTTATTCTTTACCTTTAAATTGAGCAATCAATTACATTAATTAATTGGTATAAATGTTTTTATGTTCAATAACCAAACGGACCCTTATTCCTTACTAACAAGAAATAACATACCTTATATTTTCTATAAGAAATGCAATCCTTCCATAATACACTCTTGCCTTTTCTTTTCAAAATATAACGTTTATTTTATTAAATGCCTTATTTTTTATAAATATATGGTTACATTTTCTCTCATTTACAATAACCCATTTCATTTGAACATCATCATCTTCACTTTTCAAATTTATAAAAGTAGATGCCTTCTTTTTATATATATTGTTATATATATTATTATTTTTTCTTTTCTTATTTTTTAACAAAACAAACTCCCTGTTTATAAAATCATACATATATTCAAAAATGAAAAGTTTATTTCATTTATCTCAAAACATGCATTTATTTCTATTTAAAATGTTCATTTCATTTTAACACAAATGCATGTTCTTATATTAAACTTAATCATTACAATTTATTCCTCTTTTCCTTTCTAATTGAAACATTTCAATAAATCTACTGCCAATTAATTTCAATACTAATTTCAACGAATTCTAATTATAAACACTATTTCTTTTCACTTATAATTATTTATTAATTTCTCCTTAAATTTCGGGTTGTTACAGTCTCCCCTCCTTAAGGGATTTCATCCCCGAAATCTCTAAGGATAGAAGAATGAAATAAATGTTTTCATCCAAGTTCTACAACCAACTACTCAATCATCACCCATTACATCCATTGTCCTTAGGTTTTTCTAATGCAATTTATGATACTTATGCAAATAGTGTAGTGTCAGTGTCCATAACTAATGCAAAAGATTAGGCGGTCCACTGATTCAGCCGACCTCCTTTTATGCAATCATGTCCGTGCCATGTGTCCAAATGAATTCAAATTACCTAATGATAACTGATAGTTCTATATGCGTGGTACAATCATCATCCAAATGCAACAATCATGTGATAATCATCCATTTATAGTAACCATGAAAATAAAATAAAAATGCAAATGCGCACACATCCATATGCATATGCTCTAGTGTCCTAGTTAGGCTGATCCCTAAAGGATAATAGTGCCTAGTGTAAGTATATGCATCCATTAGCATCCACTAGCAAACACTTGCAATCACTAGCATACATCATTCATAACATGTTCTATTAACATGTTTACGTCAAATCCTACCATCCATAGGTTAAATCCTAAGTTCTACCCTTCCAAAGGATAATAAAGGAAAGAACCTATTCAAACTAAAGATGGAAATAAGAAATTCTAAAACTTACTATCAAAGAAATGCGGATATGAGATACGAATTTTTTCCTAATCAAACAAATTTTCTCCGAAGTCTCCTTAACTATGTCGGAACCAAGGCAATCCCTCTGTGGACTCTATCCAACGCGAAGGCAACTTGCGCAATCTTCCATAAAGAGGTTCGAAAGGTGCCACTCCAACGCTAGCTTGAAAACTACTACCATATGAATTCCACTAATTTCATTTTACTATTCTTCATGAATCAACACTCCTAGGTTCTTATTAGTGTTCTATACACTTTATGGAAACTTCCATTATTACTTCTAAAAGTAATTACTGCTATCACCTTACACCTTTTCCGTTACTCCTAAGAAATGATTCTTACCTACTCCACATTTAAGAGTTTGTTTGGTATTTATCGCCTTGTTTTAAAAACTAAGGTTTCTAAAAATTTTAAAACATCAAATATCAAAATCTTTTTCTTTAAAAGTGTTATCTTTTCAGTTTCTATTAAATTCAAAAATACTTGACTACTCAATATTTTATTTTTCTGAACTTGCATCCTTATAGCTTTTTGAATTTACATTAATTCCCAAACCTAAAGGGGAAACCTTTTAAATCCAAAACTTATTCCTCATTTTCTTTTAAAGGCCTTTACAATTTTCTATAAAAATTAGGATTTTTAAATTCAACTATTACTAAGCTTTTTGCTTTCAAAAACTTATTTACTTTTTTATCAAACCATTTTTCTTTTAAAATATCTTTGAAATGTCCTTTTTCAAATCATCTTCTTATTATACCTAGTAGCCTCATACCTTAAGGTATTGGAACTACTTTCTCCAATGAGGAATTCTTAACACTAAAATCTTCTATGAACCTTTTAAAAGAGGACTTCATGTTTATGTGGAGTTACAAGGAATTTATTCTATATTTTTTAAATAGACTATAAAAAATATGGTGCTTCCCATACCTTGTACATCTCTTTCATATATTCCTTGTGACTTGCACAAAACATTTTTATTAGTTTCATAGAAAATTATACCATTATTCTTTTCATTCCAATTGATTAAGGCATGTTTAATTTATACTTTCCTATGATAAACATTTTCTTGTACTTATTTAAATAACAGGTGTATTCACAAATTACTTTATTTCTATTCTTAGAAATTACCTTTTTAAAATACGTCTTTATTTGGGTTAAAACGGATGTTGCATAAAACACCGTTACTACAACCCAAAAATACTAGTGTATGAAATTAATTAACAGGAAAATAGACACAGGGAAGAAGTTGCAAAAAAATTAGTCTTAAGGACAACAAGTTTGCTTTTTAGTCTGAAGGACATTTTTTAGTGTAAACAGAAAATGATAGTTACAACTATCATTCTGCGATTTACACTAAAAAGTGTCCTTCAGCCTAAAAAGCAAACTTCTTGTCCCAAAAACTAAATTTTTCTTCAAATTTTTCCTTGAGCCTAAAAACCCCTTTAATTAAAAATAAATACTAATAAACCTCACATATTATGTAAAAACATTCCTCTTGGGAGTCATCTACTATAACAATAGTGTTATAGTCTATACTCCTTTTATTTTTCACGAAAACATATATTACAACAATAAATGTTGTAACCTATGTTTTTGATACTTAATACACTTTATGTTTTTATATTTAAAATCTTTGTTTACTTACAAAGAAGCTAGTGAGCTATATACGCTCTATAATTCTTCAAAAAGAATTTCACTTTTTCAACAAAATTTATATCATACAAAAACCAAATTTAAATTTCATGCCATTTTTCAAAAAGACCCAATATTTACTTTAAGAACATTAACAATTATACTTTTCAACTTTTCTAATTCTAACAATTTTATTGGGCTAGATATAAAGTGGGTTTTCTTCTCATTACCCTAGGAGTATCCTTCCTAAATTTTGGTAATTCCATTTCCTTACCAAAGTCTTTTACTCCAATTCCTCTTTGATGCTTATATTTTTACTCTAAGGCACTACCATTAAATCAACTTATATGAAACAATTATAATTTCTGCAATTATCTACATATGGGCTTTCTTCTTTTCTTATCAACTAAATCTATTGTACATCTCCAACCTTTTCCTACCTCTCTTTGGATTTCCATAATCCGAACCTAAATAAAACAAAACCATTTCTCAAACTCCTACCATGGGTAGACCTTCTCTATGCCCCGAGAAAAGCGCCTCTTTAAAGACGTCTGGGAAATTTCTGAAGACTGAAACTAAATCTAACTCTGTTGATGATGAATTGAGGGGATAAAAGAAGCTCAACATGACTGACTCCTATGGGTCGTAAGAAACCTCGAGAGTCCTACTACTGCATGTCTCTTGTCTAACGACTCTCCTCTCGCAGTCTAATATCATTCCATAAGTGGATACCCAATCCATTCCCAAAATCATCCCATACCCCAAAAATCCCAATACATAGGCGTCGTAGTCAAACTCTACGCTTAGGATAAAAATTTTCAAACCCCTACAAACCATAGATAAGTGTGTCGATCCTCCTATGGGGTTTGAAACAACAATGGGGTCTATTACAAAAGAGATGTCTAAGTGCAAACAATCAAACAAAGAACTCAAAATGAAAAGGGTGTGATGCTCCAGAATCGAAAAGAGTTCGAATGGGAAAATCAAAAATAGAAATCAAAACTTCCCACGGTGACTTTCCTACCTCTATTTGGTCCAATACTAGAAGGTGCTGCATTCAAAGCTTATACTTGCACTGTAGGTGCGCCTGCTCTCTGCCCCTTCCTGTGGGAACAATTACTACTCATGTGACCGGGTTGTCTGCAATTATAGCACTTTCCCTTCATTTTGCAGTCTTTTGCGTAATGACCACTCACCCTACAACTATGGCACTTCGCTCCTTCCTTGATTTGCTTCTGAGGGCCTTCCCTTTTCCTCTTATCCGTATACCTCTTCCACCATGGCATCTTAGAGCTTTTTGACTTAGGAACCACTTTAAGCTCTCACTTCGGTTGCGAAGATACAGGCTGAACTCTTTGTTGGTCTTCCAAGTCTAACAGCCCAAACTTTTGCTCCATATCTTCCAACCTAGCTCGTGTCTCCTCGAAATCCTTCGTGCTAGAATATGTTCTGCCCCTATACTAGCGAAGTCCTTGCATAGCTTAGAAAAATCAGTTGGTGTAGGTGGATTAAAGGGATTTCCACCAACCGGTGTTCTATTGGGCATTTGCCCTTGCACCTGTGGTACCGTAACTTTACGGAACCAGTCATCCATACTATGCAGAGAAAAGGAAAATTAGGCTTGAAAGAATCGAAAGAAGGTTGAACTGGACTTTGAGGGGATTTTTATAAAAACTCTTTTGTACTTGAAAACTATTTCTAAGAGTTCCTTGGAAAATACTTTTAAAACAAGTTATTTTTGGAGAATTACTTTACTTTTAAAATAAAATTTTAGGAATCCTGTAACCTCGCTCTAATACCAAGTGAAACACCACACACCCCTGAATATACCCAAAAGGACACATTAAAAGGTGTGGTGCGTTGTAGGTATAACTAAAGCTAACAGAGACTAAGATTCGTAAGACAAAAATAGATAAAAACGGCGGAAACCTAAAATAATAACTTAATTAAAAAAACTTCATAATTGCTTCATAAATAGGTCAAATGCCAAATATCACATACATGTCTAAAAATCCAATATGTCTCATGAAGCAAAAACTCATCGTCTCAAAAATCAGAGTACATAATATCCTTCATAATAAGCATGTACATAGAAAGAACAAAAGCTGAAAGAAAAGAAATACATGGTAGCAAACTCCTTCAGGAAATCTCCAAGCAACTGCAGTCTACTGTCCTCTCCCTTGATTGCCCGAGGGGAGGAAAAAGGGAAAAATAGAGGAGTGGGTTAGACTAGAAGTTTGGTGAATGATAGTAATTACTAGAGTCTTTAAGCAAGATAAAAGTAATAGACTCTACAACAATTATAGCATAAATAAGAATAATAAAGGAAATAGGAAAGAGATAAACTGGATATAAGTACGATCAAATATAAGATATGTTAATTTTGATTGCTTGCACTTGTCCTTGATTTCTGCTTTGATTAGGCTAAATTCCTAATCCTGTAATTAGGATGTAACCCTAATTCTACCCTTTTTGATCAGTCTGCTACTCCATAGACCTGACTGTGGACCAGCCGCTATATAACTCCCTACACAGCAGCCAATGGTATCTACAAAAGATGCTCAGAGCAACTACTGTGGATCTGGACGACATATATAGCTCCCTACACATAAGGCAATGGTGTCTACGAAAGACACTCATACTAAGCGTTCGGAACTCATAGCTATTACTGAGCACCCGAATGGAAGTCGCACGCGTAACTGCCACCATTCCCATGCTACATTTTGCTCCACCTATTGGGTCTTCTTATTACCTCCAACTTCCAGCATAGCGTGCCCCTCATCTCACTTCAGGCTAATGTGAGATCACCATGTGTCCATAGAAAATAGGGGAAATGTTGTTGGTACTGGCCCTTCATCCAAAAATATCTAGTTGCTCCCCTTATCCAAATCCCTAATGATTTGGACTTCTATTTGACCAATTACTACCATTCTTAGCATAAGCGTGCCCTCATCTCACTTCAAACTAATGTGAGACACCGTTTTGTCTAATAGGGAATGTTATTTGGTACAGGTCCTACTTTCATCTTTGTATATTAACTTAGATAAATTATTTAAATAAGCCTTTATTATCATTTTTACTTTCTACGCTTCTTCATTTATCCAGAGTCTTAAAATGAGCCCCATTCTTTCATCTATTTAGTTATAATTCTAAGTTATAACTATGCCAATTATCTTTAATTAGTCCAATTCTAATTATAATTAGGCGTAATTTCAGTTCAATTCCATTATTTATTACAGTCTTTCTAATTTACATCTTATATCCCATTATTTCAGTTTTCTTACAATTTAATCCGTATTCGCATTAATCCTATTCTAATCCATACGCAAAGAAGAAGGAGAAATAAAAGAAAATTGAAAATAGAAGAAAATCTCAACGAAGAAAGAAGATGTAAATAACGTATAAATAAATGTAAATTAACTAAAATACTGTAAATAAACTGTAAATAAATAAAAAGCTATTCTTAATAGTAATAAATTATAATTAACAGAAATAAACTAAAATTACTGAAAAGAATAGCTGAAAGGAAATAGACTGAAAATAATTCTAAAAACTGTAAATGAAACTGCTAAAAAGGTTATTCCAAAAATCGTAGTAAAACTACAACTATTGGAAACCCTATTATTTCAAATTACTTAAAAAAATCTTAAAATAATTACAATCACTCGCATGTGGTCCTTAGCTCTTCCTTAGGTCTTCCTGGATCCACTTAGGGTTGTCAAATAATTTAATTTAAAACGATTTTCTCCTTGGAAAATTATTCTGTTTAGGGTCCTTCCTAAAGAGGTGAACCCAATTGGAGAAAACCTAGAATGAGAAAAAGTGTTAAGCCATGGGTCTTATTTATAGGTGTAGAAGTGGATCTCAGACCGTTGGATTTGGGGATTGAATAGGATGCGACCACGTCATAAGCTGAATAGGAGCCATCGGATGGAAGCACGGAAGGACCAGATGGAACAAAAGAATGCAAAACAACGTGTATGAAACTTCTACTAACTCATTGCTGTGTCAAATTTTACAATGCGCCTTGTCAGCGCCTTATCTTATATTTAATTCAATTAATTACTCTCTCAATGATATACAAACTGTAAACAACGTTTTCTTCTCCTCAATTAATTTCTAATTTGTGCATTTTATTTCAGGTTAAATTTCCATGCATCTCTCTTTATTCGCATGTATCATTTCAGTTTTCAACATCCCATTTAATTTACATGTTTACATTTAAAATAAATAAATAAACAACATATCAATATCTTTCCACATTTACATTTGAAATAAATAAATTAACATGTGATTTGTTATATCTACATTTTTTTCCATATTCACATCTGTTGTAACTAGATAAATAATATATATCCACAAACGTGTATATATGTTGTGTATTAATTAGTAACCATATTATTTACCTTTAAATTGAGCAATCAATTACATTAATTAATTGGTATAAATGTTTTTATGTTCAATAACCAAACGGACCCTTATTCCTTACTAACAAAGAAATAACATACCTTATATTTTCTGTAAGAAATGCAATCCTTCCATAATACACCCTTGCCTTTTCTTTTCAAAATATAACGTTTAGTTTATCAAAATGCCTTCTTTTTTATAAATATATGGTTACATTTTCTCTCATTTACAATAACCCATCTCATTTGAACATCGTCGTCTTCACTTTTCAAATTTATAAAAGTAGATGCCTTCTTTTTAAATATACTGTTATATATATATATATTTCTTTTCTTTTTTTATAACAAAACAAACTCCTTGTTTATAAAATCATACATATATTCAAAAATGAAAAGTTTATTTCATCTATCTCAAAACATGCATTTATTTCTATTTAATATGTTCATTCCATTTTGACACAAATGCCAGTTCTTATATTAAACTTAATCATTACAATTTAATTCCTCTTTCCCTTTCTAATTGAAACATTTCAATAAATCTACTGCCAATTAATTTCAATACTAATTTCAACGAATTATAATTATAAACACTATTTCTTTTCACTTATAATTATTTATTAATTTCTCCTTAAATTTTGGGTTGTTACAAATATTAACATTAAACATAAATGTTAATCAAGGGTGCTCAATCAAATTTAATTTAATCAAAAAAATGTGTAAGTAAATAAATTGGGCATAGAAGTAAATTCGCTTCAATAACTTATATTAATATAAAAATTAGGTGTAAATCTTATCTTATCAAATCATCGATTCGAAGAAAATAAGTAAATGAGAATTAATTAATATTGAAATAAACATTAATACATAAAAAAACTATTGATGTTGAAGGAAAGAAAATCAGGAAATAAATTAACATAAATTAATGCTAGCGGAAATTTAATGTGTAAGTAGGTAATAAATTAACATTAATTAACAATAGTGGATACTTAACGTGTAAGTGAGGTTAACATTAATTAGATTAGAGAAAAAACTGTATGAATTAAATGTAAGTAATTGACGTTAACTATACTTAACGTCTTCTTAATTTGGAAGAAAAAAATTAAACATTAATCAGTCAGGCAAAAATGGTATTAAATGAAGTATAAAAGGAGTTATATTAATGCATAACAAAAATGCATAATTGGTCGACCCTTTACCACGATCAGTTGACCACTTGCGTACTAGCAGCTGTGGGTTGAATCTAAACCCTATGGCCAAAATATAGTAAATTAAAATGTAACGAATGGAATTGATTCATACGCCAATAAATACTAGCATAACCCCTTACTTTTCTTCTCATAATTTCTGAATCATAGGGCGAAGCTCTGCCTTTTTCTTTTCTCCACAAATTCTAGGAAATATAGAAATTGTAAATTAGTATATATATATATATATATATATATATATATATGTGTGTGTGTGTGTGTGTGTGTGTGTGGAGAATAGGGGAAACTAAAAGAGAAGAAGATTAAAAGGTGAATCAATTCTGCGTAGAAAAGGAAAATTTTAATCTAAATTAAATTCAAATCTCTTCTCAGATCTAAATTTATAAAACATATGCATAGGCTTGTGGTATATATTTCGATAGGAAGAAAAAGGGAGTCAAACAGAAATAACAGGGTTTAGATCTAGGGATGTGGAAAGCTTAAAGGTGAGTGAGAAATTATATACTTTTATATAATATTGGATTATATTATTGTAAATCTGTTCCTATATGCCTAAATGTAATTTTGGAGTTGTATGCCTAATTTTATATATATAATAAATTTATAAACCCTGCCTACATATTATGTGATTGATAACTTAGATTTAGTATTGCATGTACTTGAATTTGGAAAGTATTGGGTAGTAGTGGTCCCTGAATTTGATAAATCATATATTAATTCCAGATTTGTTGATTAAATGATTTATGCAAGTAAATGTAAATTAGAAGTTTTCACAGTAAATTATTGGGGTCTAAGTAGTATTTTAATTCATTGGAATGTAGGAAGATTCAATGTAAGTTTCTATTATTATAAAGTTTAGATCTATGAATAAAAGTGTATCGTTTGAAATAACAAGGAATATGCTTAAAAGAAAGAGTATATAAAATAAGGATATTTACTATATTTTGTATAGTCTATTTCAATAACTACAAATGTTGATTTCTTGTAATTCCCAACGCAACACAAATTCCCTTTTCATATAAGTTATAGAAATTTACAATGTTAACCTTTTCTTTTAGAGAAGATGTAATTTCAATGCATTAAAATGTAGAAATCTCTAAGTATGAACTAAAAGATTTTAGTAGTGATAAGAATGAAGGTTTAATTGTAAAACTAATGTATATGCAATAAGGACAAGTAAGAATTAAATAATAAGCGATGAAAGGTAGTGTAGTAATGAAATGAATAAGAAGGAAAGTTTAGTAACCAAAGAAGGATAGTAATAGTTAAAAAGAACATCAATACAAATTTGATTGTAAAGAAGGGAAATAAGTAGTAAAAGATATTTAAATCTTTTTAGTTAAGTAACAAATGACATTAAATTGATATTAATGAAACAAAGGGTCATAAATAAAAATAGCTGAATATTAATAGTTGAACATTGGAGGCGTAGCAAATAAATAAGTCTCAATATGCATGTAGCCTAAGGTATGCATTTATAATGGGTGTGAATTATTAAAGTTAGCTAATAACTTAATTAAATAAGAATGACATAGTCATTAAAATGGGTTGGAATGCAAGGTCGGTAGTGTTATAGAATAGAAGTCTGCCCACCGTAAGGGGCTACAAGTAGTTGTGTATACATTACACTGATGTGCGACATATCCCCTATAGGACCCGTGGAATTATACCATTACGTATAGGTGAAGGAATGCTCAAAGTCAAGTATGCTTCAACCTTTTTGGGGGTATGTTTTAAGTATCCAAGTGGATATTACCTTGATTGCATTAGGCAATTTAAATGGGATGGTGAGCAAGGCTCAGTGCAATGACAGTGAGTTTGGTACCATATACTGGAGTAGGAGCTGTATCATAGGTAAATAACGTCATCGGTCCTGAGTGGTCAATGGAAAGACGAGGGTTACACCTAAACGGGCTATACCTCCTACTATTGTAGATCACGTTTAGGTCATTCCCTACCATAGTTGTTTTCTAGCTTTTTGTGAGGAAGCAAGGCTAGATAACCCTTAATGAAGGTCTTTCAAACGATTGGGGTAGTCTGAGGATTCAAGACCTCAATGTTTGTGGAGCTGAGTCCATAATATGAAGCATTTAGATAAATCCCCAAAACAAGACAGAATATGACAAAACAATTGTGATGCCATTATTAGGCATTATGGAAGTTCCTTGGTGTGTATGGCGACAAGGACGTGATACTGCTGTGACGATGGATCTTGACGAAATATTGAGTTACAAATACTAGCGGGGAAGATATCCTGATCCAAAACGGGACTGCGGTACTTATATATACATATACGTATACCTATACATACATACATACATATGTATTTATGTATGTAGTTATTGTCTACCTAAGGTAGATGGGACGTATGGTAAGCACACGTGAAGTTAAGATGACTAAGAAAAATAAAAGACATTACATGTAATGGAAGGCAATTGGCATAAACTAGTGTTATGTATAAATGTGTAATTTATCAGTCACCAGAACATTGTTCTGACCCCCTCCTCATTACAACCCACATGATAGCTTTAGAGGGACAGGTGCTGGTACAAGGCGGGTGTAAAGGCCCGTAAATCCGTACCCCTTGAATCGACCATAATTTACAACAGTTCGACCCAAATTGAACGAAAATACGAATCTTTAGGGTAAAGAAGAAAAAGGTAGAAGAAAAATAGAACAACAACACATAATCTCACAATCGCAGCGGAACAAAATATATTATATACCAACAGATTTTAAATACAAGCACTGTGCTGTTAATATACATACCATATTCAGAATACAATATATAACAATCAATCTGGACAGTTTAATAACTTGTCCTCACACAGCAGAAATACCAATCTACGAAAATACGTCTTGTCATCCAGCTCGTCTCTTGAGCTCCATAGAACCCTATCCTGAATCTGTAATTCTCGATCTGACCCGAGCATTATAATAAAATAACACCCAAGTCAGTCTGGAAAACCAGCATGAGAAAACACACTCAATTTGAATTACTAGAGCTATCAAAATCCTTGAAAAAACAAAGGTATCTCGTAAGACCGCGTGACACATAAACACGACGAGTTTTTACCTTACGATAACCAAAAACATTTTATAGAAAATCTAGTGATAGTATAATAGTTTCTAAATACACATACTTATTCAAATAGCTGAAATTGTTACATTAATTAAATTCCAGCATACTAGGCTCTACAAACAAAATCGTAAGCTCGTATTGGAGAATGGATTCCAACGAATGATTGGGCCATTGGGGTACCGCCCACCACAGTACACCTCTAGAACAATGTACCGAGGACCACACCGGGATCCCCTACTCATAAGACCGGCCTACCCCTAACCTAGATAGACCGAATATGTTATCACCCCGTGTGTTCCCATCCTTACTATCGAGCGCTTGTAACGACCCGTAAATTTTAATAATTTTATTAACGTATTTAACTGAAATTTTGTGAAATTTTAAATATTTGAATTTGGAAATAAAATTGTATATTTGCAATACGTCTATATAAACATAGAAAATGGTAAATTTTCGTATGATAATATGGAAGTTTATTTTATTATGTAATTTTATATAATTTAAATCAGTTAAAAATATTTGACGATAATAAATTATTTTCGAAACTTGAATATTTGTATACAATAAATTTGTAAATCATCTTCTGAGTGAGACATCATATTTCGTTTCTTCAAATTTGGACTGCTGTTGCTCCGTTTATCTTACTTTCGGCGATTTAGCAGCATTTCCGGTACCGATTATCGACTTTTGATAGGATGGTCGTACCACCGATATCTCTATACCATTTTGATCGTCTCATCGTGCCGATCTCTGCGGTATATTTAACTCTATGTTTCGAAGTCCGGTTCATGGCGAAGTCTGGGTAATGCTTAGCCATACTAGTTCTGCATTCAAGCCTTTTGGTCTCCTACGTCTCTCCATGTCTCACCGTGTAATATCAATGGACACAAGCTTTTCAAATTCCCAGAATTTATTTCTAACTTTTGCTATTCTGTGACGACCGCCCATGACCCCTGCATCGAACCTAGAGATAGTGCGCTGTAAAGTGTGCCAGGCGACCATGGACGATTGCCAGGGTAAATTTAAACAACAGAATCTATCGTATTACTCACAGCGCATGGACAAAATACAATAGAATATATACATAGTGAAGCTTCACATTATAGAATCTCATCAATAAAACTTCATAATAGTTGAATACAAACATCTGAATAGTCAATACATCAAGCCTCACTACATATCACTCAGAGAATATACAAACAGTGGAACACCCAGTACATATAGTAAGAAGATAATATGCAAGCCCCCAGCTCGTCTTCGACATCAGCATCATGGAAAGCAAGAACAGCACCTGTCACCTGCTACCTAGTCTGCCCGTCCTAAAATGGACGAACAGCCCAAGGCAATAAGAGTTAAAACATAAAGCCTTGAGTTAGGTAACAGTCTTAGTGAGCGGTAAATTAACTAACAAAGTACCAAAAGAGCATAAAGGAAAAGGAATAGGAATACAACCCTCCCACTCCACCTCTTTCTATAGTGATAGCCCCTAGACTCACACTAAGCAGAAGCAAACATAGCAAACATAGCAAAGCATACAATTTAAAGTAAAGCAATTATCACTCGAGTCAAGGGCGATGTTTTCCAAGTACAAACCCCCAAGGCCTAAACCAAGATCAGATAAGCACCTAGAAAATACCGCTCTTGAAACCGAATGACGATACAACCAAACATCCATGACTCTGGCTATCACTGTTATCATTGCTTCGATATCATTGTTAATTGAATGACCGACTCATTATTTCATCCGTCCGTCAAGGGCTAATGGAAAACCCGGTTCTAGACATAACTCTGCACGTCATCGTGACCCGTGCCTAGGACTATCGAATCTGCCCAGAGTACTTGACTACCAATCAGTAGCCTTCAGGGACTACCGAATCTGCCCAACGTACTCTTGCTTTGAGCATGCTATAACCTTCAACAACGATGAGATCTCAGCCTTCTAGTCATCCTCCTCGACGACTATTTCCATACTAGCTCAAGCGCCTCTCGAGCAAACCATTATCCTCAAACCCGAACCATATCACCGAGTTATCAACATGCTTGGAATGATCCCATCTGGATTAAACCAAGACTATCTCATATCATACTTCGCCTCATCATCATCATAGCAAAGCTTCATCTCAACATCATCATCAAATCTATCCATATGAGCTTCATCATCCGCTACATATGCCACGAGCAGCTTTTCCAATTCAAGAGCCTTTCCCTTAGCTTTTGAATCATCTTTGACCATCTTGTCTAAATCAAATCATCAATCATCTAATTCATAGCAATCAATCAAATCAAACATTAATCCAAGTAAACAAGCATTCAAATATGATCTAAATAGACAATTATAACAACAATGGCAATTTCGTAATTAAAGAGTCAAAAGTCTAACAAGCATGAAAACATGAGCAATATCTCTATAATCTTGATGAATGAACTTGCATAGGTTAACATGTAGAAAAATGGATGCCAAATCATTATGAACAACGGATCTATATGGATCTATACTTAGGATTAGGAAAATGCATGGAAATCACTACTTTAGCACAAAATCAAGCCAACGATCCGATATACTCCTTTGGATCCGTGTGAGAGATAATCACCACTCACCAAATCACCTAAACACCGTAAAAGAAACCCACTTCAGATCTGGACAGCGAAGGATCTAACTCGATCTATCACCAATCCGCTTCAAACGATGAAATCTCTCTTCGATGGATGAAGATCTTCAATCTAAGCTCTTGGATCTTCGATTTGATCTTCGATTTGGATGGAAGGAATCACTAGATTAGAGTGGAGAAAAGAAGTGAAGAAGTGTAGAAGTCGAGCTCTCAAAATGGCAGCACTTCGTCGCTTCAAAATCCGGATCCCAAAAATGAAGAAAAACCCTCCTATTTATAGGCTGAAATCTACCTTAGGTCGTCTGCTCGCAATTAGGTCGTCCACGACCTACGACCTAAAAACCCACGACCTAACAACGCGCCTCTACGACCTACGACCTAGCGCAAGCGCGCGACTTACAGATCCAATGACCTAACACATGCGCGCTTATACGACCTAACGACTTAGCATATGCGCGCTTCCTCGCGACCTACGACCTACCGAGGATGCAGCCTAGCGACCTAACACAGACCGCTTCGACGACCTAACACTCCTGCGACCTAACACATACACGCTTCCTCGCGACCTACAATGCCACGACCTAACAAACCTACGACTTAACACACACACGCAACCTAACACTTAGCCAGGTTATGACCTAACTCCTTAGGTCGTCTAACGACCTAACTACGCTAACTCGCTAACTCTCTTAGGTCGCTGCCTATCCTTAAGTCGCTCAACCCTATAGGTCGCTAACTCCTATAGGTCGCTAACTCCTATAGCTTGCTAACCTTCCTTAGGTCGCCTAATTCTATAGGTCGCTACAAACCCTTAAGTCGCTCAAAACCTTAGGTTGCCAACATCCTATAGGTCGCTCCAACCGACCTACCTCACACGACCTAACTTCTTAGGTCGTTCCAATACTTAGGTCGCTCCACTTCACTAAGTCGTCTACCCCTTAACTCGTCCACTTCCTTAGGTCGCTCCAAACTTTCATACGACCTAAGACTTAGACTCTGGACGACTTATCAACAATGCGACCAAATGTCAACTGTTTTACGATGTTTCGATCCGTAAAACTACGGGTCTTTACATTCCCTCCCCCTTAGGAATTTCGCCCCCGAAATTCCAAACAAAAAGAGCAATCAAAGACTATTCTGCATGCCTACCATCCATAGCAATCAACAAACCATGCATCCAATTCTAGCTTAGCATGCAGAATTCTAAAACTTAGAACAAGTTACAATGTCGTTAGATGACACAACACTTTAGGGCCATACCTTGAAGAGTTCAGGATGAGCTGCTTTCATCCTCTCTTCCACCTCCCATGTACAGTCGTTATCATCATCACTCCATTGTATCTTGAGCAACTTAACTACCTTCCTCCTAAGCTATTTCGTGTCGGTTTCCACAACACGAAGCGGCTTATGAGGTCTCCTATCGACTGGATCAACTTCGAAATCTTCACAGCTATCAGCAGAAACCACTGTATTCGAGTCGTGCACATACTTCCGTAGATACGATACATGAAAAACATTGTGCACACTCGTTATCTTTTCAGGTAACTCCAATCTGTAGGCGAGCTTTCCAATTCGCTCGATGATCGGGAATGGTCCAACAAATCTCGAAGTCAATTTCCCTTTCTTCCCGAATCGAATAACATTCTTCAGTGGAGAAATCTTCACAAAAACCATATCACCTACGTTGAATTCCAAATCCTTTCGACGCTTATTGGCATAACTTTTCTGACGGTCCTGGGCTGCCTTCATTCATTGCCGAATGATCTCTATATAATCCGAAGTCTGTCGAATCATCTCTGGCCCAAGTATCAGCTTTTCTCCTGTCTCTAACCAACATGTCGGAGAGTTACACGGTCTTCCATACAATGCCTCATACGGTGCCATACCAATGCTTGACTGGTAACTGTTATTATACGAAAATTCCACCAAATGAAGGTGATCTTCCCATGATCCTCCGAAATCCAAAACACAAGCTCTGAGGAGATCTTCCAAAACTCGGTTGACTCTCTCAGTCTGACCATCTGTTTGAGGGTGATAAGCTGTACTCAAACACAACTCAGTTCCCAAAACTTCCTGGAAGCTCTTCCAAAATCCACTAGTGAACAATGGGCTCACTATACTCTTCGGAATACCATGGAATCGAACTATCCACTTAACATATAACTCTGCCAACTTTGATGCAGTCCTAGTCGATCGAACAGGAATGAATCTTGCACTCTTAGTCAGACGATCTACAATGACCCAAATACCTTCATTTCCCGTTCTTGTTCTAGGTAGACCATCAATAAAATCCATCGATATCTGCTCCCACTTCCATGTAGGAACTTCTAATGGCTGAAGCAATCCACTTGGCTTCTTCTGTTCGGCTTTTACCAACTGGCAGTTCATGCACTTGGAAATAAAATTTCCAACATCCTTCTTCATACCTTCCCAGTAATAGGTTCTCTTCATATCCCGATACATCTTATTTCCACCTGGATGAATTGTCAGCTTCGAGTGATGACTTTCCCTCAGAACTTCATTCCTCAATTCATCGATATCGGGAACAACTAGTCGTCCTTGCTTCCGAAGCCAACCCTCTCGATCGACCTCGAATCCTTTATCCTTTTCTGGATCCAATCCAGATTCCAAATCACGGATAATCTTGACAAGCTTATCGTCTCGCTTTTGGCTCTCGCCAATCCTTTCCACAAGAGTCGGTCTTATCGATAAGTTTGCCAACATCTCAGGTTCCAATTCACATCTAGGCCTGAAGTCAAATCTAGCTAAATACTCGAGATTCTTCCATTCTGAAAACATGGCTCCCAATCCTGCATGTCTTCGACTTAACGCATCTGCCACTACGTTACCTTTTCCCGGAGTATAAGCTATACCAAAATCATATGATGCCAAAAACTCTAGCCAACGTTGCTGCTAAAGATTCAAATCCTTTTGGGAGAAAAGATACTTCAACGACTTATGATCCGTAAACAACTCAAATCGAACTCCCAATAGATAATGTCTCCACATCTTCAGAGCAAATACAATTGCCGCCAACTCCAAATCATGAGTCGGATAATTCCTTTCATGCGGCTTCAGTTGTCGACTTGCATACGCAACAACTTTATCCCTCTGCATCAGTACTGATCCAAGTCCAGTACCACATGCGTCGGTGTAAACTACCATCTCATCATTCCCACTTGGAATAGTCAAAACAGGAGCGCTTATCAGTCGCTCTTTCAGGATCCCGAAAGCTTGCTCACACTTATCTTCCCATCTGAACACTTGGTTCTTTTTCGTCAATCCTGTTAATGGTGCAGCTACCTTGGAGAAGTCTTTGATAAACCGTCGATAATATCCTGCTAATCTAAGAAAACTTCTCACATCAGATGCATTCTTAGGTCTACCCCAATCCTGGATTGCTGCCACCTTAGCGGGATCAACCGCTATTCCATTTCCAGAGATAACATGGCCTAAGAACCTCACTTCACTCTTCCAGAAGTGACACTTTGAAAACTTAGCCTTCAGCTGATGTTTCCGCAAGATTTCCAAAACAATACGCAGGTGCGTCTTGTGCTCTTCTTCAGTTCTGGAATAAATCAAAATATCATCCACGAACACTAGCACGAACTTATTCAACTGATCTCTGAACACTCTATTCATAAGATCCACAAAATATGCTGGCGCATTAGTCAATACAAATGGCATTACCAGCCACTCAAAGAAACCGGATGGTGTCCTAAAAGCAGTCTTCGGCACACTATCCTTAGCTACTCTTAACTGGTGAAATCCCGTTGCCAAATCCATCTGAGAAAACACCTTCGCTTCGTGAAGCTGATCAAACAAGTCATCTATTCTCGGCAATGGATACTTGTTCTTCTTAGTCACCTTATTCAGCTCACGATAATCCACACACAACCTCAGCGATCCATCCGCCTTGGTTACGAACACAACTGGTGCACCCCATTCGGACACACTACGCCGAATGAATCCTTTCTGCAAAAGATCATCAACCTGCACCTTCAACTCCTGCTGTTCCCTAGGCGCCATCTGCCTAAGAGGCATCACAACAGGTCTGGCTCCTTCAACTTGATCTATACGAAACTCGATCTCTCTATGCGGCGGTAACCCTTTGACCTCGTCAAAGACATCCTCAAATCCATTAGCGATTAGCATAGATGACAGTCCATCCCGTGGAACAACCAGCGAATACATGAAGCTCATGAAGACGCCTTCTTCATGCTTACATCGTATCACAATCTTTCGCCCCTCCACATTCTCGACTGTCACCTCCAACCTATCACAATCAACATTTGCTGCATACCTCCTAAGCCAGTCCATACCCAAAATAATTCTGAACCCCGCAAAGTACAGAACAAAGCAATCACAAACAAAAGAGCAATCATGACTCGATACAATCAGACCACGGCATAGCATACACAAACAAGACGAACCCCTAACTGGATTAGTCACAACCAATGGCCTATCAACAATATCTGGTTCTAAACCCAACCGGCCTACAAGTTCATTACAAACAAAAGAATGCGACGCCCCAGTATCAAACAACACTCTAACTGGAACACCACAAATGAAAAGAGTACCCTGAACCACCACGCTCTTTCCCTTTTCTTCAGCAGTAGGAGCTTTCAAAGACGATGGAACAGCTCCCAAAGCATAAGCTTGCACAATCTGCTTGTCCTTCCTCGGTTCTGGAAAATTTCTCTTGATATGCCCCGGCTTGTCACAGTTGTGACACTTCATTGGCACCTTAGGATTCTTGCAATCCCTGGAGAAATGGCCCTTCTGTTGACAATTGAAGCAGGTCACTTCGCCCTTCGGCTTCTTCTGGCCATCCTTGCCCTTTTGTTGCTGCTTCCTCTTCTTGTTTCCACCCTGTTGTGGTTTAGACTCTTCACTGGTCACAGCAACAACAGACCCTTCCTTAGGAAACAGATTCTCATGCCTGAGAGCCTTCTCCACAAGCTTCTCAAATGGATCGTCCAAATGATCCACCAACTGCCTCCCAAGATAACTGTCCAAGCCTATCACAAACTTCTCATTCTTCTGGTACGAAGATTCGATATACGACTGGGCATACTTGGACAAAGCTTCAAACTCAGAAACATACTCAAGAACTGACCTTCCACCTTGCTTGAGTTCCACAAACTTCTTGAACAGAACAGACTTCTGAGCTGTAGAAATGAACTTAGCTTCAAATCTGGCTTGGAATTGCTCCCAAGTAATCTCTTCCTTCGGAGTATCAATGGTGATAGAGTTCCACCAATCAAAAGCTCTTCCTTGAAGTTGTCTTGATGCTAACTTCCTCTTAGTTGCATCCTCAATTCCCAAGTCACCAAAGATCCTTCTACAAGCATCTATCCATCTCTGGACTTCAATGGTTGGTTCCGTTCCCAAGAAAACCTTTCCTCCAAGAGCAGTATAATCCTTGCACAACTTAGCAAAATCCACCGGCTTTGGAGTTTGAACTCCAACATCCACCGATGGCCCCGGAGCTGGCATCCTTCTCATGATCGAAGTCATCATAGCTTCGAACATAGCAGCATTATCAGCATCCCCTTCAGTAGCACAGCCTTCCCTAGCAGCTGGTCTCCCTCTTCGACTCATTCTCAATATCTATAAAAAGGAATGATTAGCACACCTAGAGAAACAACTGCATAAAGGACTCAAACTCTACTAAGCTACTATATTATATATAGTAATCATCCATCAAAATACAATTACGTCTCTCATACGTAGTTACGTCAGCGAGCGTTGGGTAAAATCAATTAACCAAAGCTCTGATACCAAATGTGACGACCGCCCATGACCCCTGCACCGAACCTAGAGATAGTGCGCTGTAAAGTGTGCCAGGCGACCATGGACGATTGCCAGGATAAATTTAAACAACAGAATCTATCGTATTACTCACAGCGCATGGACAAAATACAATAGAATATATACATAGTGAAGCTTCACAGAATAGAATCTCATCAATAAAACTTCATAATAGTTGAATACAAACATCTGAATAGTCAATACATCAAGCCTCACTACATATCACGCAGAGAATATACAAACAGCGGAACACCCAGTACATATAGTAAGAAGATAATATGCAAGCCTCCAGCTCGTCTTCGACATCAGCATCGTGGAAAGAAAGAACAGCACCTGTCACCTACTACCTAGTCTGCCCGTCCCAAAATGGACGAACAGCCCAAGGCAATAAGAGTTAAAACATAAAGCCTTGAGTCAGACAACAGTCTTAGTGAGCGGTAAATTAACTAACAAAGTACCAAAAGAGCATAAAGGAAAAGGAATAGGAATACAACCCTCCCAATCCACCTCTTTCTACAGTGATAGCCCCCAGACTCACACTAAGCAGAAGCAAACATAGCAAACATAGCAAAGCATACAATTTAAAGTAAAGCAATTATCACTCGAGTCAAGGGCGATGTTTTCCAAGTACAAACCCCTAAGTCCTAAACCAAGATCAGATAAGCACCTAGAAAATACCGCTCTTGAGACCGAATGACGATACAACAAAACATCCATGACTCTGGCTATCACTGTTATCATTGCTTCGATATCATCGTTAATTGAATGACCGGCTCATTATTTCATCCGTCCGTCAAGGGCTAATGGAAACCCCGGTTCTAGACATAACTCTGCACGTCATCGTGACCCGTGCCGAGGACTATCGAATCTGCCCAGAGTACTTGACTACCAATCAGTAGCCTTTAGGGACTATCGAATATGCCCAACGTACTCTTGCTTTGAGCATGCTAGAACCTTCAACAACGATGAGATCTCAGCCTTCTAGTCATCCTCCTCGACGACTATTTCCATACTAGCTCAAGCGCCTCTCGAGCAAACCATTATCCTCAAACCCGAACCATATCACCGAGTTATCAACATGCTTGGAATGATCATGGATTAGACCAAGACTATCTCATATCATATTTCGCCTCATCCTCATCATAGCAAAGCTTCATCTCAACATCATCATCAAATCTATCCATATGAGCTTCATCATCCGCTACATATGCCACGAGCAGCTTTTCCAATTCAAGAGCCTTTCCCTTAGCTTTTGAATCATCTTTGACCATCTTGTCTAAATAAAATCATCAATCATCTAATTCATAGCAATCAATCAAATCAAACATTAATCCAAGTAAACAAGCATTCAAATATGATCTAAATAGACAATTATAACAATAATGGCAATTTCGTAATTAAAGAGTCAAAAGTCTAACAAGCATGAAAACATGAGCAATATCTCTATAATCTTGATGAATGAACTTGCATAGGTTAACATGTAGAAAAATGGATGCCAAATAATTATGAACAATGGATCTATATGGATCTATACTTAGGATTAGGAAAATGCATGGAAATCACTACTTTAGCACAAAATCAAGCCAACGATCTGATATACTCCTTTGGATCCGTGTGAGAGATAATCACCACTCACCAAATCACCTTAACACCTTAAAAGAAACCCACTTCAGATCTGGACAGCGAAGGATCTAACTCGATCTATCACCAATCCGCTTCAAACGATGAAATCTCTCTTCGATGGATGAAGATCTTCAATCTAAGCTCTTGGATCTTCGATTTGGATGGAAGGAATCACTAGATTAGAGTGGAGAAAAGAAGTGAAGAAGTGTAGAAGTGGAGCTCTCAAAATGGCAGCACTTCGTCGCTTCAAAATCCGGATCCCAAAAATGAAGAAAAACCCTCCTATTTATAGGCTGAAATCTACCTTAGGTCGTCTGCTCGCAATTAGGTCGTCCACGACCTACGACCTAACAACGCGCCTCTACGACCTACGACCTAGCGCAAGCGCGCGACTTACAGATCCAACGACCTAACACATGCGCGCTTATACGACCTAACGACTTAGCATATGCGTGCTTCCTCGCGACCTACGACCTAACGAGGATGCAGCCTAGCGACCTAACACAGACTGCTTCTATGACCTAACACTCCTGCGACTTAACACAGACACGCTTCCTCGCGACCTAACAATGCCACGACCTAACGACCTAACAAACCTACGACTTAACACACACGCGCGACCTAACACTTAGCCAGGTTACGACCTAACTCCTTAGGTCGTCTAACGACCTAACTACGCTAACTCGCTAACTCTCTTAGGTCGCTGCCTATCCTTAAGTCGCTCAACCCTATAGGTCGCTAACTCCTATAGGTCGCTAACTCCTATAGGTCGCTAACTCCTATAAGTCGCTAACCTTCCTTAGGTCGCCTAATTCTA
Organism: Allium fistulosum; assembly: GCA_030737815.1. NCBI lineage: Eukaryota > Viridiplantae > Streptophyta > Magnoliopsida > Asparagales > Amaryllidaceae > Allium > Allium fistulosum. The sequence goes on along the minus strand of CM060901.1, from coordinate 1,018,380,004 downwards.
TAGGTCGCTACAAACCCTTAAGTCGCTCAAAACCTTAGGTCGCCAACATCCTATAGGTCGCTCCAACCGACCTAACCTCACACGACCTAACTTCTTAGGTCGTTCCAATACTTAGGTCGCTCCACTTCACTAAGTCGTCTACACCTTAACTCGCCCACTTCCTTAGGTCGCTCCAAACTCTTATACGACCTAAGACTTAGACTCTGGACGACTTATCAACAATGCGACCAAATGTCAACTGTTTTACGATGTTTCGATCCGTAAAAATACGGGTCGTTACATATTCTAACGGTTCAAAAATATATTTGCAAATTTCTCAGGTTCGTTCATTTTCGTTCTCTCCTCTTCCCTGATGAATTAAAATATATAATTATTATTTTTCTGGATTTTATACTTCGTTCCTGCATCTTCCTTTATCTCTCTCATAATTAACCCCATAGCCGAAGTCATCACCACACGCAACCATCATTCTCCTGCCTCGTCAAACACCCCACGTCGGAACATCTCCCTACCACGGTCGCGCCCAGCAACCTTCCCGAACCTCAACCCGCATGCAGCCGAGCCCGAGTTCCCATCACCATAGCCGAAAGCTTGCGCATGGCAGCAGCAATCACCTTTCCTCCGCTTGCCCCTCTCTCCTTTTGTTGTTTGTCCCTTCCTATGTGAAGCTTCTCAAATTCCAACTGAAGCCGATCACCATTGCCGCCCAATTTTCTACCACCTTCGCCCTTCCAAGCATTGCTCCTCATCAGTCGCCCACATCCACCAAGTTGCCACGCAGCCACGTGTTCTCCAGCCCATCGCCTCCTTCCACTCCTCCACTCTCTCGTGCCTCAGCCAAGCTCCTTGTTTGCATACAAATATAATATGGGTATGTTTCACTTTAGACCATGTGTATATATATACATATATATTTTGTTCGATTTGGATATGTTTACTTTGTCTGTTAAGTTCATATTAATCTATATATTAGTTTGTATAAGTTGTTTATAATCTTCTATTATATATATATATATATATATTATTATATAAGGTTTATATATATATTAGTTCCCACTGTTCTGTTTTAAGATTTATATATACATATGTATATAAGATTTGTATAACATTTATATGTTGTTAAACTATACCAGTATAAGCTTAAAAGTTATAGTCTATATATATATATTAGTTTATAAAAGTTACAGTCTATATATATATATATATATTGTTTTATAAAAGTTACAGCTTGGTTTGCTCTATTGTTATATATATATACACAGTACAAGTTGTTTATATATGTATATATGTGTCTCCAAAACCTATTCTGCTCTATGGCTGTACATGTATAGATATCTTATATATGTTGTTTACATATGTTCTATACCATATATATATATATATATATATATATATCTAGTATATGTTAGGCATATATTTATATATATGTTAGTATATGTATTTTAAATCTACTTTCGGCAGTGTTATATATATGTTTGTTTATATGCTCATTTATATGTATTATAGGATATGTATATAATATATATCTTACCTGTGGCAGCATTTTGTATAAAGTGTATGTTATATATAGTTATAGTCATAGTCTATATGTTAGTTTTTGTGTGTCAGTATATATAAGTTAAGTTGATTTTATAAATACTGATTTTATATTAAATATTGTTTTAAATATAACATATAGTGGTCATATATATATATTAGTTTTAAACTTTTGGTTTGTTGGTTGATTTTATAAGTTATATAAATATATATATTAAACTGATAAGTTTAATGTATTGATTTAAAATTTATTATTATATATATGTTTGACTTTAATATTTGAGTTTTAGTTTAAACAATGATTTTGAAATACTTATATATTTAATTTAATATATGCTTGAATTTAGAATATGACTTTATAGATATATAGTTATATATATATAAGTTCACTTATACCATTGATCTTCATCAATCCAGTTGTGACAACCCGGGTTTTTTAGCATAAGTTAATTGGGTAATTGACTGGATTAAATTATGTAAATATTGATATGTTGAATGAATAAATTTATGATAATTTAAATTATTGGGATATATATGAATTGATTTAAAGCTATAATAAATATTGAATTACAAAATCTCTGGTGATGATAAATCTTATAGTAAATAAATAAATAAATAATATATTTCACCGTTTAAATTCAAGAAAAAATATCCATACATATATATATACACATATATAGACTAGTTTATGATGTTTAAAATACAAATATATATATATATATATATATATTGATAAATATGCATAAGTATGTAGAAGTAAGAAAAATATATAAATGTACATGGGAATTTTAAAATAAGAAATGTATACATACATGTTCAAATCAAGCAAGGAATGTGTAGATAGGCATAGAATTATAAATAGGTATAAACATATTGAGGAAAATATATATACAAGATAAAACAAGAAAAAATAAATAAATACATAAATATATACATATGTAGGCATATGAATGGATATGTATGTAGACATTATAGGGAACATAGCATTTAATACAAGCACCCATTTAATCAAATCAGCATAAAATATCAGTTCACCTTTTTGTTCAAAATCAGGCCAACATTTGTACAAATAAAAACTAAACAAAAAGAAATATGTGAGAAATTGTACATGAAATATCCCAGCCTAGCTTCTTCTGCACGCCTCTATTTTATGTATATACTCAGATATCCATTACTACCATCTCAACTGAAAATAAAGGAAAACTCAACTTAAATAAAAGAAGTTCAAACGAGTCTGGAAACCATCAGCCTGGAAACAAAATTGCTCCTCTGTTCGAGGCATATGATGGTGAGTAAATCTTTTATTTAAAAATAGTTTTTAAGTATTGCAAGTGATGATCTTATGTGATAAAGTTGTGATATGGCTTGCATGATTTATTTCATCTTGACAATGTATGAAATTGCTTGTTTACCAGTGTGTATATCTGTATATATATTTATATTGTGCTATATTATTAGTAACAGGCTAAGCTTCAATCACAAAAATAGTTTCTATCTCCCTGTATAATCAAAATTAGACTTTGATTATTGAAAGGAAAATGTTAATAACATTGTATTCTTGTTTTTAAAAATAATTTCAAGTGAATGTATTTGGTTAATACTTTGTAAAATTTAAGAATACAGTGGAAATCAGAAAATGGGTAAATTTCAAACATGATGATTTTCGAATTCACTTATATTGTCTGAATTGCCTTTGAAAACTAGGAATTTAAAAAGCTAAATCATAATTTTTAAGTTAGTATCGAATGAGATATTTGGGGTTGTCCAGAAAAGGGGTTTTGAGCCTTCCTGATGATCGGTGAGTTCGGAAGGGTCGGGTTTGCTACCGAAGGTGGCAAGGAAGTAGGGAAGCATGGGAAAAATGCTCATTAGATTTTTCAATCATCGAGGCGACGGCGAATGGATGAAGTAGGGTTTTCTGGTGAATTTGGGGGTCGGGTTTGCCGAGGTTGGAACGGCTATAGTGGCGCACCGGTCAGGATCGCTCATGGGGGGATCGTCGCGTCTCATCATGGAGAAGCTCTGGATGGAAGGGCTAGTTCCCTGGTGGCGTAGTTCATCGATGGCGATTGGAAACTTCGACTTGTTGAAGGCCTGAATGATGATCGGAGGAGGCTGGGGTTGCCGTGCACGTGCACGGTGGCCATCGCATGCATCAGAGTGTATGGGTTTGGGAAAGGACATGTTGACCCAGAGTGTTTCGTGATTTTTCACGTGATCGACTCGGAGTGTCGAAGTAGGAAGGCATTGTTTTGGTTGCTTCGAGTCTGCGCGAGGGTTGTCTCGAGTCTATCTCAGAAATATGTTGATTGCCCAGAATATTTTTGTTTCCAGCATTTTTAAATTTGTTCAGATTTTAAACTAAAATGTTTACTCAGTGTAGTAATTTAAGTAATTTAAGTAAGATAAGTAATTTAACTAAGATAAATTAATTTGTGTAATTAATTAAGTGTAACTGATTACTTAATTGAGGATAAATAAATCAAGGTTAATTAATTAAGGAATAATTAAGTAATAAGTAATTAAGAGGTTAATTACTTAATTAAAAGAATTATTAAAGGTAATTACTTAATGAAGTAATTTAAAGGAATTAATTACTCAGTGTAATTAATTAAGTTAATGTGGTTAATTTTAGTTAATTAATTAAGTTTAATTAATTATAGAGAATTACTTGAGGATGGTTAAGTATAATTACTTAATGTAATTAATGAAGCGTAATTACTTAGTGAGTAATTAATGGATAATTACTGGATTAATTAATTAAGAAATAAGATTAACTAATTGATAATTAGAGGTTAATTAATTAGATAATTACTTGATGAAAGTAATTAAAGGTAAATTACTTAAGGGAAGTAATTGAGAATTAATTAAAGGGTTCATTAATCAAGGTAAGTGATTAATGTGATCAATATGATTAATGTGAATGGGTAAAGGTTAATTAATTTGTGTAATTAATTTAGAGTTTATTACTTAATATAATTGTAGGATAATTAATCAGGGGTGATTAATTAAGATGATAATTAAAGGACGATTAATTAATCGGTTTGTAATTAATAAATGTTAGTAAGTAATCTAAGTGATTAAAGACTAGTAATTAATTTAATTAGAGATAAATTAAATTAATTTTGGAAGTAATCAATCTTGCTTATGAATGATTGAATGATGTAAATGTTTTGAATTGGTTTTTATCTCTGATATGAAATGTTTTCTGATATGATATGTTTGGATAGACAGTGATAGTATGGTTATCTATCATTGATGAATTGTTGTGTATAAAAGTGACATCTTGTATTTAATGTTGAATTGTATTTCACTTGAATAACTTGGGTTAAGAAGGTATTGAATTCGAAGAGACCGGGGTCGGGTATTAGTAAATACCCGAACCCACTTCGATTTGTAACCTACATTGATTCTTTATAGATTGATTTGTGAAATCAATAGGTAAAAATGGAATAATTTAAATGACTGGACCATTTAAAACTAAGTAAAGGTACTTAGGAATTGAAAAATAAATGTTGACTATAGCAAGTTGTGAACTTGTAGTGATGAACATGTTACCCCGGGTTTTAAATAAGTTTCATATTGAATATTTCATGTTAGATGGGTTTACTCACGCTGGTTTCCAACCTGACCCGGGTGTTACTTTGATGTAATGCTCGGGTCAGACCAAGTATTACAGATTTCCAGGTAAGGACGTCCTGGAGCTCAGGAGACGAGCTGGATGGCAGGAACGTATGGAGTGTTTCCGCTGTGAGATATTTCTGTTTATCTGAGACATGATGATTTGTATATGTCCAGTGTTTGTGTATGTGTGTAACGCTGATGTATTAAAATGTAATTGACAGATATAGTATTCTTTTGTATAACTGTTATTATTTGATATTATATTTTGATCCGCTGTGAATGTGAGATTCTATGACTTGTTTTTCTCTTTTCTTCTTCTATCTCTTTTCTTCTTTTTCTAACTATCTGGAATTTTCGGGATCGAGAATTTCGGTCGTTACACCAGTTTTTATTTGATTTCGTCAATTCCAAGCCTATCAGCTTTGCTCGTCAAATTCGCATTCAATCTTGTTTTGCTTTGTAATTCGTGCTTGGATTCGTAACTCATCTTCTTGTCTCTAGCCTCGAAAGGTGAGCAATCACTCACGGTTAATGTTCTTATACTTTTTAAATTTGATTTCATTTGAAACGACAATTGAAATATGATGTTGCTAGTTATTTAAATGTTGTATATATGATATGTTATTATCTGTAACTGTTCACCTGTGACATTTGACACCATGATATGTTATATATAATTTATCTGTTATTGATGATATATGCATGTTATCGATATGTTATATTATTATATATGTTCTCACACTGCAAGTTCCCTGTTGTATAGAATTCCTATTGGTTGAAATAATACATACCCGAACGATCTTGTAGAATAGGAGAAAATCGTTATGGGTTGAAATGATAAACCCAAGCGATTTTCATTGACATTGAATTTGGGATTGCGGGTTGAAAAGATATATACCCGTAATTATTTGAATTGCGGATTGAAATGATAAATATATATATATATATGTATCACTTGACCATAGGATAGAAAACTATATACAAACACCGTTGGTCTATATATATTTTGAAATGATTTCCAAGGTTTAAAAAGAATATATATAATTTCATATAATTATTAATTTTAAAATATTATATTTATATAATGCTATTTTATATATGTTTTAAATTTTGATTTTTAAATTTTATGTTTGAAATTTTTTAAGTTATAGGTTAATTTTGAAATTATAAAATTTAAGAATTTACTGATAATTTTACTGTTTAAAAATATGTAAAAATTTGTTTTAATACAAATAAGTTTAATAATAAGATTTAATTTAATAAAGTTTAATTTAATTAATATATATATGTTTAAGTATTTAATAAAAAACAGATTTTATAATAATTTTTATAAGTCAAGGTTGGGAAGATAAATTTAAGCTGATTTGAAATCGTATTCTTTTAAGAATTATTAAATAAAAATTTGATTCGAAACTTATTGAATTTTAAGATTTTAAGATATGATTTTATAAATTGATTTTGATTTAAGGTGATTAAATGAATATTTCAAGTTTAAATAAATTAAAGGAAATATTTAGTTTATTTGTAATTAGAGGTTTATTTAAATGATATTGTATTTTATTAAGTGAATATTTCAAAACTAGATAATAATGAAGTTAAATTGAGAATAAATGAATTTATCAAATTTAGTTTTGAAAATGCTTGAATATTTATACTTTGAAATCTAGTGAAATTGAAATGGTATTTTCGTAGTTCAAAATCTATATTTGAAATTGATAAAAATAGTTTATTGAGATTTGAACCGAATTGAAATGGAAGAATTGAGATTTGATTTAAATGGGATTTTGGAATTTGAGTTGATTTGAATTGATATGTGAAATTTGGGAAACTGTTTTACTATATTAGTATTTAATATATATATATATATATAATATTTTACTATATAAATTATTTTAATATATATATATATATATTTTAATATAAACTATTTTTAAACATAAAATCTTTTTTATATATAACTATTTTTATTATATAACTATTTTAGCTTATAAACTATTTTTAATATACTAATTATTTTAATATAACTATTTTAACTTATAACTATTTTTATTATATATACTATTTTATATCTAAACTGTTTAAGGGTTATGATTTCCAAAGTGTTATGGTTTCAAAGGTTATAATTTCGAAAGAGCTATAATTTTGGAAAGTGTTTTGATTTTTGAAATGTATAGTATTTAGAAGTGAGTAATGATCTCGAATTTGATATGGTTTTGAATGGATATGATATTTTGGTTTTGAAATATAAACTATTTGAAATAAAATAACCGCGGTGTTATAATAATGATTGGTTGTTAAAGAGACCAGGATCGGTTATTCTCATATTCTCTGCCAATGCCGAAAACCACTTTAACAACTGTGTACGCGGTGGAGATTCCTGAATGAAGTAGGATGGTGGCGACGATCCTATATTAGGTATATACATGGACCTGACTCTCGTGAGTCAGCTTAAGGTGGATAAAATAGGAGCAATCGACGGGCCAAGCTAGGTAGCTCCTCCGATCGGACACATTTCTTCGATTGCCATTCTATTACTTTGTGATTGATTTGGTGCGCACCTTTGATTTGGGAGTGTGGCTCGAGGTCGGCCTTAGTTGCGGCTATGTGTTACCACCAGCCTGGAAGTGTAATTGGTATATCTACCCTAGCATTGCCTAGTTGTGCCGTGTCACCTACCATATCGAGACCGTTATGAGTTTGTTTTGTGTCGTACCTATGGAGTATCCTCTGGTAGCCTCCCGATCAGGAGGTATTACAGTACTGTATAAACTATTGGCACTATAAAATGTGTTAAGGGGGATATGGGTAACACCTTAACGCTATTTTAATAGTTTACTTTACTATAGACATATTATAATAGCGTATTGTACTACATGGTAGATAGTTACACGGATCCTTAGAGGATGGGTGTCCCAAACATCCTTTAAGTTACTTGTATTTCAGTTGACATTTCACTTGAGTTGAATTTATTAATATAAGAATGTTAATCCTAACTCGAGTGTTTTGTGCTTTGCTTTACACTTGGGTCAAACTGAGTGTCACAGCATTAGAGAATCACCTTTGGAGTTGGAGCTTCGCTTGGAGATCCATCTATATCTATTCAACTTTCACTATTTAGTTGACTCCAATGATATATTCAGATTTTGTTATTTGACTATTGTATTGAGACTTCTATGTATTCGAGACTTCTATTGTATCTTGTTTAACTCTGTTATATATATAAATAGTAGCTTCATGAACTACTATTCATTTGTTTCCGCTGCTTATTGTTATATTACTCTGTGTCTGTGATTCTGTGATTATTTTATTTACTATGTATGATGAGTTTTGCCAAATATAAATTAACAATCTGATATTATGAGCAATTCAAGTCTGACATGTGCGGATGCGAATGGTTAAAAATATTCGGATGTTACATGTGGTATTAGAGCTCTGGGTTTAGGAAAAACTTAGCATATAGAGTAAATTTAATTACAGAATCACCTTCGTTCGAGCTTGAGTTCCTCCACTTTGACTCGGATTTCCTTTGAATTTTGGAACGTTTCCCTAGGTTCTAAAATCCATTCTTTCCTCTCCCAATTCGTGTTTTCTTAATTCTGGAGCATCCCGTAGCTCCACTATATGATTTTGTAAGGGGATGAAACTCCTTTACAACAGGCATTGATTCACCGAAGATTTATGTATCCTCGGTTTAGATACTCCTATCTCTTGTTATGTTCGAATTCTATCTCTTGCGATCGAATGCCGATTTGCCTCAGAATTCTGCATCGATCTTATCCTTGAAGTCTCGGTTGACCCGGTTAAGTTCACCGCGATCTATATTAGTATATCCATCTTCCTAGTTTGTAAATTTAATCATCTTTTCTTCGTATTGAGCTTATCTTCTTGTTAGATTCTCTTTGATTAGGGTTCCTCTAATTTGAATCTCTATCCTTGTTCTAGAATTTATTCTGGAATCATCGAGTGAGGGAGTGTATTTGTATTAATATAAAAATGTTTTATATATTGTGTTGTTTGAGTTATTAATGTTGATTTGAGGTTTCGATCGATTCGTCTGATCAACGCTATCGATAGAAATTCCAAAACACTTGAACAGAGCAAACTAACACAATATTGTTTTCAAATTTATTAAGTGAAATAAATTTTGTATGGTTATACTATATATATAAGTATAAATTCTCTGAAATTTAATAGTTAAATGAATTGGTTGTTAGAAATGATAATATTTGATTATCATTTATTGTTTGTAAATTATTGACTATTGCCACATGATAAATAAATGAAATTATAAAACATAGTTTATTAATTGATTTGGAATTGAAATAACTTTAAACTAAGAATTTGAGAATTAAATTTCCGGTATTTTAGAAAATTTAGTTTTAAATCTTAGGTTATATTATTTTGAAGTATTTTCAAATAGAAATCGTTTCCAAAGAATTTTTGAAGTTTTAAATAAGTGCTCTCCTCTTTTGTCGCTGGAAAATAATTTCGGTGATGATTGCAGCATCATCGACATTCATTTTCGAGTTTCAGAGTGGAGAGACCGTTAGTAGCTTTGCTACACTTTTGTTTTAAAAATAAAATTGGATTTCAATTTCTTAAGTATGACTTGATTTATAATATATATAGGTATATGATTATAGACTTGATTTGATATATATAGGATATATATATATACATTTATCTCTAAATGGTTTGAAGTAAACTGGAAATTTAATTCTTAAATTTTTGTGAAAGGATGATTTCAGTATGAATGAAGCCAAAATTTTAAAATAAGTATTTAGACTTGAAATAATTGAATTGAATTTTTTTATTTGTATAATACTCAATTACATTACAATATATATATATATATATATAACTTACCTAAATTTTTCAAAAGTTGAATATGTAATTGAATAATATACAATTTAAAATGATATTAATGAAATTTATTAATAAACTTGAGAGTATCAATATACTTAATTATAAAAATGTTAATAGAGATAAATAGAATAATAAGATAATGAGTAGATAAATATGAATTTAGAAATAGTTAAAGTTGAATTATAAATGAAATTAACTTAAGTGAAATCAAATGATTTAAAATCAATTATTGAATATTAATTAATTTAAATTGAAATTTATATGGGTTAAATTAATTGTTTTAGCTTGCCTTTCAATCTATTTTTCTTTCTGGTTGTTTCTATTCTCCTACCTCGTTCCTTTTCGGGGACGAAACGTTTTGAGTGGGGGGGAGTGTAACGACCCGTAAATTTTAATAATTTTATTAACGTATTTAACTGAAATTTTGTGAAATTTTAAATATTTGAATTTGGAAATAAAAGTTTGATATTTGCAATACGTCCATATAAACATAGCAAATGGTAAATTTTCTTCAAAATCGAATGACGAAAAATCCGGGGTCATTACATTCCTCCCCTCTTAAAAGAATTTCGTCCTCGAAATTGCTAAGGTAGGAAAAATGCTCCAAACCCATTAACTTATCAAAACCCACTTAGTTAAAATGCGATATTCACTTTTCTAATCTTTTAGTTTCGCCCAACCAATTAGTTTTCAATTCTAATTCCGAAATCCTTTATTTCAATTACAATTCGAAATCAAATTGTCATTAACAAAAAATTTCTAAAAATTTTCTAACACCCTAAATTTTCGAAATTTTTTGGAAGAGTCTTTGTTGTATGGAGGACTTTTTGCAATATGACAAGAGAGATAAATATATATATACATCGACCCACACGGTCGGAAAAAAAAATATCAATATATTATAATTTGCGATATTTAATCCAAAAACATACCTTATTTTAGCGTTTTAAAGCATTATTAAGCGAGCATTTACTTCATATGCAAATACACAACCCAATCTAGCCAAATAGTCCCTCTTTACCTGTACTTACTCAATTTTAAACACATGAGTAACACAATCATAAAATTTTATAACATTTCATTCATTCAAATGAATAACCACCTAGATTTCATAAACACTGCATTCTAATACATATCATAAGCAATTATAATGTTCCAACACCAATTTAATTACTTCCAGTCGATCCATATATCATTTTATTCAATTCAAATGATTTGCATTCAATTCATTTTTATACCAAACAAACCATATCCACTCCAAATTGATTAAAAATCAATTTATTCACACTCTATTTATTCATAGAATTTTATTTACTTTAGTTTGCGTGGAACAACAATTTTTCTATGCAAATTTGGCGCTATTCATTTAATAAAATAACCATTTCAGCTTATAGCTATTTTAAATTGATTCCAATCAATTTTTATTCAGCTCCGTTCCATTTCAAATTTATTCACGGCCAATTTAGTTGAATTCCATTCATATATACTTTCATTACATTCAAATTCATTTTATTAACTCGGAATCATTCCATGCTACTTTATTTAATGACCCCTTTACAAATTTATTTGAATCAAGCCTCCATCCAAATATTTACTTAAGTTAATCCATCTATTTCCAATTAATTCATTATATAACTTAAGTTTATTTCCTTTGCAACCAAATTCCATTTCAAATTTTTGATTTGATTTTTATTCAATCAAATTTTATCCCAATTACTAATTTATTTAACTTTTCCATTCATTTTATCCACTTCAAATTTTAATCCATACTCAAATTCATTTTAATTAATATTCCAAGTCATATCAATTTATTTACACTCAACTCATCACTATTTCAAACCACTTTCTGTTTTATTCAACAATATCTCCAATTATAATTAATTCGCTTACCATTTAAGTCGAATTTTATTTACAACCCAAGTTCTATTTCCAATATACATTTTTAATCCACAATCCAATTTTAACTTAACCAAGTTAATTTTCACCTTCATATTCATTTAACTAATTAATTATCTAATTAGTTCACTTCAAATTTATACTTCAATATCTGATTTTCATCTCAAAAATCACTTCTTCTAATTTTCTTAAGTTCAAATTCCTTTTTATAATTCAAGTTTTGATTTAATTTCCTTTACCAAAATATCAACCAATTTTATTTTGGGCTTTTCTGTTTCACTTTTAAATTTTATAACCCACACAACTCATTTTCCACATTTCCATCAATTCTATACTCGAATATATTCACATTTAATTTTTCTTCCCAGACTATACATTTATTTATAGCTTAAATATACTTTTATTCCATTTGTTTAAAAAAAATTAAGCTATGTAACTTATTTATTCACAATTCTAAAATTTTCACTTAAATTTTATCTCATTTAAAATTTATACCTTATGGTTATATAATCATTCCACAACTCAAAATTTATATTTACTTAAATTCAATATTATTACTAATCCAACCCAATTTTTATAACTAATAGTTATAGAGTTACTTTATAATTCACATTTACATCCTAAATTCAATTCAATACGATTCAAATCCAATTCACTTTTTATTTAAATTTCAATTCCTTTATAACTAACATTTCAAAACCAAACTCGAGTTATTCATACTTAAACTAATTTCACTCCAAACAAATTTATTTTTAATTCATTCAATTTCATCATATATTTCTATTACTTTTCTTAAGTTAACCCCCATTTCATTAATACACTATAGTAATTCAATTCAAATCCAGTCAATGAAATTTCTAAAATTTAATTTATCCAATTGAACTTAAGTTGAATTCCATTTCAACTTTCTCACTCTAAATTTTATTCCAACTTCAAATTTTTTTTTCGCTTTCCTCCTTAAAATAACATCTTCCACAGGATTCTAGAATTTTTTAAACACCCGGTATTTATTTCAAACCACTTTGAAATCAAATATATATATATACACACTCTTTCTGGTTTAACAAACCACTTCTTTTGGAATTTTTAAAATCACTTGGTTTTATTCCAAAACAAATTCCCTTGGAATTCCTAACAACGTTTGTTTTTCAACAAGAATCTCCAAATCAATTATTTCGATAGCAACCCATCACTTAGAAACTCGAAAATGAACAATGATGATGCGGCCGTCGTCATCAGAATTATTTTCCAACGACTGAAGTGAGTTCAGCTGTGACACCCCACTCCGAGACCCGCATTAACAAAGAGTAATACAAGGTAACACCGTCTGCTAATGCGGAGGATAGAGCTGGTTAGGAGCGACCATCTATAACCTTGTCTTAATTATCTATTGGATACGCCGACAATTGCCAATTCTTACCCAAGTGGATCGACATCTCCAATAAATACTTAATACAAAGCCATAGGTGGCTGAAGGATCTATCAGAATAAAATATAATAACTCAAATGTAATACACATCATAGAACAGTAGATCATCACGTACATTTTCACATATACAGATACATCACAGAGTTTACAAAATGATACATGTCAAGTGGTAAAGCAAACCACAATATACAGGCGAGTCAATAGAGTACATATCAGAGTTACAGACTAAAGGACTACACAAAAAGCTATGACAAAAAGGAGCTAGCGAAATAGTCCATGCGGAAGCAAAAGAGGCTAAGTCCAAAGTACCTAACCTGAAACATCTCGGTCTGACCCGAGTATAAAATACACGGGTCAGTCTAGCTAAACAATCAGTTAGATAAACTAAATGATAATGAACATACAAGATCATAAAGTACCACATATATCTCCACAAGAGATATTCAAATCATCTAACATAAGATGAATCAAAACAAGCCTCATATCATCGGCAATCCCAATAGACAAAGGATATCATATCCCAAAGCACGCCAAAAGGCAATTAACAAATACCAACAAAGGTAACATAAGTTTCCACAAGGTAATCGCTATATAACGTGTGGTTCAAAGGACCTACACCGAAGGCGATACACTAGGGAAATATGAATGTCAAAGAAACAAAAGATGCTCGAGCTCAGTACTATAACAAGGATCCACACTCCCGAAGGCAACAAACCCGAATATCACTCGAGCAGTGACGAATGACTAACTCCAAAAGCGATACTATATCTCTCGAGCGGTGACGAATGACCAACTCCAAAAGCGATACTATATCTCTTGAGCGGTGACGAATGACCAACTCCAAAAGCGATCTATAGGGCAACAAACCCGAAGGAAACGCCCGAAGGCAACGCCAAAAGGCAACAAACCCGAAGGTACAAGCCCAAAGGCAACATACCCGAAGGCAACAAATCGTAGTGGCGGTACTGGACACCACTGTCCGGCGGAATGTGTCACAACTCTCAGAAAGGAACCCGAAAAATGTTAACGTGAGTCCCATACTCCACGTTCGCACAAAACGGTTTACTAACCATTAGCCAATTTCACACTCAAAGCAGTACAAAGTTCACCTCATCTCATCGATAAACCAGACCCAGAGGTCAAAACGGTCAAACGAATAGATTAGGAATTAACTGAAAAGATGAACGCACGTGTTCATAGCACGCGTTTTATCTAATCATTTAATTCTCCTCCCTCTTCGCTCGGAGTGCGAAAGTGTGTGTTTTAAATAGAGATTATAAATCGGAGAAAAGAGCTTTTAATACAATTTAAAAGGATCATTTTATAAAAACCCGTGTACGAAGTCAGAAAGGAATCATCAATGTCAAGAATGCAATAACAACTGATTGGATCGACAAGAACCGATCGAAATTGGAAAACCAAAGCAAATAACCAACCGGGCAGAGACAAGTAGGTCAGTCGACTGGACCAGTGGGTCAGTCGACTGGCCCAGAGCCTGGAAACTTTATATTTCCAGGTCAGTCGATTGACCCAGAGTGTCAGTCGACTGACACAGGGACAAGAATATCTGTCCCCCCAAGTCAGTCGACTGAACCCAGAGGTCAGTCGACTGATACAGGGGCAGAACGTTTTCTTCCCCCTGGTTCAGTCGACTGAACCTGCTTCCTGGGCAGAAACGGTCTAGCCCCCTTGGGGGCAATTCCGATAACACGGAACGGGAGCGACGAGCGAGCGACCACGGCTAAGGACTTACGTCAAGCGACAACCCAACCTTGTATGGCTCTCCGAAACACTCTGCTAACGTGTTCAAACATCAAAGATTGGATTTTTCACAAAAATTGGATTCCAAAACCAAAAATTGGACAATTCACCAAATCGATCCAAATCGAACACAAATGAACAAGAATTGATGTTAGGAATTCTTACCCAACAACAACACAAGCTAAAGGCTTAGATGTGAGTTCAAAAATCTCACCTTTAAACTCAAAAACAAAGATGAGAAGCACAAACACAAGGAGAAGATCAATCACTCTTCTCTTCAATTCTACAAGCTTCAATCTAAGATCAAAACAAGTATTTTCCTACGTTAGGGTTTAGGAATTTTCTAAAATTAAAGAGGAGAAGATATGGAGAAGATGAAGATGGAGCTTACCTAAACTTCACCTTGGATTTTGGAGCAAGAAATGTAGTTTGCAATTGAATCTAGGGCTTGGAAATTTCAATTTCCCATTCCTCTCCCCATTTTCAGTTGAGCTTGAGTGTTAAGAGAAGTGAGAGTGGAATGAAATGAAGAGGGGGCTGAGTTAAGGTGTTAAGATGGGTTAGTGGGCTTCAATCCAAACCCAAAGCCCTAGAAGAAAACATCAAAATTCGCTCGCTCCAAACATATCGAAGCTTATACTCAAAAAAGACGCAAACGCCATTTTGGACTCAATGGAAGTGGTCTCGAGTCCCAGTTTGGCCGTTTGCAAAAAGTAGCTTTTCGGACTTCAATCCGATTAACGATTCTATATTTAAATTAAATATTTAAATATACAATTGTAAAATATGCGGGTTGTTACAGACTCCCCTCATTAAAGAAATTGCGTCCTCGCAATACTTAAAAAGAAAAATGAAGAGTAACAACCATAAAAGCATAAGTGATAGAACATTCCCTTTTGCAAGGGAACGACACCCAAACCAATACGACTAGTATCGGTATAAACAATGAAGTCTTGGTTCCCTTCGGGAAACACAAGAATAGAAGCATCGGAAAGGAGTTCTTTTAATCGATTCTCTTTCCCGAAATGCTAAGACTTCAAAATTTTAATCAACTTTGTATATTCATCTTTTTAGAAATATTTACTTATTACAAGTCAATTTATTGTGTCTAACTGTCTCATCAAAGCGTTTAGGAGATTCCTATCGATAACGTTGATCAAGCGCATCGACCAGAATTCTTAAAGCACTCAATGGGCAAAACAACACAAAATCATCTTCTATATGATAACATGTCTCTTATAAAATTTACAAATATTCTTTGCTAGTTTTAAGAACAAAACCCAATTATACTTGTAAATATCTTATTAAAAAGATTTGCAATTTTAATTTGTTATTTTCATCCAATATCAACAAATACCAAGATAAACTAATCGAGATATTTGTAGAATACTCGATTCACAAAATGGATAAAATAAGGTAGAAGGTTCGTCATACCGAATAACATAACGAACCAAACACAAAAATCACAACGAGTGCGGAATGCAGTAAGAGGATGCTACCTTCCGCAACTCGTAGCTGATAAAAACCGGTGGCAAGGTCGAACTAAAAAGACCTTAACACCACTCAAAAGATTGCTTAGGTGATAATCCTAAGACAAATCTCAAAAATACCGGAAAACTCACAAACTACTTGAATGGGAGAAATAACACTTTCCTCATCAAGTGGATTTTAAAGAATAGAAGGACGTCACCGAATTTGGAAATCAAAATCATCAAGAACAAAAGAAATCTGCTTAATATATTGAGGATGTCGAAGATGAATAGTCCACATTGGACATAGGATATAGGCTTTATAATGATTAAGCCAATCCTTTCCCAAAAATCAATTTCGAAGCCTAAGTATGCAAATCGGCTCGAAAAGAATAACCACATAAAATAGTCTCGACATCTTTAAAAGAAACAAACTGAGTGTTGCGGATCCACCAATAGGATTCGCAATTCTCAAAGAAGTCATTAAGCCCAAAATATTTAAAGAAAAAGAATCATCAAGTTCTTTTAATATAAAAGAATGGGACGCACCCGTATCAAAAGAAATCAATAGGAAGATCACGAAATAAAATAATGCCATCAAGGATAGAAGGAGAATTACCTCTGGACTTAGAGGAACCTCCAGAAGCCTTAGCAACATAAAGCTTGCCAAACTTGGCACTAGCAGGAGCAATAGGGCAGGTGGAAATACGATGACCTTCCTTCTTGCAGTAACGGCAGAAGAAAGGCTTAGGACAATCTTGGATCATATGGTCAGGAGAACCACAATTGAAACACTTCCGAATGGAAGGTGTTCCAGCAAACTGAGAGTTAGAACCAGATTCAACAGGCTTTTTCTTCTTGGAAGGGAAAGATTCATGCTCATAAAATGGAAACTCCTTCTTATTGGGGTTCTTACGAACCTCAACATCATCACCACTATCGATCTCCTTCTCGACGGCATTGAGATGAAGCGCCGAGTCAACCAACTCCTTAAAAGAAAGCTTAAGCTGGAGCATTAAGGACTTCTTAAGATATTTCTTAAGACCAGAGACAAACTTCAGGTTCTTCTTATAAGAAGTACTAATGAATTCAAGACCATACTTAGATAAGGCCTCGAAAGATGCAACATATTTAGGAACGGAAGACTTCCCTTGCTTCAACTCAAGGAAGCGATGGGCTAATAAAACTTTCTCAGATTCAGGAACGAATTTAAGTTTGAATCGTTCCCGGAACTGAGTCCAAGAAAGAACAGACTCATCAAGTTCAGATATAAGAAGCTCGTACCAATCAAGGGCATGCTCTTGCAATAAGCTAGAAGTTACAAGAACTCGATCATGGTCAGAAAGATCCATGCGAGAGAAGATACGTTCGCATGTGCGAATCCAAGCTTGGACCTCAAGAACGGACTCGGAGCCTTTGAATGGCTTTCCACCAAGATGAGAAAAATCACTGCACAGGCATGCAAAGGCAGATTTGCACGAAGGAGATGCACGAATAGGAGCTGGAGGCTGAGTGCTCCTAAACAACTCCAAGAACTGATCGGCAGATATATAAACGCCGTCCGGATGCGAGCCACTGGATTGCCCAGCATCCGAGCGTCGTCCTCGGCCACTTCGGCCATTAGCTAAAAGATAAGATAAGAAAAGATTATTCACAAGGTAGACATCATTAATCAAATATGGAATACTACGGAATAAAATACATTCCTAAACGTATTCCCAAAATTCTATCTACCCCAAAGGCACGGAAAGAAATAGGCACGATGATTCAAAGATTCGTAACATTCGTAATACCCTTTGATGCAATGTAATATGTGTTTCTGTTCTATGTTTATCATATTTTGTTCTGAACTCAGCTCTGATACCAAGCTGTGACGCCCCACTCCGAGACCCGCATTAGCAAAGAGTAATACAAGGTAACACCGTCTGCTAATGCGGAGGATAGAGCTGGTTAGGAGCGACCATCTATAACCTTGTCTTAATTATCTATTAAATACACAGACAATTGCCACTTCTTACCCAAGTGGATCGACATCTCCAATAAATACTTAATACAAAGCCATAGGTGGCTGAAGGATCTATCAGAATAAAATATAATAACTCAAATGTAATACACATCATAGAACAGTAGATCATCATGTACATTTTCACATATACAGATGCATCACAGAGTTTATAAAATGATGCATGTCAAGTGGTAAAGCAAACCACAATATACAGGCGAGTCAATAGAGTACATATCAGAGTTACAGACTAAAGGACTACACAAAAAGCTATGACAAAAAGGAGCTAGCGGAATAGTCCATGCGGAAGCAAAAGAGGCTAAGTCCAAAGTACCTAACCTGAAACATCTCGGTCTGACCCGAGTATAAAATACACAGGTCAGTCTAGCTAAACAATCAGTTAGATAAACTAAATGATAATGAATATACAAGATCATAAAGTACCACATATATCTCCACAAGAGATATCCAAATCATCTAACATAAGATGAATCAAAACAAGCCTCATATCATCGGCAATCCCAATAGACAAAGGATATCATATCCCAAAGCACGCCAAAAGGCAATTAACAAATACCAACAAAGGTAACATAAGTTTCCACAAGGTAATCGCTATATATCGTGTGGTTCAAAGGACCTACACCGAAGGCGATACACTAGGGAAATATGAATGTCAAAGAAACAAAAGATGCTCGATCTCAGTACTGTAACAAGGATCCACACGCCCGAAGGCAACAAACCCGAATATCACTCGAGCAGTGACAAATGACTAAATCCAAAAGCGATACTATATCTCTCGAGCGGTGACAAATGACCAACTCCAAAAGCGATACTATATCTCTCGAGCGGTGACGAATGACCAACTCCAAAAGCGATCTATAGGGAAACAAACCCGAAGGAAACGCCCAAAGGCAATGCCAAAAGGCAACAAACCCGAAGGTACAAGCCCAAAGGAAACATACCCGAAGGCAACAAACTGTAGTGGCGGTACTGGACACCACTGTCCGGCGGAATGTGTCACAACTCTCAGAAAGGAACCCGAAAAATGTTAACGTGAGTCCCATACCCCACATTCGCACTAAATGGTTTACTAACCATTAGCCAATTTCACACTCAAAGCAGTATAAAGTTCACCTCATCTCATCGGTAAACCAGACCCAAAGGTCAAAACGGTCAAACGAATAGATTAGGAATTAACTGAAAAGATGAACGCACGTGTTCATAGCACGCGTTTTATCTAATCATTTAATTCTCCTCCCTCTTCGCTCGGAGTGCGAAAGTGTGTGTTTTAAATAGAGATTATAAATCGAAGAAAAGAGCTTTTAATATAATTTAAAAAGATCATTTTATAAAAACCCATGTACGAAGTCAAAAAGGAATCATCAATGTCAAGAATGCAATAACAACTGATTGGATCGACCCGAACCGATCGAAATTGGAAAACCAAAGCAAATAACTAATCGGGCAGAGACAAGCAGGTCAGTCGACTGGACCAGTGGGTCAGTCGACTGGCCCAGAGCCTGGAAACTTTATGTTTCCAGGTCAGTCGACTGACCCAGAGTGTCAGTCGACTGACACAGGGACAAGAATATCCGTCCCCCCAGGTCAGTCGACTGAACCCAGAGGTCAGTCGACTGAACCCAGAGGTCAGTCGACTGATACAGGGGCAGAACGTTTTCTGCCCCCCTGGTTCAGTCGACTGACCTACTGGTTCAGTCGACTGAACCTGCTTCCTGGGCAGAAACAGTCTAGCCCCCTTTGGGGCAATTCCGATAACACGGACCGGGAGCGACGAGCGAGCGACCACGGCTAAGGACTTACGTCAAGCGACAACCCAGCCTTGTATGGCTCTCTGAAACACTCCGCTAACGTGTTCAAACATCAAAGGTTGGATTTTTCACAAAAATTGGATTCCAAAACCAAAAATTGGACAATTCACCAAATCGATCCAAATCGAACACAAATGAACAAGAATTGATGTTAGGAATTCTTACCCAACAACAACACAAGCTAAAGGCTTAGATGTGAGTTCAAAAATTTCACCTTTAAACTCAAAAACAAAGATGAGAAGCATAAACACAAGGAGAAAATCAATCACTCTTCTCTTAAATTCTACAAGCTTCAATCTAAGATCAAAACAAGTATTTTCCTAAGTTAGGGTTTATGAATTTTCTGAAATTAAAGAGGAGAAGAGATGGAGAAGATGAAGATGGAGCTTAACTAAACTTCACCTTGGATTTTGGAGCAAGAAATGAAGTTTGCAATTGAATCTAGGGCTTGGCAATTTAAATTTCCCATTCCTCTCCCCATTTTCAATTGAGCTTTAGTGTTAAGAGAAGTGAGAGTGGAATGAAATGAAGAGAGGGCTGAGTTAAGGTGTTAAGATGGGTTAGTGGGCTTAAATCCAAACCCAAAGCCCTAGAAGAAAACATCAAAATTCGCTCACTCCAAACATATCGAAGCTTATACTCAAAAAAGTCGCAAACACCATTTTAGACTCAATGGAAGTGGTCTCGAGTCCCAATTCGGCCATTTGCAAAAAGTAGCTTTTCGGACATCAATCCGATTAACGATTCTATATTTAAATTAAATATTTAAATATACATTTGTAAAATATGCGGGTTGTTACAGTTCAGTGCTATATCACTTCCAAAATCCATTTAAAGCTATTTTTCTATTCAAAATATCTCCAAAATAATAATACTATTATTTATCTTCAAACACTTTGGAAAATATTTTCAAAACTCCCCGAGATTTATTTTTTCCAAATCCTGGTTTGAATCCATTTTTAGTTTTTATTTTATTTGTATACTTCACTTATACAATCTAATTTTGTTTTTATAACCATTCCAAGTTTTAAAATCTTAGTTTGGTTATATAATAATAATCCAAACACATCAATCTACTATAATAATTTCTAGAAAATTATTCCTTTTATATCAAATTATAATTTGGGTAAAATTATTTCATTTACCCAGTTTAAAACTATACTGTGTCGATTTACCATGTTTAAGTGTTAAGAAACTCCTATCGATTTAGTGGCGTCCCACTACTCGACCAGAATTTATATACCACTCAACAGATAAATTAACACAATATAAAACCATTTATATTCACTAACAAATACGCACTCATAGCTATTATTACACTCAACTCATTTTAGAGTACTACTGACTCTATCTCTAATGAGTAATGC
Organism: Allium fistulosum; assembly: GCA_030737815.1. Lineage (NCBI taxonomy): Eukaryota > Viridiplantae > Streptophyta > Magnoliopsida > Asparagales > Amaryllidaceae > Allium > Allium fistulosum. The sequence goes on along the minus strand of CM060901.1, from coordinate 1,018,358,225 downwards.
CCACCAGAGCCAATGTTCTCGCTTAACCTTCAGCTCTGATACCAAGTGTAAAGGCCCATAAATCCGTACCCCTTGAATCGACCATAATTCACAACAGTTCGACCCAAATTGAATGGAAAATATGAATCTTTAGGGTGAAGAAGAAAAAGGTAGAAGAAAAACAAGAAAAACAACATAGAATCTCACAATCGCAGCGGAACAAAATATATTATATAACAACAGATTTTAAATACAAGAACTGTGCTGTTAATATACATACCATATTCAGAGTACAATATACAACAATTAATCTAGATAGTTTAATAACTTGTCCTCACACAGTGGAAATACAAATCTACAAAAACACGTCTTGTCGTCCAGATCGTCTCTTGAGCTCCATAGCATCCTATCCTGAATCTGTAATTCTCGGTCTGACCCGAGCATTATAATAAAATAACATCCGAGTTAGTCTGGAAAACCTATGTGAGAAAACACACTCAATTTGAATTATTTAAGTTATCAAATCCTTTGAAAAAAAACAAAGGTATCTCGTAAGACCACGCCATAAATAAACACGATGGGTTTTTACCTTATGATAACCAAAAAATTTCATACCAAATCCCTGATATTATAATAGTGTCTAAGTACAAATACTTATTTAAATAGCTGAAATTGTTACATTAATTAAATTCCAACATACTAGGCTCTACAATCAAAACCGTAAAGGCACGTATTGGAGAATGGATTCCAACAAATGACTGGGCCACTAGGGTACCGCCCGCCATAGTACACTTCTAGAACAATGTACCGAGGACCACGCCGGGATCCCCTGCTCATAAGACCGGCCTACCCCTAACCTGGATAGACCGAATATGTTATCACCCCGGGTGTTCCCACCCTTACTATCGAGCGCTCCTTCCATGCACAACCATATCCATAAATCATATGTTTTCCGAGGACATCTAGAAAGGTGATAACATACCCTAATTGGGTGCGACCCACTTAGCCTTGCTGCATCTCCCCTGTTTTTGTCATTCCCGGTTGATGAGGCTTGAGGCTAAGCGTTACCTTTTCCAGAAATAATTCTACTTGGAATGCTCATCGTCCTCCAATGACGATGTTCTGATAGCATTCATCCATACAAGTTGTCCTGGGTTTGGACAAACCGAATCACCGTCTTTATCATCTTCACGGTATTTATTCGTTACGTTCAAACCGGATCGAAGTGGTTTTCGGATAATTAAATCCGATCCCGGTCTCTTCGAAACAATTAACGAGATTGGCCAATATTGATAGTCGGTTATTTAACTATCGATAAAACATCCATAAGCAGTCACTAGGCCTTATTATAAATTTTCCCAAAATATTTATTTCCAAAATATCTTCAAAAGATATATCAATTCCTTCCAACATTTGAAAAAAACTTTCAAAATACTTAAATTCGTAACAGGATACTTCCAAACATCTCAACACTTAGAATATTCCCAAATTTTCATTTTCTATACTTAGGAAAATATTATAAGTCTTATTCCAAAATCCCTTCAAATATCAATACTTAAGAGAATGTGTGGCGACTTATCTCATAAGTCTTCGGAATTTACATTAATTCCTTTCTCCTTTTCAAAATCGATTATATCTACTTATAATCTCTTCTATCTATTTATACTTCTCTATGACTTCAGATTCAACCCCGAATTTCTTATTCCTAATATCTCAGAACCTCCCTTAAGTCCTAAAAAATTTATTATAAGATTTTCCCTTTATAAAATCCTATCCGTTGAATAACTTCGTTCGCAATCTCGAGAGGATTTATAAATAAATTCCCATCTTTTAGAAACTATATATAAAAAATAAGTATTTTTAAAGGATGATAGTTTATTTTAAAATATGTTTAAGTAAATTTAAAATATCAAAACATTTTAGATAACATCGATAACTCATTTCCAAATCATTTTTAAATAACTAATTAATTTACAAAGCTGATTTATAAAATTAGAATTTATTTTAATAAATATTAAATATTAGAATAACTAACTATACAGGATATTATAAATAATAAATTTAGGTACATAGTATAATAATTTAAAATCCCATTTAAAAAAAAATTAATTCCTCGATAAAAATCTATTTTAAAAATCCAACATTGCCAATTTCAATTTATAAATCCCACTCGATTCTTATCACATCGATTTTATCTCAATTTTACCACCATTCACACATTCAAAAATAGTTTCCATTATTTCTTTCCAACGATTCCCATAACTCAATATAAATTGACCTCGTAAATCTATATTTCCAGTTCATCAACTGACCATCATTTTCCTTATTTATAAACGTCGTCTATAAATTTATAAACTCCTTTGAGTTTCAGTTATTTATAAAACAATTTCATTTGAAAAACCTTATTTATAAATCCATTTCTTAGTAAGTCCCAATTTTATTTCAAATCTATTTTTAATATCAATTCTCAACTCCTTTCCTATTTCAGAATATCATTTATAAATTTCTTTACATATTTCATTTTTAAAATCTCTATCTTAACAATTCACGAATAGTTAAGTATAACCAAAAATGATATATATATATATATATATATATATATATATCTTCTTACTCATTTTTTTTAAAATAACCCCAACTCCAATATAATATTTTTTTACATCAAAAATTCCCTTTTATTTTAAGAATATATTTATGGTATTTAAATTATCAAAATTCAGGCTAGTGCTACAGTAGCATCCAAATAATTACAATCACAACAATCTATACTAAATTATTCTACACAATCCATATATCACTATATATGAAAAATAAATCAACATATTTGAGGAATCCAGTTGGATCCCTCCGACCTGTTTCCCTGCATACACGGATTTTAATACAACATAAAAGTACAAATCCCACTTCGAGGGGGATATCGCGGTATATAGGGTCATCCGCTATTATGCAGGGCGGATAGGGTCTCACCTGCTATAATGTGCAGGAATATCACTCCAAATACTACTATATATATTACTATATATATTTAACATTCAACATATAATAATTTATAAAATCAACCAACAACCAATAATTTAAATTCATTATTTTAAATTATTCTAGCAATCCAAATGAGTGAGATTTTACTCACCTTGATTTATTTTGCAATCCATTCCAATTTTTAAATTAAATTGAACTACGTTCAATTTAATATAAAATCCCGACTGGCTCCAAAAATCCCAAATAAATTTTTGCTGCGTAGCACACATCGATATGAATCCATTTTTGGTTGTTCGAAATTTTCAACCTCGCAAGAAAATGATATAAAGTTTATAATTTCGATTCTTATTGATGTCGCAAATTTTCTTATAAACTACAGTAAATAAAAACTTTATTTACCTTACTACACATCACCAACTCAAGCTCACCATCGGTCAGGCCTACCACCACCTGACGCCAATCTCGACTGCCTCCAAACCCCCTCATTTCCCATTGCGGACACCACTATTCCCATCAAAACACGCTGCCTCTACAACCTGCAGCCACGGCCACCACCTGACCTTGCCGCACCCACTACCTCGCAGCTTCCCCCACTATCTCATGCCGCAACCCCTGCCACACGCAAATCGAAACCCAATCGTCGCTACACCGCTGTCTCCTCCCACTTCACCGTCGAGATGCCCTACTCCATCCTAGATCCAATCCCTACTTGATTTTGTGTGTGACGCCCCACCTCTATGCTCACAATAACAAAGGTTATTATAAGGAATAACGTCTGCTATTGCGAAGAATAAGGCTTGTTAGAAGCGACCATCCGTAAGTTATGCCTTAGACGAGTATTGATTACATCGATAGGAGTTGTATAAATTACTCCCAAAGATATATATTCAATCCAAATCTAAAACGAAACTACAGTGGCTAAAAAAATCCAGAACAATTCATAATAACAATAACACAAATAGTATAATCACATCAGAACAGAAATATCAGATATATAGCGGAAGACTAGTCTGGAATACATGCTACAACAATCGATAGTTCACAAGAATCGATACATATACATATCTATCAATACATACATAAGACGATAGTCAATAACCAAAAGAACTCCTCGAAGTCTAGACAAAAGATGATGCGAAATCCCAAAAGCTGAAGCTGCAACTGAATCAGAGATAGCGACTATCCTGAAATAACTCGGTCTGACCCGAGTATTATTTAAAAGAAAATAATAAACGGATCAGTCTAATTTATTCTCAGAAATAAGTGAATGATAAACAACACTTAAACAAATAATTATAGTCTCGAATGAGACTATACAGCATAAATAATCAACATAGTTTAAATGAAGAAATCTCAGTTTAAACTCCATCAAAATCAGTTTTCAAATTCACAATTGAATTTAAAACGGCAATACGCAAATTTATAATCTCAGATGAGATTATACACAAACTCAACTTCCAATGAATTCAAAGTAGCAATTCACAAAATCTAGAAATCAAAACAAGATAACTAGAAAAATCAGCATAAAAGGTGGATCGATCCCATCAGATGGCGAGTTTTTAAATTCGCCGCACGTGCATCTCAGAGTGGCCGAAGCCTACCAAGTACTCAACATAATTTTTGGCGCCCATCAGATTGACCCGAAGGTCCGCAGAGTGACCCGAAGGTCTAGTACTGGTATTTGACCCGAAAGTCCGCAGAGTGGCCCGAAAGCCCAACAAATGACCCGAAGGTCCAACAAATGACCCGAAGGTCCTCATAGTGGCTCGAAAGCACACGAAAGCATCCAAATGTTTCAATTAACGAGTCCGGAATTAAGCGAATTAGTAAAAGCGTGGTTCCATATTCCGCACTTTTGCTAAATCGTTTAAATCTCTTCATCGTTTCCTTGAAAGTGCAAAATTGTGTATTTTATAAAAATACATTTTACGTTCTCAAACGGACAAGTCCGGAATTAAGCGAATCAGTAAAAGTAAGGGTTCATAGTCCTTAGTTTTGCTGAATCGTTTAAATCGCTTCCTCATTCTTTTGAAAGCGCAAACTGTAGAATTTTTGGAAACACTTTTATTTTAAAACGATTTTTAAAATACGTGATTAAAACAGCAACATCTGTGGCAATTTCGAAGAGGAAATTGCGCTTCACAAAACACCATAAAAACAGATCTCAAAATCAGCGTTGCGGGCTAACCGCTTGAAAATTCACTTTAAAATTGACGGTTACTAAAGTCAAAAGAACAGTAATTTTTTATACGTCAAAATCTCATCAAAACAATATGCATCAAAAATATAGCGCCGAAATAAAAATCCGTTATAAGAATAACGGCAACGAAATACGTTTTAAAAACGAAACACCGGTTCAACGTAAACTAGTCAGTAGATTGCACCACTACGTATACAACAAAATTGGCACTGCCTGGACTTGAGTGTAATGTATGCGAAATAGGTTACAACCAAATGCATGCACAAAATATAGATAAAAAAAACTGGACAATACTACCCTATGCTAACACGTCTGCACTATTTTCATGCAACAAGTTTTTTTTTCTCGCACGCAAATGATGAAATTCACATTTTATACTTGTGTTCTCTACACTGATATTAGTTATTGTGGTTCGCACAGTTGGAAATAATTTTTGAGTACTGCAATAAGATAACAACATATAATGTTATGCCTAAGTATTATGTAATTCTACCGTGACTATAAAGCATTTGCTTGGTCTAAGAACGGACCTAAAATACAGCTGTTTAACTATGCTTATCAAAAACAGCACTAGCTTTTGTCATCATAATTAAGTTGATAAATTATTGGAAAGTGCACATAGAAAATGATAAACAAATATCTTTTATGCCTCTTATGGTTTTCATACAGGTTAGCTATATTCATTGATTTAAGATCTTATATTCTTAAAAATAAGTCTTAGTGGGCAGTTGTATGATCTGCTAATTGCCAATATAATATGAAGTCTTTCAAAAATAATTGTTTGTTTTCTTTCAACCAATATGCTCTGGATTTATTAAACTTCTCAAAAGAAATCCTATATATTCTAGCAACTTGAATGTTCTTATGTCTTATTTGGTCACACACATTGCAAAAGAAATATACACAACTACGTACATGCAGACATGTCAAGGTATACAAGAGAATTACTGGCTCGGTTTAATGCAAAGCTTGCACGCACACAAAGCTTTCATTAGGAAAATGACCAATATTTAAAAGCAAAAGACCTGGACTTAAATTAGCACACGCACGGCACAATAAAAAAAAACAACCCAAAATCAAAACTCGACACACGCAACTCTGGACCTGGCCATTTTTTTTTTTGAGTAATTCATGCAAGAATTGGGTACCATTATACACGAACACACTGCACGCAACATGCAGTTTAAAATTGTGCATACTAAAAAAACGACAAAAAAAATATATTTGCCAGGACATAAATATATACAACAAAGTTTAATTAGAAATGTGAGTTTATGCACTCACCTTAGATTGGGTTCAAAATTAGTGAGCAACAAAAATTCCAGCTTTAGAACCAGTTAGCCCCCATAATCCAAAAGAAGCAATAATATGGAACCGCCATTAATATTTCGTTTGCAAAAGCTACTGAAGGAACGAACGAACAAACGAATGAAGTGTTTACTGTAATTTTTTTTTTTTTTTTTTGAGACAAAATAAAAGATGCAGTTGCTCTTTTTTTTCAAATTGTGAACAAGTCACAAGTGATGTACAAATTGTACAAAGGCATTTAATGAAGACGTGCACTAGTGGGGATAAGTACTTGCTGCTTATATAAAATGATGATAAACATTTCTTTAGAAATTTGGTGACAGCAAGATCAATTTGTGTTCACACTTGCCTCACAACTCTAGCCACAGCAAGGCAAAAATGGTGATATAAATGATGCAAAGTGTTCAAATTGTTTTACACAATTTGTGTGTGACAGCACGTTCTCATTTTTGTTTAATAAATTGAACCAACACTAGTTTTTGAAAAAAATATGTGACGGCACATAGTAAGGTTCCAACTTGTCTCATAAAATGGACCATTCAGTTTCACACGTAAAGGCAAAATGCAAGTCCTTTACAACGTGCACCATACAACTGACTTTTCAACAGATTTCATTTTTGCATTGCAGATTTTCTTTTTTCAAAACTCGATTTAAAATTTCTATTTTAAATATTTATTTCGACAGTAATCAAAAATCACGGTCGTTGCAGCTTTTTAAAATATTTTACGACGGTAAAAATCACGGTCGTTACATTGTGCCTACCCCCACCATGCCGTCGGCTGCTTCTCTGCGTGATCGCGACTTCATTCCCAGGTCGCCGCGCGACCTCATTCGATTTTTTTTTAAACATTCGAATGAATTCGAATTGAAGAAGATGGGAAGGACAAGTATGAGGTTTCGATTTTAAGCAGATAGCATCACAAATCTTATACAATTCATGAAGTCGTGATTTCCTTCTCTCGTCCCCCTTCATTTTTTTTAAGTTTTCGAACGAAGTGATTCTGATTTAAACAAGCAGAGAGGGAAGGGGAACACGATTTAATGGGAATAGCGTGTTTGAAAAGGTAAAGGAAGCGTGTACGTTTAAACTGAGGAGACGGCTATGATTTTTCTTTTATCTGATTTTATAAGTAAGTAAATATATATAATTTTAATTTCCAAACCGTCCTGATTTCATAACCCAAAATCTCGAATCTCTATCGAGGCGTGCCGCTAGGAATTCAAAATGTTATACCCCTATTCCGAACAAAATGGAAAAGGTTTCGAGTCCAAATTCGATCATATGGAGAAGATAGCTTTTTGGACCCAATTATTATATTGAATTTCGATATCAATTTCAACGCGTTTATATCCCGTACGACCAAACGATAACTCCAAACACTACGAAATTTGAAATCCGATAATAATAAAATATTATAGATCCAGTGGAACTGGTTTCGTCGAATTCCGAGACTGTGCCTCGGATCGCTATTTTAACGTGTCGATTAAATCGACGGTTTCAAATATTTGTCGAAATTACTTAAATTTTCAGTTTTAAAATCTTATTAACTGGATTATAATTCCAAATACGATATTTAAAGCCATTTAAATATTCAAAATTGAATGACAAAAAATCCGGGTCATTCTAGCGGGAATGGTGGAAGGACAAATTTTCTTATGCATGCTCGACACTGACAATGACACTAGAGTTCAAAGTTGTCAGCCTTGGTCAGTAATTATATATTTAGTATATTTTATTATTCCATTGTGAGTTTATATTGATGGTGCTATGATATACATTTTTTATTTGCAGGATACCAAAACTAACGATCTGTACTTTGGTGGACTTAGGTTCTCGATTTAGCAAAAATTCGGAAGGTTAGGATTTTCACATTTGGAATCATAGATTAGGTTAGTCAATCACAAGAATTAGGATACGATGAGTGAACGCATTTGTAATTTTTACAATAATTATATATATATATATTATAGGCCAAACTACCAACTATATGGGTTGTTGCAACCATATTCTGAAAAGTTGAATATTGCGACTACGAGTTGGAACGATAGATGAAGTTGAAGACGTACACCCATCCCGATTACCTTAAAGGAAATAGGTCATATCGGAAGGCGTTGACTTAAGAAGAACATGTATGCGACACATAGAAGGGTCTCTGAAGCTAGATGGTAAGCGACTCCCTGGTTGGGCCTACATAGCTGAATGGTGGTAAATCCTCGCAAGATTGCCGATTATGTTGTACATTAGATCTAGATAAGGAGAAAGTAAAATTCTATACGTTGTAGATATCCAAAAGTAAGAATTAAATAATTTCCCGTAAGAAGGTGTGTAGTAATCACTCCAAGATGATAGTTGGGTTTTTAATATTTTGGAAGAAGATATGTAACGATCCAAAACTTCAAACACTTCGTATTTAGATATCAGAATTATTTAAATATTTAAATCATAGATTTAATGATGTAAAAATTATTTTATAACCTCATTAACCCCCTTTTAATTAGTAACTAACGATAAAAATTCGTTTTTGAAATTTGCTTACAAAAGTTAATAGTTCGATGAAATATCAATAATGTGACTGTAAATCGTTTTATCGATAAACGACATTTTATTCAAAAAAAGTTGTTCAAACTCTTTGGCACTTGTATAGTAACATATGAACACATAAATAACAAGTTAAAAACACTTAAGTTAACTACAAATTATTAAAGTAAGTAGGATTAATTTATGGGACAAAGACCTTTGATTTAAGGCATGTGAAGTGGAGAGAATAAAGGAGCATGTGCTTGCATTGGAAAGGAGGAAGCGGAGAGGGTTTGGCTGGCCAAAATGAGGGCAAATGGGGGCTTTTTCTACTTGTTAACATCCATACAATACCCTCTTTAAATTCATAATTTCATATTTTAAAGTTCGGAGAAAAAATCCAAAATTCAAACACTTATATCTCTCTTCTTTCTTCACTTTTCTATAGCAAATCAACTCCTTTCTCCTCCAAACTCTAGTATAGTTCTTATATCATCACTACAACACCTTTGCAGTATGAAGTTTGAAGAAAATGAGTACAACACCTCACCTCTACTTAGGCTGTAAGCATTGGAGGACTTTTCTAGGTGAGGCCATAAGCTAGGATGAGGTGCTAGCAAGGTAAAAGTAGGAAGTTGGATCTTGTGCTTGTGTTTGGTTTAAAAATAGGTGATTTATCTCACCATCTTGCAAGTATAATGTTCTGTATATATTGCTTGTTGTGAGAATATAAAGTTATATGTAAGAACAATGCAAGTTATCACTTTTGGACCTTTCTTGCTTTTGAAAGCAAATAATAACATTATATTTTAGTATAATCTCTCTTATAGACCCCATAAAACACGTAGCATGGCCATGACATCTTGTTTACATGTTTGAAAATGTTGTATGTGAATTTGAAGTGTGCTGTGAATGTTTGAAGCGAAATAGTCGCTATAAACGCACTTTAAAATTCCTTCAATTTAACATATGTTAAATTGGTTAAAATTTGATTATATTGTGAACATATACATTTTAATATTCTCTACATATATTTTGGTTTGTTTGACATATAGGAATTGGTTTTGAAAGTTGTGGAAATAGGAGAAAAAAGTTGTGAAATTTAGAAGCGAAAGGGTTAATATGGATGCACTTTGAAATCGCTTTGTGTTTGGTGATTTTTAAGTCAACTTTGGGGGACATCCTTAAGGGTTTATTTTTGGTTTTAGTATGTAAAATATAAGTACTTACTAATGTAAAAATATCAAGCTTTAAAAAGGTTTAGAGCTAGTTAAACAAAGTTGTAAAAGTCAGTAGTGAAATAGTCGCTATATCGACACTTTTAAATACCTTGTTTTTAAGAATTAACGTTTGCTTTTGTAGAAATATCCGTATGGGTTTCTTTACCATTTTAACAAGTAAATTATATTTTTCTTACCATAAATTTTTGAAATTTAGATCATTTAATAGCAAGTTGAATGAAGTGGCAAAACTTATAGCAAAAAGGTCGCTGTATGAGCACTTCGGAAAAATTTCTTGTTTTTGGTAATTTTTATAAAATAATTAAAGATATCCTTAGTGGTTGCTTTCAAAGGATTTTAAGTACCCAAAGTATACTAGCTACTGTAAAAATTATTGGATCAAAAATTAGTTGTTTAAGTGTCAAAAACTAGCCTCAAATTTGAGTAAAACTAGCCCAGAAACTTTTAAATAGCATTTCCGAAGTGCTATCTTTTCTTCTAAAACATTCTTTATCTAACTGTTTTGGGAGCATTTCCAAAAAATCTATCTTTGCTATTTGAAACTTTAAATTGTGTAAAAATGATATTTAAATTAAGTATTTTTCTCTAATCTTTTTAGAGTTATTTTCTAACATATATTAGAGTATTTTAAAATTGGTTTTAAATTTAACTATATTTTTAATAATTAATTATGAATTTTTGAATTAAGAGGCCTTTAGTTTAAAACATATTTATTTTTTATTTTTCTATTTGTTTCCAAATTTATTATTTTTAAATAATATTCCATATTCATAATTATAATATCTTTTTAGATAGTTTAAAAGTATTTTAACATAATTATAATTATTTTAAAAATGTGTGTATATATATATATAAGTCTTAAAAAGTAAGTTAAGTATTTTATAGAAGTAGTAAAGGAAGTTTTGGATTTTAACTCTTAAGTTAAATAAATTGTTTTGAGAAGTCACATTAAAAGTGTATTACCTTAATTAATAAGCGTGGATATGCTTTGATCTTTAAATCTAATATCTTAAAGTTAAGGATAAGTATAAAAATGGTTTTGGGTTGTAATAAAAAATGTTTTAGTAACATTTATTTTTAACCCTTATTAATTATGTTTAGTAATATAATTAGATATATAAGTATGAATATTTTAAAGATAACTATAAGTAAATGGTTTTGGATTGTAGTAAACAATGTTTTGGTAAAAAAAATTTTAACCCTTATTAATTATGCTTAGGAATATAATTAGATATTTAATAATGAATATTTTAAAGATAACTATAAGTAAATGGTTTTGGGTTGTAGTAAACAATGTTTTAGTAACATGAGTTTTTAACCCTTATTAATTATACTTAGGACTATAACTAGATCTTTAAAAAGAACGTTTTAAAGATAATTATAAGTAAGATGGATTTGGGTTTGTAGTGAAAAACATTTAAGTAACAATTGCCTTTAACCCTTAAGAATATGCTTAGATCTTTAATAATGGATATTCTAAAGATAATAACAAGTATGAAATCTTTTATAAAGAGATATAATAGGTAAAAAAATTAACTTATAAAAGGGAAAGATGTAACGACCCACCATTTTGACCATCGAAAGTCAACACCGAACACTATCACCGTGTTCCAATGTCGCGCATCCAATCGACAAAAGGGCAGATTGTTAGGGTAAATAAAAGGAAAAAAACAAAGAACAAAGAAAAACAGAATCTCACAGCGGAATCGACAACATATAATATAACAAGGACAGTAGAAACTGTCACTCCAAACATGCAAAGTATATCAGAGCTAAAAACAAACATTATCAGCTGGACAGTTATAAAATATTGACCTTACAAATGCCGATAGGTAAACTATAGAATACAGCGGAAAATAAAATACTACGATAGGTGAATTTTCAGCTCCCCTTCAAGACCTCCATAACTTTAAAGACAACCTAGGAAAATACTCGGTCTGACCCGATCATTATAAATAAATAACACCCAGGTCAATCTGGAAATACCAGCGTGAGATAACTCGAATAATGGGGAATATATAGAAAAGATCTATGAGACCACACCGCTAACGCGAAATGGGTTTTTTTACCTCATAAGAATAGCATCCATACAGAAAAGCGCAAAAAATGTATCAGGAAACAAATGCAAATAGAGATAGGCATAATTAATATTAAAACCAGACTTGAAAGAGTGGAAATAAAACGAGTAAAATCCAAACTGGATAGAATGGATAGAACAAGGAAAATAGTCCAACTTGATAGAATGGACTAAATAAGGTAACAATCCAAACTTGATAGAATGGACTGAATCAATACTTAAATGCCATGATGAGGAGTTGGCTCTACTCATGGAAAATTAAAGCTTAAACAGATTCAGGGTTTTCGAATCAAATAAGGAAAGGAAAATTTCCAAAAAAATGACAAGGAAGCTGCATCCCCCTTAAAGCATAACTCTAGTGATATACTCCTGAGCTCGGCCACATGTTGTGCGACACTTCTCGGACAAATACCAAGCTAGATGCCGCCAGACCTTACCGAGAATCCGAATATTTCCACATCTAAGTGCACAACCGAATCCAAACTAGATGAGATGTGAAAATACCCTTTTGATGGGAGCAACCCCACATAGCTTGGCTTTCTCTCGCGCTTTGGGTTTAGTCATTTCCGACAAAGGATAACAAAGCTCGATTGAGCAACGAATCGTTTTAAGGTGACGGTACACCATGAAATGGGCAATATCCTTTTTAAATTGATGTTTTTCAAATTTTTGCAATTATATGGTATGATTGTAGACATTTCTACAACTATATGCAATAATTTCATACATGTCTGCAATTATACAATATAATTGCATAAATGTCTGCAATTATATGCAATAGTTACAGACATTTCTGCAACTATATGCAATAATTGCAGACATGTTTGTAATTATACCATATAATTTCATACATGTCTGCAATTATACCATATACTTGCATACATGTCTGCAATTATATGCAATAGTTGCAGATTTGAGGAAAAATCGAAGATATTCAAAATTTGTAGAATTGTCTACAAATATATGGAATAATTGCACCTTTACTGCAAATATGATTTTTTTTTGGTATCAACAATGTATCTCATTTTAAAGATCATAATTTTTTTGATTTTTTGGTGAAAACGGTATGCTGATCCGATGTTTCTACAGAAATTTATATGCGTTTGAAATGTCAAAAACGTAAAGGGTGTTTGGGTCTTTGTGCGCGCGTGAACTTGAAAACAGGGGCCATAAACTTACTAAAAAAACGAAGGGATGTTTTGTGTAATTTCAAACCTTACCATGGATGTATGCCAAACGCTCCCTTTTTTTAATACTCTATAAAGTTATTTCTTTATAAAACATCAAATAATAACTTATTCCACTTTATTTACTTATATAATATTCTTTTATATCCTGAAAATACATACAAATTTTATTTTACTTTTTCAAAGATATGGATGGAGATCAAATCATGGTTTCTTACAACCTAGTCAACCTATTAGCCTTTTTAACATGGAGTGTTAAAACGAATAATATTTATGGGTTGACCCAATCAATAAATAGTTTACACTACTTAGATGTTTTTAAAACAACTATATGATTTTAATAACACTACGCCATAAATGGCCTACTGCAACACAAAAAAAATGTTGGCTCAGGCCCGAAAAATGTTGCCATAGGTCTATGGCAACACTTTTAGGGTGATGCAATTTTTGCCGTTGCCTTAGACCTCAAAGGCAACATTTTGACTATCTAAGGCAACATAAGTAATATTGTTGCAATAGAACCCTATTTGGGTCTATGGCAACACCCATAGGTATCTGTAGCAACATTCCAAAATGTTGCTATAGATATGAACTTTTTGAATTTGTGGGGCCCACAATATAGAGCATATTTGATTTTTTAATAAAAATAAATATTTATTTAATAAAATGCTATTGCACAGAATTTGATATTTAAACAGTAATTTATTTAAATAAATATTTTATTTCAACATTTGAAACAGTACAAATTCCTGACTCCACTATTTTACAATTTAATGATATATAACACTGATATTCACATATACAGATATTCCTCACTACATCACTCAGTTCACTCATTACATATGCAGTTTCAATTTATACAAACACCGACACTGACAAATATATGCCGAGCCGAAGGCGAGCCGAGTGCCGAGCCGAAGGCGAGCCGAGAAGCGGGTCCGGGCGCAGCGCCGGCGGGGGTCCGGGGCACCGCAGTCCCGGCGGGGATCGACCTGTCTTCAAGTGGGCACCGCCCGATTCATCCGATTTCGAAAGATCGAGCCTTCTTTGAAACCTGTCTTCAAGCTCATGCACATTTGATTTGACTCTGTCTTCAAGCTTATATCCAGCTGTCCAGTCTTTAATACCTGTCACATATAATTCAAAAGCAGTAATCTGGAAAATAATATTTAACTCGAACAGAAAATGAAAATATTTTTGTTATATTATTTGCCTCAGGTATTTGGGTTGTTTCTTTTCATAAGTGCATAAGCCAAACATGAATGCAACACATGGATACAAGGCAGTATGGAAGACAGCAAGCAACAGTTCAAGCAAAAATGCACAAAGGAGAAGCCAAGTGCACAAAGTAGTACTCAACACAGCAAGCAACATAACATGACCAAGAAATGCATGTACATGGATGAACATACATGCATCATAAGGCTTGGTACAAGAAACTACTCAAGTGCAACTACTCAAGTGCAAGTTCATACTCAAGTGCAGCCAGATATGTAGACAAGCCAAAAAAACGGACACGGCACAAGGTCAAACCCGAGTCATCGACTGGATTCAACTCAGGGCCAAGCAACCAACAAAACAAACAAGAACCAGGTTCAGCAAAATATAGACAATGCAGTGCAAGAAACACAGCAGTACACATAGGCAGCCCATCAAGCAAAAACAGTGAATGCATCAGGCATGTATAAGAGAAACCTAGGCAGTAACATGATATACAGAGGACTTGGAGCATCAGTTCATGTTAAAGAACAAGGTTAGCATGGTACCAGTTCAGTCCAGACCAAGCAAAACCAACAAAGCTCAACACACATATGTTTGTATTCATCATTGCAATCCAACATACCAGATTTCTCAAAGTCCAACAGAAAGATTAAACACGAGATTATAGGAAATAAAGCCTATAAATAAATCCCAATTCATCATCGGCAAAAGCGTGCGAGTGTAACCAAAATCAAGAATATTCAAGTAAACCAGAAGGCAGAAAACATACCAAATAATATCACATCGCACCCGACGACGAAGTCAAAGCAATTCGAGCAATCAATCAAGGAGAACGAAGGAGCAAGCTACCAGGAACGTTTCTCACACTAGATTCGATCAATCAGAGCATCAAAGCAACTGGAATCGCGTGCCCTAGTTTTCACCGAAACCAATTCGACTACCCCCTGCCACTCTGACATCAGGCCCCAACCACGAAATTGCGACCAAATCAGCAACTCCTTGAACCATCGCAATCCCACAGCCTTACCTCGAATCACCAGAATCGCCAAAAACCTGAACAAAATCGCAAATCCGGAAGTAGTGAGGAAAACTGACGCGAGGCGAAAGAAAATAACGGAAATTGATATGGCCGACAAGGGATAAAATCAAAGCCAGTTATTCTCCAGATCGAAGAAACAAGGAGGAGCGGCGTCATTTTTTTTAAAGTCGGAGGAATACAAATTAGGGATTGGAAAATTGGGGGTGAGAAACGAAAGCGGATGAGTGAAAAGTAAAGCGGGAAATGGAAATTGGTAAGGTGTGGATCGATGGTGTGAATCGACGGTTGAGATTTTGTTTTAAATGGTGGTGTGGATCGCTGAGGTGTAATTTTTTTTTTAATTTTTTAATCTGATAACATCTATGGCAACACTATATAAAAATGTTGCATCGTGTTACACTTGTTTAGCTAGAGCAACACATTTCTATGGCTAAGGTAACACCAAAAATACAACGTTGCAGTAGGACCAAAATTCTATAGCTATCGCAACATTTTAGCTGGCAACACCTTGCAAAAATGTTGCAGAAGGTCATTTATGGCGTAGTGTAAAAACAACGTTTATCAAAACCTTCTTTATTAGTTTAACCCAATTTTAACCTATGTTAAATTATCTCATATCTTCTCTAAGGGAAGAATCTTATTTATCAAAACAATCTCTTATTACAAATACCTTTTTGTTCGGAATACAATTCCCGTTTAAGGGAACTTAAAGATTAGATACTCGGTTTTAATTTCAAAACTTATCTTTTGAAAGCATACTACATATATTTATATATATAATAACTTTAAACAATTTTATTTATTAAAACTTACTTTGGGTTTATCTAGTTTTGAACTCATTTCGATCGCATAATGATAAAGAGAATAATTTACTAATTACTCCACAACGTTCGCCTAAGCAAACATCCGATCGTAACTTAGAAGATTATTCAGATGACCACAAAACTAATCGAAACGATTTCCTCCTAATTATCCCAAAGAAAATGCATCTCTTTTTAATTTACTTCCCAAAATAATTTCACTTTCAATTACTTCCAAAATTTTACTATTTCATTTCTCAAAAACCTTTGAAATTATTTTCAAAAATTTTGGGATCTAAATTCATAAATCCTTTTTAAAACATGTTTTATAAACTAAATTTATATACAATTTCCTTTATATAAAAATTATTTCATATTATAATAATCCTTCTTTATTATAATAGAATTATCTCCAATATTTATTCTCTAAATATCTTATCCCACTATTTAGATTTTATTAACAACTTTTTATAAAGTTTAATTCTTAACCCACCATTATTAAAAGGTGACTTTTCAAGCTAAGATTTTCTCCGAACACCTTTATAGTCAAATTGTGAAAATTAATTCACAAAGGGTTCGTTTTAAATCAAAACTATAAATGCTCCTAATTAGACCGAGCGCAATTTAGCAATTAACAAACAATAGTCAAAGCTTATTATTTAAATTAAGCATAACAGAACAAACAATAGTGATAATAAATACATATTATCACATTTAAACCAACACACTATATAACTATATAGAGTTTTGAAAATTATTCCTTTATATATATAAAATAATCCTAGGAAAAATATTTAATTTGCCAAAATTTTCAAAAAATTCAATACCATGTCCGCTGGCCTTGATCAAGTGTTTAGAAACCCCTATCCATACCATGGCGTCCCACATCTCGACCAGAATTCATAAAAACTCAATAGACGAATTAACATAATACATTTTTATTACATTAACAAATACGCTCTCGTATATATAATACTCTCAAACCCATTCTAGGGTGTCGCTTGCCCTATCTCTAATGAGCTAAACCCTACCAAAGCCAAGGTTCTTTCTTAACCTAGCACTTTGATACCACTTTGTAACGATCTAGGCTTTTCAACCGTCAACAGTGGGTACACTCCCAACGTAGCTTACAATGGTACCCCTCATTTGCCTTCATGGCTAACCCCTTGACTAACAACCAACCCATAGGACATGTAGGGGTAAGAGTCATCCGTTCGCTACCTAACAAGAAGCGGGAATCCCATATCATGCAACACCTTTGTGCCTAAGCAAGTGAGATAACTTGAATAATGGGGAACATATATAAAAGATCTGTGAGATCACGCCGCTAAAGCGGAACAGGTTTTTTACCTCACAAGAATAACATCCATACAAACAAGAGCATAAATAAATATCAGGAAACAAATGCAAATAGAGATGCGCATAATTAATATTAAAACCAGACTTGAAAGAATGGAAATAAACTGGGTAAAATCCAAACTAGACAGAATGGGTAGAACAAGAAAAGCAGTCCAACTTGATAGAATGGACTAAATAAGGTAACAATCCAAACTTGATAGAATGGATTGAATCAATACTTAAATGCCGTGATGAGGAGTTGGCTCTACTCGTGGCAATTTAAAGCTAAAAAAGGATTCAGGGTTTTCGAAACAAATAAGGAAAGGAAATTTTCCAACAAATGACAGGGAAGGTGCACCCCCCTTGAAGTATACCTCTAGTAATATACTCCCGAGCTCGGCAAAAAGTTGTGTGACACTTCTTGGACAAATACCAAGCCAGATCCCGCCAGACCTTACCGAGAATCCGAATATTTCCACATCTAAGTGCACAACCAAATCCAAACTAGATGAGATGTGAAAATACCCTTTTGCTGGGAGCAACCTCACATAGCTTGGCTTCCTCTCGCGCTTTGGCTTTGGTCATTTCCAACAAAGAATAACAAAGCTTGATTGAGCAACAAATCGTTTTTAAAGTGACGGTACACCATGAAGAAAGCCGAATCCGATAATTAATAAATAAACTATCTGGGAAAATTAAAATGATCGTATAAGGAAATTAAATTTCAGATATTTACCACAACTCGTTGATTCCAGACGAGTCCTATCTCTCGGTTGAAGATAAAGCCGGGCAAGTGAAGCTAGTGTTACCTCTGGGCATCACCTTGACGACATTTTTAACCTTCAAGATAGAAACAAGTCCAAGCCTCAACGTTTAGCGTTAAATGCATGACTAGGTCCTTTCCGTATAAGCGATACGATTAAAGAACTATTGTTCTATAAACAAAATCAAACTTTAACTTTTTAAAAGAATTGAACTTGTGCTTGATTTCCATATTTCCATATTAGTAAAACATTTTTAGAATTAGTTCCTGATTGTTGAAACGTTAAGAGAATAAATTTTTTCCAAGTGCGCGACCCCGAAGGCCTAAACCAACATCAGACCGAACACCCAGAAGATTATCCAACTTAACATCCCAATAATCGAGTTCCAATTCCTTTTTATAACTTTAAAACAATATTAATTATCCCGAAAGATAATTAATCACATTTAAAATTTCTTTTAAATAAACAAATCCATTATCTTTATTAAAATAGATAATTATTTCCAAACACTTTTATAACATTGGTAAATTAACTTTAAAATCTTTATTAAATCAGTTGATTAAAGTAATTTTATTATATTAGATACTTTACTTAAATCACCTTTAATAAATCGATTAATTAACTTTAAATATCATTAATTACAAAGATTAATTAAATTCAAATAAGTTAAAAATGAATAAGTCATCTCAAACATCATTTATTAAAATGATAAGTAATTTTAAATTCCATTAATTAAAACAATGAATTAAGTTCAAATAATCATAAATTAATTGGCTTAATTAAATTCAGACTTCATTAGTCAAAACGATAAATTAAAAACATCTTTTGTTAAAATGATTTATTTAATTAAAAACATCATTCATTAAAATGATTTAACTAAATTCCAAATATCATTAGTAAAAACAATTAATTAAATTTAAAGCAATCATTGATTAAAATGATTAATTATCATTATTTAAAATGATTAATTACTTTTAAATATCATTAATTAAAATGATTATTAATTTCAATTATCATTAATTGAATAATTAATTTAATCCAATCATCATTAATTAAAATAATTAATTAAGTTCAATAAATTAATAAAACTCCATTATCATTAATTAAACTCAAATAATCATTAGTTAAAACGATTAATTAAGTATAAAACATCATTAGCAAAAATGATTAATTAAATCTAAAGATAAACCAATTTTAGAACATTATTTATTAAATTGGTTAATTAATCTCAAAATCATTAGTTAAAATGATTAATTAATCCAAATCATCATTAACCAAATGATTAATGAAATTTTAATATTCTGTTTTAGCAGAAACACAAGCTCAAGTTCATATGACAGTGTTTTGGGGATGGAATTGAATAAATGACGATATAGTGAAATCACTATAACGACAATTAACAAGTTAAATGGATTATCAAGAATTAATCTGAATTGACTATTAAAATAACATCATATGCATGTAAATAAATAATTTATAGGAAAGAAACCCCTATGGGTCTCTCTATAGATTTACCCTGCAAAACAATAGTTATGGATAATATATAGATAATCATATGGGTTTATAACGATCAAATTAATATGTAATCCATTTTCCAAATGGAAATTCAACCAAACAATCAATCAAACAATTAATTAACATCCAAGCAGTCAATAAACATTTATAACATCATTGATATGATGTAATAAAACTGAATGTGAGTTAAACTCACATTGATTATCATTTCCGCCGAATTGTCCCGATTTTGGACTAAAACCGAACGGTCGTCTGATTTTAGCCTAAATTTTCACTTGCTCCAAATCCAACCAAACAAACTCCATCGCGAAGATATCGACGACACGAGCCCAACACAAAAAACGACGTACGAATCCGACATCGTATGAGCAATATAGACAGTGGAAGTTATTGATAAATTTAAATTAAAATCAAACAACTTAAACACATTTACACTTTTACCCCTCTTCCTATCTTCTTCTACAAATGATTCCATGTACACAAAAACACCAGCCAACCCATTGATACATGCATGGCAAAGCACTGACACGGAGCTCCGGAGCACCGTTCAACGAACGGACTTCGCCAACATCTTGCTTTACTCGAACCACACTCGCTCGACCTAAAATCCACGCCCGTAGGCCTCCTTCCCCAAGTGCAACCTGCACCTTACTCATGGGAGCACCACCAGATCGCTCGACCAAACACATCACCGAACCTGGAGAAAATCCGTGTCTAGGTGAAAAACTTGTCTTTGATTCCAAATCCAACGTCGGTTTCTCCAATCGATGCTTAAAATGCCCAAACTAGCGAGCCCTAGCTCCTCCCCTATGAACGGCCTCAATCCCACTCTCCAACACCACCAAAAACAAGGGTACTAAATCGAAGCACGCATTTAAACGAGTTCAACGGATCAAGAACGATGATTTTTAGCAGAGTATAGATTTTTATTTTGAATTTTAAACTATGATTTCAAAGAGGGAAGGCAAATTTTGATGATCAGACAATGTTTAAATAAAGTGTGGAGGTATGAGAGAGGTACGGGTTTGAAATGATGGGGTATGGGCTGATGGTAAGGCAGCGATGGTGGGTATGTATGCATATGTACAGTATTTTAATTTTAAAATATTCAACAAAACATACTCGAAAATTCTGAACTCCAAATGAGACGTGCCGCCAAGCGTTTTATATGTTACACCCCTATTCCGAACGTAATGGAACTTGTTCCGAGACCTAATTCAATTGTATGCAGAAGATAGGTTTTTGGACCCAATTATTATATTAAATTTTCAATATTAATTTCAACACATTTCGAACTTGCACGACCAAACAATTCATCTAATCGCCACGAAATTCGACGACGTAACATAATTCACTATTATGGTTCCAATGAAACTAGTTTCGTCGAAATCCGAGACTGTGTCCCGAAATGACAATTTCACAGATTTAAATATTTAATTACCAATATTTATTCGATTTATTTATATTTTTCAAGAGAAATGTGTGATCCTCTACGGTAGAAGAGAGCACACATGTACATATATATAACACCAAAAGCAAGGAGCTGCCAACAAGCGTGGCATGTAGCTAAACCCCCCTATACAAAAGAAAAGAATTAAAACCATCCCAAAAGCCTAAGAAACTAAAGACTCTCTCTAAACAAACAACTCTAACAAGAAACTAAAGCCTGCAACATCTCCAAAAGATAAGCTGCCATCCAAAACAACTTCCACAACCTCAACTTCAACAACCAAACCTGAAAAAACCTCAAAATAACAAACTGCATCTGCTCAAGCCATGTACTGTTTCCAAAACAACAATCACCAAAATAAGTCCCCAATATATCATCAACCCTCATGCATAAGACTTAGAAGCTTTAAGTTTTAAACGAGGACTTCTCCTAATATTAACTGATGAATAACTCATACTATATCTTCTACCAGATTTGGAAGCATGAGTCGAATCACAAGCATGTTTAGGAGAAAGAGGAAATCTACCTAAAAATGCAAGGCAACAATACAATATAAACCTGAAACCCCAGTATGATAATAAACAGACTGCTCAGAACTGACTTCACCAATCAAAGTAGAACCCACATCTACCATAGACAATCCCCTATCTTTACGCTAAACATTGCACTTATATTGTTCATAAGTACATCTCCATCTCTAACCTCCCTATCACCGCAACAAGCCAGCCCATCCATTTCATCACTACAAGAAAGCCTCCTAGAAAACCCAT
Source organism: Allium fistulosum (assembly GCA_030737815.1). Classification (NCBI taxonomy): domain Eukaryota; kingdom Viridiplantae; phylum Streptophyta; class Magnoliopsida; order Asparagales; family Amaryllidaceae; genus Allium; species Allium fistulosum. Next base: position 1,018,335,838 of record CM060901.1, on the reverse strand, counting down.
CAGCACGACATGCCAACCCCTCCATTTCATTATGATTCCCAACCCCATCACTACATTTATCCCCATATGTAACGGATATAAAATTCTAAACCATGTGCATGCCAACCCTGGGCAGGTCCATATTTACTTCGAGACTCACCCTGAACAAAGAAACAACCTCCCCAGCTAACCCATCTCTAAGGCAAGCAAACCTCTTTAACTCTATTGGATTCCCAATCCCATCACAGTTACTAATCCCATAATAAATCAAGTTATCAGGAATAGTTCTGTGCATATCATTCTTAAGCACGTCACCTATTGAATCTCCACAAATCAAATTTATGGGAACATCAAAATGACGCTTCTTCATAATATCAGTAATGAATTGAGCTTCTTTTACAGTTAATGCTTCCTCAAAATCATCAACATATGGAACTATAACTCCATCCTTCTTAGAGAGCATTATATCTTCAGATGAAGTGAATTCATCAGCTAGAGAAACAATATCCTCTCCTTTCTTCGAAAAAGCCACTGTATCACCCTCTTTAACAAACATACCAACCCCATCTACTAAGGTTTCAAACACATCATTCAAGTTAGATTCCTTCACTGTGTACATGTTTTTGTGCACAACAACCTTGTGTATATCATCGCTGCATACCCTAGATTCGGGAATATGAACTACAATGTTCTGGTCAGAACCTTTATTACAGATGCTTACATAATCCACAGTAAAATGAAAACCATGTTTACAAATCAAAAACTCATTTACAGTAAATTAATCCCGTTTTTTTTTGAAGTAATTTTTTCAACTGAGTTATCTAACAACAAAATCAGAAATCCATCTCTTTGAAAGGCTACGTTGTACAAATTCTAGGGATAGTGTTGAATTTGAATGTAGTAGTAAGATAACTTCTTAGAATAAAAAGGTTAAGAATCTAATAAGAAAGAAAAAATTCAGATGAGAAAGGGTTGGAAGAGAAGAAAACACACAGGTGTACATATGCGAACAAGTACACACACTACGCAGCTTTGTACCACTGGTGATAATGCATCTAGACTAGTACATGGAATTAAATAAAATGAAATGGAAATTTGGTACAGCCAGTAGAAAGATGAATCGAAAGTCTGAAGAGTGCAGGATTTATATTTAACTGAAAATCAACAATGGGTTTTACACATCAATTTATCATGTTTCAAGATTAAATTATACATACAAAAAGGGGAAACTGATGGAGGAAAGGAACTAGCTTACATCTACATTTCTTTATGATGTCTGTGCCATAATATTTAACACAACCAATCAAGATTCAAGCTTCATCAGAAGTATTCACAGAAAAAGTTTACTATGTAACTATTCATTGATTTTACAGATAGAAAGTCGGTCCTTCACAAAGTATACAAACAAGAAAAGAGAATAGGAACAAAATAATTAATTTACCAAGATTACCTGATCAATTAGATCTGGATTTTATCTCTAATTGAAAAATAGGATATAAACAAACTATACTAACTAATATTTATAACACAAAAAATGTATGTTTTCAACTGTTTTTAGTTGCACAATTTATATATTTTTGTGATTTGAATATTCATACATTTGAACTCAAATTAATTCTTGTTTTGAGTTTCTTCTGTATGATTTGAAGCATTCGGTAACTTTTTTTATTTGAACCGGAGTTTTGGTTTGGATTCGTTTTGGTCTACACTGAAATCGAAACGGAACGGCCGAAATCTTGGTATTTTGGTCGAAATCTCAAACCTTGCCAAAAACACGATATATTTTTGCTGGTTGAAATATGATGAATGAAGCAATTACTTCTAAATGCTTTTTTGCTAAGAATTGTGGATTTGGAACTGGACTAAACCTACATAAAGATTTGTCCATGGATAAGACTCGGCCACAAGGCCAATTTTCAGAGAAAATCTAGCAGTTTCAATGAACTTCACCTATTGACTACTAAAGCTTCTCAAATGTAAAATAACACGTACAAAGTGGGGTTTATAGACACTTGCTGTGGCACTAAACTAAAGGTTGAACTAATTATCTTCATCAATTATAGATGGAGTTCTTATGACTCTCCAGACTGAAAACTCTAAATTATTGCTGAAATTTATGCTAAAATATAAACAATTAAACTAATTTATTGTATACAAATTCTTTGATAATTTCTACCAAAAACATTGAAAATGCTTAAAAATTAATCAAAACCACCACAAGAAATGTGAATAAATATTCTTCAGAATTCAATTTCGTTTAAACGTTTGACAATTAAAAGATTGTAATTTAAATTTGGTCAAACAAGGACATGCAAAAAATATTTTAAATGATTTACAAAATCAAACTGAATTAGAGTACTATTGTGTACGAGATTAATTAGTAGAAACTAACGTATTGATAGATGCTTGAAATTGTAGGAAAAGAAACATACCTTGTAGCATTGTTTGATTCCAATTTAGGAGTGACAGGATGTGGAAAAGAAATAAAAAGGGGGAATTCTAACCACATCGCACCTTTAATATTTGTTTAATAAAAGCAATTTATCAACCAGTTCTGATAAACTATCTGCATATTTATCCTTTTACATTGTCGTCTTTGGTCGTTACACATGCGCGCGCACACAACTATATATAGGTCAAGGGGCAAAACACTGGAATTTATAAATGTGGGAGTCGTCGAATGTTTAGTTGTAATTCAAAAAAGTATCCAAACCCTTTAAACAAAAATTCAGCAATTTTAACCAAGAAGTTAAATGTTGTTTCTCATTTAAACATTACTGTCATATTCATGATCTTTACAGACATTCCGATGAAGAAATTTAACATATGCAAACTGTCTACCAGGCGAGTGCCCAATTGAGAGGTCATATATTTACTTAATGCAATTTAATAAGTTTAGCAAAATAAATCAACTTTAGTCGAGGTTGTAAGTCCATTTAACAAACAATAACAATTAACTGGCAACATAAAATATTAACATTACCATTTAGATATTTGCTCCAACTTTCGCTGGTACCAACATTTAACATTATTGTGTGGTTTGAATTTATAAATGAAACCCTACATTTATAATTATGACAGATAAAATTTCACAAACTGAATTATAATTTACAGCAAAACATCAAACATTTAATATAGTTCGCCTGGACTGGCTTATCTAATAAAATATGCTAAATCTGAAATTGAAAACATGAAGACGTACCAATTTAATTTGTGCAGAAATACGTGATGGAGATGAAGATCTGGATGCAGCGAATCGTCAACACAACTGTCACGACCCGACTTTCTACCACCAGAAAGACGTATCATGAATTAAGAAAGAAAGGGATAGAAGAAGAAAAGATAGAAAAGAAGAAAGAACAACACATCAGAATCTCACAGCGGAACGAATAAAATATAATATATCACATAAAATATTACATAGTATCATATTACATCAGAGTTACACAACTTATACATCACAGAATAGACAGTTACAAACTTCTGTCTATTATACAACACAAGTACATCAGTACAATACAGACTAATACAAACACAGCGGAAACTCTATATATCTACTCGCTGAAGCCTCCTGCTTCACAGCTCCTCTAGAATTCGTCAAGACTATCCTGAATCCCTTGACTACTCAATACAATATTGAGTACCCAAGAGTTTAATAAAACAGAAAATAAACACTTGGGTCAGACATGGGTCTGGTGTGAGTAAACGGTTAGATTGCTTAACTTTGAAAACCTTTGAAAACAAAAGTATCACGTAAGACTCCCCACAAATAAACATGGGTAAGTTTTTACCTTACGCTAACTAAAACATTTGATAGGAAATCCGATTGTATTATAATAGGGTCTAGGGTTTTCAAGTAAAATACAGAAATAGCTGAAATGCTTACATCTCACATTCCAACATAGTTGGGCACAACTAATACGTACGGCACTTATTGGAGTTTGGATTCCATACAATTGCAGGGCTACTGGGGTACCGCCGGTCACAGTACGTGGCCTAGATCACCGTACCGAGGAGTACGCCCGCTCCCCTGCAACACAAAGCCGGAACCATCCCTTACTGGATAATCCCGAACAAGATAATCCCGTAGTTGGCGCGACCAACCACACACTAAGCCGAATAAAAGAAAAGGGACCTCTAGACAGGGATCTATCTTGCTCTCAGTGGGTGCTACCCACGAAACCTTGCTGCACCTCCCCTGTTTTAGCCATTCCCGGTTGATGAGGCTTGAGGTTACGATTACCTTTAATCAGAACATATCACTTAGAATGCTCATCGTCCACGTGACGATGTGCTGAAAGCATTCAATCCATACAAGTTCGTTCCGGGTTCGAACGAAATCGAAGGCATTATCTCGTTACACTCGTTTTGGAATCACCCTCAGAGTTAACGACAATAACCCTTGCACTCTGAATCTTCATCTTCACTTGAGATTCACGACCTATCGTAAATTTGGATCGATGTGGTATTCGGGTCTCCAAACCTGGAATCCCAGTATACGGAAACCCGATCCCGGTCTCATCGAAATCCAAAACGTATCTTTTAAGGGCCAAGTTGTTTTAAGGTTAAAAAAATTCAATTCAATACTTGAATTCACACAGCATTTAACACAGATAAATATCACACATTTATCACAGATATATCCAATATCATATCAAAGAATATCATAGCATATCATCCAATAGATATCAACCAAATCAGACATTCTACTCAAACAATTATCCTTAAGCAACCATTTATTAATCCATATTATAATCAATTTAATCAACTTAAATTAAATTAATTACTTAAGAATTAATTCCTATCCTTGCTTAATCAGCCATTAATTAATTACAACCTTTTAATTAATTAATCATTCCTTTAAATATCCTTTAATATAAAGTAATCAATCCCTAATTACTTTTATAATTAATTAATTAACCTTAATTAACTAATTAATTACCTCTTAATTATTAATTAATAAAACTTAATTATTAATTAACAACCTTAATTACAAATTAATTAATTCATAATTACCTATTAATCAATCTTTAATGATAATTAATTAACCCTTAATAACAGTTAATTAATTCTTAATTAACTTTAATCATAGATTAATAATCTCTTAATTATTAATTAAGAAAACTTAATTATTCTTAATAAAACCTTATTAAGTATTTCTTAATTACCATTTTAATTAACCCTAAATCATTTAATTAATGCTTATTAATAATTAATTAAATAAATTAATTAAACTTAAATTTCTTAATTAACTTAAATAATTTCAACTCATTAAAAATCTTAATTAACCTTGAGATAAAACATTATCATTAAAACATTTGATCTTAGTAATTAACTTACTTAATTAGATCATTAATTAAGTTTTTAAATAAATAATCATTAATTACTTATCTCTAATTATTAATTAACAATCCTTAGTTACAATTTAATAAATCTTGAAAACCTTAATTGTTAATTTACTTATCCTTAACCATTAACTAATTTAATTAATAAATCACTCTTTATTTATTCCATTATTTTCAAACTTAAATTAAGTTTTTAAGATAAACATTTCCTTATTAATTACCTTATTATATTTCAAATTAAGTTTGAAAATAACTTAAGATTTGACTTAATATATTTAAGTTAATCAATTCATACAACTTAATTTTATTTAAAACATTCATTACAAAGAAATGAAATTTCAAGACAATTTATTTAACTTGATTATTTAAATTTAAAATCTTACCTTTAATTAAATTTTAAAAACTGATTTAAATATTTACTTTGGGTTTGACCCATATGTACTTGAACAAAAGCCAAGTCTTTCTTCTTCTTATTTCCCTTTTTAAAACAGAGTTTAGTTTTAAAATTTAAAACTGTTGGGTTTAAAAGTTAAACTGTTAAAACTTTTAACAGTTATCACTCACTCACTCGCGTACGACCCTAGTATAAACCCGAGCCAAAGCCTTTCTTCCCCGAGACCCCTTCGAGAAAAACTCACGAAACCCAAACCCAAATCAAACTGACACACCTCATCGTTCGTGCACGTGCACCACCAACGGTGAACTTCCGACCACCGCCAAAGCTTCCCACATACCCACTATTGCTCCAGCAACCCATCGCAAACATCAAAACACCATCATATGCCAAGATTCAAAATCGAGCTTCTCAGCAGAAACACGAACTTGAACATCACCAGAAATCGCCTCGAACTTCTCGTCTCCGATCATTGGAGTCGCGGCAACACCGACTACATCTTCCCTATCATTCCAAGCCACTATCTTTAAAATCTAACGTCACTCGATCAACTCGAGATACAATAATGCCCTCATTTTCAGATTCGAACATTCTTTGGGTTTTAACCCTACTCTGACGAACTGCTGCCGCCACGGTGGAAATTAAAGCCACCTACCATTTTTGCCATGATCAACGACCTCACAGCCACCTCCAGTAGCAATCCCGTCCACCCCAAACTCCTTGATCGTCAGAGAAGACCAAAAACCCACTTTCTAATAAATCTTGAATATCTCATTCAATACCATCTTAAAAATTATGATTTAACTCTTAAAAATCATTATCTAAGACAAGGATTTAGATTATAAAAGAAAATCAAAAGAGTATATAGTTTGAATTTTAACATATATTAAAATTCCTACTGCCACTTTCTTTTCCAGGTAATATTTAAACTTTCCTTACTCAATTTTATTTTCGAAACTTAGACTAGGATTAAACAAACAAATCTTGTTTGAATTACAAAACCTGACAGAGAGCAGATGACCAGATTTTTGAATTTTGATCACAACTTTAAACTGTGAACCATAAACAGAGATATACTCTAGCAACCAACATGCACACATGGTTTCAACAATTCATATATACATGTATTCAGGTCTAAAAACAAACATGCATAAATATATTTCAAACATACATTCCAATTTTATTAACATATATTATCTGCATCAAATCTAAAGGGGATTTATGTTCACAGTTTATAGGCAGAGGATTTTGACTAACAATAAGATGTTTTAAAAATAACAGATATGCACATCTTTAAAAATATACAAGGCTTACATAATTACAGACATGCAAAGCAATTATCAACACATTAAATCACATGCAATAAATATTTGATACTTAGGTTTTTAATTTAAAGATTTACTCACCAATTATAAGCAGAGAACAAACAGAGTAGGTTTCCCAGGCTCTGAACAATTTGCAGATCAAATTTTTGCTTTGCTGTTGAAAATTGAATCCATACATGCATACAAGTTTTTGATTTAAAGAGTTGTTTAAACAGCTGAGTTGCTCATCCATTTGCATTGCCATTCATTTGAAGTTGCAGATTTGATTTGCAGGTTGAATTTCATTAGCTTTTAGTTTCAAAATCTCAGGTTTCAGATTTGCTTTTAGTTTTCACTTCCAGTTTTAGAAAAATAGTTTTCTGGTTTGAGTTAACTTTGAAACAAGGAAGAAAAGAAAATGAGAGGCAGAGAAGGTTTGGAACAAATTTTCTTATACGTTTTTAAATTTTCAAATAAATAAAATGAAGGCCACTTGTTCTCAAGAATTTACACTTGTCACTAATATAAATTAATTGACTTACAAATGTTGTTAAGATAGCTAATATGGTTACACATGTTGCTTAAGTATTTTAATAAACCTTTATTTAATTTAAATGTAGATATAAACTTACATTTTTAATTTACTTTATTAAAGAAATACTCTAAAGCTAGTTATAATATAAATATACATCTTATACATGTATTTAAAATCTAAAACATTTATATATACATTTATAACCATTTTATTTTGAGCATTTTTAAAACAAAGCTTGTTTAAATCCTTTTTTTTTAAATAATCATATTTAAAACAACAATTATCTTATATATATATATATTTTTAAACAATCGAATTAATCTAAATTAACTTTTGAAAAATATTAATTTTAAAACAAAGCTTTAAATCACAATTCATACATATATAAATTATCAATAGATTAAATTAAAAACAATCCAAATTATAACATATATATACATATATATTATAATCTGAAAACACATCTCTAATTTAAACAAAAGATTCTTTATTCACAATCAATATATACATTATAAATAGAATCTATTTTTATTAGCTTTTAAAAGATTAAATTTATCAATTTATATTAAAATTAGAAAGGAAAATTATCAAATCAATTAAATTATCAATACAGATTATTAAATTTAAATTGCCCAAAAACCCGGGATATCACATTCCTCCCCTCTTAAAATAATTTCGTCCCCGAAATTAAAAGCAAAGTTAATTTAATAATCCAACAAATATTTTAATTTCAAACACAAACCTATCATCCAATTTCTAACAACCAAAGCAACCAATCAAACAATCTAATCTAACTAACTATTCTGATATAAATCAGAATAGACTTCATAATACTATCTCGAGTTTCCCCGAGTATAAATCACTGGGAGACTCGCTCTACAGAAACTAAACAAACAACACCACTATGATCCAGAGCTCCTCTCTTCTCTAGATCTACAAATATGAACATAATATCAGACCACACTCAAGTCCAGCTCAACTTCCAAATCCATCTGAACTGCAGATTCCACAACTTGCGATGAATCATACACGTACTCCCTCAGATATACGTGAAATAAAATGAATTCCAGTTATCCAAACTGGCCATTCATTCCTGTAGATCAAAGAACTACTCCTCTCAAGAACACAAGAAAATCCAAAATACTTTTGGAGCTAACTTTCCAGACTTACCAAATCTTATAGCTCTTTAATCGGAGAAAAAACTTAAACAATTTCCAGTTTCCAACTCCGAATTCCAAACTCTGACTCATATCTGCATAGCTCACCAGACGATCCCGAGCTACCTCATCTCTTCCTGATCAGCTCAACCTTTGCTGATGCTTTTTGAAACAATTATGAACCAAGCACAAAATGATCTTCAAATCTGCTGAAATCCACAAACTCTTCTCCACAAGAAAATAGAAGACTGAACTTCCTTCTCCCAGATTCTAGAAAATTCTATACCCACTTAGAAATTCACATAAAATTCTTGTAGAAATCTGAGGTTACTTCCTTTCTTGCACAGCTACTACCTTTGCTTTCGCTGCACAACTCTGATTTTGAAATAGATGAGAATGTCGATGAACTCGAGCACAAACTAGATCCACAAACAAGCGGGAACATTGGTTATCTTAAAGACATAGCCAACTAATCAAAGAATGGACGAGTCCTCGGTCAATGGTACTGTCTTCAGCTATCCTTAGCTAGAGGAAACTCAAAATTAGAAACAGAAGAGAAAACACAGATACTCCATAAAATTCTAAGATGCTTCACCAATCCTTCTCTAGGAACAAATCGATATAAACTAATCTTTACCTACGGCAACCTTTGACCTCTTCGATAACTTTTACTTTCTCTTGAGATGCCTCAACTCCATACAAAAGATTACTCAAGATGAACTCTCAAACTAATCGCAAGTCACTTTTGCGATCCTACCTAGTTCGGATTCCAAAGATACTGTTCTCTCTTTACCAATTAAAATAGCCTTAAACTTTTCCAAACAAGGTTAACCCTTCAAGAAAAACTTCACCATCTACTCGGACTGCTGATAGAAGAACCACAAAGATTCCGGAACCATCGAAGAAACGAACCACACTGCTGCTTCCAAACTCTATCTCGACAGCACACCGAACACTCCGAGCTGCACTGCTATCACAGCTAACCAAGAACTTCTAATCCAAAGGCTTCTCAAAACTAAAACCATCAACAAACCTCTCAACGAATCTCCGAGATGGCAGACATCCAAAAGAAACTCGGGCTCCAAACCCTTCGCCAATAACTTACTCTTCTTAAGGGAACAATGAGACCATGTCCGAAGAACAACTAATCGACCTTAGTCCCATACTTCAAAATAGACAAAACTCTCTTCCTTGATATCAGAGAATTCCTATACAGTCGAGTCTTTCCTGCGGTAGACATCAACTGTTCCTCCAATACCTTCTTAATCTTGTTCCAAAAGAAAATCTCCTTCGGGAACATCCATAGATACTGCGTCTTATCACACAACTGCTCCTTCCTGAAGTCGCCAAGCTACCATCACCTACTTCTGCACAACTGATAGATTCAACTCTAGAAAATCTACTCACCCGAGCACAAACAAGCTTACACTTCAATAATGGACTCCGAATCTTGAAAAAGATTTCCTTCAGAGATCCGAGACATCCTTACTCCATACTGCCAACTTACTCGAGACGATATTGGGTTTACAGTCTCGATATATACTTCCAACCTCAAACATTCAAACTCCAACTATTGGTAATTGTTTTACACACACTACCACCTTATCTACCTTTATAACTTATATTGGAAAACCCGAACAGGTAACCCAATAAATAGGTAGAAATACATAAATATATATATTTAAAATGATATATTTTTTTTTATATAGAAATTATTTCTGGGTAAAATTATTTCATCTACCTCTTTAAAACAATATTGTGTCCGTTGGCCTGGTTCAAGTGTTTAGAGATCCCTATCAATAACGTTAGCTACTCGTATTGACCAGAATCCATATACCACTCAACCGATCAATTAACACAATATAAAACCATTTTTATATAACTAACAATTACGCGCTCTCAAGATAGACACCACTTCAGAGCCTAGGTATTCACTCAACCTACTGCTCTGATACCAACTGTCATGACCCGACTTTCTACCACCAGAAAGACGTATCATGAATTAAGAAAGAAAGGGATAGAAGAAGAAAAGATAGAAAAGAAGAAAGAACAACACATCAGAATCTCACAGCGGAACGAATAAAATATAATATATCACATAAAATATTACATAGTATCATATTACATCAGAGTTACACAACTTATACATCACAGAATAGACAGTTATAAACTTCTGTCTATTATACAACACAAGTACATCAGTACAATACAGACTAATACAAACACAGCGGAAACTCTATATATCTACTCGCTGAAGCCTCCTGCTTCACAGCTCCTCCAGAATTCGTCAAGACTATCCTGAATCCCTTGACTACTCAATACAATATTGAGTACCCAAGAGTTTAATAAAACAGAAAATAAACACTTGGGTCAGACATGGGTCTGGTGTGAGTAAACGGTTAGATTGCTTAACTTTGAAAACCTTTGAAAACAAAAGTATCACGTAAGACTCCCCACAAATAAACATGGGTAAGTTTTTACCTTACGCTAACTAAAACATTTGATAGGAAATCCGATTGTATTATAATAGGGTCTAGGGTTTTCAAGTAAAATACAGAAATAGCTGAAATGCTTACATCTCACATTCCAACATAGTTGGGCACAACTAATACGTACGGCACTTATTGGAGTTTGGATTCCATACAATGGCAGGGCTACTGGGGTACCGCCCGTCATAGTACGTGGCCTAGATCACCGTACCGAGGAGTACGCCCGCTCCCTTGCAACACAAAGCCGGAACCATCCCTTACTGGATAATCCCGAACAAGATAATCCCGTAGTTGGCGCGACCAACCACACACTAAGCCGAATAAAAGAAAAGGGACCTCTAGACAGGGATCTATCTTGCTCTCAGTGGGTGCTACCCACGAAACCTTGCTGCACCTCCCCTGTTTTAGCCATTCCCGGTTGATGAGGCTTGAGGTTACGATTACCTTTAATCAGAACATATCACTTAGAATGCTCATCGTCCACCTGACGATGTGCTGAAAGCATTCAATCCATACAAGTTCGTTCCGGGTTCGAACGAAATCGAAGGCATTATCTCGTTACACTCGTTTTGGAATCACCCTCAGAGTTAACGACAATAACCCTTGCACTCTGAATCTTCATCTTCACTTGAGATTCACGACCTATCGTAAATTTGGATCGATGTGGTATTCGGGTCTCCAAACCTGGAATCCCGGTATACGGAAACCCGATCCCGGTCTCATCGAAATCCAAAACGTATCTTTTAAGGGCCAAGTTGTTTTAAGGTTAAAACAATTCAATTCAATACTTGAATTCACACAGCATTTAACACAGATAAATATCACACATTTATCACAGATATATCCAATATCATATCAAAGAATATCATAGCATATCATCCAATAGATATCAACCAAATCAGACATTCTACTCAAACAATTATCCATAAGCAACCATTTATTAATCCATATTATAATCAATTTAATCAACTTAAATTAAATTAATTACTTAAGAATTAATTCCTATCCTTGCTTAATCAGCCATTAATTAATTACAACCTTTTAATTAATTAATCATTCCTTTAAATATCCTTTAATATAAAGTAATCAATCCCTAATTACTTTTATAATTAATTAATTAACCTTAATTAACTAATTAATTACCTCTTAATTATTAATTAATAAAACTTAATTATTAATTAACAACCTTAATTACAAATTAATTAATTCATAATTACCTATTAATCAATCTTTAATGATAATTAATTAACCCTTAATAACAATTAATTAATCCTTAATTAACTTTAATCATAGATTAATAATCTCTTAATTATTAATTAAGAAAACTTAATTATTCTTAATAAAACCTTATTAAGTATTTCTTAATTACCATTTTAATTAACCCTAAATCATTTAATTAATGCTTATTAATAATTAATTAAATAAATTAATTAAACTTAAATTTCTTAATTAACTTAAATAATTTCAACTCATTAAAAATCTTAATTAACCTTGAGATAAAACATTATCATTAAAACATTTGATCTTAGTAATTAACTTACTTAATTAGATCATTAATTAAGTTTTTAAATAAATAATCATTAATTACTTATCTCTAATTATTAATTAACAATCCTTAGTTACAATTTAATAAATCTTGAAAACCTTAATTGTTAATTTACTTATCCTTAACCATTAACTAATTTAATTAATAAATCACTCTTTATTTATTCCATTATTTTCAAACTTAAATTAAGTTTTTAAGATAAACATTTCCTTATTAATTACCTTATTATATTTCAAATTAAGTTTGAAAATAACTTAAGATTTGACTTAATATATTTAAGTTAATCAATTCATACAACTTAATTTTATTTAAAACATTCATTACAAAGAAATGAAATTTCAAGACAATTTATTTAACTTGATTATTTAAATTTAAAATCTTACCTTTAATTAAATTTTAAAAACTGATTTAAATATTTACTTTGGGTTTGACCCATATGTACTTGAACAAAAGCCAAGTCTTTCTTCTTCTTATTTCCCTTTTTAAAACAGAGTTTAGTTTTAAAATTTAAAACTGTTGGGTTTAAAAGTTAAACTGTTAAAACTTTTAACAGTTATCACTCACTCACTCGCGTACGACCCTAGTATAAACCCGAGCCAAAGCCTTTCTTCCCCGAGACCCCTTCGAGAAAAACTCACGAAACCCAAACCCAAATCAAACTGACACACCTCATCGTTCGTGCACGTGCACCACCAACGGTGAACTTCCGACCACCGCCAAAGCTTCCCACATACCCACTATTGCTCCAGCAACCCATCGCAAACATCAAAACACCATCATATGCCAAGATTCAAAATCGAGCTTCTCAGCAGAAACACGAACTTGAACATCACCAGAAATCGCCTCGAACTTCTCGTCTCCGATCATTGGAGTCGCGGCAACACCGACTACATCTTCCCTATCATTCCAAGCCACTATCTTTAAAATCTAACGTCACTCGATCAACTCGAGATACAATAATGCCCTCATTTTCAGATTCGAACATTCTTTGGGTTTTAACCCTACTCTGACGAACTGCTGCCGCCACGGTGGAAATTAAAGCCACCTACCATTTTTGCCATGATCAACGACCTCACAGCCACCTCCAGTAGCAATCCCGTCCACCCCAAACTCCTTGATCGTCAGAGAAGACCAAAAACCCACTTTCTAATAAATCTTGAATATCTCATTCAATACCATCTTAAAAATTATGATTTAACTCTTAAAAATCATTATCTAAGACAAGGATTTAGATTATAAAAGAAAATCAAAAGAGTATATAGTTTGAATTTTAACATATATTAAAATTCCTACTGCCACTTTCTTTTCCAGGTAATATTTAAACTTTCCTTACTCAATTTTATTTTCGAAACTTAGACTAGGATTAAACAAACAAATCTTGTTTGAATTACAAAACCTGACAGAGAGCAGATGACCAGATTTTTGAATTTTGATCACAACTTTAAACTGTGAACCATAAACAGAGATATACTCTAGCAACCAACATGCACACATGGTTTCAACAATTCATATATACATGTATTCAGGTCTAAAAACAAACATGCATAAATATATTTCAAACATACATTCCAATTTTATTAACATATATTATCTGCATCAAATCTAAAGGGGATTTATGTTCACAGTTTATAGGCAGAGGATTTTGACTAACAATAAGATGTTTTAAAAATAACAGATATGCACATCTTTAAAAATATACAAGGCTTACATAATTACAGACATGCAAAGCAATTATCAACACATTAAATCACATGCAATAAATATTTGATACTTAGGTTTTTAATTTAAAGATTTACTCACCAATTATAAGCAGAGAACAAACAGAGTAGGTTTCCCAGGCTTTGAACAATTTGCAGATCAAATTTTTGCTTTGCTGTTGAAAATTGAATCCATACATGCATACAAGTTTTTGATTTAAAGAGTTGTTGAAACAGCTGAGTTGCTCATCCATTTGCATTGCCATTCATTTGAAGTTGCAGATTTGATTTGCAGGTTGAATTTCATTAGCTTTTAGTTTCAAAATCTCAGGTTTCAGATTTGCTTTTAGTTTTCACTTCCAGTTTTAGAAAAATAGTTTTCTGGTTTGAGTTAACTTTGAAACAAGGAAGAAAAGAAAATGAGAGGCAGAGAAGGTTTGGAACAAATTTTCTTATACGTTTTTAAATTTTCAAATAAATAAAATGAAGGCCACTTGTTCTCAAGAATTTACACTTGTCACTAATATAAATTAATTGACTTACAAATGTTGTTAAGATAGCTAATATGGTTACACATGTTGCTTAAGTATTTTAATAAACCTTTATTTAATTTAAATGTAGATATAAACTTACATT
This sequence comes from Allium fistulosum, assembly GCA_030737815.1. NCBI lineage: Eukaryota > Viridiplantae > Streptophyta > Magnoliopsida > Asparagales > Amaryllidaceae > Allium > Allium fistulosum. Next base: position 1,018,320,756 of record CM060901.1, on the reverse strand, counting down.
TTTAATTTACTTTATTAAAGAAATACTCTAAAGCTAGTTATAATATAAATATACATCTTATACATGTATTTAAAATCTAAAACATTTATATATACATTTATAACCATTTTATTTTGAGCATTTTTAAAACAAAGCTTGTTTAAATCCTTTTTTTTTAAATAATCATATTTAAAACAACAATTATCTTATATATATATATATTTTTAAACAATCGAATTAATCTAAATTAACTTTTGAAAAATATTAATTTTAAAACAAAGCTTTAAATCACAATTCATACATATATAAATTATCAATAGATTAAATTAAAAACAATCCAAATTATAACATATATATACATATATATTATAATCTGAAAACACATCTCTAATTTAAACAAAAGATTCTTTATTCACAATCAATATATACATTATAAATAGAATCTATTTTTATTAGCTTTTAAAAGATTAAATTTATCAATTTATATTAAAATTAGAAAGGAAAATTATCAAATCAATTAAATTATCAATACAGATGATTAATATTTGAAGTAATTAATTAATGCATGATTAATTAATTCAATGTAATTAATTAAAGAATAATGTAGTTAATTATAGTTAATTAATTAAAGAAAGTAATTAATTAAGGATCATTAATTATTGTAATTAATGAGAGTAATTAAAGGTTAATTACTGTTAATGGTTAAGAATAATTAATTTGTGAAATTAATTAAAGGATAATTACTTTATGTAATTAATGAATAATTAATCAAGAGTGATTAATATTTAAAGAATGATTAATTAATTAAAATGTATTGTAATTAATTAATGATTAATTAAGCAAGGATAGGAATTAATTCTTAAGTAATTAATTTAATTTAAGTTGATTAAATTGATTATAATAGAGATTAATAAATGGTTGCTTATGAATGATGGTTGAGTATAGAATGTCTGATTTGGTTGATATCTATTGGATGATATGCTATGATATTCTGTGAAATGATATTGGATATATCTGTGATAAATGTGTGATATTTATCTATGTTAATAAAGTGTGAATTCAAGTATTGAATTGAATTGTTTAAACCTTTAAACAACTTGGCCTTAAAAGATACGTTTTGGATTTCGATGAGACCGGGATCGGGTTTCCGTATACCGGATTTCCAGGTCTGGAGACCCGAATACCACATCGATCCAAATTAACGATAGGTCGTGAATCAAGTGCAGATGAAGATTCAGAGTGCAAGGGTTATTGTCGTTAACTCTGAGGGTGATTCCAAAACGAGTGTAACGAGATAATGCCTTCGATTTCGTTCGAACCCGGAACGAACTTGCATGGATTGAATGCTTTCAGCACATCGTCAGGTGGACGATGAGCATTCTAAGTGATGTGTTCTTTTTTAAAGGTAATCGTGACCTCAAGCCTCACAAACCGGGAATGGCTAAAACAGGGGAGGTGCAGCAAGGTTAGTGGGTAGCACCCAAGTAGGACAAGATTACCTCTGTCTAGAAGTCCCTTCTTATTTCGGCTTAGTGTGTGCGGTTGCTGATCCCAACCGTGAGGTATCTTGTGCGGGAATTATCCAGTAAGGGATGTTCCGGCCTTGTGTTGCAGGGGATTGGGAGTGATCCTCGGTACGGTGATCTAGGCCACGTACTGTGACGGGCGGTACCCCGGTAGCCCTGCCATTGTATGGAATCCAAACTCCAATAAGTGCCATATGTATTAGTTGTGCCCAACTATGTTGAAATGTGAGATGTAAGCATTTCAGCTATTTCTGTATTTTACTTGAAAACCCTAGACCCTATTATAATACAATCGAATTTCCTATCAAATGTTTTGGTTAGCGTAAGGTAAAAACTTACCCATGTTTATTTGTGGGAAGTCTTACGTGATACTTTTTCTTTCAAAAGGTTTTGAAGTTAAACAAGTTTAACCTGTTACTCACACCAGACCCATGTCTGACCCAAGTTGTTTATTTCTGTTTTATAAACTCTTGGGTACTCAAATTTTTACGAGTAGCCAAGGGATTCAGGTTAGCCTTGACGAATTGTGGAGGAGCAATGGAGCAGGAGGCTTCAGCGTTGTAGATATAGATAGTAGTTTCCGCTGTGTTGATCTTGTTTAGATCTTTGTTTGTATTGAGATGTAATAACTAGACAGATGTTTATAACTGTCTAGTATATGATGTGAATCTGTGTAACTCTGATAAGTGTTGTATATGATACTATGTAATATTTATGTGATATAATATATTTTGTTTCGTTTCGCTTCTTTTCTCTTTCTATCCCTTTCTTTCTTATTAGCGATACGACTTTCTATGGAGAGAAAGTCGTGGTCGTTACAGTGGTATCAGAGCTATCTTCCTAGTCTTATCCAATCTTAATTTCTCCATTCACCGAAGAAATAACAACGAAGTCTCCAACTTCGAATTCCAAAATTCTGATCATCAGAGAATCTAAATTTAATTAATAAGGTATTAAGATTTTAAAAGAAGTGTTTTAAGATTTTAAAACAAAAGGAATTTGATATTTGTAATGTTCTGAGTTTTAAAACAAAGGTAAAACAAGATTTTACCTATTAAACTAAATTATTTTCTAGAATAATTGTTTTAACAAGTTTTAATAATTTAAATAAATAAGTTTTAAAGAATAGGAAGTGGATTTCAAAATGATCTTTGTATAAAAATTTATTGAATAACTTTGAAAAGTTTCAAAGAATTTGAAGGTTAAAACTAGATGTTGTAATTGTTTAATTATAATAGGGATTTATTTAAAAATAATTAATTAAGGAGTAATTAATTAATGAAGTAATTAAAAGTTAATTACTGTATTGGATTAAGGATAATTAATTTGGAAAATTAATTAAGGATAATTACTTAAATGTAATTAAAGTATAATTAATCAGGGTGATTAATTAAAGTGGAAATTTAGAGGAAGATTAATTAATTAATTTATAATTAATTAACGATTATATAAGTAAGGTTTATAATGAAGTAATTAATTTAATTTATTTTAAATTAATTAAGAGATGAAGTAATTAATTTAATTCACTTTAAATTAATTAAAGATAGAGATAGTTAATTTAATTCATTTTAAATTAATTATGTTGTGATTAAGTAAATCATTGCTTATATAAGAATGGATGACATTGATTGTCCTGAATGGATGTAATCTCAGAAATGAGATAAGTAATGTTGTATGGTATGAATGCTTGGTTGTATTATGATGGTATTATAGATTAACTATTGTGATGTTGATATGGATTACATATTGGTTATGAATCATCTGTTTTAATTGGTAATGTGATTATCAATTGTGAATTATGAATTATCTATCTGTATGAATATAGATAAGTTAAATTGTTTAAACCTTTAAACAACCTGGCCTTAAAAGATACGTTTTGGATTTCGATGAGACCGGGATCGGGTTTCCGTATACCGGAATTCCAGGTCTGGAGACCCGAATACCCCAGTAACCCAGTTTTATATTTTACTTAAGTTTTTACTTCATTAATTAATTTACTAAAATTAATTAACTTAATCAACTATAATTAATTACATTAATCCTTAATTAATTACATTGATTAATTACTTTAAGTGATTAAGGATAATTAATTTAAGTAATTAATTGAGAATAAATTACTTGAATGTAATTAAAAGATAATTAATCAAAGATGATTAATTGAAATGAAATATTAGAAGATAATTAATTAATTAAATTGTAATTAATTAATGGTTAAGTAAGAAGGATTTATAAAATGAAGTAATTAATTTAATTCAATTTAAATTAAGATGATATAAATCATTACTTATGAATGAGTGATAGTATTGAATACTTGGCATTGATTGATATCTCTGATGAGATATATGCTGTATGATATGGATGTTAGTTGAATTGTATGGATTATCTGATAATGTTGATTATCTGTTGTAAATTATCTTTCTTTGTGTATAAAGATAATGAATTAAATTGTTTTAACCTTTAAAACAACTTGGCCTTAAAAGATACGCTTTGGATTTCGATGAGACCGGGATCGGGTTTCCGTATACCGGATTTCCAGGTCTGGAGTCCCGAATACCACATCGATCCAAATTAACGATAGGTCGTGAATCAAGTGAAGATGAAGATTCAGAGTGCAAGGGTTATTGTCGTTAACTCTGAGGGTGATTCCAAAACGAGTGTAACGAGATAATGCCTTCGGTTTCGTTCGAACCCGGAACGAACTTGTATGGATTGAATGCTTTCAGCACATCGTCAGGTGGACGATGAGCATTCTAAGTGATGTGTTCTTTTTTAAAGGTAATCGTGACCTCAAGCCTCATCAACCGGGAATGGCTAAAACAAGGGAGGTGCAGCAAGGTTAGTGGGTAGCACCCAAGTAGGACAAGGTTACCTCTGTCTAGATGTCCCTTTCTATTTTCGACTTAGTGGTGCGGTTGCTGATCCCAACCGTGAGGTATCTTGTGCGGGAATTATCCAGTAAGGGATGTTCCGACCTTGTGTTGCAGAGGATTGGGAGTGATCCTCGGTACGGTGATCTAGGCCACGTACTGTGACGGGCGGTACCCCGGTAGCCCTGCCATTGTATGGAATCCAAACTCCAATAAGTGCCGTACGTATTAGTTGTGCCCAACTATGTTGAAATGTGAGATGTAAGCATTTCAGCTATTTCTGTATTTTACTTGAAAACCCTAGACCCTATTATAATACAATCGAATTTCCTATCAAATGTTTTGGTTAGCGTAAGGTAAAAACTTACCCATGTTTATTTGTGGGGAGTCTTACGTGATACCTTTTCTTTCAAAAGGTTTTGAAGTTAAACAAGTTTAACCTGTTACTCACACCAGACCCATGTCTGACCCAAGTTGTTTATTTCTGTTTTATAAACTCTTGGGTACTCAAATTTTTACGAGTAGCCAAGGGATTCAGGTTAGCCTTGACGAATTGTGGAGGAGCAATGGAGCAGGAGGCTTCGGCGTTGTAGATAGATAGTAGTTTCCGCTGTGTTGATCTTGTTTAGATCTTTGTTTGTATTGAGATGTAATAACTAGACAGATGTTTATAACTGTCTAGTATATGATGTGAATCTGTGTAACTCTGATAAGTGTTGTATATGATACTATGTAATATTTATGTGATATAATATATTTTGTTCGTTTCCGCTGTGAGTATTTGTGTTTGTTTCTTTTCTCTTCTTCTCTTTTCTACTTCTCACCCCTTTCTTTCTTATTAGCGATACGACTTTCTATGGAGAGAAAGTCGTGGTCGTTACAGTGGTATCAGAGCGTTTGAATTTTTAACAAAACTCAGGTTTTCCTGACTATTTTTGTTTACAGAGCAAGTTTGAATTTATTTTAACTTGATTAAATTTTTAAGCTTAAACTTATGAAATTAATGCATATGATTAATCCCGGGTTTTTGAGTGGTACCATCTGTAACGACCCGACTTTCTTTGCCCAGAAAGACGCATCGTTATGAAGAAAGAAAGGGATAGAAGAAGAAAAGAAAAGAAGAGAGAACAACAACACATCAGAAATCTCACAGCGGAACGAGAAATATATTATCACATAAGATATTACATAGTATCATATACATCATAGTACACAATTTATACATCACAGAATAGACAGTTATAAACTTCTGTCTATTATACAACACAAGTACATCAGTACAATACAGACTAATACAAACATAGCGGAAACTCTATATATCTACTCGCTGAAGCCTCCTGCTTCACAGCTCCTCCAGAATTCGTCAAGACTATCCTGAATCCCTTGACTACTCAATACAAACACAACCCCACTGGATAGCGTCTCTATTGTATCCACACGAACGCCTCTTCGGTCGTCTTACGACTCTCAAAATTGAGGACAACCCTAGCTTTATAACTCTGCAACTTATCCATGACAATCTGAATGGATGAATCGGCTTCCATAATAAGTTTGCCAGTAAGTTTGCCAACATATGGGTTGATATGACAATCTGATAAGATCATAAAGGCATGGAAATTCAGGCGAATACGGGGAAAAATACAGGGGAGAAGGAAACGGGGAAAAAGAACGAGAGAAAATAGAGGGAGAAGGATACGGAAAAAAATTAACAAAATAGGGGGAATGTTTTTTTGGCTTCAAGAAAATTGATTTTGCCTAGTAGAAGTAGGCAAACCTCCCTACGGTCGGTTTGATGAATAGTAAAATACATGAACAGTAGAATATAAGTATACATATCTTTTATAAAGGGAAATTATATCTATATAAAAGTTTAATAAAGAAAGTTTAATTAAATAAGTGTAGTGTTAAATAATAATAATTGTAATTAAATAAGTGGAGTCTAATTAGTAAAGGAGTTTAATTAATAAGTGAATTTTTAATTTAATTAGTGAAGTTTTGATTAATAAGAAGTTCAATTAAATAAGTTAAGTCTAATTAATGAAGGAGTTTAATTAAATAAGTGAAGTTTTAATTAATAAGAGAAGAATTAATAAATAAGAGAAGTTTTGATTAATAAAAGAGTTTAATTTGTAATGAGTTTAATTAATAAAGGAGGTTTAATTAAATAAGTGAAGGTTTAATTAACAAAGAAGTTTTAATTAAAGAATGAAGTTTTAATTAAATGAAGAAAATTTATTAAATAAAGAAGTTTTACTAATAAAAGAGGTTTTAATTAATAAAAGTCCAAAAGAAGGAGCAAATAAAAATCCACTCTGAGTCAGACCCTCTATGAAATTTAGTATAAAAGTTGAAATGGTTTTAATATAAAAGTTTGAGAAATAATATATTTGAAACGATTTTCAAAGGAATAATTTGTAGGAAAAAAAATCTTATTTTTGAAAAGTAAGTAAATATTAAATTTTTGAAAAAATAAAATATCTGCATTTTACTTAAATAAAAAGTTCTAGTTGAAATTAAAATTAGTTAAATAGAAAATTTCAGTAAACGGGTTTTTATAAAAGGTTTTTGTTTGAAAAAAATATAGTATAGCATGTTTAGCTTGTTAATTTTTCTGAGATGAAAAATAAATTTTAAGTTGTAAAATTATTTTAGGGGTGAACAATAGGAAATGGTACTGGTTTATAAACAGGGTAAAAAGGATGAATGTAACAACCCGCATATCTATCGATTCTATATTTAAATATTTTATCGTTAGTCGGATGTTAGTCCGAAAAGCTACTTTTTGCATACGGTCAAATTAGGACTCGAGACCACCCCCATTGAGTTCAAAATGACGTTTGCGATCTTTTTGAGTGTAAACTTCGATATGTTTGGAGATAGTGAAATTTTCAACACTTTTTCCCGCCTTTGACTTTGGTTTGGACTGCACCCCTTTAGTTCAGCCCAACCATCTTCCTCACTCTATCAAAACACTTCAAGCTTTGTCAAAAATGGTGGTGGGAAGTGGAAATTAAAACTCCAAACACAAATTCTATTGCAAATCCGAGATTCAACATCAAATTCACGTGAAGACCATTGATCCAAGCTTGTTGGTGTTCTTGCTTTGCTCTCAAATCTCCATCTTCATCAAATTCCGTGAAAAGGTGAGATTTTTGAGCTCACATCTTGCCTATATCTATCTTGGACTGTTGGGAATGATCCCCTATTGCATTTGCATCAACATTTGCATTTGGTTTGGATTGGATTGGCGAAAAACTTCAATTTTCAGCGTTTTGGTGATTTTTCTGGCCTTAAGTCGTTTCTGGCCATCCCTAGGTCGTCCACGAGTTAACTCCTTAGGTCGTCCAGGCTGCTAGCTCGCGTGTTGAAAAGTCTCCAACTTCTTAGGTCGTCGCCGACCTATAATCCCCAGGCAAAATGCTAAGTCGTTCGCGAGTTAAACTTTAAACCTTAGGTCGTTGCCGACCTATAATCTCCAAGCGAAGTCTTAGGTCGTTGCCGACCTATAATCCCCAGGCAAAGTTAAGTCGTTCGCGAGTTAAACCTTATGTCTTAGGTCGTTGCCGACCTATAATCCCCAGGCAAAGTTAAGTCGTTCGCGAGTTAAACCTTATGTCTTAGGTCGTTGCCGACCTATAATCCCCAGGCAAAGTTAAGTCGTTCGCGAGTTAAACCTTATGTCTTAGGTCGTTGCCGACCTATAATCCCCAGGCAAAGTTAAGTCGTTCGCGAGTTAAACCTTAAGTCTTAGGTCATTGCCGACCTATAATTCCCAGGCAAGATGTTAAGTCGTTCGCGAGTTAAACCTTAAGTCGTAGGTAGTCTCCGACCTAATATTTCCCCTGCTATTTCACTAGGTCGCTTGACCTTAAGTCGTAGGTCGTCTCCGACCTATGCCCCACTAAGTCGCATCCCACTTAGGTCGCAGGACTCTGTAAGTCGTAGGTCGTCGCCGACCTTACACTTGGTCTTTTGAGTTCGCGATTTCCTTAGGTCGTATGACCTATTTTTCCTTAGGTCGCTGGACCGCTTGCCTTCACTAGGTCGAACCCCGAATTACTCTGCGTAGGCAATCTTATCTGACAAAGCATTTATCAGAATTTCTACTTTGATGGTTTTGGGATTGACTTCTTTGGACTTTACTCACGTCTTCGAACGTGAATTGATTTGTTTCTACAATCGTTTTATGACTTGTCATTTTAAAGATATATGAAGGTTTCAATACTAATAGTAAATATCAAAACTCTTTCATCAAAGCAATTTCAACACTATTTTAAATATCAAAAGTTCGTTTTCTCAAACCGATTTTCAATCTACTAGTATATACAAGCCTTTTACTTCACTCGAATGAGAAATCGACTTAAACGACTTAGTAAAACGAGTGGTATGAAACGCTTGCGTTCACTTCGTCGGTTAGCTCTTGGACTTGTTCGATTGAGCCCTTTTTGTGACAATTTCCTAGTGAAGATTTACAGCTTGTTCGTAAATATTTAAGTTAAGCAAGTGGTTATGGGACATGAAGCTAAACTCATATATTTACTAGCTTGGTGTGATTGACACTTCCTTATGATCATGACGATCATTTTTGTGATTTAGACTAGCGATTGAGCGATGTCTCTTTGTCTACGTGGGAGACTATACCCCGATCATGTGATGTTTCGCCATCACATTTCTAGGGTAGCACCCTACGGTCTTCGGGCCATTCCTGTGTGAAAATTTAATGGATAGCTTCCATGAGATAGCTTCTCGTCATGTGTTTACGCGTAGGTGAGTTTTCATGCTCCCATTCATGTGTTAGGCCTCCCCCCTTTATGTGTTTTCTGGATTTCTGATGATGATTTCTGGAATTTTGTGCTTCACCAATTTTCATGATTTTCATTGATATGATATCAGTTTTTGTGCATTGGTGAATTCATGTGTTATTGACTTGTTATGAATACAAGTTTAGGGTATGATACCCTATTTTATCTTTGACAAGATTCTTGTGATATTGATTAATCTTTTGTTGATTATCATTTACATACTTATAGTAGTATGTCGCTATGGTTATTACATGTTCATGTCATGCCTTTTACTGTATACCATATCATCTGATATTTATAGTTAGACTGATCCGTTTATTATTTTCTTATAAATAATACTCGGGTCAGACCGAGATGTTACAGGTGCTTCTGCTTGACTTCTCTTCAGGATTATTCTGACTTTTGGCTAACTACCTAGATTAGTAGTTTTTGGATGTACACCTTTGAGATATAGACTCTATGTTGTGTACTTATTCTTTTGTATAGCACGTGATGCTATTCTTTTGTATTATCGTGGATCTTTCCGACCACTACTCTGATGTACACTTTCATGTGATATATATATTTATTCATATCTTCTTCCGCCTTTGTGATATGGATGTCTGTGACTGATTTATGTTATGCATACTTCTATATTTGTTTCCGAAGATTATATATAGCCACCGTGTGATAGCTTTGTGTTTGTATCGGTATGTCGGATTTCCTCCTTAAAAGATATGCATTCTATACTATCTGACATATCGGTTCTCGCACAAAGAAATTTCATGGATGGTCGCTCCTCAACAGCCTTATTCTCCGTGCTAATTGACAGCACTACCCCGTAGTGTTCTTGGTTAGCGTGGGTATAGAGGTGGGGCGTCACAGCTTGGTATCAGAGCCAAACTTCGGAACAATGTAGAATAACTTAACAAGGATCATCGTCCTAAGTCCACCTTAGGAGTTGTGTTTCAGGATTTAGTTCGAGTCTTCGAACCGATTTATCTTGTTTTCTTTATGATTCCTTGTTTCATCATTCAAGATTGCTTGATGTTCATTGGTGAATAACCTTCTTCTTTCTCTTCTTTCTTTCTGAAGGAAGAGGATGTCAAGACCAGGCCGTCCCAGAGCTGGGACATCTACTGCGGCTCCTCGAGATGGAGTTTTTATGACAACTCAACAGCTTCTTGAGTTAGTGACGAATGCCCAAGCAGCTGGAGTTAACCCGGAACCTACTCACCCAAAGTCGGGATTTGCACGGTTGTGCAGCGATTACACCAATTTGGGTGGGAAGCCCTTCAAAGGTTCCGAACCTATTATCGAGGTTCAAGCTTGGTTAAAATCATGCGATCGAATTTTCTCTCGCATGAACCTTATCGACCTGCACCGCGTTCAAGTGGCTTCCAGTATGCTCCAAGAGAGAGCATTGGATTGGTATGAACTTCTTACTTCCGAAATTAATGAAGCGGATCTCACATGGGAGCACTTCCGAGAACGCTTCGAATCGAAATTCGTACCCGAGGCTGAAAAGGTAACATTGGCTCGGCGATTTATTGACCTTGTTCAAGGTCAGGCTTCTGTGGCGGACTACGTCGCATCATTCGAATCCCTTTCCAAATATGGGGTCGAATATATAAATACTCCACTGAAGAAGAACCAGAGGTTCGTTTATGGCTTAAACAAAAGCCTCAAGAAGCCATTACTTTTGAAGTTAGAAGTTTCTTTCGACCAGATTGTAGATATCGCCCTTCGCCTTGAAGAGGCTGATAGAGAAAGTGATGTTGAAGTAGTAGCTTCCAAACCCAGCTTTGACAACAAAAAGAGGCCCAACAAATTTAAAGGTCCTTACCCGAACAAAAAGGGTAAACAAGCAGCTCCTACTGCAAAGACTTTTTCCTCTGATGATAACAAATGCTTTAACTGTGGTGTTAAGGGCCATTATTCGAACAAGTGTCCAAAGCCCCGCTCTTGCCGTTACTGTAAAGGCACAGATCATTATATGCACCAATGCAAAAGGCTTCAACAGAAGGAGGGAAAGCTTAATGTGGCTCAAGCCCCTGGTAACACATCTCACCGTCAAGGTATGTCACATTCTGTCCTTGATGGCATTATATTATTTCATGATCAACCTATTAGAGTTCTCTTTGATACGGGTGCATCCCATTCTTTTATATCAAAAGAACTTGTCGATACTTTTTCTTTAAGTGTTACTGCTTTAATGACTTCATTAAGAATTGCGAATCCGGTTGGTGGATCCGCAACTCTTAGTTTACTTTGTAAAGACGTAGAGATTATTTTATGTGATTTTTCTTTCCTAGCCGATTTGCATGTCATGCGTTACTTAGGCTTTGGAATGATTTTGGGTATGGATTGGCTTACTCATTATGAAGCTCATATCCTATGTCCTGAGCGGACTATTTATCTTCGACATCCACTATCTGTTAAGCAGATTTCTATTATTCTTAAAGATTCGGATTCCGCTTTAGTTGCATCATTATATTCTTTAAATCCTCGTGACGATGACAATGATGATGAGGAGGATGTCATTTCTCGTATTCGCATCGTTCGTGAATTTTCCGACATCTTTGAGCCCGTTTTAGGATTACCACCTAAACGAGCAATTGAGTTCAAAATTAATCTTTTACCTGAAGCTCAACCTATTACTCGTCCTCCTTATCGCATGTCTAATAAGGAGAACGAAGAGATGCGCAAACAACTATCCGAGTTGGAGACGAAGCAACTTATTCGCTCTAGTTCCTCGCCTTGGGGAGCTTCAGCTATTTTCGTAAGTAAGTCCGATGGTACACTTAGGCTTTGCGTCGACTACCGCAAGCTTAATGATCTTACTATTAAGAATAAATATCCATTGCCTCGGATTGATGATCTGTTTGATCAACTCACTGGTGCTAGAGTATTTTCACAATTGGACTTGGCTACCGGTTTCCATCAGCTTCGTATTGCAGAGGATAGTATTCCTTTGACTTCGTTCCGTACGCGATATGGATCTTATGAATGGCTAGTTATGCCATTCGGTTTAACGAATGCTCCGGCTTATTTCGTTGACCTTATGAATAGAGTTTTCAAAGATTTTCTCGATCGGTTTGTTCTCATCTTTATTGATGATATTCTTGTGTATTCTAAAACCGAGGAGGAACACGAAAAGCATCTTCGAATTGTATTGGAAACTCTTAGGAGCAATCAACTAAAAGCAAAATTTTCTAAATGCCATTTTTGGCAATCTAGTGTGAAATTTCTCGGTCATATTATTTCTGAATCCGGAATATCAGTGGATCCTTCAAAGATTGAAGCGATTCAAAATTGGAAGAGACCGGAGAGCGTGACTGAAATCCGAAGTTTTCTCGGATTGGCTGGTTATTACCGCCGTTTTATAAAAGACTTTTCTAAGATTGCCGTTCCTCTTACTGGCTTAACAAAGAAAGGTGTTAAATACATTTGGTCAGACAAATGTGAAACTTCTTTTCAGAAATTAAAAGAACTCCTTTTCTGATGCTCCTATTCTTATTATTCCCGAAGGGAATCAAGACTTTGTCGTTTACACCGATGCTAGTCGCGTTGGTTTGGGTGCCGTTCTTATGCAAAAAGAACGTGTTATTGCTTATGCTTCTAGGCAATTGAAGCCGGCTGAGACTAGATATGCCACACATGATTTAGAACTCGCGGCTATCGTTTTCGCCCTTCGAATTTGGCGACATTATCTTTTGGGAGAAAAGTTTATACTTTATACTGATCATAAGTCTTTGAAATATTTATTTTCTCAAAAGGAACTTAATTTGCGTCAACAACGTTGGCTCGAATTTCTTGCCTCTTATGATCTTGACATTCTTTATACTCCCGGAAAGGGGAATCGTGTTGCCGACGCACTTAGTCGAAAACAACAAGTGGTTGTTTCCATGATGATATCTGAATGGAACGATCTCGAACTTTTATCCACTTGTGAAATTCGAGATCGCGTTTCCGATTTGTGTTCATCTCTTGTTTTATGTAGCCTTGAGGCTCGTCCTTCTTTATTAGACCGCATTCTTGAAGCTCAACAGCTAGATCCTGAATTGGCTTTGCTTGGCCAAAATCTTAAGGATAAAACCGATATTGAAGGTTTGAAAGACTTTGATATCGACTTTCGTGGCGGCATTCGAAAATTTGGTAGACTTATCGTACCAAATATTAGTGATCTTCGTAGAGACGTTCTAGAAGATTCTCATCGTTCCAAGTATTCCATTCATCCCGGTAGCAGTAAAATGTACGCTGATATGAAGCGACTTTATTATTGGGAGGGAATGAAATCTGATATCGCTAACTTTGTTAAGTGTTGCATGACTTGCCAACTTGTTAAGGCTGAACATCAAAGGCCCGGTGGGTTATTGCAACCATTGGAAATTCCAGTATGGAAGTGGGATCAAATTTCCATGGATTTTATAGATGGCCTTCCCCGTTCTCGTTCGGGTCATAATAGCTTATGGGTGATTGTTGATAGACTTACTAAATCCGCCCATTTTATTCCTGTTCGGTCAAATCGAACCGTTCCTCTTCTGGCCAAACTCTTTGTCAAAGAAATTGTTAAACTGCATGGAGTTCCTTCTTCCATTGTTAGTGATCGGGATCCATTGTTTACTAGTGGATTCTGGAAGTGTCTTCAAAAAGCTTTGGGAACGAAGCTTAATTTTAGCACCGCTTATCACCCCCAGTCCGATGGACAAACTGAGCGTGTGAATCAAACACTTGAAGATCTTCTTCGTGCTTGTGTTCTTGACTTTGGTGGAAGTTGGGAAGATCATATTTCACTTGTTGAATTTTCCTATAATAACAGCTTCCAATCTAGTATTGGTATGGCTCCTTTCGAGGCACTTTATGGAAGGCCATGCCGATCTCCTTCTTGTTGGCTTGAGGCCGGTGAGAAACTGGTTTTAGGACCAGACTTTATTCGAGATTCCACAGAAAAGATTGAACTTATTCGACATAGGATGAAAGAAGCCCAGAGTAGACAAAAATCCTATGCCGACAACCGAAGAAGGAAATTAGAATTTTCTGTTGGTGATCTTGTATTTATTCGTGTTTCACCAATGAAGGGTGTTGTACGTTTCAGTCGATCGGGAAAGTTAGCGCCTCGATATATTGGGCCATTTCCTATCACCGAGCGTATTGGTTCCATGGCTTACCGCCTTTCATTACCGGCTCAGTTTTCTGCTATGCATGACGTGTTTCACGTTTCTCAATTACGGAAGTGCCTTCGGGATTCCGATTCTACTCTTGAGCCCGGTGTTGTGGAAGAGATTGAAGTTTCACCTAATTTAACTTATGAGCAGCATCCTGTTCGAATTATTGCTTCGGAGATCAAACGGCTTCGAAATAAAGATGTTCCGCTTGTTAAAGTTCAATGGTCCTCAAATCCTAAGGATTGCTCTTGGGAAACTAGAGAATTCATCGAGCGTACACATCCGGAATTACTTTCTCATGCTCTTTGAGGTAAACTTTCTAATTCCAATTTCTTTTGTGTTAATATGCTTTTATGGTTGTTACTTTTTATTTCCACCATATATATTGCGAGGACGCAATTTCTTTAAGGAGGGGAGTCTGTAACAACCCGCATATCTATCGATTCTATATTTAAATATTTTATCGTTAGTCGGATGTTAGTCCGAAAAGCTACTTTTTGCATACGGTCAAATTAGGACTCGAGACCACCCCCATTGAGTTCAAAATGACGTTTGCGATCTTTTTGAGTGTAAACTTCGATATGTATGGAGATAGTGAAATTTTCAACACTTTTTCCCGCCTTTGACTTTGGTTTGGACTGCACCCCTTTAGTTCAGCCCAACCATCTTCCTCACTCTATCAAAACACTTCAAGCTTTGTCAAAAATGGTGGTGGGAAGTGGAAATTACAACTCCAAACACAAATTCTATTGCAAATCCGAGATTCAACATCAAATTCACGTGAAGACCATTGATCCAAGCTTGTTGGTGTTCTTGCTTTGCTCTCAAATCTCCATCTTCATCAAATTCCGTGAAAAGGTGAGATTTTTGAGCTCACATCTTGCCTATATCTATCTTGGACTGTTGGGAATGATCCCCTATTGCATTTGCATCAACATTTGCATTTGGTTTGGATTGGATTGGCGAAAAACTTCAATTTTCAGCGTTTTGGTGATTTTTCTGGCCTTAAGTCGTTTCTGGCCATCCCTAGGTCGTCCACGAGTTAACTCCTTAGGTCGTCCAGGCTGCTAGCTCGCGTGTTGAAAAGTCTCCAACTTCTTAGGTCGTCGCCGACCTATAATCCCCAGGCAAAATGCTAAGTCGTTCGCGAGTTAAACTTTAAACCTTAGGTCGTTGCCGACCTATAATCTCCAGGCGAAGTCTTAGGTCGTTGCCGACCTATAATCCCCAGGCAAAGTTAAGTCGTTCGCGAGTTAAACCTTATGTCTTAGGTCGTTGCCGACCTATAATCCCCAGGCAAAGTTAAGTCGTTCGCGAGTTAAACCTTATGTCTTAGGTCGTTGCCGACCTATAATCCCCAGGCAAAGTTAAGTCGTTCGCGAGTTAAACCTTATGTCTTAGGTCGTTGCCGACCTATAATCCCCAGGCAAAGTTAAGTCGTTCGCGAGTTAAACCTTAAGTCTTAGGTCATTGCCGACCTATAATTCCCAGGCAAGATGTTAAGTCATTCGCGAGTTAAACCTTAAGTCGTAGGTCGTCTCCGACCTAATATTTCCCCTGCTATTTCACTAGGTCGCTTGACCTTAAGTCGTAGGTCGTCTTCGACCTATGCCCCACTAAGTCGAATCCCACTTAGGTCGCAGGACTCTGTAAGTTGTAGGTCGTCGCCGACCTTACACTTGGTCTTTTGAGTTCGCGATTTCCTTAGGTCGTATGACCTATTTTTCCTTAGGTCGCTGGACCGCTTGCCTTCACTAGGTCGAACCTCGAATTACTCTGCGTAGGCAATCTTATCTGACAAAGCATTTATCAGAATTTCTACTTTGATGGTTTTGGGATTGACTTCTTTGGACTTTACTCACGTCTTCGAACGTGAATTGATTTGTTTCTACAATCGTTTTATGACTTGTCATTTTAAAGATATATGAAGGTTTCAATACTAATAGTAAATATCAAAACTCTTTCATCAAAGCAATTTCAACACTATTTTAAATATCAAAAGTTCGTTTTCTCAAACCGATTTTCAATCTACTAGTATATACAAGCCTTTTACTTCACTCGAATGAGAAATCGACTTAAACGACTTAGTAAAACGAGTGGTATGAAACGCTTGCGTTCACTTCGTCGGTTAGCTCTTGGACTTGTTCGATTGAGCCCTTTTTGTGACAATTTCCTAGTGAAGATTTACAGCTTGTTCGTAAATATTTAAGTTAAGCAAGTGGTTATGGGACATGAAGCTAAACTCATATATTTACTAGCTTGGTGTGATTGACACTTCCTTATGATCATGACGATCATTTTTGTGATTTAGACTAGCGATTGAGCGATGTCTCTTTGTCTACGTGGGAGACTATACCCCGATCATGTGATGTTTCGCCATCACATTTCTAGGGTAGCACCCTACGGTCTTCGGGCCATTCCTGTGTGAAAATTTAATGGATAGCTTCCATGAGATAGCTTCTCGTCATGTGTTTACGCGTAGGTGAGTTTTCATGCTCCCATTCATGTGTTAGGCCTCCCCCCCTTTATGTGTTTTCTGGATTTCTGATGATGATTTCTGGAATTTTGTGCTTCACCAATTTTCATGATTTTCATTGATATGATATCAGTTTTTGTGCATTGGTGAATTCATGTGTTATTGACTTGTTATGAATACAAGTTTAGGGTATGATACCCTATTTTATCTTTGACAAGATTCTTGTGATATTGATTAATCTTTTGTTGATTATCATTTACATACTTATAGTAGTATGTCGCTATGGTTATTACATGTTCATGTCATGCCTTTTACTGTATACCATATCATCTGATATTTATAGTTAGACTGATCCGTTTATTATTTTCTTATAAATAATACTCGGGTCAGACCGAGATGTTACAGGTGCTTCTGCTTGACTTCTCTTCAGGATTATTCTGACTTTTGGCTAACTACCTAGATTAGTAGTTTTTGGATGTACACCTTTGAGATATAGACTCTATGTTGTGTACTTATTCTTTTGTATAGCACGTGATGCTATTCTTTTGTATTATCGTGGATCTTTCCGACCACTACTCTGATGTACACTTTCATGTGATATATATATTTATTCATATCTTCTTCCGCCTTTGTGATATGGATGTCTGTGACTTATTTATGTTATGCATACTTCTATAATTGTTTCCGAAGATTATATATAGCCACCGTGTGATAGCTTTGTGTTTGTATCGGTATGTCGGATTTCCTCCTTAAAAGATATGCATTCTATACTATCTGACATATCGGTTCTCGCACAAAGAAATTTCATGGATGGTCGCTCCTCAACAGCCTTATTCTCCGTGCTAATTGACAGCACTACCCCGTAGTGTTCTTGGTTAGCGTGGGTATAGAGGTGGGGCGTCACAATGAAAATGAGACAAGAACTCGAAAATAAAGTAGTAAGCGAATGTACTACAATGGTTCAATAAAGAAGACAGTAAATTGGGAAAAAAGTTATATAAGGAGAAGCCATATAAATAAGTGAAGTTTAGATAGGGTAAAGTTAAATAGTAGTGACATTATGAAATATAGATATAAACAAAGTTAGAAATTTATATAAAATAGCGTAAGTAATTAGAAACAATACAGTAAATTTTAAAACAAATGGATAGTTTTCACATATGTGCAGTAATTGCACATACCTTTTTTGAAGCCCCTTTATATGCTATTAGAACCTCCACTAAGTTTGAAAGTGGAAGTAATATGAGTATTAGAAAATAATATGATGGAAGTTGTCATTGTCTACTCTAGTTTTTATTGTTTAAAATTGTAAAAGATGTTTTAGAAACATTGTAAAATGTATTTTTAAAGAAATGGTTTGGTACAACAATTGAGTTTTTAAAAGAAAAACTTAATAAATGGCTTGAGTTAAAAATTCCAATTTTAAGAAGTAAAAATACTTGTTGTTGAAAAGGGCTTTAAAAGCGAAGGTGATTTGAATGACCATTCATGTAAGAAAACTTGACACTTATTTGAAAAGAAGGAAAGAACCTTTTAAAAATTTAGTTGCTAACATTTCCATTTAAACTTAATAAATAAACTTAATTGATAAATTCTAAATCTTAATTTTAAAAGATATGACACCTGTTATTTTTGAATTTAATAGAAAATTTCTAAGTTTGTACTTTTAAAGATAAAAGTTTTGGATTAAGTGCTTCATAATTGTGAAGTTTTAATTTTTGAAAAATATGTAGCGGAATTTTTTTTAATATGGAGTGGATAGGGATGATAAACTAGGTAAAACGTGTTAAAAGTCAAGGCTATGAATAAAATAGCAATGAATGCTCATAAAATAGCAATAGTGAAACCCCATTGGATATAAGGAATATGGGTACAAGCCTAGGAATGTCTAGTTACACATGGATGAAGACCATGAAGAAGAACTCATAAGGAAATGGGAAACGGTATCAAAGTATATTTTTGCAAGTTCTAGCGTATACCCATATGAAAGACTAAAAATAGGGGAAGTTTATACTATGACTGGAGAATACTACCAAGAGGCTTGGATTAAGAAAGGATAATAGTATAATTGGTTGTGATAATTGAAGTACTGGATGGACCTTATTTAGTAGAAACCAAAAAGGAAAGTTAAGATATGTGGGTATAGTACAATGGCATGTTAGAAAGGTCCATATAATTTAAGTAAGGTGATTAGGACACAACATCGTTAATATCAATAGATATTGGAAGGTAGCTTCCAGCAATTGTTTTCTTTAGGTTAGTTGGGTTGTAAACGTTAGTCGTTTTTGTTGTATAAAACAAATACGATGTTATGAGAAATATTCATTTTTATTTGTTTCTGGATTGATCGATATATATTTATTGAAAAACAATATAAATAAGGAAATCTCATAAAGGACACTTAACTAATGCAAAATAAATAAATAAAAGACCGGAGGTTTATAGAATAAATTAGAAAATTTATTAAATTAGCTACTAAAAGAAAAGTTAAGTCCCAAAAAGTGCTAAATTTTTTGGAGATAAATTTTGGCAAGCGAAAGACGGGAAAGGTTGTTCCGAAATCATAAGTCACTATCCCTACTTCTTTAAAGCTGCAATTTATAAATGAACATGTGGGCTGATTGTTGTCCTAAAGTAAAAGAAAATGTTTTAGGAATTTGAAAATTTACTATGTAGTAGAAATGAAATAATTATGGGCGTTAACTTATTGACTAAATTCCGACTGCATAGGATGTGGCTTTGTTTGTTTTGAAAAGATCAAAACAAATACTTTTAAAAAAATTTGTTCTGAAATCTTGATTTTAAAAATAAAATACTTTTGTGAAACGTTTTAAAAAATGAGATTTTATTTTGAAATTTTCCAACCATTCCTAAAATTTAACTGAAAAAGATTTTCAAACGAAAAAAGAGGTTATTCCTAAATTTTGAAATGTCACATGCTTAACATAAGGAAAATTTGACTGGTTAGCAATTATGAATTTTACTGTGCAACAAAAGTGACAGTAAAGTAAAAGGTAGTTAGTGGTAAGGGAAAAAGCTGTCTCCACGTAGAATCACTTAAACCCAAAAGATCGAAAACTTTCTCACACATGCCAAGCCAAGCCTGTGTCGCTGCATACAATTTCGTTCCAACAAAGGGCTTACCACCTAAACTAGAGATGTAACGACCCATAAATTTTTAACGGTTTTAGTAATGTAATTAACTGAAATTTTGGGAAATTTTAAATAGTTGAATTTGAAAATAAAATTTGGTATTTGGAATACGTCTATTTTAACTTAGCAACCGGTAAATTTTTATTTCAAAATATGGAAGTTTATTTTATTGTGTAATTTTATTTCAATTTAAATCAGTTAATATTTGATGATAATAAAATGTTTTTCAAACCTGAATATTTTATACAATAAATTTGTAAATCATCTTCTGAGTGTGACGTCAGAATTCGTTTATTCAAATTTGGACTTCTACAGCTCCGTTTATCTTATTTTCTGCGTTTTAGCAGCATTTTCGGTAGTGAAAATTCGTGTTTTTAAAATTTGATCGGATCGCAGATATCTGTGTGCCATTCTATCCGTCTCATCGTGTTGATTTCCACAGTATATTTATTCCTGTCTTTTGAGGTTCGGTACGCGACGGAAACGGAAGAAAAGTGTGTACCGGTATCGAAAATTTGAGACCCTTTGGTTTCTTTGCTTTCAAGATTTGAACCGTGCAGCCAAGCATTTAATGAATCGCAATTATAACGTTTCAGCCAGCAGTTTGATTTGTGACATTTGTATTTCCCTGGATTTGATTTTTCATTCTTTGCTTCGTTTGTCTACGTTGTTCTGAAAAGCAATAATAAAAAGCTTTTTGAGGTCTGCAAATTTTTTCATTCTCCCATCTTCCTCTTCCTTCTTTTTTGCTCCGGCTCATCAAACTAACGCGTCTTTTCCTCACGCGATCAACCACGTTTCCTCCACCCGAGAGCCGCCACGTCACCTTCACCATCCCAAAATCCACCTCCGCCTGGACTTCCTCCTCCATGTTTCAAGCAGCCTCAAGTCCTCTTCTCTTATATATAATATAAGGCATTATATATTTATATTTTGAATCTAGCTTGCTGCTTCTCTCCAGCATCTGCCTACGCATCATCCACCACCGAGCAAGCATTCCGACCGATCCACCTCACGATAGCCCCTCCCTCCTCTGGCCGGGCATTTGCTGTTGAGGTATATATATGTTATAGTTTTCATAAAAAAAATTAGTTTATATATATATTCGCTTATATATATGTGATGTTACTATTTACATATTAAAGTTATGTTTTTTTTGTTTTTTGTTTTTTTTTGTTTTGTATAAAAAGGTTTCAACTATATGTACGAAATCCATTTATATCCCAGGTAGCACATATATATATTATAGTGTGCTAGGGTCTGTTGATACTTAAGTTACATATATGTATTATTTACTAGTTATATATGTTGTCTGTTATTATAAGTTGTATATGGCCTGGTTATTGTATATGCAAGTTATATAATCGTACATAAATATATATGAATAATACGTTAACTTTATGTCGGTTATTGTTATACTATATATTAAAGTATATATATATATGTTGGAATAAGTATATATATATATATGTATGTATATATATATATGTATGTATATATATATATATGTATGTATATATATATATATAATTTCTGTATATTTTATTTTGAGTGTATTATATTACACTGTTTAAGGTATATATGTTATAGATTCTAAGTTATATAAGCTTATATATATAGCTAGACTAAGTCATGTTTTATATGAATAATTTATATAGTAAAGTATACTAAGCAACTGTAACGACCCGTAAATTTTAATCGTTTTAATAACGTAATTAATTGAAATTTTGCGAAATTTTAAACGATAAAATTTTGAAATATAAATTTGATATTTGGAATGCATCTAGTTAAACATAGCAACTGGTAAATTTTCGTCCGAAAATATGAAAGTTTATTTCGCGCGTAAATTTACTTCAATTTAATCTGTTAAAAAGCGATGAAAATAAAATGTTTTCGGAACCTAAATATTTTTACATAGAAAAAATTCTAAACCATCTTCTGAGCAAACGTCATTTTTCGTTTTTCCAAATTCGGACTTCTTTAGGTCCATCGATCTTATTTTTCTACGTTTTAGCTGCATTTTCCACTAGTAGAAAATTTTGGATTTTTATAATTCAATCGAATCACTGATATCAGTATACCATTTTGAACGTCTCGTCGCACTAATCCCTGCGGTATATTCAATTCTGTGTTTTGAATACGCGATGAAATCCGTGAAACGGTCAACTGTATCGGTCCCATTTTTGGAGCTTTTAATATTCCGTGACCATTCAATTTTCTAACAGCTGAAATGAATAGTCCCAACGTTCTTATTTTTCATAATTGACACTTCGTCTTTGGTTCTATCGTTGCTTTGTATTTATTTATTGTGGTACGTTTTACTATGTTTTTTTCCTTCACTGTTCATGCAAATAGTAAGTATATATATGAAACTGGCAGTGACTCTTTTCCAATTCCTCCCAGGGCCGGTCCTAGGTGTTTTGGTACCCAAAGCCAATTGCAAAACTATAGCCTTAGTGAGTTACTCTAGTCTTCTTTTCCTAACCCTTTTAGCAAAACTATGGCCCTAGTGATTGTACAAGGTCCAAGAATACAAATCCAAACAATTAACTTTTCTCTAGAACATCCATGTTTAAAACTGATATTAGATGTAAGTTTACCTTTTGAATATCTGCATATATATCAGTGAAAATATCTTATCGCTGTTCTAAATTTCAGATTTCAAATACTTCTTTGTGTCAAATAAGATATATTGTTGTAATATAGATCCTAACAACTAAGGTGTATAAAAGATTCAAAACTATATCCTTAACCACAAACAAAACTATATCATTAACTTAAGCAAAACGAATAAAAGATTCAAAACCAAACTGAAAGTCGGTAAGCAAACTTATAATCGGATTCCTCCTTGTTAAATTAAAAAAACACTACAAAGTACCAATGGCCAATGGTTTAGTACTAAACCAAGTGGACCAAGTTATTGGTAGAGGTCCTAAAATAAAAACTCTAGGAATACATAATAGCTAAAGTTTAAAAAAGAAACATCATTAAACTTACTGAAGTAGCCTTCGACATTCGTATACCCTAAACCACAAAATAGTCCCTCAATGTTTAAACGTACAGAATCCAAATTCCAAACTATTAGTACCTGAATGAATGAATTTGATTCAACTGAGATGGAGCTGGATGAAGCTTGCCCTAGCTAGTAGTTGCTGACTGCATGCCGAGATAAATTGAATTTGAAGTCTGTGCCCTAGATGCAGCCATCGTCGAGATAAAGCTTACCTGGAGAAGATGGAGCCGCTTAGTTGGATGTTGGTCACCGCGCACGAGTCGCCGCTTTGCCTGAGTCGCCTCGCCCTTGTTCGTGAATCGCGCATTCGATTTCACGATTTATTTTATCGAGTGGTTCTAAATTGGTGCCCTAGTTGCTTGGAGGCCCTAAGCGGTCGCTTCTCCCGCTTTGGGGAAGGCCGGGCCTGATTCCTCCACCCAATCTCCTCTTTTATTTTCTGAGCATCATATACTTTTGTTGCTCCTGAAACCTTCATTGCTTTTTTCAATTTTACTCGAAGCCAATCATTAGTTTGCAAGCACGACCAAGCTTTCACGAACCCACGACCCATCACTCTGATCTGCGCCGCGCTAACCATCTCTTCTTCCCTCTGCGTCTCTTCATGTCACAACCACCAAACTGTTCGCCTTCCACAACCCGCGAGCACAACTTCCATTAAGAATCGAGCCAACTCCATAACCTTTCCAACCATGCTCCTCCCAGGCTTTGATGCGTCCTTCACAAAAAAAAGGAACGAATGATGTGGGTCTGGTCGGGTTTTTTCATGAATATAGCATGCTCGGCTGCAACAGCCTCCTCCCCACGCCGAACTCGCTCCAGATCCAGTCGAACCCACTTGTCTTCCCTCCTCCGTAGCCTCGTAGCCCCCACATCAACTATCGGCCGTGTGCTCCTCTCTTGCTTTTCCAAGTAAGTTAGTTTATAGGCTCGGTTATGTATATATCTCGTTTATATATTTATATTAAATTTGATATTTGTATATATATATCAGATCTGATATTTGATTTCTTTTATTGTAAAATATTAAGTATGTATTAGTTCAAGCTTTAGACGTGATTTATAACATGCCTGGTTATTGGTAAGTATGAAGTTGTTTGTTTTCTAAAGTAAGTTTATATAAATCTTTATACATATGTATATTCTGGGTTCTTCTATTGCAGTTTTCAAAACTTACAGTTTTATATATTAATATATATAATGTTGATATGTATTAGTATGAATATAATAATGTTTTTGTATTCAATGTTGTTCATATTAGTATATATATAAGTGATGAACTTATGTCTACTCCATATAGGATATATATATAATATTTGCATCTTTTATTTTATATACGTATAACAGTGATTTTCAAATGCTAAGTATATGTAGAGATTTCATAACTGGGGTAAGAATATTAAGTTTTGTCTACTGTGAGTGTATATATTGAATGGAACAGAGTAGATACATATACTTTGTCATTTATAAAGGTATATAAGTTTTAAATTGTCTGTGATGTTTTGATTTTATGTATATTTGCCTTGCTGAGTGGAAAATATAATATACATACTATCTATATTATTATATAGTAGCTGTATGTACCTATATGAGTTATACTACTGTTGCTGTATATATCAAGTTATGTGTGTAGTTGGATATCCAGTTAGACAAACAGAGGAGGATACTAGCATAATATACTAAACGATAATAAGTACTATTATTCATTGTCTCATTTTCATAACATACGCATGCTTTAGCCACATAGTATATGCTAAAAAATAAAAACATGGGATAAACTCCCTCTCTTACTGACATTAATCATGCGACTGTTTTTTTTGTGTGTTCTGAACTATTCTTTGATCGTCTTGACTTTACACTTCTACTCTTTTCGCTCTCTTACTGACTTTACCGTATATTGTTAAGTAAAGTTTTATGTCAGACTATGATTTATATTATAATGTATGTCTATATGTGTTGGAGCTGTGATATGTTTGGATTTAGCCGTATTATTTATATATATATTTATTGTATAAAATTTAGTTACGGCATATAGGAGTTGATATAAATTTATATGGATAAAATAAGTTTTAGTTTCTATGAATGTTTATATGTATTGTATTACACTTTATTATATTAAGATATAAATAGATCTACATATATTTTCGTATCAGTTATTTATGGGTCTGCATTTATTTGGTTATATATTTTGCATTCATATGTATTGTTTGTAAATGCTATATTTATACAATTTCTACATGAATTCGGTGTTGAGTTAAAAATATTGATTTGAAACTATATACAATTTCTACATGAATACCACTTCGATCCGGTTTGTACGTTTCGTGTAACGTGTTCGGAGTCGAAGATGGAGCTGTGAAGTGCAAGGGCTAGTCGCTACTAATCCTGAGGATATTTCCAAAATGGATGTAGTAGGAATAGTGCCTTCGGTTCCGTTCGAACCCGGGACGGACTTGTATGGACGAATGCTTGCGAAACATCGTCAGGTGGACGATGGGCATTCTAAGTGAAACGTTCTATAAAGGTATCGTTTATCCTCAAGCCTCATCAACCGGGAATGACTGAAAATCAGGGGTTATGCAGCAAGGCTTCGTGGGTAGCGCCCACTTGAGAGTATGGTCATCCCTGTCTAGAGGTTCCTTTTATTTCGGCTTAGTGGTGCGGTTGCTGATCCCAACCGTGGGGTGATCATATTCGGAATTGCCCATAGGTGATTCCGGTCTTGTGTTGCAGGGGAGCGGGCGTACTCCTCGGTACTGTGATCTAGGCCACGTACTATGTCAGGTGGTACCCCAGTGCCTAGTCATTGATGGAAATCCATTCTCCCTACGCGCCTTGTACGGTATTTGTTTGTATACCTATTAGCTGGAATTTAATGAATGTAACAATTTCGGCTATTTGAATAAGTAATTGTATATAGACACTATTATAATATCAGAGGATTTTATAAAAAGTGTTTTAGCTATCGTAAGGTAAAAACCCGACATGTTTATTTGTGGCGTGGTCTTACGAGATGCTTTTATTTTCAAAAGGATTTTGAAAATTTAATAATCAATTGAGTGTGATTTTCTCACGCTGGTTTTCCAGACTGACTCGGGTATTGTTTTATATGATGCTCGGGTCAGACCGAGATAAACAGGTTCAGGATATGATGCTGTGGAGCTCAGGAGACGAGCTGGATGACGATACGTACTCCCGTACTTGCTATTATTTTTCCGCTGTGTATTCAGTTGTATGTTATGGATGTTGATGTACTGTAATACCCCAAAATTTTGTGAAAAATCATTTTTGTAAAATGATTTAATTTTTGAAATATTTAGATTTAAATATGGTGAAATTTCTGGAATAAATAGTGTGCAAGTATATGTGTGCACGTGCACACTGAAATGGCACAAGGAAGAACTCCAGATTTCTTGGATTTAAAACAAGGATTAAAAAGCAATACAAACATGATTTTGCAACATGGATATTTGATTTCTGGAATTATATGGATCATCTTAGAAAATAAGAAAAGTAAGTTTTACTTTAAATCAGTAAACAGATTTTATTTAAAACCCAGAAAAGAAAATTTTACATATATATATATTATAAGGATTTGTAAACCTGTATACATATAGGTGCATATGTTTCTGAAATTAAAGAGGAATTAAATAAGCCTAGATAAGATATGTATACAAATATACATTTTTAAGTATTGAAAAGTATATATATATATATAAGCAAGTGAAACTATAACATTAAAATGACATGAAATGTGATACAAGTCAATATGCTTGTGTAGGCAAAAATAGCAAAGGGAATTCTCAGGAATAATTAAAATATAAAATAGGATAGTCACACTTTTAACATGACTAGGTGAGTGGCCATTTTCTGAAAAGTAAAAGAAAGAAAATGCAGCCTTTAAATTGGTTAATATGGCCGGGGTATTATGAATGAAAAATGCATGATGCTAGCCAGGACAGAAATGGAATTCTGTTTTAACAAAACCCTAGTGGAAAAAATGCATATAAATAGGCAGTTTTAGCCAGTAGAATAATCTTTACCCCGAGCTGCACAAAAATAAGAAAGGAAGAAAAATATTGGAAGGAAGGAGAAAACACTCATACAAGGATTTTCTGGATTAATAAGAGGAAATATTTAGGTGAGTAACCTCACTGAGTTCATGGCATTAAGACCTGAGATGAGGCAGCCACTTTTTATATTGCCATTTATATATTTCTGGTTTTGATGATTTCATCAATGCTTTTTGGATGTCTTATTTTAAATCTGATATGATTTAATATGGATGATTTTGATGATCTTTGATTGGTTGAGACATTTGTCTTTGGATGTGTATCATACTGTTTTATTTATACTCATAAATGTTAAAGTCTAGGATCTTAAAATTATATAGAGAATACTCTCAACTGTTATAGATCTATGGCATGGAAACTTTACAAAAAATGTTGGGAGCTGCATTATACTTGGTATAAGTGCTGAGGCTTGAGAAGAAAAAAAAAATGTTAAGGGTGCAATAGAAATTTTCTAAGTGCTGAGCCCTTAATCAAATAAAAAAAAAAAAAAAAAGAAACCCACAAGCTAAAATTATGATTGAACCAGATCCTGAATCTGAATCAATCATAAAGGCTTGCAGATCAATATAATAAGAACATGCCATGCCTCTTTTTACAGTTGAAAATATTCTTATATTTTACTAAGATCAAGACATATTGACCCCATTTAGGAAATAACTGTCTGCTCATTTCTGAGGAGAATTATGCTAGGAAAAATTATGGATGTTTCCATGTTTGCAGTGACATGTTCACTTAGCATATTTGATGATAGGATTTAAGTCAATACACTAGTAAATAAACTAGGGAAGGGAAGGCCAAGAAGGCTGCTGGAATGCTTGTCATATTTGAAGTATGCAAGTTGGCACATGGTTTGTTTAAGCCCTGAGATCTTTGTGCAATGATGTGAATTAGTTCATTGCAATGTGTCCTCGTGATTCCTTAATAGCAGATGAGGCAGGAATTTAAATTGAATTATACAACCTGTAAATGAAGAAATAGGAATATGGATATTTCTTAGGTTGAATGGTATGGAACCAAGATGGTTCCAGTGAATGCAATTGTTGCAAATAGATAATTATGTTTGCATGATTATGTATGCAAGTGTAAGAATGATAAATGAATATATCATACCTGAATCAACTTAATTATACTATGTTAAAATAATTGATTGCAGAAATTTTGCTTAAATAACCAGTTGGTGCTCTTATATTCTCTATTGCTTAATATCATGAATGTATTGATGTTACTCATACCAGATCATAGATCTGACCCTTGTTTGCTCATGGCATATGGGGTGTCTCATTTTAAAATGAGGCAGCCACTCATGCTCTTTCAGGTAACCCAGGCACTAAGTAAAAATGAAGTTATGGCTATTATGGAGGAGTGAATGAACATGCTAGCTAGTTTCAATAAGAGCTTAAATTGATTATATCTGCATGTATTCAGGAAAAATTTTATGTTTCTAAGATTTCCAGTCATGTAATGAATTCTATTATGGTTAAATGGACCAGTTGTATCATGTTAAATATATTGTTATGCACTAAGGTTTAAAATCTAAAAGAAATATCTGAGTGGGGAACAAGGAAATGAGTTTAAGTATTGATATGGATGCTTGGAAAAGAAATTTGCATATGTAGGTGAGCTACTGTTTTGCATAATTTATATTATGTATTAGTAAATCTTGAGACATAACAGAGCACTGAGTTTCAGAATAAAATCTGGATTTAGTTAGAAGTAAACTTATAAGGATTTTAGTTTTCCTTTTTACTGAAATGCTTTGTAAATAAGTTTGAATTCATTTCTGAATCGTATTGAGAAAAGTAAAATGTTTTTAAAAGCTTCAGACAGAATGCAATGAATGGTATCTCCATTGCTTTGAACTAGTGTGTAGCAGATACAGGATACATGAGTTAACCAGCTTCAAATAAATGAAGTATTGGTTGATCATGATAGATTGTATTTTGAAAATAAAAATGCATTTCAAAAGCTTAGTACATTTAGCAATTGTTTCACCCAGTTTTCTGGAAAATGAGCAAGATATTGACATGTACATGTATATCTGTGTACATGTTGATGTTTGGGCAAAAATATAAACCCAAATTCCTAGAACAGTTGTAGGAATGGGTATCAAAAATAATAAAGTAAGAAATACTGTTTTGTATGTTAGATTATAGGCAAAAATTAAATATATATGTGCAGATATAGGTAGATATCAGATTTCTAACCATACAGGAGAAAAATAAAAAGAAAAACAAAAATTGTGTTTGAACCGACCAGCATAGCACTCAAACTCGTGACCTCTCATGTATAAGTTAGGCGCGTTTCCATTACGCCTAGATGTTGCTTGTGTTCACTTATGATCCACTTTCTTTTAACCTGAGTTTGATACTATGCAGACTTTTACACAATCATCCATATTAAAAGCTTGCTTTCCACTGATTATTACTTGATCATTTCTTAATTAGAATAACAGACTAAAGTACATGTTTCCAGTGGATTCTATGGTCAAAAATCAATTAATCTGAATTGCTAAAATCTAAATCAAACAGAATGTTCTTGTACAACAAATAAAAAAAATAAAGTATATACTCTGAATATAAACAAGAGGAACACATACATCTTCATATGTATGTGTATGTTATTAGAAATACACTGATATATTTATATTGGTAAGTTATCTTGATCCTGGATATATTTTGTTTATTGGAGAAAGAAAATGACCCTGGGAAATATATTTGTAATGAATGATATATCTATATATCATCTCTTAAAAAAAAAATCCTTATGAAATTAGGGAGGAAATAGGAGGGTCATTTCAGTTGGTATCAGAGCACTTGGTTGCATTGATTGTTAAGTATTATAGAAATGTATTATGTCTTTTTGTTTTGGATGAAATAATTTAGATGAGAAAATAGAAATTATAGAAGTACTCATAATATACTAATACCATTTGCCCAGAATTTAGTTAGCAGACCATGGTAGGAAGAGGATCTCATCACAATGCAGGACCCAGTGCACCTTAAATGCTTAATATGCAAGAATTTGTGAGGGTTTTAAGAGAAGGGATTGGGCATAGGCCTGAGAACCCACATGAAGAGCTTTCAAAACTACTGAAGACTTATTCCAATTTGGGAGGCAAGAGTTTTGAAGGAACTGAGAGTGTGATGGAAATTCAAGCATGGTTGAGAACACTTGATAGGATTTTCAATGACATGCAGTTGGATGACCAAAGGAAGAGGCAAGTAGCTTCTAGACAACTGAAAGGGGTAGCTTTAAGCTGGTGGGAGGTGATCATAGCTGGAAGAAATGAAAATGAAATCACTTGGAATCAGTTCAAGGAGATGTTGGAGGCAAGATTTGTACCAGCATCAGCCAAGACCACTTTGCTTGAAGAATTTATCAAACTTAGGCAGGGAACTTTGAATGTCACTGAATACACTCAAAAGTTTGAGGGGCTATCCAATTATGGAGCAATGCTAGTGGCAGATGAAGCATCCAAAAATGATAGGTATATAAAAGGACTGAACCCAGGACTTAGCAGAGCTATGCTACCATATGCAGATAGAACATTTGATCAAGTAATTGATCTGGCCTTGAAACTGGAACAACATGACAAAGAAAGAGAGAAATATAGGAATTTTAAGAGCAACAACAAGAAGGATAAGGGAAGATATCACCCTTATGATAAAAAGAAGGAGGAGGCAGACAACAGGAAGAGTAAAGATACAAAAGCCAATGATACTAAGAAGAAATTGGTTTGCCATTATTGTGGAAAAGAAGGACACATCAAACCAAGGTGCCCAGAGTTAAAAGGAGGAGCCTTCAAATGCTACCTATGTGGGAAAGAGGGGCATATGAAGAGGAACTGTCCTGAGAATAAACAGCAAGGGAAATTGGCAACTTTGGAAGGTAAAGGCAAATCTGTAGTGAAAATTGATGCTGAAAATCATGGCCAAGTGGAAGGTACATTACTCATTTGTGCCATACCCATACCAGTAGTATATGATACTGGAGCAACGCACTCTTTGATTTCCTATGAATTAGTTAAAGTGTTAAAATTAAACTGCATATTGGTTGAAACCCCATTGCTTGTACAAAGTCCCCTAGGGAGTTCTAGTGTTTTGAACATGAATTGTGTGGATGTGGAGTTAAACATAGGAGGAAATATTTTTATTTCCAATTTATATGTTTTAAATTACCCAAATATAGGAGTTATATTGGGGGTAGATTGGTTAAGGCAATTTAAAGCCATAATTAATTTAGACTCATCCACCATATCATTGCAAAATTCTAGAGGCCAGAGGATCACAGTTCTATGTGAAGTAGCTAAGGAAGGGAAATTGTATTATTTAGTTGACTTAGAAACAGATCTGAGTGAACTAACCATTGAAGAAATTCCCATAGTTAATGAATACTTGGATGTGTTTGGGGAAGTTAAGGGTGTTCCACACCACAGACCAGTTGAGTTCCAAATTAATCTCATTCCAGGAGCAAGTCCAATAATCAAGAAACCTTATAGAATGGGGCCAAGTGAACTGAAAGAATTGAAAAATCAGTTGGAAGAATTAGAAGGCAAGGGATTTATAAGGCCAAGCAATTCCTGCTGGGGTTGTAACGACCCATATTTTTACGGATCAAAACATTCTAAAATGATTGACCTTTGGTTGTATTGTTGTTAAGTCATTTCAGGTTTTGGCAGAATTT
This sequence comes from Allium fistulosum, assembly GCA_030737815.1. Taxonomy (NCBI): domain Eukaryota; kingdom Viridiplantae; phylum Streptophyta; class Magnoliopsida; order Asparagales; family Amaryllidaceae; genus Allium; species Allium fistulosum. Next base: position 1,018,289,037 of record CM060901.1, on the reverse strand, counting down.
TGCTTAAGTCCTAAGTCGTAGCCGACTTAGGAGTTTTGGACGAGTTAAGCAACAAGTTTGGGCGAGTTAATGACTAAGGTGTAGGTCGGTGACGACCTAAGGTAGATAGGGGAGTGGTTTAGGTCAATTGACAGTTTGGGGCGACTTAAAGGTTGTACCGAGTTAACGACTCATAGGATGGACCGACCTAAGATTTAGAGGACCTAAGAGTTTCTCCGACTTATTGTAGTTAGCGGTTTACCGGGGTAAGCGAGTTAGTGGGATGACCGACCCATAGGAGTACCGACTTATAAGCGAGTTAAAGATAGGTCGGCAGAGTAATTGAGTCGGTAGGTCGCCTCCTGTGTTAAGTCGTAACCCAGTTACGAGTTAAGTCGTAGTTGTATTCCTTCGTATGTCATAGGTCGGCAAGGCACTTAGGTCGGCAACGACCTAAGTTAAGTCGCGCCTATGTGTTAAGTCGCAGATGCGCATTGTTGTAGGTCGTTAGGACTTGGGTTTTTAGGCATGGTGTTAAGTCGGCAGCGACTTAAGAAGGCAGCCGAGTTAAGGATTTCTGCTATAAATAGGAGAGCTTCTCTTCATTTTTTTGGGATCCGGATTTTGAAGCGACGAAGTGCTGCCATTTTGAGAGCTCGACTTCTACACTTCTTCACTTCTTTTCTCCACTCTAATCTAGTGCTTCCATCCATCCAAATCGAAGATCAAGATTGAAGATTCAAGAGCTTAGATTGAAGATCTTCATCTTTTCAAGAGAGATTTCTTCGTTTGAAGCGGATTCGTGATAGATCAAGCTTCATCCTTCGCTGTCCAGATCTGAAGCGTGTTGATTTGGGTTTGTTTAGGTGATTTGGTGAGTGGTGATTATCTCTCACACGGATCCAAAGGAGTATATCGGATTGTTGGCTCGATTTGGTGTTAAAATAGAGATTTCCATGCATTTTCTTCATCCTATGTGTAGATCCATATAGATCCATTGTTCATGATGATGTTACATCCATTTTATCATATGTTAACCTATGCAAGTTCATTCATCAAGTTTGTAGAGAGATAACCCATGTTTTCATGCTTATTGGACTTTCAACTCTTTAATTACGAAAATGCCATTATTGTTATAATTGTCTACTTAGATCATTTTTGAATGCTTGATTGCTTGGATTGATGTTTGATTTGATTGATTGTTATGAACTAGATGATTGATGATTAGATTTAGACCAAAGGTGATTCAAAAGCTAAGGGAAAGGCTCTTGAATTGGAAAAGCTGCTCGTAGCATATGTAGCGGGATGATGAAGCTCTTATGCATAGATTTGATGATGTGATAATGAGATGAGGCTTTGCGAGGATGTAATGAAGCGAGGCAATCATGTGATGAAGACTTGGTCTAATCCAGACGGGATCATTCCAAGCATGTTGATAACTCGGTGATATGATTCGAGTTGAGGATAATGAATGGATATGAGAATAGTCGTCGAGGAGGATGACTAGGAGGCTTGGATAGCATCGTTGTTTAAGGTTCTAGCATGCTCTAAGCAAGAGTACGTTTGGGCAGATTCGATAGTCCCAACGGCCAACTGTTGATGGTCGAGTACTCTGGGCAGATTCGATAGTCCTAGGCACGGGCTGCGACGACGTGCGGGAGTTATGTCTAGAACCGGGGTTTCCATTAGCCCTTGACGGACGGCTGAAAGAATGTGCCGGTCATTCAATTAACGGTGATATCGAAGCAACGATAACAGTGATAGCCAGAGTCATGGATGTTTGGCTGTATCGTCATTCGGACTCAAGAGCGGTATTTTCTGGGTGCTTATCTGATTTAGGCCTTGGTACTTGGAAAACATCGCCCTTGACTCGAGTGATAGTAGTTTTACTTTAAATTGTATGCTCTGCTATGTTTGCTTCTGCTTAGTGTGTGTCTGGGGGCTATCACTGTAGAATGAGGTTGGAGTGGGAGGGTGGTATTCCTATTCCTTTTCCTTTATGCTCTTTTGGTATGTTGTTAGTTAATTTATTGCTCACTAAGACTGTTGTCTGACTCAAGGCTTTATGTTTTAATTCTTATTGCCTTGGGCTGTTCGTCCATTTTGGGACGGGCAGACTAGGAAGCAGGTGGCAGGTGCTGTTCTCTTCTCACGATGCTGATATCGAAGACGAGCTAGAGGGTTGCATATTATCTTCTTATTATATGTACTGGATATTCCGCTGTTTTGTATTCTCTGAGAGATATGTAGTGAGGCTGGATGTATTGACTATGTGGATCCTTGTATTCAACTATTATGGAGTTTTATATGATGTCATTTTGTTCTGTAAAGCTTCACTATACATATGTTCTATTGTATTTTGTCCATGCGCTGTGAGTAATACGATAGATTCTGTTGTCTTTAAATCTTACCTTGACAATCGTCCATGGTCACCTGGCACACTTTACAGCGCTCTTTCTCTAGATTCGGTGCAGGGGTCATGGGCGGTCGTCACATTTGGTATCAGAGCATTGGTTAATCGATTTTACCCAACGCTCGCCGTCGTAACTACGTATGAGAGACGTAATTGTATTTTGATGGATGATTACTATATATAATATAGTAGCTTAGTAGAGTTTGAGTCCTTTATGCAGTTGTTTCTCTAGATGTTCTAATCATTCCTTTTTATAGATATTGAGAATGAGTCGAAGAGGGAGACCAGCTGCTAGGGAAGGCCGTGCTACTGAAGAGACTGCTGATTATGCAGCCATGTTCGAAGCTATGATGACTTCGATCATGAGAAGGATACCAGTTCCGGGGGCAGCAGTAGATGTTGGAGTTCAAGTCCAAACTCCGAAGCCAGTGGATTTTGCTAAGCTGTGCAAGGATTATACTTCTCTTGGAGGGAAGGTTTTCTTGGGAACAGAATCTACTATTGAGGTCCAGAGGTGGATAGATGCTTGTAGAAGGATCTTTGGTGATTTGGGAATTGATGATGCAACTAAGAGGAAGTTGGCATCAAGGCAGCTTCAAGGGAGAGCCTCTGATTGGTGGAACTCTATTATCATCACTACTTCGGAAGAAGAGGTTACTTGGGAGCAATTCCAAGTCAGATTTGAAGCTAAGTTCATTTCTACAGCTCAGAAGTCTGTTCTGTTCAAGAGGTTTGTGGAGCTCAAGCAAGGTGGAAGATCAGTTCTTGAGTATGTTTCTGAGTTCGAAGCTTTGTCCAAGTATGCCCGGTCATATATTGAATCCGCTTATCAGAAGAATGAGAAGTTCATGACCGGCTTGGATAGTTATCTTGGGAGACAGTTGGTGGATCATTTGGACGATTCATTTGAGAAGCTTGTGGAGAAAGCTCTTAGGCATGAGAGTCTGTTTCCTAAGGAAGGATCTGTTGTTGCTGTGACTAGGGAAGAGTCTAAACCCCAGCAGGGTGGAAACAAGAAGAGGAAGCAGCAGCAGCAGAAGGGTAAGGATGGCCAGAAGAAGCCGAAAGGCGAGGTGACTTGCTACAACTGTCAGCAGAAGGGCCATTTCTCGAAGGATTGTAAGAATCCTAAGGTGCCGATGAAGTGTCATAACTGTGACAAGCCGGGGCATTTCAGGAAGAATTGTCCAGAACCGAGGAAGGACAGGCAGGTTGTGCAAGCTTATGCTTTAGAAGCTGTTCCGTCGTCTTCGAAAGCTCCTACTGCTGAAGAGAAGGGAAAGAGTGTGGTTGTTCAAGGTACTCTTTTCCTATGTGGTGTTCCAGTTAGAGTTCTGTTTGATACTGGAGCATCGCATTCGTTTGTTTGTAATGAACTAGTAGGCTGGTTAGATTTGAAGCCGGATATTGTTGATAGGCCATTGGTTGTGACTAATCCAGTTGGGGGTTCGTCTTGTTTGTGTATGTTATGTCGTGGTCTAGTTGTATCGAGTCATGGTTGCTCTTTTGTTTGTGATTGCTTTGTTCTGAACTTTGCGGGGTTTGGAATTATTTTGGGTATGGACTGGCTTAGGAAGTATGCGGCTAAGGTTGATTGCGAAAGGTTGGAAGTGACAGTCGAGAATGTGGAGGGGCGAAAGATTGTGATACGATGTAAGCATGAAGAAGGCGTCTTCATGAGCTTCATGTATTCGCTAGTTGTTCCACGGGATGGACTGTCATCAGTGCCGATCGCAAATGGATTCGAGGATGTCTTTGATGAAGTCAAAGGGTTGCCGCCGCATAGAGAGATCGAGTTTCGTATAGATCTAGTTGAAGGAGCCAGACCTGTTGTGATGCCTCTTAGGCGGATGGCGCCTAGGGAACAGCAAGAGTTGAGGGTGCAAGTTGATGACCTTTTACAGAAAGGATTCATTCGGCGTAGTGTGTCCGAGTGGGGTGCACCAGTTGTGTTTGCAACCAAGGCAGATGGATCGTTGAGATTGTGTGTGGATTATCGTGAGCTGAATAAGGTGACTAAGAAGAACAAGTATCCATTGCCGAGAATAGATGACTTGTTTGATCAGCTTCACGAGGCTAAGGTGTTTTCTCAGATGGATTTAGCAACGGGATTTCACCAGTTGAGAGTGGCTAAGGATAGTGTGCCGAAGACTGCTTTTCGGACACCATCCGGTTTCTTTGAGTGGCTGGTAATGCCGTTTGGATTGACTAACGCGCCAGCATATTTTGTGGATCTTATGAATAGAGTGTTCAGAGATCAGTTGAACAAGTTCGTACTTGTGTTCGTGGATGATATTCTGATTTATTCCAGAACGGAAGAAGAGCACAAGACGCACTTGCGTATTGTTTTGGAGATCTTACGGAAACATCAGCTGAAGGCTAAGTTTTCGAAGTGTCATTTCTGGAAGGGTGAAGTGAGGTTCTTAGGCCATGTGATTTCTGGAAATGGAATAGCGGTTGATCCCGCTAAGGTGGCAGCAGTCCAGGATTGGGTTAGACCTAAGAATGCATCAGATGTGAGAAGTTTTCTTGGATTAGCAGGATATTATCGACGGTTTATCAAAGACTTCTCCAAGGTAGCTGCACCGTTAACAGGATTAACGAAGAAGAACCAAGTGTTCTGTTGGGATGCTATGTGTGAGCAAGCTTTCGGAATCCTGAAAGAGCGATTGACGAGTGCTCCTGTTTTGACTATTCCTAGTGGAAATGATGAGATGGTGGTTTACACCGACGCATGTGGTACTGGACTTGGAGCAGTGCTGATGCAGAAGGATAAAGTTGTTGCATATGCAAGTCGACAACTGAAGCCGCATGAAAGGAATTACCCAACTCATGATTTGGAGTTAGCGGCGATTGTATTTGCTCTGAAGATGTGGAGACATTATCTATTGGGAGTTCGATTCGAGTTGTTTACGGATCATAAGTCGCTGAAGTATCTTTTCTCCCAAAAGGATTTGAATCTTCGGCAGCAACGTTGGCTAGAGTTTTTAGCATCATATGATTTTGGTATAGCTTATACTCCGGGAAAAGGTAACGCAGTGGCAGATGCGTTAAGTCGAAGACATGCAGGATTGGGAGTCATGTTTTCAGAATGGAAGAATCTTGAGTATTTAGCTGGATTTGACTTCAGGCCTAGATGTGAATTGGAACCTGAGATGTTGGCAAACTTATCGATAAGACCTTCTCTTGTGGAAAGAATTGGCGAGAGCCAAAAGCGAGATGATAAGCTTGTCAAGATTATCCGTGAATTGGAATCTGGATTGGAGCCAGAAAAGGATAAAGGATTCGAGGTCGATAGAGAAGGTTGGCTTCGAAAGCAAGGACGACTAGTTGTTCCCGATATAGATGAATTGAGGAGTGAAGTTCTGAAGGAAAGTCATCGCTCGAAGTTGACAATTCATCCAGGTGGAAATAAGATGTATCGGGATATGAAGAGAACCTACTACTGGGAAGGCATGAAGAAGGATGTTGGAAATTTTATTTCCAAATGTATGAATTGCCAGTTGGTAAAAGCCGAACAGAAGAAGCCAAGCGGATTGCTTCAGCCATTAGAAGTTCCTACATGGAAGTGGGAACAAGTGTCGATGGATTTTATCGATGGATTGCCTAGAACCAGAACGGGAAATGAAGGGATTTGGGTCATTGTGGATCGTCTGACTAAGAGTGCACGATTCATTCCTGTTCGATCGACTAGAACGGCATCAAAGTTGGCTGAGTTGTATGTTAAGTGGATAGTCCGATTCCATGGTATTCCGAAGAGTATAGTGAGCGATCGAGATCCATTGTTCACTAGTGGATTTTGGAAGAGCTTCCAGGAAGTTTTGGGAACCGAGTTGTGTTTGAGTACAGCTTATCACCCTCAAACAGATGGTCAGACTGAGAGAGTCAACCGAGTTTTGGAAGATCTCCTCAGAGCTTGTGTTTTGGACTTCGGAGGATCATGGGAAGATCACCTTCATTTGGTGGAGTTTTCATACAACAACAGTTACCAGTCAAGTATTGGTATGGCACCGTATGAGGCGTTGTATGGAAGACCGTGTAACTCTCCGACATGTTGGATAGAGACAGGAGAAAAGCTGATGCTTGGGCCAGAGATGATTCGCCAGACTTCAGACTGTATAGAGATCATTCGGCAACGAATGAAGGCAGCCCAAGACCGTCAGAAGAGTTATGCCGATAAGCGTCGAAAGGATTTGGAATTCGACGTAGGAGATATGGTTTTTGTGAAGATTTCTCCACTGAAGAATGTTATTCGATTCGGGAAGAAAGGAAAATTGACTCCGAGATTTGTTGGACCATTCCCGATTATCGAGCGAATTGGAAAGCTCGCTTATAGATTGGAATTAAAGGAGAAGATGTCGGGTGTGCACAATGTTTTTCATGTATCGTATCTACGGAAGTATGTGCACGACTCGAGTACAGTGGTTTCTGCTGATAGCTGTGAAGACTTCGAAGTTGACCCAGTCGATAGAAGACCTCGTAAGCCGCTTCGTGTTGTTGGAACCGACACGAAACAGCTTAGGAGGAAGATAGTTAAGTTGCTCAAGATACAATGGAGTGACGATGATAACGACTGTACGTGGGAGGTGGAAGAGAGGATGAAAGCAGCTCATCCTGAACTCTTCGAGGTATGGCCCTAAGGTGTCGTGTCATCTAACGAAATTGTAACTTGTTCTAAGTCTTAGAATTCTGTACGCTAAGCTAGAATTGGATGCATGGTTTATTGATTGTTATGGATGATAGGCGTACAGAATAGCTTTGATTGCCTTGTTTGTTTGGAATTTCGGGGGCGAAATTCCTAAGGGGGAGAGAATGTAACGACCCGTATTTTTACGGATCAAAACATTCTAAAATGATTGACCTTTGGTTGTATTGTTGTTAAGTCATTTCAGGTTTTGGCAGAATTTTGCTTAAGTCCTAAGTCGTAGCCGACTTAGGAGTTTTGGACGAGTTAAGCAACAAGTCTGGGCGAGTTAATGACTAAGGTGTAGGTCGGTGACGACCTAAGGTAGATATGGGAGTGGTTTAGGTCGGTTGACAGTTTGGGGCGACTTAAAGGTTGTACCGAGTTAACGACTCATAGGATGGACCGACCTAAGATTTAGACGACCTAAGAGTTTCTCTGACTTATTGTAGTTAGCGGTTTACCGAGGTAAGCGAGTTAGTGGGATGACCGACCCATAGGAGTACCGACTTATAAGCGAGTTAAAGATAGGTCGGCAGAGTAATTGAGTCGGTAGGTCGCCTCCTGTGTTAAGTCGTAACCCAGTTACGAGTTAAGTCGTAGTTGTATTCCTTCGTATGTCATAGGTCGGCAAGGCACTTAGGTCGGCAACGACCTAAGTTAAGTCGCGCCTTTGTGTTAAGTCGCAGATGCGCATTGTTGTAGGTCGTTAGGACTTGGGTTTTTAGGCATGGTGTTAAGTCGGCAGCGACTTAAGAAGGCAGCCGAGTTAAGGATTTCTGCTATAAATAGGAGAGCTTCTCTTCATTTTTTTGGGATCCGGATTTTGAAGCGACGAAGTGCTGCCATTTTGAGAGCTCGACTTCTACACTTCTTCACTTCTTTTCTCCACTCTAATCTAGTGCTTCCATCCATCCAAATCGAAGATCAAGATTGAAGATTCAAGAGCTTAGATTGAAGATCTTCATCTTTTCAAGAGAGATTTCTTCGTTTGAAGCGGATTCGTGATAGATCAAGCTTCATCCTTCGCTGTCCAGATCTGAAGCGTGTTGATTTGGGTTTGTTTAGGTGATTTGGTGAGTGGTGATTATCTCTCACACGGATCCAAAGGAGTATATCGGATTGTTGGCTCGATTTGGTGTTAAAATAGAGATTTCCATGCATTTTCTTCATCCTATGTGTAGATCCATATAGATCCATTGTTCATGATGATGTTACATCCATTTTATCATATGTTAACCTATGCAAGTTCATTCATCAAGTTTGTAGAGAGATAACCCATGTTTTCATGCTTATTGGACTTTCAACTCTTTAATTACGAAAATGCCATTATTGTTATAATTGTCTACTTAGATCATTTTTGAATGCTTGATTGCTTGGATTGATGTTTGATTTGATTGATTGTTATGAACTAGATGATTGATGATTAGATTTAGACCAAAGGTGATTCAAAAGCTAAGGGAAAGGCTCTTGAATTGGAAAAGCTGCTCGTAGCATATGTAGCGGGATGATGAAGCTCTTATGCATAGATTTGATGATGTGATAATGAGATGAGGCTTTGCGAGGATGTAATGAAGCGAGGCAATCATGTGATGAAGACTTGGTCTAATCCAGACGGGATCATTCCAAGCATGTTGATAACTCGGTGATATGATTCGAGTTGAGGATAATGAATGGATATGAGAATAGTCGTCGAGGAGGATGACTAGGAGGCTTGGATAGCATCGTTGTTTAAGGTTCTAGCATGCTCTAAGCAAGAGTACGTTTGGGCAGATTCGATAGTCCCAACGGCCAACTGTTGATGGTCGAGTACTCTGGGCAGATTCGATAGTCCTAGGCACGGGCTGCGACGACGTGCGGGAGTTATGTCTAGAACCGGGGTTTCCATTAGCCCTTGACGGACGGCTGAAAGAATGTGCCGGTCATTCAATTAACGGTGATATCGAAGCAACGATAACAGTGATAGCCAGAGTCATGGATGTTTGGTTGTATCGTCATTCGGACTCAAGAGCGGTATTTTCTGGGTGCTTATCTGATTTAGGCCTTGGTACTTGGAAAACATCGCCCTTGACTCGAGTGATAGTAGTTTTACTTTAAATTGTATGCTCTGCTATGTTTGCTTCTGCTTAGTGTGTGTCTGGGGGCTATCACTGTAGAATGAGGTTGGAGTGGGAGGGTGGTATTCCTATTCCTTTTCCTTTATGCTCTTTTGGTATGTTGTTAGTTAATTTATTGCTCACTAAGACTGTTGTCTGACTCAAGGCTTTATGTTTTAATTCTTATTGCCTTGGGCTGTTCGTCCATTTTGGGACGGGCAGACTAGGAAGCAGGTGGCAGGTGCTGTTCTCTTCTCACGATGCTGATATCGAAGACGAGCTAGAGGGTTGCATATTATCTTCTTATTATATGTACTGGATATTCCGCTGTTTTGTATTCTCTGAGAGATATGTAGTGAGGCTGGATGTATTGACTATGTGGATCCTTGTATTCAACTATTATGGAGTTTTATATGATGTCATTTTGTTCTGTAAAGCTTCACTATACATATGTTCTATTGTATTTTGTCCATGCGCTGTGAGTAATACGATAGATTCTGTTGTCTTTAAATCTTACCTTGACAATCGTCCATGGTCGCCTGGCACACTTTACAGCGCTCTTTCTCTAGATTCGGTGCAGGGGTCATGGGCGGTCGTCACAGGGGTTCTCCAGTAGTGTTTGTAAGAAAACATGATGGTACCTTGAGAATGTGCATAGATTACAGGGAAATAAATAAAGTAACCATCAAGAATAAATACCCATTGCCTAGAATAGATGATCTCTTTGACCTACTCAGTGAAGCTAAAATATTTTCTAGGCTAGACTTAGCATCAGGATTCCATCAAATGAAGGTTGAAGACTCAAGTGTTAAGTATACTGCATTTAACACAAGATATGGCTTATATGAATTCTTGGTTATGCCATTTGGTTTGACAAATGCTCCTTCATATTTTGTTGATTTAATGAATAGAATATTTAGAGATTATTTAGACAAGTTTGTACTGATTTTTATTGATGACATTTTGATTTATTCTAAGACAGTGGAAGAGCATAAAAATCATTTGCATTTAGTTTTGTCAAGACTAAGGGAAAATGATTTAAAGGCAAAATTTTCAAAATGTGCATTTTGGAAAGAAGAAGTGCATTTTCTTGGGCATGTTATCTCTGCCAAAGGAATATCAGTAAACCCTAATAAGGTAGTGGCAATCCAAGCATGGAAAAGGCCTAGTACCATCAGTGAGATTAGGTCATTTATGGGGATGGCAGGATATTATAGGAGATTTATAAAAGATTTCTCAAAAATATCATCACCACTTACCAATTTAACTAGAAAGAACCAAGCCTTTGTATGGACAGAAAAATGTGAGCAAGCTTTTATCAAAATAAAGGAAGCCCTGATTAATGCACCAGTATTGAGAGTGCCAGAAGGAAATGAAAATTTGGTTGTGTATACTGATGCAAGTGGCTCTGGGTTAGGGGCTGTGTTGATGCAGCAAGACCAGGTGGTAGCCTATGCATCTAGGCAATTAAAGCCACATGAAACCAGATATGCAACCCATGATCTTGAACTAGCAGCAGTTGTGTATGCTTTGAAACTTTGGAGACATTATTTGTTAGGTGCCAAATTCATTTTGTACACTGATCATAAGGCACTGAAATATTTATTCTCACAAAAAGATTTGAACATGAGGCAACATAGATGGGTAGAGTTCCTAGCTGCCTATGATCTAGATATACTGTATACACCAGGCAAGGCAAATAAAGTTGCAGATGCCTTGAGTAGACAACATGCCAAGGTAGCCATGTTGATGATGGAAGAGTTTAGGGATTTGTCTATACTTACTGATTTGGAAATTGAGGAAAACAGTAAGGTACAAATGATGGCCATTGAAGAAGGTGAAGGTAAAGGGAAATTAAGTATGATATCTCTGCAATCAGATTTACTTCTTAAGATTGGGAAAATGCAGGAACAAGACCTAAACATGGTGGAAAAGAAAATGCTCATATCAAAAGGGGAGGAAGTAATAAATTATCAAGTTGATAAAAATGGTTATTTAAGGAATAAAAATAGGATATGTGTTCCAGAAAATATAGAATTGAAGGAGGAAATATTAAGTGAATACCATAGGAGTAAGTACTCCATACACCCAGGTAGCACCAAGATGTATCAAAATTTGAAAAGAAATCTTTGGTGGAAAGGGATGAAGTCAGATGTGGCCAGATGTGTTGCAAGGTGCATGACTTGCCAACAAGTCAAGGCAGAGACACAAAGGCCATCAGGACTATTGCAACCCCTTAGTATACCACAGTGGAAGTGGGAGGATATATCTATGGATTTCATAGATGGTCTGCCTAGATCTAAGAAGGGAAACACAAGTATATGGGTAATAGTGGATAGGCTAACTAAGGTAGCACATTTTATCCCAGTTAAAACAGAAAGAAATGCTCCAAAATTGGCTCAAATATTCATGAAAGAGGTAGTAAGGTTGCATGGCATACCCAAAACCATTGTGAGTGATAGGGATACCATCTTCACCTCAAGATTTTGGAAAAGTTTTCAAGAGGCCATGGGGAGTGAATTGTGCTTAAGCACTGCCTACCATCCACAATCAGATGGTCAAACTGAGGTGGTGAACAAAGTCTTAGAGGATTTGTGGAGAGCATGCACACTGGACTTTGGAGGCAACTGGGAAGACCACCTCCATCTAGCTGAATTCACATACAATAACAGTTACCAAAGCACCATAGGGATGGCACCATTTGAAGCCTTATATGGCAAGCCATGTTTATCACCTATATGCTGGGTAGAGACTGGAGAAAGGGCTGTTCTAGGACCTGAATATGTTAAAGAAACTACAGAGAAAATTGGGTTAATAAGAAAAAGAATAGCAGCAGCTCAAGATAGGCAAAAGAAATTTGCAGATAGGAAGAGAAAGCAAGTGGAATATGAAGTGGGAGACTTTGTTTTCATCAAGATTTCACCTATGTAGAATGTCATGAGATTTGGCAAGCAAGGTAAGCTTACACCAAGGTATGTTGGACCCTATAAAATTCTGGAAAGAATTGGTTCATTGGCTTACAAATTAGAACTACCAGAGGAAATGAAAGCAATGCATAATGTTTTTCATGTGTCCCAACTTAGAAGATGGGTACATGATAAAGAAGACATTTTGGAAGAGCCTACCAAAATTCAAATAAATCCTGACTTGGTTTATGAAAAAGAACCAGTGGGGATTGTAGCCAAGGAAGAAAAGAAATTAAGGAGCAAAACCTTGAAACTAGTTAAGATCCAGTGGAGTAGTGATCCTAATGACTGCACATGGGAGTTAGAGGATAAGATTAGAATGGATTATCCTAAGCTTTTTGCAAATTAAAAGGTAATTTTTTTTTTCTCTGGAAATTTTTTTTTTTGTTATGCATGGTTGATATGGTTGAATTTGTTTGCTTATGCATATGTTTGATAAGTTTTCAGAAAAGAAAATGATGCTTGTTATAAATGTTAGAAAAATTGTGAGGACACAATTCCTAAAAGGAGGGGTGAATGTAATACCCCAAAATTTTGGGAAAAATCATTTTTGTAAAATGATTTAATTTTTGAAATATTTAGATTTAAATATGGTGAAATTTCTGGAATAAATAGTGTGCAAGTATATGTGTGCACGTGCACACTGAAATGGCACAAGGAAGAACTCCAGATTTCTTGGATTTAAAACAAGGATTAAAAAGCAATACAAACATGATTTTGCAACATGGATATTTGATTTCTGGAATTATATGGATCATCTTAGAAAATAAGAAAAGTAAGTTTTACTTTAAATCAGTAAACAGATTTTATTTAAAACCCAGAAAAGAAAATTTTACATATATATATATATATTATAAGGATTTGTAAACCTGTATACATATAGGTGCATATGTTTCTGAAATTAAAGAGGAATTAAATAAGCCTAGATAAGATATGTATACAAATATACATTTTTAAGTACTGAAAAGTATATATATATATATAAGCAAGTGAAACTATAACATTAAAATGACATGAAATGTGATACAAGTCAATATGCTTGTGTAGGCAAAAATAGCAAAGGGAATTCTCAGGAATAATTAAAATATAAAATAGGATAGTCACACTTTTAACATGACTAGGTGAGTGGCCATTTTCTGAAAAGTAAAAGAAAGAAAATGCAGCCTTTAAATTGGTTAATATGGCCGGGGTATTATGAATGAAAAATGCATGATGCTAGCCAGGACAGAAATGGAATTCTGTTTTAACAAAACCCTAGTGGAAAAAATGCATATAAATAGGCAGTTTTAGCCAGTAGAATAATCTTTACCCCGAGCTGCACAAAAATAAGAAAGGAAGAAAAATATTGGAAGGAAGGAGAAAACACTCATACAAGGATTTTCTGGATTAATAAGAGGAAATATTTAGGTGAGTAACCTCACTGAGTTCATGGCATTAAGACCTGAGATGAGGCAGCCACTTTTTATATTGCCATTTATATATTTCTGGTTTTGATGATTTCATCAATGCTTTTTGGATGTCTTATTTTAAATCTGATACGATTTAATATGGATGATTTTGATGATCTTTGATTGGTTGAGACATTTGTCTTTGGATGTGTATCATACTGTTTTTATTTATACTCATAAATGTTAAAGTCTAGGATCTTAAAATTATATAGAGAATACTCTCAACTGTTATAGATCTATGGCATGGAAACTTTACAAAAAATGTTGGGAGCTGCATTATACTTGGTATAAGTGCTGAGGCTTGAGAAGAAAAAAAAATGTTAAGGGTGCAATAGAAATTTTCTAAGTGCTGAGCCCTTAATCAAATCAAAAAAAAAACCCACAAGCTTAAATTATGATTGAACCAGATCCTGAATCTGAATCAATCATAAAGGCTTGCAGATCAATATAATAAGAACATGCCATGCCTCTTTTTACAGTTGAAAATATTCTTATATTTTACTAAGATCAAGACATATTGACCCCATTTAGGAAATAACTGTCTGCTCATTTCTGAGGAGAATTATGCTAGGAAAAATTATGGATGTTTCCATGTTTGCAGTGACATGTTCACTTAGCATATTTGATGATAGGATTTAAGTCAATACACTAGTAAATAAACTAGGGAACGGAAGGCCAAGAAGGCTGCTGGAATGCTTGTCATATTTGAAGTATGCAAGTTGGCACATGGTTTGTTTAAGCCCTTAGATCTTTGTGCAATGATGTGAATTAGTTCATTGCAATGTGTCCCCGTGATTCCTTAATAGCAGATGAGGCAGGAATTTAAATTGAATTATACAACCTGTAAATGAAGAAATAGGAATATGGATATTTCTTAGGTTGAATGGTATGGAACCAAGATGGTTCTAGTGAATGCAATTGTTGCAAATAGATAATTATGTTTGCATGATTATGTATGCAAGTGTAAGAATGATAAATGAATATATCATACCTGAATCAACTTAATTATACTATGTTAAAATAATTGATTGCAGAAATTTTGCTTAAATAACCAGTTGGTGCTCTTATATTCTCTATTGCTTAATATCATGAATGTATTGATGTTACTCATACCAGATCATAGATCTGACCCTTGTTTGCTCATGGCATATGGGGTGTCTCATTTTAAAATGAGGCAGCCACTCATGCTCTTTCAGGTAACCCAGGCACTAAGTAAAAATGAAGTTATGGCTATTATGGAGGAGTGAATGAACATGCTAGCTAGTTTCAATAAGAGCTTAAATTGATTATATCTGCATGTATTCAGGAAAAATTTTATGTTTCTAAGATTTCCAGTCATGTAATGAATTCTATTATGGTTAAATGGACCAGTTGTATCATGTTAAATATATTGTTATGCACTAAGGTTTAAAATCTAAAAGAAATATCTGAGTGGGGAACAAGGAAATGAGTTTAAGTATTGATATGGATGCTTGGAAAAGAAATTTGCATATGTAGGTGAGCTACTGTTTTGCATAATTTATATTATGTATTAGTAAATCTTGAGACATAACAGAGCACTGAGTTTCAGAATAAAATCTGGATTTAGTTAGAAGTAAACTTATAAGGATTTTAGTTTTCCTTTTTACTGAAATGCTTTGTAAATAAGTTTAAATTCATTTCTGAATCGTATTGAGAAAAGTAAAATGTTTTTAAAATCTTCAGACAGAATGCAATGAATGGTATCTCCATTGCTTTGAACTAGTGTGTAGCAGATACAGGATACATGAGTTAACCAGCTTCAAATAAATGAAGTATTGGTTGATCATTATAGATTGTATTTTGAAAATAAAAATGCATTTCAAAAGCTTAGTACATTTAGCAATTGTTTCACCCAGTTTTCTGGAAAATGAGCAAGATATTGACATGTACATGTATATCTGTGTACATGTTGATGTTTGGGCAAAAATATAAACCCAAATTCCTAGAACAGTTGTAGGAATGGGTATCAAAAATAATAAAGTAAGAAATACTGTTTTGTATGTTAGATTATAGGCAAAAATTAAATATATATGTGCAGATATAGGTAGATATCAGATTTCTAACCATACAGGAGAAAAATAAAAAGAAAAACAAAAATTGTGTTTGAACCGACCAGCATAGCACTCGAACTCGTGACCTCTCATGTATAAGTTAGGCGCGTTTCCATTACGCCTAGATGTTGCTTGTGTTCACTTATGATCCACTTTCTTTTAACCTGAGTTTGATACTATGCAGACTTTTACACAATCATCCATATTAAAAGCTTGCTTTCCACTGATTATTACTTGATCATTTCTTAATTAGAATAACAGACTAAAGTACATGTTTCCAGTGGATTCTATGGTCAAAAATCAATTAATCTGAATTGCTAAAATCTAAATCAAACAGAATGTTCTTGTACAACAAATAAAAAAAATAAAGTATATACTCTGAATATAAACAAGAGGAACACATACATCTTCATATGTATGTGTATGTTATTAGAAATACACTGATATATTTATATTGGTAAGTTATCTTGATCCTGGATATATTTTGTTTATTGGAGAAAGAAAATGACCCTGGGAAATATATTTGTAATGAATGATATATCTATATATCATCTCTTAAAAAAAAAAATCCTTATGAAATTAGGGTGGAAATAGGAGGGTCATTTCATGTACTCTGATGATGTATTGTATAAACAGATATAGTTTTTGATTTGTGTAAAGATCTGTTGATATATATTATATTTTATTCCGCTGCGATGGTTAGATTCTGATGTTGTTTTCTATTTTTCTTCTTCTACCTCTTCTTCTTAACTAAAATGGTTCGATTTTCCAAGTCTGGAAAGTCGGGTCGTCACAGAAAGCTCGTAAAATTCATATTAATAATACTGAAGGTGATAGAACTTTTGAAATTGAATTTGGAAGTGTTTTGTTCAATTTTAAAGATGTACTGTTTAAATGGATATTTAAAAATAGCCTTCCGAGACACAGTCTCGAAATTTGACGAAACCAGTTCCATTGGATTCGTAATATTGTATTATTATCGGGTTTCAATTTTCGTAGCGATTGGAGTTGTTGTGGGAGCGTACGACATATAAACGCATTGAAAATTTTACTGAGACGATTTGAATTTAAATAATATACCATCCAAATCACAACCGAAATAATTTCACATCAGTTTTTTTTAAGCTTTCATTTCGTGGTCACTGTAGCTGTCTGTACAATGTTTCCTCGTTCCTTCCTCAACACGCCGTTACATATGTGACGACCCGGAATTTTAAGCATTTGAAATTGGAATATTTAATTTGTTTTAAATATTCAAAAGAGTAAGTTTAATATAAATTTCAAATATCAATATTTATTGGATAATTTAATTATTGAATTAAGCAATTGAGAATAGGGTAAAATAGAGAATCCTGAGTTTTGAGCCTGTTAAAAATAGTTAAAGGTTCAGAAAATTTATATTGCTAATACTGGAGATGATAAAACTTTTAAATTTGAATTTCAAGGTGTTTTGTTCTGTTTTGAAATTATACTGTTTAAATTTAAATTTGAAAAATAGCCTTCCGAGGCACAGTCTCGGAATTCGACGAAACCAGTTCCATTGGATCCGTAATATTGTTTTATTATCGGGTTTCAAATTTCAGGGTGAGTGGAGTTGTTTTGTGATCGTACGGTATATAAACGCGCTGACATACATATCGAGAATTCACTATAATAAAATATATATATTGGCTAAATCAGGTACAGTTGAGTCCCTTTTCAATCGTACGTTTCTTTAGCTTCTGTAACACGCGAACGTCTCTTTGGGATAGCCGACCTACTCTCTTCATCCAACAATAGCAAACACTCAGCTTAAAAAAAATTGGCAGCCGATTCAAAAATCGATTTTTCAACCATCTATCCTTATTCAAAACAAAATCGAACGAAGCCCTTTCAGTTCGAATTTAAAACGAATCGCGATCTCGTTCGAGGCGGTGGTTCGATTCGAGTTGGTTCGGGAGTTCGCGAGCAAGAAGGGGAGGCGACCGGGAAGGCGAAGACACCATGAGGAAGGAGGGCTGGTGGGTCGCGATTTGATTCCACGTTCGAGTGTGGCTTCGACAGAAGTTCGACAATTCGGGTTATGTTCGATCCTCGATGATGGAGGCGCGGCCTGGGCTTCGCGAGCGCTGAGGGATGGGGGCACTGGTTCGAGGCAGAACGTGGTCGCAATGGGATGAATGTCGAGTTTTAGCGATTGGGAATCGAATCTGGAACACGACGAGCATTGCGAGCAGTTAGGGTCGTTTGGATGTGTGCTTGGGTTTTGTTTCTGTCAGGAGGTAATCGATAATTATTTAAATTACATTTAATAGGGTGATTCAGTAAATAGTGTATTGTTTTTAAAAATAAATGTTTGTCAAGTAAAAATAACAACAGTAGGGTAATTTAAATTTAAACATCTTAGTTTAATGTGTATGGGTTTAAAATATATGTTAAATAGAAAAAAAATTAGATCTTTAAAACCTATGTAGATCATTTTAGAAATAAAATATATACACATTTTTAAAATATACTATATTATTTTAAAACAATGTATTTTGGGTGATTAATCTGTTTTATTAACTTTTAATTTTTTTTTACTAAAGATCTTTAAAAAGGGAATTAGTTTAGAATTTAGTTATTTAAATTAAACCATTAGTTAAAAATTTAAAACTATTAAATGGCAACTAAATGTTCGGGAGTTCAAATATTAATAAATTGTATAATATTTATTCAAGGTTCGAAATCTGAAAAGAAACAAGCTGGTCTGGAATGGAATTGCAAACAAATAATAAAGGTGAGTTAATCTCACTCATCTGGCTAATTTAAATTTAAATGGTTAAATTTAAATAATTGATTGGATGATTGCATTGATTGATGTGCTATACTATATATAGTAGTATATAGCAATATATACATATTGGCATATGTATATATTGGAATTGTTGATATTCCCGCATTATATAGCGGATGATATTTTATAAACCTATATACCGCGATATTCCACCTCGAAGTGGAATTGGTATTGTGCTAACATCTGTGGATGCAGGGAAACAGGTTGGAGGGATCCAACTGGATTCCTCAAAATATTTAATTTTGTTTAAATATTCTGTGATATGATTTTTGATATCCTGTGATGAATTATATGGATAATTGGATGTTATGGTTTGGTTGGATCAATTTGGATGTGCTGAATTATCAAAATCTCTAAAATGGAATTTTTGAAAAGAAATAAAAGAGTAAATTTTTAAGTAAAATAACTATAAAGAGTTTGGAATAAATTTGAGAATAAATCTGATTAATAATAAAAGTGATTTCCAAAATTTAAAATAAATATGGAAAAGAGGAATTTTGAATAAACCGAGAAATATTGAATTTAAAAACTTATGTGATATTATTTAAAGGAATAAATAATTTATTTTAATTCAATGTAATTAAAAAGAAAGAAGGAATTTGGGAAATTTGAAACTGGTGTTTCAGTTCAAAGATTTTAAATCATAATGAGTAATAAAATCTGGAAGTTAATGAATTTGGAAACAAATGGATTAAGTAAGGAAATTTATTTCAAAGTAAAATCAATTGGAAAATCAATTGTAAATTGATTTAAATATTTGGGAATTTGAAATTTAAAGAGAAGTGAGATTTTGGAAACTGGGTTTATAAAGTAAAATAAAATATCAGTGGATATTTGAGAATATAAATTCAAGATGGGAATTTATAAAAGGATATGGTTTGTTTTAAAAATAAATGTTGATTTATTTTTAAAAGATGAGGATGAGAAGTGTATTTCTCTGGATAGCCAAGTACGTTTTCAAAGCAATTTGAAATATAATTAAAGGTTTTATGTATGTTTTAAACAGCATGTTTTAGGAAATTTGTCTTTTTAAATGTTAATTTCCAAAGTAAGATTTTCAAAACCTATTATTGTAGTAATTATATAAAAGTGATTTGGTATTATGTTTTAAAGGAGAAATTTAGTTTATATTTATAAAGTGGTTTTATTTTAAATATTCTTAAAGTATATATTTTAATAAAGTATTAAAGTAGTTTTATAATTTCAATGTTATAAAGTATATTTATAGTAAAATGTTTTTAAATTATTTTAAAATCTAAAAGTATTTTGTACTTGGTGTTTCAGTGGAAATAAATATTTGGGAAATGCATTCCGTGAAAGGAAACTGTTTTGGAATTGTTTCAAAGGATTGAAAATGGTAATATATCTTGCGAAGATATTTTGAGGTTAATAAATAATCTGGGAAATTATTTATTGTTTGATGGATGTTATGAATGTTAATTGATAGTTAAAGAACCGACTATCAATATTGGCCAATGCGTTGATCGTTTCGAAGAGACCGGGATCGGGTTTCCGTATACCGGGATTCTAGGTCTGGAGACTCGAATACCACTTTGATCCGGTTTGTATGTTTCGTGTAACGTGTTCGGAGTCGAAGATGGAGCAGTGAAGTGCAAGGGCTAGTCGCTACTAATCTTGAGGATATTTCCAAAATGGATGTAGTAGGAATAGTGCCTTCGGTTCCGTTCGAACCCGGAACGGACTTGTATGGATGAATGCTTTCGTGACATCGTCAGGTGGACGATGGGCATTCTAAGGGATATGTTCTATAAAGGTATCGTTTAGCCTTGAGCCTCATCAACCGGGAATGACTGAAAATCAGGGGTTATGCAGCAAGGCTTCGTGGGTAGCCCCCACTTGAGAGTAAGGTCATCCCTGTCTAGATGTCCCTTTTTATTTCGGCTTAGTGGTGCGGTTGCTGATCCCAACCGTGGGGTGATTTTATTCGGAATTATCCAGTAAGGGATGGTTCCGGCCTTGTGTTGCAGGGGATTGGGAGTAATCCTCGGTACTGTGATCTAGGCCACGTACTGTGATAGGTGGTACCCTAGTGCCTAGTCATTGATGGAAATCCATTCTCCCTACGTGCCTGTACGGTTTTGATTGTGCCCAACTATTGTTGAAATGTGAGATGCAAGCATTTCAGCTAGATTCTATTTTACTTTCTATAGACACTATTATAATATCAGACGGATTTTGATATAAAATGTTTTGGCTATCGTAAGGTAAAAACCTGACATGTTTATTTGTGGCGTGGTCTTACGAGATGCTTTTGTTTTCAAAGGATTTTGAAACTTTAATAATAACTTTAATAATCAATTTGAGTGTGATTTTCTCACGCTGGTTTTCCAGACTGACTCAGGTGTTATTTTATTATAATGCTCGGGTCAGACCGAGTATTATAGGTTACAGGATTTGATGCTGTGGAGCTCAGGGATGAGCTGGATGGCGAGACGTATCTCCCTTACTTGTTTATATATATATATATATATTCCGCTGTGTTGATTGATGTACTCTGTTGTATTTAGGACATGATATGATTATTGTCCAGTTGTATGTAAGTGCACTCTGATGTATACTCTGATGATGTATTGTATAAACAGATATAGTTTTGATTTGTGTAAAGATCTGTTAATATCTATTATATTTTATTCCGCTGTGATGGTTAGATTCTGTTGTTGTTTTATTTTCTTCTTCTACCTCTTTCTTCTTAATACAAATGGTTCGTATTTTCGTTCTTCTTGAGTTCATTAATGGAAATTAATGTCAATTCAAGAGGTACGGATTAGCGGGTTGTTACAGTGGTATCAGAGCTTAGGCTAGAGATAACCTTGGCTCTGGTGGGATTTCTCATTGAAATAGAGTCCATAGTACTCTAAAATGAGTTTGAGAGTATTAATAGATACGAGCGCGTATTTGTTAGTGAATATAAAATTGTTTTATATTGTGTTGACTTATCGGTTGAGTGTTTATGGATTCTGGTCGATGTGTGGGACGCCACAACATCGATAGGGGTTTCTAAACTCTTAAACAAGATAAACCGACACAATATTGTTTTAAAATGGGGTAAATGAAATAATTTTACCCAAATTATTTTTGTATATGAAGGAAATAATTTTTATAAATTATTATAGTTATATTTGGATGTTTGGTTGTTAGATGATGATAATAAATTATTATCATTAGGAGGAAATTGAATAAGAAATTGAAAACTTATAACCAAAGTTAAGAAAATAAATTCAGATAATAAAGTGAAAGTTGTAACTATGAATTATAAATATGATTTATAATTAGGAATAGGATTCCAGAAAATATTTGGAAATAAATCGGAATGGGTTTCAAATTTGGAATTTTGAGAAAGGTTTAGATCCCTTGGAAGTTGAAAGCAGTTTTCAAAAGTTTTGGAGAGATTTGGAAATTAAAAATATTTGAAATGTTTTTTTTTTTTAAAAAGAAAAGAGATAAAAGCACTAAACTCTCAATGGTCGCTGGAAAATAACCTCGGTGATGACTGCAGCATCATCGGTGTTCATTTTCGAGTTTCCAAAAGAGGAATTGCTACCTAGATGTATGGGATGGTGTTTGTTTGCAAAACTGAGTTTGGTTTTGAAATTGAAAAGGGTTTTGGGTATAGTTGATTTCAAAAGTGATTTGAAATTTTGAAATTGTTTAAACTCTGGAATCTTATTTAAAGATGTTTATGGAATAATAAAAATATATTGGCTAAATAAAATGTGAAATTCCAAGTTAAAAGTAAAATGTAAATAAGTTTGTGACTTATAAAATTTGGAAGAAAAATAGATAAGCCAAATAAAATTGTTTGTAATGGTAATAAATATAATCCAAAACTTAAATTATTAAATAAATGGAGCTCCAGTAAAATAGTTAAAGTGATTTTTGAGATAAAAATCAAATGATTGGATTGTAAAGGAAATATGGAATATGGAATAAATTGAATGACATTATTAATAAATTGAAGGATGAATTGATAATGTGAGTTGGAAATTAAAATGGATAAAGAGAATGGGGTTATTGAATTGATGATAATCAAATAAAATGAGAATGAACTTAAGTTATGAAATTGAAATGATTTGAAGTAAATTAATTTAAGTTTGAAGTTATGGAAGCTTGGCTTCAGATGAAAATGAAAGTCCATTAAATAAAAGTTTGAGTTCAATTACTTAGGAAATGGTTATTATTATGCAATTGAAATAGGTGTTGAAACCATATAAATTGCTTATGAAAATTATTTTGGGTATATTGCTTATGTTATACATGTGTTTAGCTATTGTAATTAAGTGAAATGTTAATAACTTTGTATATTAGTCACTTACCTGTTTAAGTTGAGTTAGTACAGGTACCGGGAAGCCGTTTGGCTAGATTTGATTGCGAAATTTGCTAAAATAAATAGCTGCTTGCTTAAAAATGCTAAAATAAGGTACGCTTACGCAAAAATTCAAAATAGGAGATATGAACTGCATATATTGATATATATTGTGATTTCCGGCCTGAGGCCGATGTATATATATTTGTGCATCCTGCGATATCGCAGAAGTCCCTCCGTACAAGGGAGACTCTACCAAAAATTTCCGTAAATTTTGGGAGTCAGATTTTTTTTTAAATGTTGGAAATTTTCATTAACGATAAGTAATTTAAAATTGATAAGCATAAAGAATTGAACTGAATATGGAAATCTAATTGAAGTGTGTATATAAAGTAGGGTGAAATCAAAGAAGTTGAAGAAAGAAATAGCTTGCAAACAAACTTTTATTTGAGATATGAAAACAAATTAGCAAGTGAAACTACTAAAGAAAATGGTCAATTAAATATTGATTGAGATAAGATGAATAAAAATTCAGTATTTAGGGTTTGAAACCAAATTGAATTCTAATGGAATTGTATAGACAAAAGTGAATAAAATTGAATATAAACTTCAAGAATGAAGTGAAACAAATCCAAGAAGTATATAAAATGTTTATCTTGAACTTAAGAAATGAATAGTGAATTCTTAAGAAAATTTGGTACTAAAAGTATGCTAAGTGAATAATTGAATTAAGGTTGAAACTATAAATTGTGAGATGGGAAAGTTGTGAATAAGTGGATAACAATCAAAAGGAATGCGAAATAAAAGAGAATTGATATAGTTGATAATCAATTGAAATTAATACGTAGGATGTACGTATATTATTTTATTCGCATAGCTATTTGATTCGGATTCGAGCACAGAATTTCGAGGTAATTATACCGATCCGAGTTGGGATTTTTCACTCGATTTACGACGGCGAACCTGGATATGGATTGTTGATTGATTCTGGATATTCTCTATCATAGTTTGTGGTTATGTAAGGAGGATGACGGTTTCTGATCAAGAAACCAGATCTGAGTCTGCACTAGGAAGCCGGGTGGACGATACTAGTTCGGAAATGAAATTGTGTGATCGAGTAAGCGATCGAATTTGATATTGCGTACGGATGATATATGTGCATCGTACGGGCTTAAGTAAAACAAATATTGGAAATTTGTAAAGAAAAGTATAAAATGACTTTGGAATGGTGATTGGATATTATTGCTTAGTGGGATATATAGGTGTATAAAAGCAATGGATAAATTGGGATTTTTGATTTTAGAAGATAAAATTTAATGGCCCGACAAAAGGTATGTATTTGAATTTCTATATGAAATTTGATTGGGTTTTTGATCCAGCCACTTGGCTTTTTGTTTTTTTTTTGAGATTGGGAGGCCGTAGAGCCATTTTGTAGTTGTACCGAGCTAGCCGCGCAAAGGAGACGATGGCGAAAAATTTCGGAAATTTAGGAAGTTAGAAAATTTTTGGAAAATTTGGATAATTCAGAATTTGAATTCATATTTAAATTTGAATGGATAAGTAGGTGGTATGGGTTGAACTTATGAATAAGTTTGGGAAGTTAAGAAAAGGGTTAGTGGGGTCCATGATAAAAGATTTGTTTGGTAAGTTGTTAAAAACTATTTGGGGTTGAGGAAATAGTTAATGGGTTATGGATCATTCTTCCTAACTAGTAATTTCGGGGACGAAATTCTTTTAAGGGGGGAGGAATGTTGTGACGCCCCACCTCTATACCCACGCTAACCAAGAACACTACGATGTAGTGCTGTCAATTAGTGCGGAGGATAAGGCTGTGGAGGAGCGACCATCCATGTAACTTCTTTGTGCGAGCACCGATACGTCAGATAGAATATGTAATGACCCGCCACTCATTCCACAGAATGACGTATCATCAATAAGAAAGAAAGGGATAGAAAAGAGAAAAGAAGAGAAGAAAGAAAGAAACAACAACAACGATCTCACAGCGGAACGAATAAATTATATTAATAACATAAACTATTACATAGTATACAACAATTTACAGAGTTACACAGCATATACATCACTTACTAGACAGTTATAACCATCTGTCTAGACATTACAACTCAAATACAAGACAAGACACTATCACAGATATCAACACAGCGGAATACTATATCTACGAACGCCGAAGCCTCCTGCTCCATTGCTCCTCCAGAATATTCGTCAAAGCTAAACCTGAATCCCTTGGCTACTCGTAAAAATTTGAGTACCCAAGAGTTTATAAAGCAGAAATAAACACTTGGGTCAGACATGGGTCTGGTGTGAGTAACAGGTTAAACTTGCTTAACTTCAAAACCTTTAGAAAGAAAAGGTATCACGTAAGACTCCCCACAAATAAACATGGGTAAGTTTTTACCTTATGCTAACCAAAACATTTGATAGGAAATCTGATTTTATTATAATAGGGTCTAGGGTTTTCAAGTAAAATATAGAAATAGCTTGTGACGCCCCACCTCTATACCCACGCTAACCAAGAACACTACGATGTAGTGCTGTCAATTAGCACGGAGAATAAGGCTGTTGAGGAGCGACCATCCGTGTAACTTCTTTGTGCGAGCACCGATATGTCAGATAGTATAGAATGCATATCATTTAAGGAGGAAATCCGACATACCGATACAAACTCAAAGCTATCACACGGTGGCTATATATAATCTTCGGAAACAAATATAGAAATAAACGTAACATAAATCAGTCACAGACAATTCATATCACAAAGGCGGAAATAGATATGAATATAACACATGAAAGTGTACATCAGAGTAGTGGACAAATAAGATCCACAATAACACAAAATAAAAGATACAAGTGCAAGACAACAGAATATGTATACATCAAGGAATCTCAATCTCAAATGTATACGACAAAAACTACTAAACTAGAGTAGTTAGCCAAAAAGTCGGATGATGGCTCCAGATAGGAAGTCATGAGGAAGCACCTGTAAAAATCTCAGTCTGACCCGAGTATTATTTAAGAAGAAAATAATAAACGGATCAGTCTAGCTATAATTATCAGATAAAATGAGATAGAATATGAGATATGATAATAGAACGTATGATAACAAAAAGGTGTCATACTATGAAAAGTATACATTAGAAATCCCATAAAAGTCATACAATATCTCAATAATCTCAAAACAGAGAAAAGAATGTCATATTCTTAATTTAATTCACCAAGCCACATTAAAATGACATACTCATCAATGTCAATGGTAAAAGCTGGTGAAACATAAAATTCCAGAAATCAATCATTAGAAATCCAGAAATCACAAGAAAAGGATGGCCAATCCCAAACAGGAGCATGAAAGCCGGTACATTGACGCAGTGCAAACGGTACGTCCAATGAACCAGAAAGCCAAGACATCGATGTAGTACAAACGGTACATCAGATGAATCAAACATTGACGCAGTGCAAACGGTACGTCCAATGAACCAGAAAGACAGAGACATCGATGTAGTACAAACGGTACATCAGATGAATCGAAACACATTAAAAGTACTTGGGTTGCCAGCCCACAAAGAAATGAGACGAAGCTCAATAAAATGAAGTACAGTCCTTCATATGGACAAAGAGAGCATGAAAGCCGGTACATTGACGCAGTGCAAACGGTACGTCCAATGAACCAGAAAGCCAAGACATCGATGTAGTACAAACGGTACATCAGATGAATCAAACATTGACGCAGTGCAAACGGTACGTCCAATGAATCGGAACGACAGAGACATCGATGTAGTACAAACGGTACATCAGATGAATCGAACATTGACGCAGTGCAAACGGTACGTCCAATGAATCAGAAAGCTAAGACATCGATGTAGTACAAACGGTACATCAGATGAATCAAACATTGACGCAGTGCAAACGGTACGTCCAATGAATCAGAAAGACAAGACATCGATGTAGTACAAACGGTACATCAGATGAATCAAACATTGACGCAGTGCAAACGGTACGTCCAATGAATCAGAAAGACAAGACATCGATGTAGTACAAACGGTACATCAGATGAATCAAACATTGACGCAGTGCAAACGGTACGTCCAATGAACCAGAAAGACAGAGACATCGATGTAGTACAAACGGTACATCAGATGAATCGAAACACATTAAAAGTACTTGGGTTGCCAGCCCACAAAGAAATGAGACGAAGCTCAATAAAATGAAGTACAGTCCTTCATATGGACAAAGAGACATCGCACAATTGCTAGTCTAAATCATAAAATTGATCATCATGATCAGCGAGAAGTGTCAATCACACCAAGCTAGTAAATATATGAGTTTAGCTTCATGTCCCATAACCACTTGCTTAACTTAAATATTTACGAACAAGCTGTAAATCTTCACTAGGAAATTGTCACAAAAAGGGTTCAATCGAACAAGTCCAAGAGCTAACCGACGAAGTGAACGCAAGCGTTTCATACCACCCGTTTTACTAAGTCGTTTAAGTCGATTTCTCATTCGAGTGAAGTAAAGGCTTGTATATACTAGTAGATTGAAAATCGGTTTGAGGAAACGAACTTTTGATATTTAAAATAGTGTTGAAATCGCTTTGATGAAAGAGTGTTGATATTTACTATTAGTATTGAAACCTTCATATATCTTTAAAGTGACAAGTCATGAAACGATTGTAGAACAAATCAATTCACGTTCGAAGACGTGAGTAAAATCCAAAGAAGTCAATCCCAAAACCATCAAAGTACGACTTAGTGAAGGCAAGCTGTCTCGAGGAGCCAAACCGGTCAAACGACCAAGTACTAACTCGCGAACGACTTACGACTTAAGGGATAAGGTCATACGACCTAAGTGGAGAATGCCACGCGAGCTAGCAGAAGAACAGGTCAAACGACCAAGTACTAATCTCGCGAACGACTTACGACTTAAGGGAGGAATGCCACACGACCTAGCAGATAACAGGTCATTCGACCTAAGGGTAAGGTCGGTGGCGACCTACGACTTAACAAAGTCGAGCAACCTACGACTTAACGATTTAAAGCCAACGACCTAGGAGAAGAACAGGTCGAACGACCTAGGGGAAAACAGGTCAAAACGACCAAGTGCTAACTCGCGAACGAGTTACGACTTAAGAGGGTTCTGCGACCTAAGTGGGATGCGCGACCTAAGAGTTTAAGGGTCTTCGACCTAACGAGTTAAGAAGGTCCAACGACCTAAGAAAAAGTAGTTCATACGACCTATGAGTTCACGCGACCTAACAAGGCTAAGGACAAGGTCGGAGACGACCTACGACTTAAGGTTTTAAATCGCGAACGACTTAGTACTTGCTTATCTCGCGAACGACTTAAAGTCAATACGACTTAACGACTTAAGCTCAAATACGAGCTACGAGCTAAGGTCTATACGACCTAACGACTTATCTCAGTACGACCTAAGCCAGGACGAGATAGCAGAAGGCAACGACTTAAGTCTTAACTCGGGGACGACCTACGACTTAAGGTCATACGACTTAACAGTTTAAAAGCCAACGACCTAGGACTTAAGATCATACGAGCTACGACTTATCACATAACTCGCGAAAGACCTAGCGAAGGCAGAACACCCAGAACGACTCAGGCCTTTAACTCGTGAACGACTCAAGGAGTTAACTCGCGAACGACTCAAGAAGTTGACTCGCGAACGACTCAGGCCTTTAACTCGTGAACGACTCAGCGAAGGCAGAAACGACTTAACGCCAGAAAAATCACCAAAACGCTGAAAATCGAAGTTTTTCGCCAATCCAATCCAAACCAAATGCAAATGTTGATGCAAATACAATAGGGGATCATTCCCAACAGTCCAAGATAGATATAGGCAAGATGTGAGATCAAAAATCTCACCTTTTCACGGAATTTGATGAAGATGAAGCTCGGGGGCAAAGCAAAGATCAACCACAAGCTTGAATCAATGTCTTCACTTTGAATTTGGAGTTAGATGTTGAATTTGCTAAAGAATTTGAGCTTGGAATTTTAATTTCCTACTCCCTCCACCATTGTTGCTAAAGCTTCAAAGTTGAAGAAGTGATGAAGAGAAGGAAGGGGTTGGGCTGAGGTAGAAGAGGTGCAGCCCAAACCAAAAGCTCAACACAAAAAGTGACGAAAATTTCACAATCTCCAAACATATCGAAGTTTACACTCAAAAAGATCGCAAACGTCATTTTGAACTCAATGGGGGTGGTCTCGAGTCCTAATTTGACCGTATGCAAAAAGTAGCTTTTCGGTCTAACATCCGACTAACAATAAAATATTTAAGTATAAAATCGATAAATATGCGGGTTGTTACAGACTCCCCTCCTTAAAGAAATTGCGTCCTCGCAATAAGTAAGATGGAAATAAAAGAGTAACAACCATAAAAGCATATCAATACCAAAGAAAATTTGAAATGAGAAGTTCACCAAAAAGAGCATGAAAGAGAAAACCCGGACGAGTTCGCTCGATGAATTCTCTAGATTTCCCAAGAGCAATCCTTGGGATTTGAGAACCATAGAACTTTCACAAGAAGAACATCTTTATTTCAAAGACGCTCAACCTCCGAAGCAATGATGCGAATAAAATGTTGCTCAAAAGTCAAACGGACGAAAATTCAATTTCCACAATAACACCGGGCTCAAAAATAAAATTAGAATCCCTAAGGCATTTCCATAGTTGGAAGACGTGGAAAACGTCATGAATAACAGAAAATTGAGCCGGTGGAACGGCGTAGCACAAAAAGCGATACGCCTAAGAAACTGGAAACCCGAACATCTCCGAACACCGACGTAGTACAAAAACGGTACGTCCAATGAATCAAAGGCCATAAAAGAAATGAGATAAAACTCCATAAAAATGAAGTATGTCAAAACGTCCGATGAACTTGATAAAAAGATTATTCCTTTCGGACATCATCAAAGAATCAACAACTTGTTGCATATGAGTAAACGCATTGGCAACACGATTTCCCTTCTAGGAATAAAAGGAATATCAAAATCATAAGATGCAAGAGACTCAAGCCAATATTAAGTTCCTTATGAGAAAATAAATATTCCAAGGATTTATGATCGAGGTGGAGAACAAATTTCTCCCCCAAAAATGATGATGCCAAACTCTAAAAGCGAAAACAATAGCTGCGAGCACTAGATCATGAGTGGCATACCTAGCCTCGATAGGCTATACTATTTAGAAGTAAAAGAAAGAGAACGACATCCAAACCAATACAATTAGCATTGGTACAAACGATAAAGTCTTGGTTTCCATCGGGAATCACAAGAATAAAAGTAGCGGAAAAGAATTCTTTCAAATAATCTTCTTTCCTGAAAAGCTAGAATTTTCAAAAATTACAACTTACCTTTATATAATAATCTTCCTAGAAAAATTTGCATTTTTCAAGTCAATATATCGTGTCTGATTGTCTCATCAAAGTGTTTAGGAGATTCTTATCGATAACGTTGATCAAGCGCATCGACCAGAATTCTTAAATCACTCAATGGGCAATACAATCACAAAATCATCTTCAAGATAATAAACATGTTTCTTAAAAAAAAACTTTTAAGAATATTCTTTGTTTGCTTAAAGAAGAAAAATCCAATTGTACTTAAAAATAAATCTTATGAAAAAGATTTGCAAAATTTTTAAATTGCTATTTTCATCCAAAATCAATATATACAAGAATGGAGTCATCGAGATCGTAAAATACTCGATTCATAAAATGGATGAAATAAGCTGGATAAACTGAATGACATAACAAGTCATTCATAAGAATCATATTGAGCGCGGAATGCGGTAAAGGGAATGCTAACTCCCGCAACTCGTAGCAAATGAAAATCGAGGGCAAGGTCGAACTAAAATGACCTTAACATCACTCAAAAGATTTCTTAGGCGATAATCCTAAGACACGCTCAAAAATGTCTAAAGAAAAGGAATCAACCTGTTCTTTTGTTATAAAATAATGAGACGAAACCCATATCCAAAGAACTCGAATAATAATAATAATAATAATAAAAATGTTCACGAAATAAATGTCATCAAGGATAGAATGGATACCTTGACCATGGGAAGTGTCACTAGGGACTTGAACCACATTTAGCTTTCCCTCTCTCTTGTCCGGAAGTTTGGGGCATGAAGATAAAAGATGTCCCGAACCTTTGCAATAACGACAGAAAAATGGTTTCGGGCACTCATTTACATAGTGGTCCGTAAGGCCACAATTGTAGCATCGTCCACGACTAGAGGTAGGAGTCTTTGCTACCGAAGATTCTTGCTTCCCTTTCTTGTCGGGAATTGGATTAGGGCCTTTGAACTTAGTAGGCCTTTTCATGTTGTTGTTGAAGTTTTGTTTAGCACCCACAACTTCAACATCACACTCTCTATCGGCCTCTTCAAGACGAAGAGCGATATCAATAAGCTGATCAAATGAAACCTCGAGTTTCAGGAGTAATGGCTTCTTTAGATTCTTATTCAAGCCATAGACAAATCTCTGATTTTTCTTCAATGGGGTATTAATGTATTCAACCCCGTATTTAGAAAGAGATTCGAAAGATGCGACGTAGTTCGTCACAGAAGATTCACCTTGAACAAGGTCGATAAATCGCCGGGCCAAGGTTACTTTTTCAGCCTCCGGCACAAATTTCATTTCGAATCGCTCCCGGAATTGCTCCCAAGTGAGATCCGCTTCAACAATTTCAGAAATAAGGAGCTCATACCAATCCAATGCTCTTTCTTGGAGCATGCTAGAAGCCACTTGGACTCGGTGGAGATCAACAAGATTCATGCGAGAAAAGATGCGGTCGCATGATCTAAGCCAAGCTTGGATTTCAATAACACTCTCGGATCCCCGGAATGGCCTTCCACCCAAATCGGTATAATCTCTACACAAGCGTGCAAAACCGGTTCTAGGATGAGTAGGCTCTGAAATGGGTCCGATAGCTTGAGCATTCTTAACAAGATCTAGAAGCTGCTGGGCAGACATAAATACTCCCTCCTGAGGAGTAGCACTGGATTGACCGGCGCTGGGACGGCCAGATCTAACCATTTCTCTTCTTTAAGAAAGAAAGAAGAAGAAAAGGTTATTCTCAGAATGAATATCAAACAATCTTGATTGATAGAACAAGGAATCATAAAATGAAAATAGGATAGAATGGTACGAAGACCCGAATCAAATCCTATGGCACGATTCCTAAGAAAGACTTAGGACAATGATCCTTGCTAGATTATTCTACATTGTTCCGAAGTTTGGCTCTGATACCAAGCTGTGACGCCCCACCTCTATACCCACGCTAACCAAGAACACTACGATGTAGTGCTGTCAATTAGCACGGAGAATAAGGCTGTTGAGGAGCGACCATCCGTGTAACTTCTTTGTGCGAGCACCGATATGTCAGATAGTATAGAATGCATATCATTTAAGGAGGAAATCCGACATACCGATACAAACTCAAAGCTATCACACGGTGGCTATATATAATATTCGGAAACAAATATAGAAATAAACGTAACATAAATCAGTCACAGACAATTCATATCACAAAGGCGGAAATAGATATGAATATAACACATGAAAGTGTACATCAGAGTAGTGGACAAATAAGATCCACAATAACACAAAATAAAAGATACAAGTGCAAGACAACAGAATATGTATACATCAAGGAATCTCAATCTCAAATGTATACGACAAAAACTACTAAACTAGAGTAGTTAGCCAAAAAGTCGGATGATGGCTCCAGATAGGAAGTCATGAGGAAGCACCTGTAAAAATCTCAGTCTGACCCGAGTATTATTTAAGAAGAAAATAATAAACGGATCAGTCTAGCTATAATTATCAGATAAAATGAGATAGAATATGAGATATGATAATAGAACGTATGATAACAAAAAGGTGTCATACTATGAAAAGTATACATTAGAAATCCCATAAAAGTCATACAATATCTCAATAATCTCAAAACAGAGAAAAGAATGTCATATTCTTAATTTAATTCACCAAGCCACATTAAAATGACATACTCATCAATGTCAATGGTAAAAGCTGGTGAAACATAAAATTCCAGAAATCAATCATTAGAAATCCAGAAATCACAAGAAAAGGATGGCCAATCCCAAACAGGAGCATGAAAGCCGGTACATTGACGCAGTGCAAACGGTACGTCCAATGAACCAGAAAGCCAAGACATCGATGTAGTACAAACGGTACATCAGATGAATCAAACATTGACGCAGTGCAAACGGTACGTCCAATGAACCAGAAAGACAGAGACATCGATGTAGTACAAACGGTACATCAGATGAATCGAAACACATTAAAAGTACTTGGGTTGCCAGCCCACAAAGAAATGAGACGAAGCTCAATAAAATGAAGTACAGTCCTTCATATGGACAAAGAGAGCATGAAAGCCGGTACATTGACGCAGTGCAAACGGTACGTCCAATGAACCAGAAAGCCAAGACATCGATGTAGTACAAACGGTACATCAGATGAATCAAACATTGACGCAGTGCAAACGGTACGTCCAATGAATCGGAACGACAGAGACATCGATGTAGTACAAACGGTACATCAGATGAATCGAACATTGACGCAGTGCAAACGGTACGTCCAATGAATCAGAAAGCTAAGACATCGATGTAGTACAAACGGTACATCAGATGAATCAAACATTGACGCAGTGCAAACGGTACGTCCAATGAATCAGAAAGACAAGACATCGATGTAGTACAAACGGTACATCAGATGAATCAAACATTGACGCAGTGCAAACGGTACGTCCAATGAATCAGAAAGACAAGACATCGATGTAGTACAAACGGTACATCAGATGAATCAAACATTGACGCAGTGCAAACGGTACGTCCAATGAACCAGAAAGACAGAGACATCGATGTAGTACAAACGGTACATCAGATGAATCGAAACACATTAAAAGTACTTGGGTTGCCAGCCCACAAAGAAATGAGACGAAGCTCAATAAAATGAAGTACAGTCCTTCATATGGACAAAGAGACATCGCACAATTGCTAGTCTAAATCATAAAATTGATCATCATGATCAGCGAGAAGTGTCAATCACACCAAGCTAGTAAATATATGAGTTTAGCTTCATGTCCCATAACCACTTGCTTAACTTAAATATTTACGAACAAGCTGTAAATCTTCACTAGGAAATTGTCACAAAAAGGGTTCAATCGAACAAGTCCAAGAGCTAACCGACGAAGTGAACGCAAGCGTTTCATACCACCCGTTTTACTAAGTCGTTTAAGTCGATTTCTCATTCGAGTGAAGTAAAGGCTTGTATATACTAGTAGATTGAAAATCGGTTTGAGGAAACGAACTTTTGATATTTAAAATAGTGTTGAAATCGCTTTGATGAAAGAGTGTTGATATTTACTATTAGTATTGAAACCTTCATATATCTTTAAAGTGACAAGTCATGAAACGATTGTAGAACAAATCAATTCACGTTCGAAGACGTGAGTAAAATCCAAAGAAGTCAATCCCAAAACCATCAAAGTACGACTTAGTGAAGGCAAGCTGTCTCGAGGAGCCAAACCGGTCAAACGACCAAGTACTAACTCGCGAACGACTTACGACTTAAGGGATAAGGTCATACGACCTAAGTGGAGAATGCCACGCGAGCTAGCAGAAGAACAGGTCAAACGACCAAGTACTAATCTCGCGAACGACTTACGACTTAAGGGAGGAATGCCACACGACCTAGCAGATAACAGGTCATTCGACCTAAGGGTAAGGTCGGTGGCGACCTACGACTTAACAAAGTCGAGCAACCTACGACTTAACGATTTAAAGCCAACGACCTAGGAGAAGAACAGGTCGAACGACCTAGGGGAAAACAGGTCAAAACGACCAAGTGCTAACTCGCGAACGAGTTACGACTTAAGAGGGTTCTGTGACCTAAGTGGGATGCGCGACCTAAGAGTTTAAGGGTCTTCGACCTAACGAGTTAAGAAGGTCCAACGACCTAAGAAAAAGTAGTTCATACGACCTATGAGTTCACGCGACCTAACAAGGCTAAGGACAAGGTCGGAGACGACCTACGACTTAAGGTTTTAAATCGCGAACGACTTAGTACTTGCTTATCTCGCGAACGACTTAAAGTCAATACGACTTAACGACTTAAGCTCAAATACGAGCTACGAGCTAAGGTCTATACGACCTAACGACTTATCTCAGTACGA
The DNA here is from genome assembly GCA_030737815.1 of Allium fistulosum. Lineage (NCBI taxonomy): Eukaryota > Viridiplantae > Streptophyta > Magnoliopsida > Asparagales > Amaryllidaceae > Allium > Allium fistulosum. The sequence continues at coordinate 1,018,254,023 of CM060901.1, read as the reverse complement.
CCTAAGCCAGGACGAGATAGCAGAAGGCAACGACTTAAGTCTTAACTCGGGGACGACCTACGACTTAAGGTCATACGACTTAACAGTTTAAAAGCCAACGACCTAGGACTTAAGATCATACGAGCTACGACTTATCACATAACTCGCGAAAGACCTAGCGAAGGCAGAACACCCAGAACGACTCAGGCCTTTAACTCGTGAACGACTCAAGGAGTTAACTCGCGAACGACTCAAGAAGTTGACTCGCGAACGACTCAGGCCTTTAACTCGTGAACGACTCAGCGAAGGCAGAAACGACTTAACGCCAGAAAAATCACCAAAACGCTGAAAATCGAAGTTTTTCGCCAATCCAATCCAAACCAAATGCAAATGTTGATGCAAATACAATAGGGGATCATTCCCAACAGTCCAAGATAGATATAGGCAAGATGTGAGATCAAAAATCTCACCTTTTCACGGAATTTGATGAAGATGAAGCTCGGGGGCAAAGCAAAGATCAACCACAAGCTTGAATCAATGTCTTCACTTTGAATTTGGAGTTAGATGTTGAATTTGCTAAAGAATTTGAGCTTGGAATTTTAATTTCCTACTCCCTCCACCATTGTTGCTAAAGCTTCAAAGTTGAAGAAGTGATGAAGAGAAGGAAGGGGTTGGGCTGAGGTAGAAGAGGTGCAGCCCAAACCAAAAGCTCAACACAAAAAGTGACGAAAATTTCACAATCTCCAAACATATCGAAGTTTACACTCAAAAAGATCGCAAACGTCATTTTGAACTCAATGGGGGTGGTCTCGAGTCCTAATTTGACCGTATGCAAAAAGTAGCTTTTCGGTCTAACATCCGACTAACAATAAAATATTTAAGTATAAAATCGATAAATATGCGGGTTGTTACATAGCTGAAATGCTTACATCTCACATTCCAACATAGTTGGGCACAACTAATACGTACGGCACTTATTGGAGTTTGGATTCCATACAATGGCAGGGCTACTGGGGTACCGCCCGTCACAGTACGTGGCCTAGATCACCGTACCGAGGAGTACGCCCGCTCCCCTGCAACACAAAGCCGGAACCATCCCTTACTGGATAATTCCGAACAAGATAACCCCGTAGTTGGCGCGACCAACCACACACTAAGCCGAATAAAAAGAAAAGGGACCTCTAGACAGGGATCTATCTTGCTCTCAGTGGGTGCTACCCACGAAGCTTTGCTGCACCTCCCCTGTTTTAGCCATTCCCGGTTGATGAGGCTTGAGGTTACGATTACCTTTAATCAGAACATATCACTTAGAATGCTCATCGTCCGCCTGACGATGTGCTGAAAGCATTCAATCCATACAAGTTCGTTCCGGGTTCGAACGAAACCGAAGGCATTATCTCGTTACACTCGTTTTGGAATCACCCTCAGAGTTAACGACAATAACCCTTGCACTCTGAATCTTCATCTTCACTTGAGATTCACGATCTATCGTAAATTTGGATCGATGTGGTATTCGGGTCTCCAGACCTGGAATCCCGGTATACGGAAACCCGATCCCGGTCTCATCGAAATCCAAAACGTATCTTTTAAGGCCAAGTTGTTTTAAAGTTAAAACAATTCAATTCTTATCTATATACACAAAGATAGATAATTCACAATAGATAATCTACATTATCATCCCAAACAGATAATTCACATTATCATTATAAATCAACCAAACATCCATATCATATATCAATCATATCTCATCAGAGATATCAAACAATGAAATACATTCAATCTCATTCATCCATCCTTAAGCAATGATTTATATCATCTAATTAATTTAAAGTGAATTAAACTAATTACTTCATTCTATAAATCCTGCTTACTTAATTATTAATTAAACCAATTAATTAATCATTACTCTAAGTATCCATCTTATTTAATCATTCTTGATTAATAATCCTTTAATTACTTTAAGTAATTAATACTTAATTAATTTCACAAATTAATTATCTTAAACCATTCAGTAATTAATCTTTAATTACTTCATTAATTAATTACATTAATCCTTAATTAATTACAATTAATTAATTACTTTAATCACTTATTATTGATTAATTAGTCTTAATTAATCAATCCTTAATTACATCATTAATTATATTAATTAATGATCCTTAATTATATTTAAATTAATTACATTATTTAGATTAATTACATTAAGTAATTAATCTTTACTTAAACAGTATTATTAATCAATCTTGATTAATCCCATTAAGTAATTAACTACCCTTAATTACTTCATTTAATAAATTAATTATTCCTTAATTAATTATCTCAATTAATCCCTTGATTAATTATACAAAGTAATTTAATCCAAATTATTTCTATTATTAAATCATCTTCGATTAATTACATATACTAATTACCATTAATTACTTTACTAAGTAATTACATTTTATTCATTACATTTAAGTAATTATACTTATCAAATTATCCGATGATTAATTTAAATTAATTAAACTAAATTAATTAACTTAAATAAATCAAATTAAACTCAATTAATTTTATCAAGTAATAAATTCCTTAATTACTCCCATTAATTGCTTCAAATCAATTTCATTTAAGTTATTACCCTCAAATTCTTCTATTAATCAACTACTAATTACTTGCATTAATTAGTCTTTAATTAATTAATAAATCTCTAATTACTTTCATTAATTAATTATTCTTAATTAAATTACTTTCAGTAATTACCCTTAAATTCTTAACATTAATTAATTACACCAATTAATGTTTATTAAGTGATTAACTCTTAATAAATTTTACTAATCAATTACCCTTAATTGATTTCAACTTAAATAATTAAAAGATAATTTATTCATCTTTATTATATACTTAATCATATCATTTTACTTTCATTTGAAAACATGTTTGCAAGTCAATATTTAAATTGAAAATATATAATTCTCTTCAAAGCAAAACAATTTAAACATTAATTTTTAAAAACTAGACTACTTTAAATACAACTTTAACTTGTTTAAATAATTTCCCTTTGGAAACAAATTATTTACCTACTTTAAAAACTGGGTTTTCTTGCTTTAAAACTGGTATAGCCTTTCCCTTTTAAAAACTCAGACAACACACTTACTTACCCGAGTCTAACCCTTAGGCAACTCGACCACCACTCGAGACATTCATTAACTCTCTCGTACCCAGCTCCTTCGAGTCACGCACGCTAAAACACGAGCAACGACCCGAGTTTCTTCTTCTTCCCCAAAGACGAAATTCCACAGCCAAACCCAACAACTCAAAACGTGCACGTGCACGTGCACGTAGCATCGGCGGCATCGCCACCTCCGGCGACTTGCTCCACGCATCGGCAATCGTCTCCAGACTCGATTCCTACTCTCAAATCGACATCACAAAGCACGAACGAAAATCGACTCTTACAGTCGAAACTGGAACCAGGCGAATGCGACAAGATCGCCCCACACTCTCGTCTCCGATCATCTGAACGCGAGCGCTTCCAGTCACACCATCGTCAACTCCTCCACTTCTAATTCCCAGAGTCTTACCACACTCGATCCACTAGGGAGGCCGAACGAACACAACAATGACTCTCGACAAAAACTAGGTCACCAGATTTCAAATCAAAATTTCTACCTCCACACTGATATTCACTGCCACCAGATATTTTTCCCATCGACACCGGTCACTCCACCACCTCCAGGAGAAAGTTCGATTCCTCCGACCCTTTAAATCGACCAAGACAACTCGAAATGCTCAAATCAGACTAACCCAAACTGCTCCCTGATTTTAATTCTAAAATTTATGATTTTGCTTTTAAAAATCATGATTTTATCTAAGAATTCGATTTGTAATCCTGAATCTATGAATTAAGAATTTTATGTTAAAACTTATTTAAAGATCTCTTCAGTTTCTTAAGTTCCAGAGATATTAATTTGTTGTTATAGCCTAAATAAAATTTCAATCTTGAGTATAAACTATAACAAACAATTTTCGTTTGAAACTTAAGTTCAAACATCAAAGAGATTGGGAGGAATGATTATTTGAAAACAAGACATATTAAAATTTCAAACAGGAAATAATGGTGACAGCCTGCACTACAACATCACACAAGTATATACAAAGGATTTCAACACACACACATATTTAATGATAATCACATACTAATCAACTTCAAACTCAGGCATGATGATCATAAAATAAAGATTTGCTTAATTGAATTTATGTTGGGTTACTCACTTGATAAATAACAGAGAACAGAGGAAATATATATATATATATATATATATTCAGCCATTTCACATATATCAACATCTATTCTTATATGCAAACATCATTTACTTCAAACATTCATCATATGCAGTAAAACTTATAACCATATTTAAGTTTTTAAAAGTGTTACTCACAGTTTTGAAGAAGAACAGAGCCTCTTTGAAAAGCTTTTAAACTTGAGTTGCTGGAAAGGCTACTGACTTTAAAACTTGAATTGTTGCATCTTTGTTTTGATTTAAAAACTTGCATGCATGCTATTTGTTTGTTGAGACATTGCTTTAGATCAGGTTTACTTGCTTTTGATTTTCCCTTAGATCTTGCTTCCAGATTACAGAAAATATGCAGGCTTTTGAATCTTTTTAAAACTTGAATTATTAACTTTAGAAACTTGCATGCATGTCATTATCTTGTTGAGATGTTGAAAAGGAATTGCAGGCTTGATGATCTTTTGAAAATGATGCAAGCTTTTGAATTCATTCCAGATTAAAGAAAAATGCAGGCTACAGGGCTTTGATTTGGAAAATGGGTTACAGGTTTGTTGAAGAAGGGTTTTAGACTTTCAGATTTAAAAGGAAGTGCATTACAGGTTTAAAGAAGAAGATTTTTAGAGGATTGATTACAGATTTTGGTTAATTTCTCTGGTTTTTGAGAGGAGGATTTTGGAGAATATTCAGGCTGAAAGTTTTCTTAGTTTAGATAAAGAATAGAAAAAGAAATATAGATGAGAACATATGTTTATATAGATTAAAATGATTTATCAAATAAAAGAAAAACAAAAATACCAAACTTTGACATTTGTCATTATAGTGGTTAATTAGTTAACACTTGTTACCATATAGCTTTAGGAATTTACACATGTCCTTTTAATTAGTTAGTATTTATTTTAAATGTAAATAAAAAGCATTTTCTTAATTTATAAATTACTTATCTATATATATATTCTTAAATCTTATTTATTAAGCAATATTTAAATAAATCTTATTATTAACCTTACTTAAAACCATATAATTATTTGTTTAAATAACTTTGAAAAGCTAATATTAAATAAATCATAATTTCTAATTATCAAAATATATATTAGAAATTTAAAATAAGACTTTATTCATTTATTAAATTTCAACCCAAAGCCAAATCTATTTACAATATATACATTATAAATAGAAATCATTTTATTGGTTTTTAAAAGATAAATTCACTCAGTAAATATTTATTCAATTAGATTATTAAACCAATTCAAATATTTATTATCAAAAATTATCAATCAATTTAATTATTTAAACAGATTATTAAATTGATATTGCCCCAAATTTCCGGGATATCACATTCCTCCCCCCTTAAAATAATTTCGTCCCCGAAATTTAAAACAAAGGTAATTTAATAATCTATTTAATTTACAAACAAATATTATCTTCCATATGCAAACAACCATAGCAAACAATCATCCAAACAAACAATTTTAACTATCTAGCAAAAAATTCTGAATAGAATTTCCTCGAGTTTCACCAAGTATATATATACCGGGATACTCGCTCTACAACAATCCAAACAACCAATACTACTAAGCTATAGAGCTCCTACTTATCTGGATTTACAAAACTAAACAAGATATCAGACTACAGACGAGTCTGACTCAACAACCAAATCTCCTGAACTGCTGGTTCTAAACCAGAGATAGATCAAACACGTACTCCCTCAGAGATACGTAAAATACATTGAATTCCAGTTATCCAAACTGACAATTCAACCTTGTAGATCAAAGTACTTATCCAAATTAGATCACAGAAAAGATCTAAAATAACTCGGAGCTAACTTCCCAGACTTACCCAATCTTATAGCTCCCTTTAACCAGAGAAAAACTTCAACAATAATAAAGTCTCCAACTTCGAATTCAAAATCTCTCCGTCTCTTATCCACAAAATCTTCAGACGATCCTGGGCTAACTACAGATCCTTCCTGATCAGCTCAACCTTCGCTGATGCTTCTAGAAACCAACTAGACTAAGAATAACTCCAAACAATGATCTCCTCAAGATCAACCCAATCCAAAACAAAACTCTACTTCACAAACATCAGAAGATCGAACTAACTTCTCCTATCTGGAAAAGACAAACAGGAGCACTCGCCAAACTGCTTCCGCTACACCACTCTGATCTGGAGAAAATGAGAAAAATGCTGATGAAGAACACAAGCACAGACTGGACAACACATCCCAGAAAATATCGGATAACTCAAAAGAATACTCAAACTATCGGAAGTCAGTTTTGCGATCAACCCAGCCAAAATCCAAATAAAACTGTTCTCTCTTTACCCAATCAGAACAGCTCATACTTAACTATCCAATCTATCGAAGAAATGGATCCACTCTACTGCTTTTGAACTTCACCTTCAGAAAGCTGCTCAGCCAGAAAACTTCCTGCCAATACAGAACACTCCGAGCTGCACTGCTGCCACAGATGCCAAAGATTTCCTAACCAAAGCTCTTCGAGAAACTCGGACCCAAACTAAACAGAATCACCATGCTGAACTCAGCCACAACACCGAAGCAGACATACTTCATTAACTTGTTCCAAAGAAAACATCTTCGGGAACATCCATAGTCACTGCATCTCATCACACAGTTACTTCTTCCTGAAGTTACCAACATTAACTTCTGCCTATCCGACAGATCCAACTCTACTCATCCAACTTCAAAGATAAACTCCGAACCTTAACAGGTTTTCTTCAGAGATTGTGAAATCCTTACAATTGCAAAGTTCACTCGAGACGGTATTAGGTTTATAGTCTCGACAAATACACTTCCAACCTCAACACTCAGACTCCTAATCCTAGATGATAAATTATTATCATCTCAACCAATCATTACAAATACCATATACATTTAAAATGATACTTTTTTTTATATAGAAATTATATCTGGGTAAAATTATTTCATCTACCTTTTTAAAATAATATTGTGTCCGTTGGCCTGGTCCAAGTGTTTAGAGATCCCTATCAATAACGTTAGCTACTCGTATTGACCAGAATCCATATACCACTCAACCGATCAATTAACACAATATAAAATCATTTTATATAACTAACAAATACACGCTCTCGTATATATATACACTCAGACTCAAACAGGTTGTTATAGATCCTATCTCTAATGAACAATCCTTCCGAACCTAGGTATTCACTCAACCTACTGCTCTGATATTCACTTAACCAAAAGCTTAGGTATTCGCTCAACCTATGCTCTGATACCACTGTAATGACCCGCCACTCATTCCACAGAATGACGTATCATCAATAAGAAAGAAAGGGATAGAAAAGAGAAAAGAAGAGAAGAAAGAAAGAAACAACAACAACGATCTCACAGCGGAACGAATAAATTATATTAATAACATAAACTATTACATAGTATACAACAATTTACAGAGTTACACAGCATATACATCACTTACTAGACAGTTATAACCATCTGTCTAGACATTACAACTCAAATACAAGACAAGACACTATCACAGATATCAACACAGCGGAATACTATATCTACGAACGCCGAAGCCTCCTGCTCCATTGCTCCTCCAGAATATTCGTCAAAGCTAAACCTGAATCCCTTGGCTACTCGTAAAAATTTGAGTACCCAAGAGTTTATAAAACAGAAATAAACACTTGGGTCAGACATGGGTCTGGTGTGAGTAACAGGTTAAACTTGCTTAACTTCAAAACCTTTAGAAAGAAAAGGTATCACGTAAGACTCCCCACAAATAAACATGGGTAAGTTTTTACCTTACGCTAACCAAAACATTTGATAGGAAATCTGATTTTATTATAATAGGGTCTAGGGTTTTCAAGTAAAATATAGAAATAGCTGAAATGCTTACATCTCACATTCCAACATAGTTGGGCACAACTAATACGTACGACACTTATTGGAGTTTGGATTCCATACAATGGCAGGGCTACTGGGGTACCGCCCGTCACAGTACGTGGCCTAGATCACCGTACCGAGGAGTACGCCCGCTCCCCTGCAACACAAAGCCGGAACCATCCCTTACTGGATAATTCCGAACAAGATAACCCCGTAGTTGGCGCGACCAACCACACACTAAGCCGAATAAAAAGAAAAGGGACCTCTAAACAGGGATCTATCTTGCTCTCAGTGGGTGCTACCCACGAAGCTTTGCTGCACCTCCCCTGTTTTAGCCATTCCCGGTTAATGAGGCTTGAGGTTACGATTACCTTTAATCAGAACATATCACTTAGAATGCTCATCGTCCGCCTGACGATGTGCTGAAAGCATTCAATCCATACAAGTTCGTTCCGGGTTCGAACGAAACCGAAGGCATTATCTCGTTACACTCGTTTTGGAATCACCCTCAGAGTTAACGACAATAACCCTTGCACTCTGAATCTTCTTCTTCACTTGAGATTCACGATCTATCGTAAATTTGGATCGATGTGGTATTCGGGTCTCCAGACCTGGAATCCCGGTATACGGAAACCCGATCCCGGTCTCATCGAAATCCAAAACGTATCTTTTAAGGCCAAGTTGTTTTAAAGTTAAAACAATTCAATTCTTATCTATATACACAAAGATAGATAATTCACAATAGATAATCTACATTATCATCCCAAACAGATAATTCACATTATCATTATAATTCAACCAAACATCCATATCTTATATCAATCATATCTCATCAGAGATATCAAACAATGAAATACATTCAATCTCATTCATCCATCCTTAAGCAATGATTTATATCATCTAATTAATTTAAAGTGAATTAAACTAATTACTTCATTCTATAAATCCTGCTTACTTAATTATTAATTAAACCAATTAATTAATCATTACTCTAAGTATCCATCTTAATTAATCATTCCTGATTAATAATCCTTTAATTACTTTAAGTAATTAATACTTAATTAATTTCACAAATTAATTATCTTAAACCATTCAGTAATTAATCTTTAATTACTTCATTAATTAATTACATTAATCCTTAATTAATTACAATTAATTAATTACTTTAATCACTTATTATTGATTAATTAGTCTTAATTAATCAATCCTTAATTACATCATTAATTATATTAATTAATGATCCTTAATTATATTTAAATTAATTACATTATTTAGATTAATTACATTAAGTAATTAATCTTTACTTAAACAATATTATTAATCAATCTTGATTAATCCCATTAAGTAATTAACTACCCTTAATTACTTCATTTAATAAATTAATTATTCCTTAATTAATTATCTCAATTAATCCCTTGATTAATTATACAAAGTAATTTAATCGAAATTATTTCTATTATTAAATCATCTTCGATTAATTACATATAGTAATTACCATTAATTACTTTATTAAGTAATTACATTTTATTCATTACATTTAAGTAATTATACTTATCAAATTATCCGATGATTAATTTAAATTAATTAAACTAAATTAATTAACTTAAATAAATCAAATTAAACTCAATTAATTTTATCAAGTAATAAATTCCTTAATTACTCCCATTAATTGCTTCAAATCAATTTCATTTAAGTTATTACCCTCAAATTCTTCTATTAATCAACTACTAATTACTTGCATTAATTAGTCTTTAATTAATTAATAAATCTCTAATTACTTTCATTAATTAATTATTCTTAATTAAATTACCTTCAGTAATTACCCTTAAATTCTTAACATTAATTAATTACACCAATTAATGTTTATTAAGTGATTAACTCTTAATAAATTTTACTAATCAATTACCCTTAATTGATTTCAACTTAAATAATTAAAAGATAATTTATTCATCTTTATTATATACTTAATCATATCATTTTACTTTCATTTGAAAACATGTTTGCAAGTCAATATTTAAATTGAAAATATATAATTCTCTTCAAAGCAAAACAATTTAAACATTAATTTTTAAAAACTAGACTACTTTAAATACAACTTTAACTTGTTTAAATAATTTCCCTTTGGAAACAAATTATTTACCTACTTTAAAAACTGGGTTTTCTTGCTTTAAAACTGGTATAGCCTTTCCCTTTTAAAAACTCAGACAACACACTTACTTACCCGAGTCTAACCCTTAGGCAACTCGACCACCACTCGAGACATTCATTAACTCTCTCGTACCCAGCTCCTTCGAGTCACGCACGCTAAAACACGAGCAACGACCCGAGTTTCTTCTTCTTCCCTAAAGACGAAATTCCACAGCCAAACCCAACAACTCAAAACGTGCACGTGCACGTGCACGTAGCATCGGCGGCATCGCCACCTCCGGCGACTTGCTCCACGCATCGGCAATCGTCTCCAGACTCGATTCCCACTCTCAAATCGACATCACAAAGCACGAACGAAAATCGACTCTTACAGTCGAAACTGGAACCAGGCGAACGCGACAAGATCGCCCCACACTCTCGTCTCCGATCATCTGAACGCGAGCGCTTCCAGTCACACCATCGTCAACTCCTCCACTTCCAATTCCCAGAGTCTTACCACACTCGATCCACTAGGGAGGCCGAACGAACACAACAATGACTCTCGACAAAAACTAGGTCACCAGATTTCAAATCAAAATTTCTACCTCCACACTGATATTCACTGCCACCAGATATTTTTCCCATCGACACCGGTCACTCCACCACCTCCAGGAGAAAGTTCGATTCCTCCGACCCTTTAAATCGACCAAGACAACTCGAAATGCTCAAATCAGACTAACCCAAACTGCTCCCTGATTTTAATTCTAAAATTTATGATTTTGCTTTTAAAAATCATGATTTTATCTAAGAATTCGATTTGTAATCCTGAATCTATGAATTAAGAATTTTATGTTAAAACTTATTTAAAGATCTCTTCAGTTTCTTAAGTTCCAGAGATATTAATTTGTTGTTATAGCCTAAATAAAATTTCAATCTTGAGTATAAACTATAACAAACAATTTTCGTTTGAAACTTAAGTTCAAACATCAAAGAGATTGGGAGGAATGATTATTTGAAAACAAGACATATTAAAATTTCAAACAGGAAATAATGGTGACAGCCTGCACTACAACATCACACAAGTATATACAAAGGATTTCAACACACACACATATTTAATGATAATCACATACTAATCAACTTCAAACTCAGGCATGATGATCATAAAATAAAGATTTGCTTAATTGAATTTATGTTGGGTTACTCACTTGATAAATAACAGAGAACAGAGGAAATATATATATATATATATTCAGCCATTTCACATATATCAACATCTATTCTTATATGCAAACATCATTTACTTCAAACATTCATCATATGCAGTAAAACTTATAACCATATTTAAGTTTTTAAAAGTGTTACTCACAGTTTTGAAGAAGAACAGAGCCTCTTTGAAAAGCTTTTAAACTTGAGTTGCTGGAAAGGCTACTGACTTTAAAACTTGAATTGTTGCATCTTTGTTTCGATTTAAAAACTTGCATGCATGCTATTTGTTTGTTGAGACATTGCTTTAGATCAGGTTTACTTGCTTTTGATTTTCCCTTAGATCTTGCTTCCAGATTACAGAAAATATGCAGGCTTTTGAATCTTTTTAAAACTTGAATTATTAACTTTAGAAACTTGCATGCATGTCATTATCTTGTTGAGATGTTGAAAAGGAATTGCAGGCTTGATGATCTTTTGAAAATGATGCAAGCTTTTGAATTCATTCCAGATTAAAGAAAAATGCAGGCTACAGGGCTTTGATTTGGAAAATGGGTTACAGGTTTGTTGAAGAAGGGTTTTAGACTTTCAGATTTAAAAGGAAGTGCATTACAGGTTTAAAGAAGAAGATTTTTAGAGGATTGATTACAGATTTTGGTTAATTTCTCTGGTTTTTGAGAGGAGGATTTTGGAGAATATTCAGGCTGAAAGTTTTCTTAGTTTAGATAAAGAATAGAAAAAGAAATATAGATGAGAACATATGTTTATATAGATTAAAATGATTTATCAAATAAAAGAAAAACAAAAATACCAAACTTTGACATTTGTCATTATAGTGGTTAATTAGTTAACACTTGTTACCATATAGCTTTAGGAATTTACACATGTCCTTTTAATTAGTTAGTATTTATTTTAAATGTAAATAAAAAGCCTTTTCTTAATTTATAAATTACTTATCTATATATATATTCTTAAATCTTATTTATTAAGCAATATTTAAATAAATCTTATTATTAACCTTACTTAAAACCATATAATTATTTGTTTAAATAACTTTGAAAAGCTAATATTAAATAAATCATAATTTCTAATTATCAAAATATATATTAGAAATTTAAAATAAGACTTTATTCATTTATTAAATTTCAACCCAAAGCCAAATCTATTTACAATATATACATTATAAATAGAAATCATTTTATTGGTTTATAAAAGATAAATTCACTCAGTAAATATTTATTCAATTAGATTATTAAACCAATTCAAATATTTATTATCAAAAATTATCAATCAATTTAATTATTTAAACAGATTATTAAATTGATATTGCCCCAAATTTCCGGGATATCACATTCCTCCCCCCTTAAAATAATTTCGTCCCCGAAATTTAAAACAAAGGTAATTTAATAATCTATTTAATTTACAAACAAATATTATCATCCATATGCAAACAACCATAGCAAACAATCATCCAAACAAACAATTTTAACTATCTAGCGAAAAATTCTGAATAGAATTTCCTCGAGTTTCACCAAGTATATATATACCGGGATACTCGCTCTACAACAATCCAAACAACCAATACTACTAAGCTATAGAGCTCCTACTTATCTAGATCTACAAAACTAAACAAGATATCAGACTACAGACGAGTCTGACTCAACAACCAAATCTCCTGAACTGCTGGTTCTAAACCAGAGATAGATCAAACACGTACTCCCTCAGAGATACGTAAAATACATTGAATTCCAGTTATCCAAACTGACAATTCAACCTTGTAGATCAAAGTACTTATCCAAATTAGATCACAGAAAAGATCTAAAATAACTCGGAGCTAACTTCCCAGACTTACCCAATCTTATAGCTCCCTTTAACCAGAGAAAAACTTCAACAACAATAAAGTCTCCAACTTCGAATTCAAAATCTCTCCGTCTCTTATCCACAAAATCTTCAGACGATCCTGGGCTAACTACAGATCCTTCCTGATCAGCTCAACCTTCGCTGATGCTTCTAGAAACCAACTAGACTAAGAATAACTCCACACAATGATCTCCTCAAGATCAACCCAATCCAAAACAAAACTCTACTTCACAAACATCAGAAGATCGAACTAACTTCTCCTATCTGGAAAAGACAAATAGGAGCACTCGCCAAACTGCTTCCGCTACACCACTCTGATCTGGAGAAAATGAGAAAAATGCTGATGAAGAACACAAGCACAGACTGGACAACACATCCCAGAAAATATCGGATAACTCAAAAGAATACTCAAACTATCGCAAGTCACTTTTGCGATCAACCCAGCCAAAATCCAAATAAAACTGTTCTCTCTTTACCCAATCAGAACAGCTCATACTTAACTATCCAATCTATCGAAGAAATGGATCCACTCTACTGCTTCTGAACTTCACCTTCAGAAAACTGCTCAGCCAGAAAACTTCCTGCCAATACAGAACACTCCGAGCTGCACTGCTGCCACAGATGCCAAAGATTTCCTAACCAAAGCTCTTCGAGAAACTCGGACCCAAACTAAACAGAATCACCATGCTGAACTCAGCCACAACACCGAAGCAGACATACTTCATTAACTTGTTCCAAAGAAAACATCTTCGGGAACATCCATAGTCACTGCATCTCATCACACAGTTACTTCTTCCTGAAGTTACCAACATTAACTTCTGCCTATCCGACAGATCCAACTCTACTCATCCAACTTCAAAGATAAACTCCGAACCTTAACAGGTTTTCTTCAGAGATTTTGAAATCCTTACAATTGCAAAGTTCACTCGAGACGGTATTAGGTTTACAGTCTCGACAAATACACTTCCAACCTCAACACTCAGACTCCTAATCCTAGATGATAAATTATTATCATCTCAACCAATCATTACAAATACCATATACATTTAAAATGATACTTTTTTTTATATAGAAATTATATCTGGGTAAAATTATTTCACCTACCTTTTTAAAATAATATTGTGTCCGTTGGCCTGGTCCAAGTGTTTAGAGATCCCTATCAATAACGTTAGCTACTCGTATTGACCAGAATCCATATGCCACTCAACCGATCAATTAACACAATATAAAATCATTTTATATAACTAACAAATACGCGCTCTCGTATATATATACACTCAGACTCAAACATGTACGACTTAATGAGGACAAGCGACCAAAGGATGCAGGACGACCTAATAGCCGAACGACTAAAGGACGCCGAACGATCGAAGGAGGCTGAATGACTTAAGGAGGCCGAACGACAAAAATGCCGAACGCTCTAAGTGTGCCGATCGACTCAAAAATGCCGAACACTCAAATATGCCGAACGGCTTAAAGATGCCGAACGCTCGAAAATGCCGAACGCTCGAAAATGCCGAACGCTCGAAAATGCCGAACACTCAAATATGCCGAACGCCTTAAAGATGCCGAACGCTCGAAAATGCCGAACACTCAAATATGCCGGACACTCAAAGATGCCGAACCGACCTAATATGCCGATCCGACCAGAAGATGCCGAACGACTCAACAGCCGAACGACTCGAAAATGCCGAGCGTTCAAGAGACCGAACGACTTAAAGATGCCGAACAGCTTAAATAGGCCGAACCGATCGACTGAACGATGCCGAACAGCTCTAGGGGGCTGGAAAATTCGTCAAAACGCTCAAAAATGGTGTTTTTCGCCAATCCAATCCAAACCAAATGCAAATATTCATAAAAATGCAATAGGGGATCATTCCCAACAGCCCAATGACAATTTAAGCAAGATGTGAGACTAAAAATCTCACCTTTTCACGGAATTTGATGAAGATGGAGATTTGAGAGCAAAGCAAGAACACCAACAAGCTTGAATCAATGGTCTTCACGTGAATTTGATGTTGAATCTCGGATTTGCAATAGAATTTGTGTTTGGAGTTTTAATTTCCACTTCCCACCACCATTTTTGACAAAGCTTGAAGTGTTTTGATAGTGTGAGGAAGATGGTTGGGCTGAACTAAAGGGGTGCAGTCCAAACCAAAGTCAAAGGCGGGAAAAAGTGTTGAAAATTTCACCATCTCCAAACATATCGAAGTTTACACTCAAAAAGATCGCAAACGTCATTTTGAACTCAATGGGGATGGTCTCGAGTCCTAATTTGACCGTATGCAAAAAGTAGCTTTTCGGACTAACATCCGACTAACGATAAAATATTTAAAAAAATATATTTAAATATAGAATCGATAGATATGCGGGTTGTTACAAATGTGACGACCCGGAATTTTAAGCATTTGAAATTGGAATATTTAATTTGTTTTAAATATTCAAAAGAGTAAGTTTAATATAGATTTCAAATATCAATATTTATTGGATAATTTAATTATTGAATTAAACAATTGAGAATAGGGTAAAATAGAGAATCCTGAGTTTTGAGCCTGTTAAAAATAGTTAAAGGTTCAGAAAATTTATATTGCTAATACTGGAGATGATAAAACTTTTAAATTTGAATTTCAAGGTGTTTTGTTCTGTTTTGAAATTATATTGTTTAAATTTAAATTTGAAAAATAGCCTTCCGAGGCACAGTCTCGGAATTCGACGAAACCAGTTCCATTGGATCCGTAATATTGTTTTATTATCGGGTTTCAAATTTCAGGGTGAGTGGAGTTGTTTTGTGATCGTACGGTATATAAACGCACTGACATACATATCGAGAATTCACTATAATAAAATATATATATTGGCTAAATCAGGTACAGTTGAGTCCCTTTTCAATCGTACGTTTCTTTAGCTTCTGTAACACGTGAACGTCTCTTTGGGATAGCCGACCTACTCTCTTCATCCAACAATAGCAAACACTCAGCTAAAAAAAAATTGGCAGCCGATTCAAAAATCGATTTTTCAACCCTCTATCCTTATTCAAAACAAAATCGAACGAAGCCCTTTCAGTTCGAATTTAAAACGAATCGCGATCTCGTTCGAGGCGGTGGTTCGATTCGAGTTGGTTCGGGAGTTCGCGAGCAAGAAGGGGAGGCGACCGGGAAGGCGAAGACACCATGAGGAAGGAGGGCTGGTGGGTCGCGATTTGATTCCGCGTTCAAGTGTGGCTTCGACAGAAGTTCGACAATTCGGGTTATGTTCGATCCTCGATGATGGAGGCGTGGCCTGGGCTTCGCGAGCGTTGAGGGATGGGGGCACTGGTTCGAGGCAGAACGTGGTCGCAATGGGATGAATGTCGAGTTTTAGCGATTGGGAATCGAATCTGGAACACGACGAGCATCGCGAGCAATTAGGGTCGTTTGGATGTCTGCTTGGGTTTTGTTTCTGTTAGGAGGTAATCGATAATTATTTAAATTACATTTAATAGGGTGATTCAGTAAATAGTGTATTGTTTTTAAAAATAAATGTTTGTCAAGTTAAAATAACAACAATAGGGTAATTTAAATTTAAACATCTTAGTTTAATGTGTATGGGTTTAAAATATATGTTAAACAGAAAAAAAAATTAGATCTTTAAAACCTATGTAGATCATTTTAGAAATAAAATATATACACATTTTTAAAATATACTAGATTATTTTAAAACAATGTATTTTGGGTGATTAATCTGTTTTATTAACTTTTAATTTTTTTTACTAAAGATCTTTAAAAAGGGAATTAGTTTAGAATTTAGTTATTTAAATTAAACCATTAGTTAAAAATTTAAAACTATTAAATGGCAACTAAATGTTCGGGAGTTCAAATATTAATAAATTGTATAATATTTATTCAAGGTTCGAAATCTGAAAAGAAACAAGCTGGTCTGGAATGGAATTGCAAACAAATAATAAAGGTGAGTTAATCTCACTCATCTGGCTAATTTAAATTTAAATGGTTAAATTTAAATAATTGATTGGATGATTGCATTGATTGATGTGCTATACTATATATAGTAGTATATAGCAATATATACATATTGGCATATGTATATATTGGAATTGTTGATATTCCCGCATTATATAGCGGATGATATTTTATAAACCTATATACCGCGATATTCCACCTCGAAGTGGAATTGGTATTGTGCTAACATCTGTGGATGCAGGGAAACAGGTTGGAGGGATCCAACTGGATTCCTCAAAATATTTAATTTTGTTTAAATATTCTGTGATATGATTTTTGATATCCTGTGATGAATTATATGGATAATTGGATGTTATGGTTTGGTTGGATCGATTTGGATGTGCTGAATTATCAAAATCTCTAAAATGGAATTTTTGAAAAGAAATAAAAGAGTAAATTTTTAAGTAAAATAACTATAAAGAGTTTGGAATAAATTTGAGAATAAATCTGATTAATAATAAAAGTGATTTCCAAAATTTAAAATAAATATGGAAAAGAGGAATTTTGAATAAACCGAGAAATATTGAATTTAAAAACTTATGTGATATTATTTAAAGGAATAAATAATTTATTTTAATTCAATGTAATTAAAAAGAAAGAAGGAATTTGGGAAATTTGAAACTGGTGTTTCAGTTCAAAGATTTTAAATCATAATGAGTAATAAAATCTGGAAGTTAATGAATTTGGAAACAAATGGATTAAGTAAGGAAATTTATTTCAAAGTAAAATCAATTGGAAAATCAATTGTAAATTGATTTAAATATTTGGGAATTTGAAATTTAAAGAGAAGTGAGATTTTGGAAACTGGGTTTATAAAGTAAAATAAAATATCAGTGGATATTTGAGAATATAAATTCAAGATGGGAATTTATAAAAGGATATGGTTTGGTTTAAAAATAAATGTTGATTTATTTTTAAAAGATGAGGATGAGAAGTGTATTTCTCTGGATAGCCAAGTACGTTTTCAAAGCAATTTGAAATATAAGTTAAAGGTTTTATGTATGTTTTAAAAAGCATGTTTTAGGAAATTTGTCTTTTTAAATGTTAATTTCCAAAGTAAGATTTTCAAAACCTATTATTGTAGTAATTATATAAAAGTGATTTGGTATTATGTTTTAAAGGAGAAATTTAGTTTATATTTATAAAGTTGTTTTATTTTAAATATTCTTAAAGTATATATTTTAATAAAGTATTAAAGTAGTTTTATAATTTCAATGTTATAAAGTATATTTATAGTAAAGTGTTTTTAAATTATTTTAAAATCTAAAAGTATTTTGTACTTGGTGTTTCAGTGGAAATAAATATTTGGGAAATGCATTCCGTGAAAGGAAACTATTTTGGAATTGTTTTAAAGGATTGAAAATGGTAATATATCTTGCGAAGATATTTTGAGGTTAATAAATAATCTGGGAAATTATTTATTGTTTGATGGATGTTATGAATGTTAATTGATAGTTAAAGAACCGACTATCAATATTGGCCAATGCGTTGATCGTTTCGAAGAGACCGGGATCGGGTTTCCGTATACCGGGATTCTAGGTCTGGAGACTCGAATACCACTTCGATCCGGTTTGTACGTTTCGTGTAACGTGTTCGGAGTCGAAGATGGAGCAGTGTAGTGCAAGGGCTAGTCGCTACTAATCTTGAGGATATTTCCAAAATGGATGTAGTAGGAATAGTGCCTTCGGTTCCGTTCGAACCCGGAACGGACTTGTATGGATGAATTCTTTCGTGACATCGTCAGGTGGACGATGGGCATTCTAAGGGATATGTTCTATAAAGGTATCGTTTAGCCTCGAGCCTCATCAACCGTGAATGACTGAAAATCAGGGGTTATGCAGCAAGGCTTCGTGGGTAGCCCCCACTTGAGAGTAAGGTCATCCCTATCTAGATGTCCCTTTTTATTTCGGCTTAGTGGTGCGGTTGCTGATCCCAACCGTGGGGTGATTTTATTCGGAATTATCCAGTAAGGGATGGTTCCGGCCTTGTGTTGCAGGGGATTGGGAGTAATCCTCGGTACTGTGATCTAGGCCACCTACTGTGATAGGTGGTACCCCAGTGCCTAGTCATTGATGGAAATCCATTCTCCCTACGTGCCTGTACGGTTTTGATTGTGCCCAACTATTGTTGAAATGTGAGATGCAAGCATTTCAGCTAGATTCTATTTTACTTTCTATAGACACTATTATAATATCAGACGGATTTTGATATAAAATGTTTTGGCTATCGTAAGGTAAAAACCCGACATGTTTATTTGTGGCGTGGTCTTACGAGATGCTTTTGTTTTCAAAGGATTTTGAAACTTTAATAATAACTTTAATAATCAATTTGAGTGTGATTTTCTCACGCTGGTTTTCCAGACTGACTCGGGTGTTATTTTATTATAATGCTCGGGTCAGACCGAGTATTATAGGTTACAGGATTTGATGTTGTGGAGCTCAGGGATGAGCTGGATGGCGAGACGTATCTCCCGTACTTGTTTATATATATATATATATATATTCCGCTGTGTTGATTGATGTACTCTGTTGTATTTAGGACATGATATGATTATTGTCCAGTTGTATGTAAGTGCACTCTGATGTATACTCTGATGATGTATTGTATAAACAGATATAGTTTTGATTTGTGTAAAGATCTGTTAATATCTATTATATTTTATTCCGCTGCGATGGTTAGATTCTATTGTTGTTTTATTTTCTTCTTCTACCTCTTTCTTCTTAACACAAATGGTTCGTATTTTCGTTCTTCTTGAGTTCATTAATGGAAATTAATGTCAATTCAAGAGGTACGGATTTGCGGGTTGTTACAGGTTTTAAGGGAAAATTTATAACGTATAATTGTTTCAGTTATATCTGTTGGTTCTGATTCGTTTATCCATTCCTGTTATCAGCTCTGTTCGTCGAATTCGTACCCATCTAGCTTTGCTTTGGATTCGTAACTCAATTTCATTGTCTGTTCTCTCTAGCCTCGAAAGTTGAGCAATCACTCACGATTAATATTCTTTTATTTATTAAATTTGATTTCAATTGAAACGACAATTGAAATATGCTATTGATAGTTATTTACACTGTTATATATGCTATTACCTGTATTTGTTCACCTATGACATCTGACACCATTATCTGTTAATTATTTATGCGATAATAATACAGTTTGGTTGATAATTGATTGATTGATTGTTGTTTATATTGGATGTTAAATTATAATGTCTAAAATGAGAAATATTGAGATTGAAATTTGACGTAGGATAGTTTAAAAATTTGAATCGACATATGTGTTGAATTTGATTAGCTAATTTGAATAATATGACCCCTTTTAATTGTTAGGTTAATTGACACGTAGAATTTGATAAATTACACTTTGAACTTTTGAACGTATATTGGATTAATTGTTGTAGTATTAAAATTGAAATTGAAATTGAACGACAGGTGGAAAAACCGTAATGTAATAATCTTTAATCTACATGAAATGATAGTGTAGATTCTAGAAATAATTATATTAATTTGCACAAACAACAGTGTGAATTAATACGATTATTTCGGGATTAATTGAATTGATTATTGAATTGTTATTGATTGTTGTTATTACTTGTTTATTTACTTTGACACCATCCTTGTTATCACACTGCAAGTTCCCTTTTGCTATGCTTTGATTTTTGAATTGAAATGGAATCGGGTTGAAATGATAAATACCCAAATGAACTTGACTTAGGATAGAGAATTAAGTAAAACACGATTGGTCAATAATTTGATTTAAAAATAAAATGAAGATTTTATTTGAATAAATAATATGGTTCTGAAATGAGGTTGAAATTTTAATTTTAATCAAGGGAAAATGTTAATATTTAATAATCTGAAACAAAATATTAACATAGTAGTTGATGAAAGAACGTTGTTTAAAATTTGGAATTATTAATAATTAAGTTTGAAATTATTTAATAATTAAGTTTTGAAATTTTTAAGTAATTAAATAAGATTGAATTATTTAATAATTAAATAAATTGAATTCTTTAATAAGTGGAATTGAACTTCTTGAATAATTGAAATTGAGTTTCTTTATTAATTAAGTTTGGAAAATTATTTAAGTAAGTAAATAAGTGAAATTGAATTTCTTTAACAAGAAATAAAATGTGATTTATTGAAATTAATGTAAGACTTGAAATTTAAAAAATTTGATTTGATGAATTTAATTTAATACAATTTGTAAGTTTTGATATAATAAAGTTGAACTTAAGTAATTGATTTAATGAATTGGAAATTAAATAGAAATTTTTTTCAATGATAAATTTATTTAATATTGAATGAAATAGAAATGAACTTAAATTGATTTGAATGTTGAATTAAATTAATTTAAATAATTTTCGAAATGAACTTATATGCGAACCTGAATCAATATTTGAATTGTTTAAATAAAAATTGAATTTGAATTATAAGATTTTGAAATGGAAATTTGGAAGTTTTGAACGTAAATTTTGGAAATTGGTTTAGAAAGACAAATGAAATGTTGATTTGCAAATTTAATTGAAATTGAATTTGATTTGCTTTTGAAATATATTAAACAACCAATCGGTGTTATAATTACGAAGGTTATTAAAGGAACCGGAATCGGCTAAGGACATACTCACTGTCTAAACCGAAAACCACTTTAATAACTATACGCGGAGTGTGATCCAGAATGAAGTGGTTGGAATGATGTACGTGATGACTGAAGAAAGAGAACGATAATGGATAGCCTTGACACTTGTGTCAAATTGGAAATGACTAAAACAGGAGCTGTGCCGGGCCAATTGGGGGTTAGCTACCTCGAGCGAACACACTTCTTCGAAACTACTTATTACTTGTTGTCGATTGGTGCACCCTTGATTTTGGGAGTGTTGTTTCGCGATGTTGCGATCGCTGCGGCGATGCGTTTTCACCAGTCCGGATCAGGCAAACGGTAGTTTCACTACCTTGGGTATTGCCTCATGTGCCTTGTCATACTTGGATTCCTATATACGTGACCACTACGATTTGTTTTGTGTTATACCTATGGAGTACTCCCTGATAGCCCACTAGTTTACGGTGGAGTTTACAGTGCTGTATAGACTATAACGCTTATATAAAATGTGTTAGGGGGAATAATGGTAACACCTTAACACTATTTTGATACTTTATATTACTGATAGACATTATCTACTTAGCGTATACTACTACCTAGTAGATAGTTTAACGGATCCTTAGAGGATGGTGATTCCAACATCCTTTGAGTTACTTGTATTTCAATTGCTATTTCACTTAGTTGGATTTATTAATATAAGAATGTTAATCCTGACTCGAGTGTTTTGTGTTTTTCTTTACGCTCGGGTCAGACTGAGTGTACCAGTATTCGAGACTCACCTTTGGAGTTGGACCTTTGCTTGAAGATCCAGCCATCTATTCTGCTTTCAGTATTCGATGATTCCAGTGATGTATTCTGATTTGTATCTGATGTATCGTGTTACTCTTCCGCTGTATCTGGTTTAACTCTGATGTAACTTATATATCTATATAGTAGCTTCATGAACTACTATCTCTTTTATTTCCGCTGCATTTATTACTCTGTGTCTGTGATTATTTATTTACTGTATATGTTCAGTTTTGCCAAATTTAAATTAACAACGCGGTATTTTGAATTATTCAAGTCCGACATGTGCGGATGCGAATGGTCCAAAATAGCGGGTCGTTACAGCAACTGTAGTTTCTTTATAGAAACTATATATATATATATATAGTTTTAAAAGTTATATGAGTCATGATTTGTTTTATATATATATACACATATTGTTTTATAGTATACAAATTATGTTTGCATATATATATATATGGCTGATATATTATTTTATGTTCTAGTATGAGGGTATATATGCTGCAATCTATATAGTTATAAAGTATATAAGTGTATACTGTTGCATATCTCAAGTTGTTGTATATTATAAAGTATGAAATTTTCTAAGTTTATATATATTTACCAGCTTTTATTTTGGTTGACATATTGCTGATCCCAGAGTATATAACAGTTTAAGTGTTGTTTCAGGTAGCATGCACATATATTTTATTTGGGTCTGCATATATATTTTGTATTGTGTATGTGTTATTACTCCAGACAGTATACTGCTGCATGCATGTATTATTCTTATATATGAATATTTGATTCTTTCTTTTAAATGTATATAGATTTAAATATTAAGTTTATAAAAGTAAGCCTTTGAATATATAGTTTATATATATTTTAACCTGTTAAACTTATATTGATTTTTATATCTGCATGTGTTTTAAATTTAACAATGATTTTAATATATATATATAGCTTATAAATGATTTGTTGGGTTCATATATATATTAAGTTATATTGGTTTCTTTTATAATTTTGATTTTTAACTATAGCAAATATGTAAGTTTATACCTAGGTTTGTACATTTGTATATATATATATATAAATATATATTGTCATGAGTATTGTTTTGAAATATAGTATATATCTATCTTCCATTTATATCAGGTTGATCTGATTCGTTGACATAAATTCCTGTTTATCAGTTTTGTCGTCAAATTCGCGCTCAATCTTGCCTTGTTTTGGGATTTCGTGCCTGGATTTCGTAACTCAACTTCATTTTCTATCTCTCTAGCCTCGGAAGGTGAGCAATCACTCACGATTAATGTTCTTGTATTTATTTAATTTGATTTCAACTGAAACGACAATTGAAATATGCTGCTGTAGTTATTTAAATTGTTTTTTTGGCAACCAGGGAAACCTGTTCTATCACCGTCGACAATTGAAATATGCTGCTGTAGTTATTTAAATTGTTATATATGCATTTATATGTAATTGTTCACCTGTGGGATATGACACCATATCCTGTTGTTTATATTATATTGTTATTGATGATATATGCCTGTTATTATTATTATCATATCTGCTGTCACTTTGCAAGTTCCCTGTTAAAATAGAATTCCCTATGGGTTGATGTCACGACCCGGCTTTCTATGCCCAGAAAGACGTATCGTGAATTAAGAAAGAAAGGGATAGAAGAAGAAAAGAAAGAAAAGAAGAAAGAACAACAACATCAGAAACTCACAGCGGAACGAATGAAATATAATATATCATATAAAATATTACATAGTATCATATACATCAGAGTTACACAACTTATACAACACATATTAGACAGTTATAAACATCTGTCTAATTCATACAACTCAAGTATCACAGATACAGACACAACATATACACAGCGGAATCATCATATATCTACACGGTGAAGCCTCCTGCTCCAAATCTCCTCCAGAATTCGTCAAAGCAACCTGAATCCCTTGGCTACTCGTAAAAATTTGAGTACCCAAGAGTTTATAAAATAGAAATAAACACTTGGGTCAGACATGGGTCTGGTGTGAGTAAACGGGTTAAAATTGTTTAACTTCAAAACCTTTTGAAAACAAAGGTATCACGTAAGACTTCCCACACATAAACATGGATAGTTTTTACCTTACGCTAACCAAAACATTTGATAGGAAATCCAGTTATATTATAATAGGGTCTAAGGTTTTCAAGTAAAATACAGAAATAGCTGAAATGCTTACATCTCACATTCCAACATAGTTGGGCACAACTAATACGTATGGCACTTATTGGAGTTTGGATTCCATACAATGGCAGGGCTACTGGGGTATCGCCCGTCACAGTACGTGGCCTAGATCACCGTACCGAGGAGTACGCCCGCTCCCCTGCAACACAAAGCCGGAACCATCCCTTACTGGATAATCCCGAACAAGATAACCCCGTAGTTGGCGCGACCAACCACACACTAAGCCGAATAAAAAGAAAAGGGACCTCTAGACAGGGATCTATCTTGCTCTCAGTGGGTGCTACCCACGAAGCCTTGCTGCACCTCCCCTGTTTTAGCCATTCCCGGTTGATGAGGCTTGAGGTTACAGTTACCTTTAATCAGAACATATCACTTAGAATGCTCATCGTCCGCCTGACGATGTGCTGAAAGCATTCAATCCATACAAGTTCGTTCCGGGTTCGAACGAAACCGAAGGCATTATCTCGTTACACTCGTTTTGGAATCACCCTCAGAGTTAACGACAATAACCCTTGCACTCTGAATCTTCATCTTCACTTGAGATTCACGACCTATCGTTAATTTGGATCAATGTGGTATTCGGGTCTCCAGACCTGGAATTCCGGTATACGGAAACCCGATCCCGGTCTCATCGAAATCCAAAACGTATCTTTTAAGGCCAAGTTGTTTTAAAGGTTAAAACAATTCAATTCATTATCTTTATACACAAAGAAAGATAATTCACAATAGATAATCAACATTATCAGATAATCCATATTATCATCACAATTCAACTAACATCCATATCATACAGCATATATCTCATCAGAGATATCAATCAATGCAAAGCATTCAATATCATTCATCTATTCTTAAGTAATGATTTATCATCTAATTAATTTAAAGTGAATTAAACTAATTACTTAATTCTATAAATCCTGCTTACTTAATTATTAATTAAACCAATTAATTAATCATTACTCTAAGTATCCATCTTAATTAATCATTCCTGATTAATAATCCTTTAATTACTTTAAGTAATTAATTCTTTAATTAATTTCACAAATTAATTATCTTAAACCATTACTGTAATTAATCTTTAATTACTTCATAAACTAATTAACTATAATTAATTACATTAATCCTTAATTAATTACATTAATTAATTACTTTTTTAATTACTTATTTTTGATTAATTAGTCTTAATTAATCAACCCTTAATTACATTATTAATTATATTAATAAATTAATGATCCTTAATTACTTCTTAATTAATTATCCTATTTAAAATTAATTATTTTTAATCATTAATCTTTAATTAAACCACATTTATTAATCACCTTTGATTAATCTCATTTAGTAATTAACTTCCCTTAATTACTTCATTACATAAATTAATTACTCCTTAATTAATTATCTTTAATTAATCTCTTGATTAATTACAAAGTAATTTAATCCAAATTTCTTTCTTAACCTTAAATCATCTTTCATTAATTACATCCAGTAATTATCATTAATTACTTAACTAAGTAATTACAATCCATTTATTAAATTAAATAATTATTTATCAAATCATCAAATGTTTAAATTAATTAAACTTAATTAATTAACTTAAACAAATTACATTTAAACTAAATTAATTACATTAAGTAATTAATTCCTTAATTACTTCCTTTTTAAGAAATTAACCTTTTATTACTTCCATTAATTAACTCTAATTACTTTCATTAAGTAATTATCCTTTTATTAATTACATTCATTAATTAACTGCTAATTACTTATACTAAGTAATCATACTTTATTAATTATATTAAGTAGTTATACTTAATCAGTTTCAAAGTAATTATCCTAAATTAATTAAACTAATTAATTATCTTAAATTAATTACATTAATTAATTTTCCACAAATCATTAGTTAATGATCCTCAAATTAATTACATTCATTAACATAAATTAATTAACCCTTATTAACTACTTTAAGTGATCAACTTTTAATTAATTTTACTAATTAATTATTCCTAATTAATCACCACCTTAATTAATTTAAAGATAAATTCTTTATCTTAATTAATTACTCATTTAAATCTTATTTAACTTAAATTCTTGAAATTAATTTATACAAGATCATTTGGAAATACACTTACCTTAGTCACTAATTAAATCTTTTCATTACATTTGAAACACTAATGAATTCAACTACATAAAAATCTAATATATAATTACTTTTTAAACAAATAGTTTTAAACATTTTAAATCTTGAAAACATATTTATTTTAAATAAACTTGGCTAAACATTCTTTTTGGAAACTTGATTAATTAAACTTGCTTTTGCATTTTAAAACCTGAACTTGATTTCCTTTTAAAAATTTTAAGTCCTGGCAACTAAAATTCACTTCACCATATAAAACCCAGTTAACAGTCAAAGAGACCCGAGTCAAGACAACAAAAACCTCGAGCAACCCAAGCGAACAACTCGAGAAATCCTTCTTCCCCAACTAACGAACGAACGTAGATAATCACCGTGCACACGTGCACGTGCACGCAAGCTTGCCGCCCCTCCGATCATCTTCGCCGACGCCTACAGGTTGCCAACGACCCTCGCTAACTCGCACGACCACCCAGCTTTGTTGACTCGTCTGGAAATCGAAACCGAGCAGTTTGATTTCCCACTGGAACCCAAGCACCTCATCAAAACACCTCGCCAAGGACGATCCTGACCACCAGAAATTCTACCGCCACGTCCATAGCTGCGTCACGAACCCCAGCGTAGATTCCACCCCTCGCGATCACCTCTGGTGAACTATCGACGTCGAGATTACCTCGACAACTACCCCGACCAAAACAAACCATAAACCCTAGTTCATCATCGCCCTACCACCACGGTGGCCTAAAAATTCGCTGACCAATTTTCCTATGCTCCCTGACCCACGAGCTACCTCTCGCCTCGATCACGACTCACAACCTTCCTCCGATCGCCATAAATCACCCAAAACATGTTTCCCGTTCAACTCGCAAGATCTCAACAACCACCACATTAAATATCATGATATTTATCTCAAAAATCCTAACTCTTACTAATAAATCAGATTTCAAAGTTGAAACTTGAAATTAAAATGGTTGATTTTCTTGATATAATACATTTTTACTGTAATTTCCAAATTTCCCAGTGAACACTAACTAATTTCACTTTTAATTATTTTTATAAATAAGGTTTAGTTAATTCAAACATAATTCCTATAAACATCCTAATCTATATTGATTCATATGAAGAGGAATTGATTTTTTTTGATTAAATTTTGGGTCTGTAAACTAAGAACAGAGGTATCTATATATATACACAGGCATACAGATGATCTCTCAGTGATTCAACTATATTTCCAAGCAAAATACATCTATACATCCATACAAATCGTATTACTACCGTTATTTATCACATGCACAAGTAAATAATGACGAATTTAACTTAACAGTTTAAAGTTTATTCACTTGATAAATGATCAGAGAACAGAGGAATGTACATATATACAGATACCCAGCCATTTCATGCATCCACATATATTCTTATGCAAACATCATTTACTTCACCATCCATCACATGCATCAACATAACAACAGATTTTAAAAAAAACTGTTTTTAAGTTAAATGTTTACTCACCTATTTAATGTTGAACAGAGAAGTGATAGACTGTAAGCTTTGAAAAACTGAATTTGCTTTGAATTCATCTGCTTGTTTTGAAAACTGAAAACACTTGCTTTTGAAACTGAAACTTGCTTGATTTATTTGCATGCATCTTTGGAATGCTTCAGACTTGAAAGAATATTGCAGATTTGTCTTGAAAGAACAAATGTTAACAGGCTTTTGAACTTGAGAATTTTGGCTTTTGAAATGATTCCAGGTTTAAGAAATAATGGTTTCAGGTCTTTGAAAACAATGGTTACAGATCTTTGGTTTGATCTGAAATGTGGTTTTTAGGCAATTGAACTTTTGAAATGATTTGAGTTTTAAGCTTCTAAAAATGATTTCAGGTTTGAGATGAAATCTCAGTTTTGGTTTGAGGAAAGAATTTCTATTTTGGTTTGAGAAGATCTTCAGATTTGTTTGTGAAGATTTCAGTTTTGGTTTGAGGATGATTACGGTTTGATCATTTCTGGTTTTGGTTTTTGAGGATTGAGATTAGAAAAAGAAAAGAGAATGAAGAGGTAGGCTTATATAACTTAATTTATGGTTTATTTAAAAATCAAAGAAAAATGAAAATAAAATTGACACTTGTCACATACATTGTTTAATTAACTTACACATATTACTAACATGACTTAATTTATTAACACTTGTCATTATATAAAATTTCATATTATTTATAAAAAGATTTTAAAAGCTTTTATATGTATTTCCTAAATAGATAAATACATTTATTAGTTATAAATGCTTTTCTATATTATAAATAAATGAAACCTTTAAAAGAAAATAAAATAAAACTCATTTATATCCTAATAAAATCATATATATGTATTTCATTCATTTTTAAGTGTAAAAATAAAACTTTTATATTTATTACTATTAAATAAATATTTCCCAAATTTACATAAATAAAATTTCTTTTAAAGAAAATATTGTAAAACAAATCTTATTTTAATAAAAACTTTATTCATACATTTCATATCAAAATATTTAAAAATAACAAATTTATCAATTTAAAATAATTTAAATTAAGAGATTATCACATTTTAAACTTCTCGAAATCCCGGGATATCACATTCCTTCCCCCTTAAAAGAATTTCGTCCTCGAAATTTAAAACAAAAGATAATCCAAAGATTTTTATATTTATTTCAACCAATTTTAAAACAATTCAATTATACTTAACAGCCATATACTATCAATCAAACAACCATTCATCCAAACAAACAATTTTATCCAAACAAACAATTCATACAAACAACAATTCTAGCTATCCGGACATAGATCCGGATAAACTACCTAAAATTATCCCGAGTTTCCCCGATACAGATACTGGGTTACTCGCTCTATTAAATCCAAACTGGTAATTCAATACCGAAGCCAAAACACATATCCTCACAAAAACTCAGAAAGATCCAATATACTCGAAGCTATCTTCCTAGTCTTACCCAATCTTATTTGCTCCCTTTTACTGGAGAAATAACAATGAAGTCTCCAACTTCGAATTCCAAAATTCTCCATCTCTAATCCACAGAACTCTTCTGACGATTCTGGGCTGCCTTCACCTTTCCTGATCAGCTCAATCTTCGCTGACGCTTCTCAAAACAAACAGGACCAAAAACAATCCAATAACGGATCCTCTCAAGATTTACAGAAATCCAGAACTAAAATCTACTCCTAAATCATTGGTAGATTCCAAATACTTCTCCTATCCAGAAGAGACAAAACAGATGCACCTGCCAATCTGGCCTTCAGATTTTGAAAAACTTCCTGTAGGAACCCTTTAATCCAAACACTGCAATTTCCGGTTGCTTCCACTCTAGAACAACTACTACCAAGCTTTCGCTGCTCAACTCTGATCTAGATGTCGTCTATGAACTCGAACACAAACTAGATCAATACTCCAGAAAATTTCTGACAACTCTATAACTCCTACATCTTCTAGAGATGCCTCAAACCCAAGCAAAGATTTCCCAAGAGAATACTCAATTATGGCAAGTCACTTTTGCGATCCTATCCAGTCCAATATCCAAAAATTACTGTTCTTTCTTAATCCATCAAAACAGTCTAGCTTTTCCAAACAAGGTTAACCCTTCAAGAAAAACTCCACCATCTACTCGGACTGCTGATAGAAGAACCACAAAGATTCCGGAACCATCGAAGAAATGAACCACACTGCTGCTTCCAAACTCTATCTCGACAGCACACCGAACACTCCGAGCTGCACTGCTATCACAGCTAACCAAGAACTTCTAATCCAAAGGCTTCTCAAAACTAAAACCATCAACAAACCTCTCAACGAATCTCCGAGATGGCAGACGTCCAAAAGAAACTCGGGCTCCAAATCAGTCGCCAATAACTTACTCTTCTTAAGGGAACAATGAGACCATGTCCGAAGAACAACTAATCGACCTTAGTCCCATACTTCAAAATAGACAAAACTCTCTTACTTGATATCAGAGAATTCCTATATAGTCGAGTCTTTCCTGCGGTAGACATCAACTGTTCCTCCAATACCTTCTTAATCTTGTTCCAAAAGAAAATCTCCTTCGGGAACATCCATAGATACTGCGTCTTATCACACAACTGCTCCTTCCTGAAGTCGCCAAGCTACCATCACTTACTTCATACTGCCAACTTACTCGAGATGATATTGGGTTTACAGTCTCGATATATACTTCCAACCTCAAACATTCAAACTCCAACTATTGGTAATTGTGTTACACACACTACCACCTTATCTACCTTTATAACTTATATTAGAAAACCCGAACAGGTAACCCAATAAATCGGTAGAAATATATATATATTTAAAATGATACTTTTATATAGAAATTATTTCTGGGTAAAATTATTTCATATACCTCTTTAAAACAATATTGTGTCCGTTGGCCTGGTTCAAGTGTTTAGAGATCCCTATCAATAACGTTAGCTACTCGTATTGACCAGAATCCATATACCACTCAACCGATCAATTAACACAATATAAAATCATTTTTATATAACTAACAATTACGCGCTCTCAAGATAGACACCACTTCAGAGCCTAGGTATTCACTCAACCTACTGCTCTGATACCAACTGTCACGACCCGGCTTTCTATGCCCAGAAAGACGTATCGTGAATTAAGAAAGAAAGGGATAGAAGAAGAAAAGAAAGAAAAGAAGAAAGAACAACAACATCAGAAACTCACAGCGGAACGAATGAAATATAATATATCATATAAAATATTACATAGTATCATATACATCAGAGTTACACAACTTATACAACACATATTAGACAGTTATAAACATCTGTCTAATTCATACAACTCAAGTATCACAGATACAGACACAGCATATACACAGCGGAATCATCATATATCTACACGGTGAAGCCTCCTGCTCCAAATCTCCTCCAGAATTCGTCAAAGCTAACCTGAATCCCTTGGCTACTCGTAAAAATTTGAGTACCCAAGAGTTTATAAAACAGAAATAAACACTTGGGTCAGACATGGTTCTGGTGTGAGTAAACGGGTTAAAATTGTTTAACTTCAAAACCTTTTGAAAACAAAGGTATCACGTAAGACTTCCCACACATAAACATGGAAAGTTTTTACCTTACGCTAACCAAAACATTTGATAGGAAATCCAGTTATATTATAATAGGGTCTAAGGTTTTCAAGTAAAATACAGAAATAGCTGAAATGCTTACATCTCACATTCCAACATAGTTGGGCACAACTAATACGTACGGCACTTATTGGAGTTTGGATTCCATACAATGGCAGGGCTACTGGGGTATCGCCCGTCACAGTACGTGGCCTAGATCACCGTACCGAGGAGTACGCCCGCTCCCCTGCAACACAAAGCCGGAACCATCCCTTACTGGATAATCCCGAACAAGATAACCCCGTAGTTGGCGCGACCAACCACACACTAAGCCGAATAAAAAGAAAAGGGACCTCTAGACAGGGATCTATCTTGCTCTCAGTGGGTGCTACCCACGAAGCCTTGCTGCACCTCCCCTGTTTTAGCCATTCCCGGTTGATGAGGCTTGAGGTTACGATTACCTTTAATCAGAACATATCACTTAGAATGCTCATCGTCCGCCTGACGATGTGCTGAAAGCATTCAATCCATACAAGTTCGTTCCGGGTTCGAACGAAACCGAAGACATTATCTCGTTACACTCGTTTTGGAATCACCCTCAGAGTTAACGACAATAACCCTTGCACTCTGAATCTTCATCTTCACTTGAGATTCACGACCTATCGTTAATTTGGATCAATGTGGTATTCGGGTCTCCAGACCTGGAATTCCGGTATACGGAAACCCGATCCCGGTCTCATCGAAATCCAAAACGTATCTTTTAAGGCCAAGTTGTTTTAAAGGTTAAAACAATTCAATTCATTATCTTTATACACAAAGAAAGATAATTCACAATAGATAATCAACATTATCAGATAATCCATATTATCATCACAATTCAACTAACATCCATATCATACAGCATATATCTCATCAGAGATATCAATCAATGCAAAGCATTCAATATCATTCATCTATTCTTAAGTAATGATTTATCATCTAATTAATTTAAAGTGAATTAAACTAATTACTTAATTCTATAAATCCTGCTTACTTAATTATTAATTAAACCAATTAATTAATCATTACTCTAAGTATCCATCTTAATTAATCATTCCTGATTAATAATCCTTTAATTACTTTAAGTAATTAATTCTTTAATTAATTTCACAAATTAATTATCTTAAACCATTACTGTAATTAATCTTTAATTACTTCATAAACTAATTAACTATAATTAATTACATTAATCCTTAATTAATTACATTAATTAATTACTTTTTTAATTACTTATTTTTGATTAATTAGTCTTAATTAATCAACCCTTAATTACATTATTAATTATATTAATAAATTAATGATCCTTAATTACTTCTTAATTAATTATCCTATTTAAAATTAATTATTTTTAATCATTAATCTTTAATTAAACCACATTTATTAATCACCTTTGATTAATCTCATTTAGTAATTAACTTCCCTTAATTACTTCATTACATAAATTAATTACTCCTTAATTAATTATCTTTAATTAATCTCTTGATTAATTACAAAGTAATTTAATCCAAATTTCTTTCTTAACCTTAAATCATCTTTCATTAATTACATCCAGTAATTATCATTAATTACTTAACTAAGTAATTACAATCCATTTATTAAATTAAATAATTATTTATCAAATCATCAAATGTTTAAATTAATTAAACTTAATTAATTAACTTAAACAAATTACATTTAAACTAAATTAATTACATTAAGTAATTAATTCCTTAATTACTTCCTTTTTAAGAAATTAACCTTTTATTACTTCCATTAATTAACTCTAATTACTTTCATTAAGTAATTATCCTTTTATTAATTACATTCATTAATTAACTGCTAATTACTTATACTAAGTAATCATACTTTATTAATTATATTAAGTAGTTATACTTAATCAGTTTCAAAGTAATTATCCTAAATTAATTAAACTAATTAATTATCTTAAATTAATTACATTAATTAATTTTCCACAAATCATTAGTTAATGATCCTCAAATTAATTACATTCATTAACATAAATTAATTAACCCTTATTAACTACTTTAAGTGATCAACTTTTAATTAATTTTACTAATTAATTATTCCTAATTAATCACCACCTTAATTAATTTAAAGATAAATTCTTTATCTTAATTAATTACTCATTTAAATCTTATTTAACTTAAATTCTTGAAATTAATTTATACAAGATCATTTGGAAATACACTTACCTTAGTCACTAATTACATCTTTTCATTACATTTGAAATACTAATGAATTCAACTACATAAAAATCTAATATATAATTACTTTTTAAACAAACAGTTTTAAACATTTTAAATCTTGAAAACATATTTATTTTAAATAAACTTGGCTAAACATTCTTTTTGGAAACTTGATTAATTAAACTTGCTTTTGCTTTTTAAAACCTGAACTTGATTTCCTTTTAAAAATTTTAAGTCCTGGCAACTAAAATTCACTTCACCATATAAAATGTAACGACCCAGAATTTCGAACGAATTAAATTGGAAATATTTAATTAATTTTAAATATTTGAACGATGATTTAATTTGAATTTCCGATATAATTCTGAAATCGGCGATTTGATTATAAGGCTTAATCGATTTAAGTTGAATAAAAATTTGTATCTTCAATTTAAAGCTAAAGAAAAATATTTCGAACGCTTGTAAAAATTATATCGATAACACTGAAGATAACAGAAGCTTCAGAATCCAATTTCGAATTTATTTGTTCAGTTTGAAATTAATATCGTTCAGTCGATATTTAAAAGTAGCGTTCCGGGGCACAGTCTCGGAATTCGACGAAACTAGTTCCATTGGGTCCGTAATATTGAATTATTACCGGATTTCAAATTTCGTATTTTTTGGACTTGTTATGTGAGCACACGACGTATAAACACGCTGAAAATAAATTCAAATTCAATTTAAATTTTTATATTTAAATTGGTTGCCGACATCAGAAGGAAGGCACGACACTCTCCCTTATCTCACGCCTTCAATCACGATACAAAATCGTGCAGAGCATGCCTTCGACAATTTTTAAATTCCCCTCCCTCTTCATAAAAAATCGAACGAAATCAAACGAAATAATGGCCAGAGCAAATCGCGAGTTTTTCCCCTGTTCGAACATGTTTGAAATCGCGTAAATCTCCCCAAACCAAATACAACTCTTTCCCTCTCCTCAAATTAAAATCAAAAAGAATGGCCAGCACTTCGTTCATACGGAGAGAAGACGAAATCAAAACTCGAGCTTGAGGCCGCGAGGCAGTCGAGGGTTGTGGAGAGTGGGTTTTCGCGAACTCGAAGTCGCGTGGTGGTTCGTCGCGAACTGAAGCTAGGGTCGCGCGGCGACCTGGGAGAAAATATCGCGAGTGTCGTAGTCTAGGGGTCTCGACCGTCTGGTAGGGTCGCGAGTTTGATTTGGGATTCGCGTGAGCGTTTAGGGAATGGCGGCGACTAGTCGCGACTTGGGTCGGCGACGACAGAGCTGGCGATAGCAGAGGTCGCGATCGAGTAACGCGTGCTCGCGAGTTCAGGGATTGGAAGTTCGAGCTGGGCACGCGCGTTTGGTGGAAGCGGAGACGCGTGGTAGGGTTTAGCTAGGGCGGCAGTGAGGGGTTGTTCGACGAAGTGGTGCCGCGTTCGTCTGTGAAGTCAGGAGGGATTGTCGATCGATTTTGGAAGTTCAACTGGGTTCGAAGTTCGCGGTGGTTCAAGTGCGATGTTGGAGGCAGCGTCGCGTTCGAACAAAGGCACGAGACGAGGAGGCTCGTGGTGGGTCTGGCGAAGTTCTGGTCATGGTGGTCGATCGATTTCGATCTGGGAATGTTCAACAGGGAAGGTATGAATTTCAGTTAATTTAAAATATACATGTACAAGAAATTTATATAAGAATTTAAATTTGGATTTTTGTTTTTACAAACATCTGTATAAATAAGATTTGAAAATTAAATAAGTAGGTATATAACTTTAGGAATTTACAGTAAACAAAGGGTTTTGTTTATATGGATAAAATTTAATAATGGAAAAATAATTTAAATTTAATTTTTGGTTAAACTGCAAATCTTAGTTAAGTAAGTTTATGTCAAAACGGAAATCAGTTAGAATTTAAAATTAACTGTTTAAAATGAAATCATCGATGAATCAAAATTATCAAATGAAAATTTATTATTCGATCTGTTCGAATATTAATAGATCGTATAAATGTTTATACAGTTTGAAATCGTAAAGGGAACAAGATGAATTGGATGGGATTGCAAAATTTAAAGCTAAGGTGAGATCTTCTCACTCAGATTTAAAAATTGATTGCAGTTATTGATTGATGATTTGATTGTTTGAATGTGCTATTAGATATGATAGGATATATCTATATATATAGCAGTATATACATATTGGCATATGTATATATTGGATTGTTGATTTCCCGCCTCGTATAGCGGATGAGACCCTATTGCGCCGTTAGTAAGCGGATTTATAAAAACCTATATACCGCGATAATTCCGTACTGGAGCGGAATTGGTATTGTGCTAACGTCTGTGGATGCAGGGAAACAGGTTGGAGGGATCCAACTGGATTCCTCACCAGTAGTTATTTATTTACAGAATTGATGTATATTCTGTTATCATATGTTGATATATGATGTTTGTTGTTGTGATGGACTAATCGATGCGTTGCATCATTGGATTCAAGTTTTAAAAATAACGATTTCTTTATTTAAAAGGATTTTTAAAGTGATCTTTGAAATTATACGTTTTATTAAATTTTTGAAGTGATTTATTTTAAATAAATAAACGTTCAAATCTTGAAGTTATGAGAGTTAAGATCTGTGTGAAATATAACCGAAAAGTGATTTTTGGAATAAACAATTGGTTGATTTATAAAATGGTTTAAGTTGAGATTTTTAAAATATTATAAACGGTTTACTTAAAAGGTTTATAAAGTTGACACTTTATAAATTAAAAATGTTGGTATTATAAAACGAGCTTTTATAAGCGTTAAAATGAATTTTTAAGAATTTATAAATAAATGGAATTTATAAATTGTGGACTTATAAATGGAGATGATGTTGTAAAATAAAGGAATTATAAGTATTTGACTTATAATATGGGTTGTGGTATAAAATTTGAGTTATAAATTAAATTTGTTAATTCAGAGAATTTTTATAAATCAAGGTTTATAAATAGGGAAAGAATTTATAGACATAGTTCATAAATTCGAAATCAATGGAATTTGGTAAATTGAATATAGAAAGTTATTAAAGGAAGTATATTCGCGATTTTGGATAGCGAATTGTTATTGAAATAAAACGTGTAGAAATTGTTAGAAATTTGGATAGTGATTATATTCACGATTTTTGATAGTGAATATATATTATTGAATAAAATTAATATATTTTGGGAAAAGGAATATGGTTAAATGAAGTTGTTTTAAAAGATGTTTTAAAACGCGTTAAGTATCGAAAACATAGATTTCAACATTTATTGTTGAAATAGACGTTTCGAGAAAAATAAGGAAATGATGGACTATAATACTGTTGTTATAGTAAATGATTTCCGAAAGGAAATGTTTTTTTTTTATGTAGTATTGGGATTTATATATCTATCTAAATTCGAATTCCTATACTAGTGATTTTGAGTCGTCGTAACGATGTTTTACGTAACATTCGTTTTGACTCAAATAAATGTTAGAATAAATGATTCCTTAAAGACTGAATATATACTTAATATTGATTTAAGTAATCGAATATTTTCAAATGTTGAAAATAAATGATTTGTGAAACACTTATTTTTAAATAAGTATGGAAATGATTTTCCAATATGAAATGAACGTTTTGAGAATTTATCTTTGTAAAGATAAATTGAAATTGAATATTGAAAACGATTTGAAAATCGTATATCAGTAGATATTTTGAAATATAAATTCACTTTGGAATTTATAAAAGAAATGAGAATTCGTTTAAAAAAATAAATATTGATTTATTTTTGAAGTGTGGAAATTTTATATCCAGTAAAGATATTTTTGAAGATGAAATAATTTGGAAAATTATTTGGAATCTGATGATGTTGCGCATCTTTATTGATAGTTAAATAACCGACTATCGATAATTACCTTAAATAGGTATTTGTTGTGAATTGGATGAATTTGAATGCCACACTTATTTTTAAATAAGCGCTCACTATTCGGGTTAGCCGGGAAAGGACCATGGGGTCGTATAACCCATTCCGAATATGTGATACGTCGTTATGAATCGCATTTGAAGACCGGTGTTGAAGACCGGATATTTTTGAAAACGGAAGGATTACCGTCGAGTTACTCTACATCGACTGATCTTCGATTTAGAGGTTTTATCACCCTTAGTGACGGGAAGTCCTGACGTGATTGAAAATTATCCGGAAATGCAAGGGCTTCGTGAGAAGTGCCTTCGGTTCTGTTCGATCCCGGAACAGACTTGTATGGATTGTATGTCTGACGTTACAATTTGAGATATAAAGCTGATTTCTTTCAAATACATTTCTGTTGGTGGCGGAGAATTTATTCTCTTAGCTTAACACCCTTCTCTGAGACGTACGAGCTCAGAGGTTATGTAGTTGAAATTTATCAGCGATATATCCCAATTTGGTAACGTGGCATACTGAGTGTTGCTGTGAAATGATCAGTGTTTGATCATTTGCGATATGATCATTTGTTTGATCTTATATCTTTGTGATCATAGGTTGATCATTTTGTTTGACCCGAAGCAGGGCTTTTTAAGAAAGCGTAGCTTTGTGGACGAGACTTCGTCGAGCCTCACACCCCGGAAATGGTCGAAACAGGAAGGATGCAGCAAGGTTCTAGGGAGTAGCGCCCCTTAGTGTATGTCATTCCTTCTGGATAAAGGTGGTGTCATGGTATGGAGCCCAGATACTTAACCTCTGTGGTTACTGCATTATTATTTTCTATGTGGTTTGTTGGAAATCGGGGATCCTCGGGAAGATCGGTGACGATCGGGGGATGGCATACGCGTGTCAGTAGTTACCTATTTTTGCAGAGGTAACCCGGCCTTGTGTTGGCAGAGATCTAACCGTAATGTTAGGTTATTTCTCGGGTCGTCTATTCCAGGGACGTACCCATCGTGGATAGGAAGTTCCTTAGCCTGACCATTTGTTGGAAATCCAAAGAAACAATACGCGACTTGTACGGTTTTAGTTGTAGAACCTGCCATCTAATATGGCAGCTATAGTAAGCATACTATAATGGTACCTATGCTGGCTAAGATTTATATTCTACTTTCGAAATGTTTTCTACACTATGCACTAATAATAATATCAAAAAGAATTTGATTTTTCGTAGTAAGCATCTTTGACTATCATAAGAAGAAATCTCCTCCAAGTCTGCGTTTGCATTGTGTGTGTGGCGGGAGGTCTTATGGTAGTTTCATTTTCCAAAAGCATTTCGAATTGACTTTAAAGTTATCCTGTTGTTTATTTTAAAGATAAAATAACTGTTTTACGATCTCACACCAGTCACCATGACTGACTCGGAGTTTATTGTTCCCTTCTAAACTCTGGGTGCCCACCAAATTTCCACACGGGCAGTCTAGAGTTAGATTATCAGGATATTCTGGATATTCTGGAGCTTTGGAGATAAGCTGGATGACGAGACGTAGTATTTGTATCTGATATATTTATTCCGCTGTGTATTCTGTATGAGGACAAGTTTATATAACTGTCCATTGTTGTACTGAGTTGTATATTGACTCTGATGATTGATGTATGTATAAAATGATATAGTTCTTTATTTAAAGATTATTCATTTATCTAATATATATTGTTCCGCTGCGATATGTGAGATTCTGATATTGTTTCTGTTCTGATGTTGTTCTGTTGTTCTTCTTTTCCTTTTCTTCTCTTTTTCTTCTATCTTCTTCTTCTTCTACTTTTTCTTTTTCTTAAAACCATAACTTTTCGGGTTTCCGGCATTCGATGGCTCAGCAGTCGATAAAGTGAGTATCGATGTTGAATTTTCGAAAGTCGAAAATTTCTGGGATGTTACATTTGGTATCAGAGCATATGGTTAAGCGACAACCCTGCTCTGTTGGGTGTTACTCATTAGAGATAGAGTCAGTAGTACTCTAGAATGAGTTGAGTGTAATAATAGATATGAGCGCGTATTTGTTATTGAATATGAAATTGTTTTGTATTGTGTTGACTTATCGGTTGATTGTTTATGGATTCTAGTCGGTGCAGTCTAGCTAACTGTAATCGATAGGGGTTTCTAAACTCTTAAACAAGATAAACCGACACAGTATTGATTTTAAAACGGGTAAATGAAATAATTTTACCCAAAACTATTTTGTATAGAAAAGAAATGTTTTCTATGAATTACTATAGTATATGGTTGCATGGTTGTTAGAAGTGATAATATTAATCTATTATCATTAAAATTGAATAAGAAATTGAAATCGTAACTCCAAAGTTAAAGAAATAAATTCACATGCAAATGAAATTTGAGAATGTAAATTATAAATGTAATTTGTAATTTAAAATGAGATTCCAGAGAAGTTTTTGGAAATGTTTTGAAAGAAATTTGAAAATTTTTGGAGATTTGGAAAGTTAAATCATTTTTGGAGTTGGAAATGAATTTCAAAGGTTGGAAAAGTATTTTTAAGAGATGAAAAGCTCTAAACTCTTTTCGGTCGCTGGAAAATAACTTCGGTAATGACTGCAGCATTACTGATGTTCATTTTCGGGTTTCCAAAAGAGAAATTGCTGTCAAATTATTTTAAATAGAAGTTGTTTGAAAATTTGGGTTTTTGTTTGGAAATTCAAATGGAATTTGAATTGTTTTCAAAATGGTTTTGAAAAGGTTGAAAAAGACTCGGGAATACTATAAAGAATATTTACGGAATATTATTGAATTGATAACTTATACGAATAGAAATTGTTAATGTGAAATATGAAATTGTGATTGGAATTAAAGTTCATTAACAAGTGAAATCTATAAATGTGAATTGAAAGTATAGGGAAACGAATTCTTATATAAATAAAATGGTAAATATGAAGTGTAAATGTGATTTATAAATGAAAATGGAATTCCAGATAGATATTGGAAAAAAATTAAAATTCATTAATGAAATGAATTTGTAATATGAATATATAAGTGATTATAAATCGAAATGTAAATAAGTTAATAACTTATAAATATTTGCAAATTTGATAGAGATGAGATTCAATTGAAAATGAAAGAATGTGGGAATGAATAAATAAATTTGCAATTGCAAGTACAAGAAAATGAAGTTGAATGTTAAAACTCATTTTGAATTTGTCAGTAAATAAAACTGGAGTTAAAACTGAATATTGAAACGAATTTGAATTGTGTGAAATAAAATAAAGTTTTGAGATTAGTTTGAAGTGAACAAAAGAAATCCGATAAAAATTCAATATTTCAGAATTGAAAGTGAATTGAATCCGAATTAGATTGGAATTGTGAATTGAACTCAAATGAGAAATTGAAATGTGAAATTGAATTCAAATAAAATTTGAACGGAATTGAATATGTAACTTCACTAGCAAATTTAAAGAGAATATAAGAAGTATATATTGAAATTTCGTAATCGAGTTTGCAAAATGATTGAATGCTGTAACTAGATATCATGGCTAGTAGATATACAGGTATAAAGGAAATTGAATTTGATTTCACAGATAATTCGAATTGCTCGAAAAAGGTACGTATTTGAATTATAATATGAGTTTTTGATGATTTCTCTCTAGCCGCTTGGCTTTTTCTTTTTCTTTTTGAAATCTGAGAGTCCGTAGGGACGTTTTGTAGTCGTACCGTATTAGCCGCGCAAAGGAGACGCTGGCGAAATTTTTCGGAAATTTCGAGTGTTAGAAAATTTTTGAGAAAATTTTCAAAGTTTAAATTTGAATTTGAATTTAAATTTGAATTGTTAAGGAAAACAATGATGTTTGAGAATTATGAAAATGTTGTTGGAAATTTAGTGAATTGATAACGAATCTTTAGTAGAAAGATTTGTTTTGAAGAATTGATAAAACTATTGAATGTTGAAAAATAGTAGACGAGTTAAGAACATTTTTTCCTAACTTGTAATTTCGAGGACGAAATTCTTTTAAGGAGGGAAGTTTGTAACGACCCAGAATTTCGAACGAATTAAATTGGAAATATTTAATTAATTTTAAATATTTGAACGATGATTTAATTTGAATTTCCGATATAATTCTGAAATCGGCGATTTGATTATAAGGCTTAATCGATTTAAGTTGAATAAAAATTTGTATCTTCAATTTAAAGCTAAAGAAAAATATTTCGAACGCTTGTAAAAATTATATCGATAACACTGAAGATAACAGAAGCTTCAGAATCCAATTTCGAATTTATTTGTTCAGTTTGAAATTAATATCGTTCAGTCGATATTTAAAAGTAGCGTTCCGGGGCACAGTCTCGGAATTCGACGAAACTAGTTCCATTGGGTCCGTAATATTGAATTATTACCGGATTTCAAATTTCGTATTTTTTGGACTTGTTATGTGAGCACACGACGTATAAACACGCTGAAAATAAATTCAAATTCAATTTAAATTTTTATATTTAAATTGGTTGCCGACATCAGAAGGAAGGCACGACACTCTCCCTTATCTCACGCCTTCAATCACGATACAAAATCGTGCAGAGCATGCCTTCGACAATTTTTAAATTCCCCTCCCTCTTCATAAAAAATCGAACGAAATCAAACGAAATAATGGCCAGAGCAAATCGCGAGTTTTTCCCCTGTTCGAACATGTTTGAAATCGCGTAAATCTCCCCAAACCAAATACAACTCTTTCCCTCTCCTCAAATTAAAATCAAAAAGAATGGCCAGCACTTCGTTCATACGGAGAGAAGACGAAATCAAAACTCGAGCTTGAGGCCGCGAGGCAGTCGAGGGTTGTGGAGAGTGGGTTTTCGCGAACTCGAAGTCGCGTGGTGGTTCGTCGCGAACTGAAGCTAGGGTCGCGCGGCGACCTGGGAGAAAATATCGCGAGTGTCGTAGTCTAGGGGTCTCGACCGTCTGGTAGGGTCGCGAGTTTGATTTGGGATTCGCGTGAGCGTTTAGGGAATGGCGGCGACTAGTCGCGACTTGGGTCGGCGACGACAGAGCTGGCGATAGCAGAGGTCGCGATCGAGTAACGCGTGCTCGCGAGTTCAGGGATTGGAAGTTCGAGCTGGGCACGCGCGTTTGGTGGAAGCGGAGACGCGTGGTAGGGTTTAGCTAGGGCGGCAGTGAGGGGTTGTTCGACGAAGTGGTGCCGCGTTCGTCTGTGAAGTCAGGAGGGATTGTCGATCGATTTTGGAAGTTCAACTGGGTTCGAAGTTCGCGGTGGTTCAAGTGCGATGTTGGAGGCAGCGTCGCGTTCGAACAAAGGCACGAGACGAGGAGGCTCGTGGTGGGTCTGGCGAAGTTCTGGTCATGGTGGTCGATCGATTTCGATCTGGGAATGTTCAACAGGGAAGGTATGAATTTCAGTTAATTTAAAATATACATGTACAAGAAATTTATATAAGAATTTAAATTTGGATTTTTGTTTTTACAAACATCTGTATAAATAAGATTTGAAAATTAAATAAGTAGGTATATAACTTTAGGAATTTACAGTAAACAAAGGGTTTTGTTTATATGGATAAAATTTAATAATGGAAAAATAATTTAAATTTAATTTTTGGTTAAATTGCAAATCTTAGTTAAGTAAGTTTATGTCAAAACGGAAATCAGTTAGAATTTAAAATTAACTGTTTAAAATGAAATCATCGATGAATCAAAATTATCAAATGAAAATTTATTATTCGATCTGTTCGAATATTAATAGATCGTATAAATGTTTATACAGTTTGAAATCGTAAAGGGAACAAGATGAATTGGATGGGATTGCAAAATTTAAAGCTAAGGTGAGATCTTCTCACTCAGATTTAAAAATTGATTGCAGTTATTGATTGATGATTTGATTGTTTGAATGTGCTATTAGATATGATAGGATATATCTATATATATAGCAGTATATACATATTGGCATATGTATATATTGGATTGTTGATTTCCCGCCTCGTATAGCGGATGAGACCCTATTGCGCCGTTAGTAAGCGGATTTATAAAAACCTATATACCGCGATAATTCCGTACTGGAGCGGAATTGGTATTGTGCTAACGTCTGTGGATGCAGGGAAACAGGTTGGAGGGATCCAACTGGATTCCTCACCAGTAGTTATTTATTTACAGAATTGATGTATATTCTGTTATCATATGTTGATATATGATGTTTGTTGTTGTGATGGACTAATCGATGCGTTGCATCATTGGATTCAAGTTTTAAAAATAACGATTTCTTTATTTAAAAGGATTTT
The DNA here is from genome assembly GCA_030737815.1 of Allium fistulosum. Lineage (NCBI taxonomy): Eukaryota > Viridiplantae > Streptophyta > Magnoliopsida > Asparagales > Amaryllidaceae > Allium > Allium fistulosum. The sequence continues at coordinate 1,018,209,473 of CM060901.1, read as the reverse complement.
TAAAGTGATCTTTGAAATTATACGTTTTATTAAATTTTTGAAGTGATTTATTTTAAATAAATAAACGTTCAAATCTTGAAGTTATGAGAGTTAAGATCTGTGTGAAATATAACCGAAAAGTGATTTTTGGAATAAACAATTGGTTGATTTATAAAATGGTTTAAGTTGAGATTTTTAAAATATTATAAACGGTTTACTTAAAAGGTTTATAAAGTTGACACTTTATAAATTAAAAATGTTGGTATTATAAAACGAGCTTTTATAAGCGTTAAAATGAATTTTTAAGAATTTATAAATAAATGGAATTTATAAATTGTGGACTTATAAATGGAGATGATGTTGTAAAATAAAGGAATTATAAGTATTTGACTTATAATATGGGTTGTGGTATAAAATTTGAGTTATAAATTAAATTTGTTAATTCAGAGAATTTTTATAAATCAAGGTTTATAAATAGGGAAAGAATTTATAGACATAGTTCATAAATTCGAAATCAATGGAATTTGGTAAATTGAATATAGAAAGTTATTAAAGGAAGTATATTCGCGATTTTGGATAGCGAATTGTTATTGAAATAAAACGTGTAGAAATTGTTAGAAATTTGGATAGTGATTATATTCACGATTTTTGATAGTGAATATATATTATTGAATAAAATTAATATATTTTGGGAAAAGGAATATGGTTAAATGAAGTTGTTTTAAAAGATGTTTTAAAACGCGTTAAGTATCGAAAACATAGATTTCAACATTTATTGTTGAAATAGACGTTTCGAGAAAAATAAGGAAATGATGGACTATAATACTGTTGTTATAGTAAATGATTTCCGAAAGGAAATGTTTTTTTTTTATGTAGTATTGGGATTTATATATCTATCTAAATTCGAATTCCTATACTAGTGATTTTGAGTCGTCGTAACGATGTTTTACGTAACATTCGTTTTGACTCAAATAAATGTTAGAATAAATGATTCCTTAAAGACTGAATATATACTTAATATTGATTTAAGTAATCGAATATTTTCAAATGTTGAAAATAAATGATTTGTGAAACACTTATTTTTAAATAAGTATGGAAATGCTTTTCCAATATGAAATGAACGTTTTGAGAATTTATCTTTGTAAAGATAAATTGAAATTGAATATTGAAAACGATTTGAAAATCGTATATCAGTAGATATTTTGAAATATAAATTCACTTTGGAATTTATAAAAGAAATGAGAATTCGTTTAAAAAAATAAATATTGATTTATTTTTGAAGTGTGGAAATTTTATATCCAGTAAAGATATTTTTGAAGATGAAATAATTTGGAAAATTATTTGGAATCTGATGATGTTGCGCATCTTTATTGATAGTTAAATAACCGACTATCGATAATTACCTTAAATAGGTATTTGTTGTGAATTGGATGAATTTGAATGCCACACTTATTTTTAAATAAGCGCTCACTATTCGGGTTAGCCGGGAAAGGACCATGGGGTCGTATAACCCATTCCGAATATGTGATACGTCGTTATGAATCGCATTTGAAGACCGGTGTTGAAGACCGGATATTTTTGAAAACGGAAGGATTACCGTCGAGTTACTCTACATCGACTGATCTTCGATTTAGAGGTTTTATCACCCTTAGTGACGGGAAGTCCTGACGTGATTGAAAATTATCCGGAAATGCAAGGGCTTCGTGAGAAGTGCCTTCGGTTCTGTTCGATCCCGGAACAGACTTGTATGGATTGTATGTCTGACGTTACAATTTGAGATATAAAGCTGATTTCTTTCAAATACATTTCTGTTGGTGGCGGAGAATTTATTCTCTTAGCTTAACACCCTTCTCTGAGACGTACGAGCTCAGAGGTTATGTAGTTGAAATTTATCAGCGATATATCCCAATTTGGTAACGTGGCATACTGAGTGTTGCTGTGAAATGATCAGTGTTTGATCATTTGCGATATGATCATTTGTTTGATCTTATATCTTTGTGATCATAGGTTGATCATTTTGTTTGACCCGAAGCAGGGCTTTTTAAGAAAGCGTAGCTTTGTGGACGAGACTTCGTCGAGCCTCACACCCCGGAAATGGTCGAAACAGGAAGGATGCAGCAAGGTTCTAGGGAGTAGCGCCCCTTAGTGTATGTCATTCCTTCTGGATAAAGGTGGTGTCATGGTATGGAGCCCAGATACTTAACCTCTGTGGTTACTGCATTATTATTTTCTATGTGGTTTGTTGGAAATCGGGGATCCTCGGGAAGATCGGTGACGATCGGGGGATGGCATACGCGTGTCAGTAGTTACCTATTTTTGCAGAGGTAACCCGGCCTTGTGTTGGCAGAGATCTAACCGTAATGTTAGGTTATTTCTCGGGTCGTCTATTCCAGGGACGTACCCATCGTGGATAGGAAGTTCCTTAGCCTGACCATTTGTTGGAAATCCAAAGAAACAATACGCGACTTGTACGGTTTTAGTTGTAGAACCTGCCATCTAATATGGCAGCTATAGTAAGCATACTATAATGGTACCTATGCTGGCTAAGATTTATATTCTACTTTCGAAATGTTTTCTACACTATGCACTAATAATAATATCAAAAAGAATTTGATTTTTCGTAGTAAGCATCTTTGACTATCATAAGAAGAAATCTCCTCCAAGTCTGCGTTTGCATTGTGTGTGTGGCGGGAGGTCTTATGGTAGTTTCATTTTCCAAAAGCATTTCGAATTGACTTTAAAGTTATCCTGTTGTTTATTTTAAAGATAAAATAACTGTTTTACGATCTCACACCAGTCACCATGACTGACTCGGAGTTTATTGTTCCCTTCTAAACTCTGGGTGCCCACCAAATTTCCACACGGGCAGTCTAGAGTTAGATTATCAGGATATTCTGGATATTCTGGAGCTTTGGAGATAAGCTGGATGACGAGACGTAGTATTTGTATCTGATATATTTATTCCGCTGTGTATTCTGTATGAGGACAAGTTTATATAACTGTCCATTGTTGTACTGAGTTGTATATTGACTCTGATGATTGATGTATGTATAAAATGATATAGTTCTTTATTTAAAGATTATTCATTTATCTAATATATATTGTTCCGCTGCGATATGTGAGATTCTGATATTGTTTCTGTTCTGATGTTGTTCTGTTGTTCTTCTTTTCCTTTTCTTCTCTTTTTCTTCTATCTTCTTCTTCTTCTACTTTTTCTTTTTCTTAAAACCATAACTTTTCGGGTTTCCGGCATTCGATGGCTCAGCAGTCGATAAAGTGAGTATCGATGTTGAATTTTCGAAAGTCGAAAATTTCTGGGATGTTACATAAAACCCAGTTAACAGTCAAAGAGACCCGAGTCAAGACAACAAAAACCTCGAGCAACCCAAGCGAACAACTCGAGAAATCCTTCTTCCCCAACTAACGAACGAACGCAGATAATCACCGTGCACACGTGCACGTGCACGCAAGCTTGCCGCCCCTCCGATCATCTTCGCCGACGCCTACAGGTTGCCAACGACCCTCGCTAACTCGCACGACCACCCAGCTTTGTTGACTCGTCTGGAAATCGAAACCGAGCAGTTTGATTTACCACTGGAACCCAAGCACCTCATCAAAACACCTCGCCAAGGACGATCCTGACCACCAGAAATTCTACCGCCACGTCCATAGCTGCGTCACGAACCCCAGCGTAGATTCCACCCCTCGCGATCACCTCTGGTGAACTATCGACGTCGAGATTACCTCGACAACTACCCCGACCAAAACAAACCATAAACCCTAGTTCATCATCGTCCTACCACCACGGTGGCCTAAAAATTCGCTGACCAATTTTCCTATGCTCCCTGACCCACGAGCTACCTCTCGCCTCGATCACGACTCACAACCTTCCTCCGATCGCCATAAATCACCCAAAACATGTTTCCCGTTCAACTCGCAAGATCTCAACAACCACCACATTAAATATCATGATATTTATCTCAAAAATCCTAACTCTTACTAATAAATCAGATTTCAAAGTTGAAACTTGAAATTAAAATGGTTGATTTTCTTGATATAATACATTTTTACTGTAATTTCCAAATTTCCCAGTGAACACTAACTAATTTCACTTTTAATTATTTTTATAAATAAGGTTTAGTTAATTCAAACATAATTCCTATAAACATCCTAATCTATATTGATTCATATGAAGAGGAATTGATTTTTTTTTATTAAATTTTGGGTCTGTAAACTAAGAACAGAGGTATCTATATATATACACAGGCATACAGATGATCTCTCAGTGATTCAACTATATTTCCAAGCAAAATACATCTATACATCCATACAAATCGTATTACTACCGTTATTTATCACATGCACAAGTAAATAATGACGAATTTAACTTAACAGTTTAAAGTTTATTCACTTGATAAATGATCAGAGAACAGAGGAATGTACATATATACAGATACCCAGCCATTTCATGCATCCACATATATTCTTATGCAAACATCATTTACTTCACCATCCATCACATGCATCAACATAACAACAGATTTTAAAAAAAACTGTTTTTAAGTTAAATGTTTACTCACCTATTTAATGTTGAACAGAGAAGTGATAGACTGTAAGCTTTGAAAAACTGAATTTGCTTTGAATTCATCTGCTTGTTTTGAAAACTGAAAACACTTGCTTTTGAAACTGAAACTTGCTTGATTTATTTGCATGCATCCTTGGAATGCTTCAGACTTGAAAGAATATTGCAGATTTGTCTTGAAAGAACAAATGTTAACAGGCTTTTGAACTTGAGAATTTTGGCTTTTGAAATGATTCCAGGTTTAAGAAATAATGGTTTCAGGTCTTTGAAAACAATGGTTACAGATCTTTGGTTTGATCTGAAATGTGGTTTTTAGGCAATTGAACTTTTGAAATGATTTGAGTTTTAAGCTTCTGAAAATGATTTCAGGTTTGAGATGAAATCTCAGTTTTGGTTTGAGGAAAGAATTTCTATTTTGGTTTGAGAAGATCTTCAGATTTGTTTGTGAAGATTTCAGTTTTGGTTTGAGGATGATTACGGTTTGATCATTTCTGGTTTTGGTTTTTGAGGATTGAGATTAGAAAAAGAAAAGAGAATGAAGAGGTAGGCTTATATAACTTAATTTATGGTTTATTTAAAAATCAAAGAAAAATGAAAATAAAATTGACACTTGTCACATACATTGTTTAATTAACTTACACATATTACTAACATGACTTAATTTATTAACACTTGTCATTATATAAAATTTCATATTATTTATAAAAAGATTTTAAAAGCTTTTATATGTATTTCCTAAATAGATAAATACATTTATTAGTTATAAATGCTTTTCTATATTATAAATAAATGAAACCTTTAAAAGAAAATAAAATAAAACTCATTTATATCCTAATAAAATCATATATATGTATTTCATTCATTTTTAAGTGTAAAAATAAAACTTTTATATTTATTACCATTAAATAAATATTTCCCAAATTTACATAAATAAAATTTCTTTTAAAGAAAATATTGTAAAACAAATCTTATTTTAATAAAAACTTTATTCATACATTTCATATCAAAATATTTAAAAATAACAAATTTATCAATTTAGAATAATTTAAATTAAGAGATTATCACATTTTAAACTTCTCGAAATCCCGGGATATCACAGTTGAAATGATACATACCCAAACGATCTCGTAGAATAGAAGAAAATCTTTATGGGTTGAAATGATAAACCCAAGCGATCTTCATTGAATTGAAATTGGGATTTGCGGGTTGAAATGATATATACCCGTATATATTAAATTACGGATTGAAATGATAAATATCAGTATCACTTGACCATAGGATAGAAAATTTTATACAGACACCATTGGTCTATATATATAAATATTTTGAAAATGATTTCTATGGATTTGGAAAGAAATATATGGTTTAATAAATATTGATTTTTGGTTTAAAGTGATTAATGAATATTTCAAGTTTAAATAAATTGAAAGAAATATTTAGATTATTTGTAATTTAAGATTTATTTAAATGATATTGGATTTATTAAGTGGATATTTCAAAACCGAATAATAATGATGTTAAATTAAGATATATATGAAATTATCAAATTTAGTTTGAAGTTGTGGAATATTTAAAGCTTTGAAATATATTGAAATTGAAATGGTTTATTTTGTGGTTAAAATATGTATTTGAAATCGATAAAATTTGAAATGGTTTATTGAGAACGGAATTGAATTGAAATTGATGAAATAAGATTGGATTTAATTGGAATTTTGGAATTTGAGTTGATTTGAATCGATTTGTGAAATTTGAGGAAACTATTTTGTTATAAAAAAACTATTTTATATTTTACTCTATAAATTATTTTAATATAAAACTATTTTAATATAAATCATTTTTAATATAATTTATCTTTAATATAAATTATTTTAATATGCCAATTATTTCAATATAAACTATTTTAACTTATAATTATTTTTATATAAACTATTTTATTTTAAAACTATTTTATTATACATATACTATTTTCTATATCTAAATGGTTTGAATGAGAAGTATTATGATTTCAAAGTGTTGTGATTTCCAAAGTGTTATAAATTCAAGTGTTTTGGTTTTTTTGAAAGCGTTATTACTCTGAATTGCTATGATTTTTGGAAATGCATATATTTGAAATAGAAATGATATCGAATTGATATAGTTTTGGAATGAATATGACATTTTGATTTTGAAGTATAAACTATTTTGAAATGACCGCGGTGTTATAATAACGATTGGTTGTTAAAGAGACCGGGATCGAATATTGTTATACTCTCTGCTAATACCGAAAACCATTTTAACAGCTGTGTGCATGGTGGAGATTCCAGAAATGAAGTAGGATGGTTTGGTGACAATTCTATATGGTATGACGTGACCCTGACTCCCGTGAGTCAGCTTAGATGTGACTAAAATCAGGAGCTATACCGGGCCAAGTGAGATCGTTCCTCCTATCGGGCATATTTCTTCAATACCATTCTATTGCTTTTGTGATTTGATTTGGTGGCCACCCCTCGATTTTGATATGGCAGTGTGTCTGAGGTGGGCGGTAGTAGCTGCTATGCATTACCACCAGTCCGGGAGTGCAATCGGTATATCTACCCTGGCATCTCCTCGTGTGCCGTGTTCACATGCCCTAGCGTGCCTTCTACGAGTTTGTTTTGTACCATACCTATGGAGTGCCCTCTGATATCCCTCCAGTTTCGGAGGAATTACGGTACTGTATAGACTATGAGAATATATAAAAATGTGTTAAAGGGGACATGGGTAACGCCTTAACGCTATTTTAATACTTTTACTTTACTATAGACATATTATAATAGCGTATATTACTACATAGTAGATAGTTCCACGGATCCTTAGAGGATGGTTATCCCAAACATCCTTTGAGTTACTTGTATTTCAGTTGATATTTCACTTGAGTTGGATTTATTGATATAAGAATGTTAATCCTGACTCGAGTGTTTTGTGTTTTTGATTTACGCCTGGGTCAGACTGAGTGTCACAGCATTTGAGATTCATCTTTGGAGTTGGAGCTTCACTTGGAGATCCATTTGCATCTATTGAGCTTTCAGCTTTTCCAGTTGATCTGTTCAGAGATGTCATCAGTGTATTCGAGACATTACTGTATTTGAGATATTATGTTGTATTTTATTTCAACTCTGTTATTCATCTATTCCGCTGCTTACTGTTGTAATACTCTGTGTCTGTGATTTACTTATTTACTATATATGCCGAGTTTTGCCAAATTATAAATTAACAATCTGATATTTTGAGCAATTCAAGTCCGACATGTGCGGATGCGAATGGTTGAAAATACCGGCTCGTTACAAGAGAAGTCCTTACATGACTTTGGGAAATTCACATTAGGTGGTGTCTGTACTTGAACTAGTTCTTGGGTTGCAGCTGCAGGTTCTGTGGAGTTTTCATTGGTCTGGTTTGTTGCCTGTATATATCGGTGGAACAAAGCGAGAATGTTCATGCCAAGAATATCCATATCATCTACTCTGGTACCATTTCCATTTCTAGCATCGACCCTACTAACATTGTTTCCTATTCCAGTTTCCGTCAAGGTACTCATATACTCGTACCTAAAATGGGATTCATTATCAACTCCTAAATAGGTAGTAAATAAGACTAGAATAGTAATCATGATATATACAATATACTTATAGTTATAAATGACCCATAAAGTATATTATTGTATATAATTACATTTATAAAAATACAAATACACACTCTCTCTATACGTCCTACTTCTTAAATTAAGGAATGTTTTGCCTTGATATTTAATGCACCAACCCTCCTTTATCGACTTTTGGTCTCAACGGCCAAACCAACATTAATGTCTCGAAAACCAAAATAAAACGGAAAGTCATTATGATATTGTAACAACCCGTATATTTTACGATTGAATATTTAAATGTTTTATTTAAATATAGAATCGTTAATCGGATTGAAGTCCGAAAAGCTACATTTTGTAAACAGTCGAATTGGGACTCGAGACCACCTCCATTGAGTCCAAAATGGCATTTACAACTTTTTTGAGTATAAACATCGATAAGTTTGGAGTAAGTTGAATTTTGCTATTTTCTATTGGGCTTTGGGTTTGGGTTTCACCCCAACTCACTCTATACCCTAACTCAGCCCCCTCTCCTCTCCATTCACTCAATTCGTTTCCTAAAAAACTCAAGCTCAACTGAAAATGGGGGAAGAGAATGGGAAATAGAAATTCCAAGCCCTAGTTTCCTCTTGCAAACTCAAGTTCTAGCTCCAAACTCTAGGAGAAGCTTTGGTAAGCATCCTCTTCATCTTCTCCAACTCATTCTCTCTTTAATTTCAGAAATTTCCTAAACCTAACTTAGGAAATGTTCTTCTTTTAAGCTTAGATTCAAGCTTCTAGAGTTGAAGTTGAAGAGTAGTTGATCTTCCTTTGCTTTCAAGCTTCTCCTTCATTGTTTTTGGGTTTAAAGGTGAGTTCTTTAACTCACATCTATGCCTATAGCTATCTTTGTTGTTAGGTATGAATTCTTAACACTTGTGCATATTCATTTGCTTTTGACTTGAGTTGATTTGGTGAACATTCCAATTTTTGGTGTTTTGAAGTCAAAACTATGAAAATCCTAGCTTTGATTTGTGAACATGTTTTTGATGGTGAATCGGAGAGCCTATAGGGCTAGGTTGTCGATTGGCAAAAGCCCCTAAAGTCCATTGCTCGACCGGTTGCAAATGGTGAGAGTTGGCTCTTCCATTTGATAGGCTGAAAAACAGCTACAGCCAGTAGACTGGCTCCCTGCAGTCAGTCGACTGACTGCAGGGTCTGAAAACTCTCAGGTTCTGGTTCAGTCGACTGACTGCAGAAGGCCAATCGAATGACCTGCTTGTTTTTGCCTATTTTGCCTATTTAGCTTGAGATTCCAATTTATATCGACCCATGATTATCCGATTTATTGTTATCATTTATTATTAACATTGATGACTCCCTTTTTGGGATTTTTGAGAATATCCATTTTGATGGATTCGGTATCGATTTCTTTGGATTTGATTCACGTCTTCGAATGTGGATTTTTGTGATTGATTGTTTCTACAATCATTTTGTGATTTGTCACTTCTAAATACAAAGGTTTCTATACTAGTAGTAAATATTAAAACACTTTTACAAAGATGATTTCAACTCTATTTTTAATACAAAGCTTGTTTATAAAACCGTTTTCTAATCTATTAGTATACACAAACCTTTACCTCATTCGTATGAGAAAATCTAATTAAACGGCTTAGCAAAACAAGTGGTATGAAACGCTTGCGTTTACTTCGTCGGTTAATTTTTGGACTTGTTCGATTGAAACTCTTGTGACAATTATCGAGTGGGAATCTACAATTAGTTCGTAAATATTTAAGTTAAGCCAGTGGTGATGGGACATGAAGCTAAACTCTTATATTTACTAGCTTAGTGTAATCGATACTTCTTGATGATCGATGGTGATCATTTTGTGATTTAGACTAGCATTGTGCGATGTCTCTTTGTCCACGTGGGGGACTATACCCCGTTTTATTGAGCTTCATCTCATTCCTTTATAGGCTAGCGACCTATGGTTTTGTTGAGTTTGGTTCATCGGGCGTAACGCTGTATTACGTCGTGTTCCATATTATTTGTGTTCTGGTTCATCGGGCGTTCGTTGTACTACGTCGTTGTTCCAGATTATTTGTGTTCAGGTTCATCGGGCGTTCGTTGTACTACGTCGTTATGCTTGATTATTTGAGTTTAGTTCATCGGGCGTAACGCTGTACTACGTCGATGCTCTGGATTAATTGAGTTTCAGGTTCCTTGGGCGTTCGCTGTACTACGTCGTGGCACCGGCTCTATAGTTAGCGACCATGGGTTAACAACCCGTTTGTGATACACGTGTTGCTGAGTTTTCATGCTCCCGTTTGTGATAGGCCTTCCCCCTTTGAGATTTCTGGATTTCTATTTGATGATTTCTAAAATTTGTGTTTCACCAATTTTCGTGGATTGACATTGATATGATTTGTCAATATTTGTGTTTTGGTGAATAATTTAAAGAATGCGATTCTTTTTTGTGTTTATAGATGATTTGAGATATTGTATGATTTTTGGTTGTTATTTGATGCATACTTGACACAGTATGACATTTTTGTTATCATACGTTTTTATTATATCCCTGCTTATATCTCATTACTTTATTGATAATTATAGCTAGACTGATCCATTTATTATTTTCTTCTTAAATAATACTCGGGTCAGACCGAGATATTTCAGGTGCTTCTTCTTGACTTCCTAACAGGGATTATCATCTGATTTTTGGCTAACTACTTTAGATTAGTAGTTTTTGTTATTATACATTTGAGATAAAGACTCCTTGATGTATAATTATTCTTTTGTCTAGCACATGTATCTATTCTTTTATGTTGTAGTGGATCTCCTTTGACCCCTATTTTGATGAACACTTTTATGTGTTATATTCATATCTGTTTCCGCCTTTGTGATATGAATGTTTGTGACTGATTTGTGTTATGTTTATTTCTATATTTATTTCTGAGGCCCACTTAGCCACTGTGTAGTAGCTTTGAGTTTGTATCATTATGTCGGATTTCCTCTTGAAATGAAATGCATGTTATACTATCTGACACATCGGTGCTCGCACAAGGCAATTACACGGATGGTCGCTCCTCAACAGCCTTATTCTTCGCGCTAGTTGACGGCATTACTCAGTAGTGTCCTTGGCTAGCGTAAGGATAGAGGTGGGGCGTCACAACATGGTATCAGAGCCAAACTTCGTAACAATGTAGAATAATCTAGCAAGGATCATTGTCCTAAGTCTTTCTTAGGAATGGTGCCATAGGATTTGATTCGAGTCTTCGTACCGTTCTATCCTATTTCTTTTATGATGCCTTGTTTTTATCAATCAAGTTTGTTTGATATTCACTCTGTGAATAACTTTTTCCTCTTCTTTCTTTCTTTCTTAGAGAAGAGAAATGGTTAGACCTGGCCGTCCCAGCGCCGGTCAATCTAGTGCTACTCCTCAGGATGGAGTATTTATGTTAGCTCAACAACTTTTAGATCTTGTGAACAATGCCCGAGCTGCCGGATCCATTCCAGCGCCAACTCACCCTAAATCCGGGTTTGCACGCTTGTGCAGAGATTATACCGTTTTGGGTGGAAGGCCATTCAAGGGATCCGAAAACGTTATAAAAACCCAAGCTTGGCTTAGATCATGCGATCGCATCTTTTCCCGCATGGATCTTATTGATTCCCTTCGAGTCCAAGTGGCTTCTAGCATGCTCCAAGAAAGAGCATTAGATTGGTATGAGCTTTTGATTTTTGAGATTATCGAAGCGGATCTTACTTGGGAGCAATTCTGGGAAAGATTCGAATTGAAGTTTGTGCCGGAGGCTGAAAAAGTAACTTTGGCCCGACGCTTTATTGACCTTGTTCAAGGTGAATCTTCTGTGACCGACTACGTCGCATCTTTTGAATCTCTCTCTAAATATGGGGTCGAGTATATTAATACCCCATTACTGTGTAGTTAATGCCCCGCTATAACCCCGCTATATCTCATAGCGGACTTCTACCGCTACGATTTTTACATATAGCCTCAAAATATATCCTTTCCGCTTTAATCCCCGCTATTTCCGCTATATCCCGTTATTCCCGCTATATTTTGCTATTTCCGCTATATCTTCTTTAATAAAATGAATTAAAAAATTACATTTATACATTATAAAAATTATGAAATTAATTAATTTGATTTAATTTTTAATATATTTTCAGAAGTGAAAATACTCTAATATTCTACTAAATTCAATTATGTTATATATAACAGTTTTACGTTTATTTAAAGTATATCCGCACATGTTTTTTGTTTAAAATTATTTATGTATTAATTATAATTCAATTGAATGATAATTTTTCATTTAATTACCATTTATATATTTGTAAAAATATTAAGTACGAGTTTTATATGCTATTTTCGAGCCATCTGCTATATCCCGCTATATCCTCGCTATATCCCCGCTATGACTTTTTGCACCTCCACCGCTTCGAATCTGCCGAGCGCTTTAACTGCACAGCCCCATTGAAGAAAAATCAAAGATTTGTCTACGGGTTGAATAAGAACCTTAAAAAGCTTTTGCTTCTGAAGCTAGAAGTTTCTTTTGATCAGCTTATTGATATCGCTCTTCGACTTGAAGAGGTCGATAATGAAAGTAATGTTGAAGTTGTGGGTGCCAAACATAACTTCAAAAATAACATGAAGATGCCTATTAAGTTCAAAGGGCCCAATCCCGACAAGAAAAGAAAGCAAGAGACTTCTGTAGCAAAGACTCCTACCACTAGTCGTGGACGATGCTACAATTATGGTCTCACGGACCACTATGCAAATGAGTGCCCGAAACCATTTTTTTGTCGTTATTGCAAAAGTTCGGGCCATCTTATATCTACATGTCCCATACTCCAAAGTAGGAGAGGGGGAGAGTTGAATGCCTTGCAAGCTCCTAGTGACACTTCTCTTGGTCAAGGTAATTCTCATTTTATCGTTGACGATATTTGTTTTGTGATTATCTTATTCGAGTTCCTTTTGATTTGGGTTCATCTCATTATTTTATATCAAAAGAACTTGATGATTCTTTCTCTTTTAATCTTTATGGGCTTGACGACTTCATTGAGAATTGCGAATTCGATTGATGGATCCGCAACACTCGGTATACTTTGTGAAAATGTCGAGATTATTTTTGTGGTTATTCTTTTCGAGCCGATTTGCATGTTATGCGTTACTTAGGCTTCGAAATTGATTTTTTGGGAAAGGATTGGCTTTATTATTATGAAGCCCACATCCTATGTCCTGAGCGGACTTTATATCTTCGACATTCTCAATCTGTTAAACAGATTTCTATTGTTTTTAAAGATTTTGATTTCCAAATTTTGGTGGCAACATTTTATTCTTTAAACCCACTTGATGAAGAAGATGTTATTTTTCTCATTCAAGTAATTTGTGAATTTTCCGGAATATATTTGAGCTTGTCTTAGGATTATCACCTAAGAAATCTATTGAGTGGTGCTAAGGTCTTTTCAGCTCGATCTTGCCACCGGTTTTCATCAGCTACGAGTTGCTGAGGAAGCATTCCACTTAACGCATTCCGCACTCGTTATGATTTTTGTGAGTGGTTCGTTATGTCATTCGATTTGACGAACCTTCTACCTTATTTCATCCATTTTGTGAACCGAGAATTCTACGAATATCTCGATTAGTTTATCCTTATATTTATTGATTATGGATGAAAATAACAAATTTAAAATTTGCAAATCTTTTTAATAAGATATTTATAAGTAAGAATGGGTTTTGTTCTTGAAACGAGCAAAGAATATTTGTAAATTTTATAAGAGACATGGTTATCATATAGAAAATGATTTTTTTGTTGTTTTGCCCATTGAGTGCTTTAAGAATTCTAGTCGATGCGCTTGATCAACGTTATCGATAAGAATCTCCTAAACGCTATGATGAGATAGTCAAACACGGTAAATTCTTGTAAAAAGTTAATTTTTCTAAAAAGATGAATATATAAAGTTAATTATGATTTTGGAAAATCTTAGCTTTTCGGAAAAGGGAATCGATTAAAGGAACTCTTTTCCGGTGCTTTTATTCTTGCGGTTCCCAAAGGGAACCAAGACTTTATTGTTTGTACCGATACTAGTCGTATTGGTTTTGGGGTCATTCTCTTGCAAAGGGAATGTGTTATCGCATTTGCTTCTTGACAATTAAAGCTTGTCGAGACTAGATATTCCACTCATGATCTAGAGCTCGCGGCCATTGTTTTCGCTCTTAGAATTTGGCGCCATTATCTTTTGGGAGAGAAATTTATTCTCTACACAGATCATAAATCTTTGAAGCATTTATTTTCTCAAAAGGAGCATAATTCGCGTCAACAACGTTGGCTCGAGTTCCTTGCATCTTATGATCTTGATCTTCTTTGTACTCCGGAGAAGGGGTAATCGTGTTGCCGAGACCCTTAGCCGAGAGCAACAACGGATGTTTCTTTGTTGATATCCGAATGGAATGATCTCGAGACCTTATCCACTTATAAGATTCGAGATCGTGAATCCAATTTATGTTCATCTCTTGTTTTGTGTAGCCTTGAGGCTCATCCTTCTCTTTTGAACCGCATCCTTGAAGCTCAAAATTAAGATCCCGAATTGGCTTTTCTTAGCCAAAGTTGTAAGGATCCAAATAAGGTTGATGGTTTGAAAGATTTTGAAATCGATGCTCGTGGTGGCATTCGAAAATTTGGTAGACTTATTGTGCCAAATATTTGTGATCTTCGTAAAGACATTTTAGAAGATTCTCATCGTTCTAAATTTACCATTCATCCCGGTAATAGTAGCGACTTTATTATTGGGATGGAATGAAATCTGATATTGCTAACTTCATTAAGCGTTGCATGACTTACCAACTCATTAAGGCCGTGTAACAAAGGCCCGGTGGGTTATTGCAACCTTCAGAAATTCCTATTTGGAAGTGGGATCAGATTTCCATGGACTTCATTTACGGTCTTCCCCGATTCTCGTTCGGGTCATGACAGTTAAAATCGGTCCATTTTATTCCCATTCAATCCAATCGGATCGTACCTCTTTTGGCTAAACTCTATGTCAGATTAAACTGCATGGAGTTCCTACTTCTATTGTTAGCAATGGTGATCCATTATTTTACTAGTGGATTTTGGTAAGGTCTTCAAAAGCTTTGGGAACAAAGCTTAATTTTTGCACCGCTTATCGTCCTCAAATCCGATGGACAACCGAGCGTGTGAATCAAACTCTTGAAGATCTCTTTCGTGCATGTGTTCTTGATTTTGGTGGAAATTGGGAAGATCATATTTCTCTTGTTGAATTTTCCTATAATAATAAGCTTCCAATCTTGTATTGGTATGGCACATTTCGAGACACTCTTCGTAAGACCGTGCCGATCTCCTTTGTGTTGGCTTGAAGCCGGTGAGAAGCTGGTTTTAGGTCCAGATTTTATTTGTGTTTATTCGTGTTTCACCTATGAAGGGTGTTATGTGTTTCAGTCGATCGGGAAAATTTGCACCTAGATATATAGGCCCATTTCCCATCACCGAACGCATTGGTTTCGTGGCTTATTGCCTTTTATTACCGGCTCAATCTTTTGCTATTCATGACGTGTTTCACGTCACTCATCTACGGAAATACCTTAGGGATTCTGATTTTTATTCTTGAGCCCGGTGTGATTGTAGAAATTGAAGTTTCACCGGATTTGACTTATGAGCAACATTATATTCGTATCATTACTTCGGAGGTTAAACGCCTTCAAAATAAAGATATTATTCATGTGAAAGTTCAATGGTCCTCAAATCCTAAGGATTTCTCTTGGGAATCTTGAGAATTCATCGAGCAAACACATCTGGACTTATTCTTTCGTGCTCTTTATGGTGAACTTCTTATTTCAAATTTTCTTTTGTGTTGATATGCTTTTATGGTGGTTACTCTTTATTTTCTTCTTAAGTATTGCGAGGATGCAATTTCTTTAAGGAGGGGAGTCTGTAACAACTCGTATATTTTACAATTGAATATTTAAATTTTTTATTTAAATATAGAATCGTTAATCGGATTGAAGTCCGAAAAGCTACTTTTTATAAACAGTCGAATTGGGACTCGAGACCACCTCCATTGAGTCCAAAATGGCGTTTACAACTTTTTTTAGTATAAACATCGATATGTTTGGAGTAAGTTGAATTTTGCTATTTTCTATTGGGCTTTGGGTTTTTGTTTCACCCCAACTCACTCTATACCCTAACTCAGCCCCCTCTCCTCTCCATTCACTCAATTCATTTCCTAAAAAACTCAAGCTCAAATGAAAATGGGGGGAGAGAATGGGAAATAGAAATTCCAAGCCCTAGTTTCCTCTTGCAAACTCAAGTTCTAGCTCCAAACTCTAGGAGAAGCTTTGGTAAGCATCAACTTCATCTTCTCCAACTCATTCTCTTTAATTTCAAAAATTTCCTAAACCTAACTTAGAAAATGTTCTTCTTTTAAGCTTAGATTCAAGCTTCTAGAGTTGAAGTTGAAGAGTAGTTGATCTTCCTTTGCTTTCAAGCTTCTCCTTCATTGTTTTTGGGTTTAAAGGTGAGTTCTTTAACTCACATCTATGCCTATAGCTATCTTTGTTGTTAGGTATGAATTCCTAACACTTGTGCATATTCATTTGCTTTTGATTTGAGTTGATTTGGTGAACATTCCAATTTTTGGTGTTTTGAAGTCAAAACTATGAAAATCCTAGCTTTGATTTGTGAACATGTTTTTGACGGTGAATCGGAGAGCCTATAGGGCTGGGTTTTCGATTGGCAAAAGCCCCTAAAGTCCATTGCTCGACCGGTTGCAAATGGTGAGAGTTTGCTCTTCCATTTGATAGGCTGAAAAACAGTTCCAGCTACAGCCAGTCGACTGGCTCCTTGCAGTTAGTCGACTGACTGCAGGGTCTGAAAACTCTCAGGTTCTGGTTCAGTCGACTGACTGCAGAAGGCCAATCGACTGACCTGCTTGTTTTTTCCTATTTTGCCTATTTAGCTTGAGATTCCAATTTTTATCGATCCGTGATTATCCGATTTATTGTTATCATTTATTATTGACGTTGATGACTCCCTTTCCGGGATTTTTGAGAATATCCATTTTGATGGATTCGGTATCGATTTCTTTGGATTTGATTCACGTCTTCGAATGCGGATTTTGTGATTGATTGTTTCTACAATCATTTTGTGATTTGTCACTTCTAAATACAAAGGTTTCTATACTAGTAGTAAATATTAAAACACTTTTACAAAGATGATTTCAACTCTATTTTTAATACAAAGCTTGTTTATAAAACCGTTTTCTAATCTATTAGTATACACAAACCTTTACCTCATTCGTATGAGAAAATCTAATTAAACGGCTTAGCAAAACAAGTGGTATGAAACGCTTGCGTTTACTTCGTCGATTAATTTTTGGACTTGTTCGATTGAAACTCTTGTGACAATTATCGAGTGGGAATCTACAATTCGTTCATAAATATTTAAGTTAAGCCAGTGGTTATGGGACATGAAGCTAAACTCTTATATTTACTAGCTTAGTGTAATCGACACTTCTTGATGATCGATGATGATCATTTTGTGATTTAGACTAGCATTGTGCGATGTCTCTTTGTCCACGTGGGGGACTATACCCCGTTTTATTGAGCTTCATCTCATTCCTTTATAGGCTAGCGACCTATGGTTTTGTTGAGTTTGGTTCATCGGGCGTAACGCTGTATTACGTCGTGTTCCATATTATTTGTGTTCTGGTTCATCGGGCGTTCGTTGTACTACGTCGTTGTTCCAGATTATTTGTTTTCAGGTTCATCGGGTGTTCGTTGTACTACGTCGTTGTGCTTGATTATTTGAGTTTAGTTCATCGGGCGTAACGCTGTACTACGTCGATGCTCTGGACTAATTGAGTTTCAGGTTCCTCGGGCGTTCGCTGTACTACGTCGTGGCACCGGCTCTATGGTTAGCGACCATGGGTTAACAACCCATTTGTGATACACATGTTGGTGAGTTTTCATGCACCCATTTGTGATAGGCCTTCCCCCTTTGAGATTTCTAGATTTCTATTTGATGATTTCTAAAATTTGTGTTTCACCAATTTTCGTGGATTGACATTGATATGATTTGTTAATATTTGTGTTTTGGTGAATAATTTAAAGAATGCGATTCTTTTTGGTGTTTATAGATGATTTGAGATATTGTATGATTTTTGGTTGTTAGTTGATGCATACTTGACACAGTATGACATTTATGTTATCATACGTTTTTATTTTATCCCTGCTTATATCTCATTTCTTTATTGATAATTATAGCTAGACTGATCCGTTTATTATTTTCTTCTTAAATAATACTTGGGTCAGACCGAGATATTTCAGGTGCTTCTGCTTGACTTCCTATCAGTGATTATCATCTGATTTTTGGCTAACTACTTTAGATTAGTAGTTTTTGTTATTATACATTTGAGATAAAGACTCCTTGATGTATAATTATTCTTTTGTCTAGCACATGTATATATTCTTTTATGTTGTATTGGATCTCCTTTTACCACTATTTTGATGAACACTTTTATGTGTTATATTCATATCTATTTCTGCCTTTGTGATATGAATGTTTGTGACTGATTTGTGCTACGTTTATTTCTATATTTGTTTCCGAGGCCCACTTAGCCACTGTGTAGTAGCTTTGAGTTTGTATCGGTATGTCGGATTTCCTCTTGAAATGAAATGCATGTTATACTATCTGACATATCAGTGCTTGCACAAGGAAATTACACGAATGGTCGCTCCTCAACAGCCTTATTCTTCATGCTAGTTGATGGCATTACTCAGTAGTGTCCTTGGCTAGCGTGATTATAGAGGTGGGGCGTCACAGATATGCTAACAAGTAAAAAAAATAGAACATAACTATAAACTTTCTGAACTTGCAGTAGAAGGATATAACATATAATATAAAACATCTTATATCGAACGAAGATCTGAGTACATAGTTAGATCTATACAATAAATCCCAATCCAATCGATTACACATAGCAATATACTATCATATGTTATATTTATATTTTATACAATATTAACAACATGAAGTCTTCGTCATCGAGTCAATCATGCCACCTAGGTCCATCAACCTAATTATATAGATAAAAATGAAAATAGAGTGGTTCGGACATACGTTTAAGTGCGTGAAACAATCTATCTCATATATACTACAAAAGGACTGATAAAACATTGTTAGTGTCTCCTAACCTATATCACATACCTTTATCTCCCTAGTTGCACCCGAAGAGTAATATCAACATTAAACCTATGTTAGCTACTCAATTAAGGTCATGTTCTATTTGATCTTATGCTATACACACACACACTCAACCATTAGATTCAACCAAATCCACATAACTAAGGGAACACCGATCTTCCCAAGAATATTAACACAATATTATTAAGGAAATAACCATTTCCTGGATTGTTAACAATAATATCGAGGGAACATCCAATTTTTTGAAAGAATTATTTTCTTTTCAAAGGGAACAATAATTTCCCTTAGACAACTATTCCTTGTACTATGCGTGCCTAATACACAAATTCCAATATTTAGCATCGAAGATCTAACCACCCTACAATCAATAGCACATTAAGCGTATCCAATATCTAATATCCAATCATACATACTAAATATGATATCTACACATCATTAAACCAGTCAAACAACTAATATCATACACATCTAACACATGCAACAACTATACTTTCTACAATGGAACCATTGTACTGCATTACCTCTTCTGAAACTGAAGTGCCTCTTAATGTCCCAATTCTGCAAACATTTCCGATTCGTATCAGCTTGATAAGGTCCAAGTTTAACCTAGCCTAGTAATTGGTCACCGGTCCATCAGTGGAAAATCCACCTGTTCCCCGATGGAAAATCCACTGGTCGACTGATCAAACCGGTGGTGCCATAGGTGCACCGGTCTAGGTCATGATATTAATCTTATCGTGAGTGTTTTCTCTCATCTTATAACACCCCATAAAATAAAAAGAAAATTAATTGATAAGTAATTATTAAAGCCCAAAAATAATTTTTTTGTAAAGTCGGGATTTGGCTTCAAAACATACATCATTGAGTTCATGGCGATTTTCTGATATATTTTCATATATAAAGTTTTACAACCGAAGTTCAAATGAAAAAGTTATTTATTTTTGAAGTTTTCGGATCAGAAATAATTCAAAGCCAATGAAGGAAGTAAATATTAATAACTTAATATTAAAATGGGTACTAAGTATAAATGTTAACGTTAAATATAAATTTAATCAACGACGCCTTATCAAATTTAATTTAATCAAGAAAGTGTGTAAGTAAATAAATTGGCCGCAAAAGTAAATAAGTATCAATAACTTACGTTAATGTAAACATTAGGTGTAAATCTTATTTAATCAAATTAGAGATTAGAAGAAAATAAATAAATGAGAATTAATTAACATTGAAACAAATGTTATTACATAAAAAATCCGTTAACGTTGAAGAAAAGAAAATCAAAAAATAAGTGGTAATAAATTAATGTTAATTAACGCTAGTGGATACTTAATGTGTCAACAAGATTAACGTTAATCAGATTAGTGCAAAATTGGTATGAAATAAATGTAATTGATTAACGTTAACTACACATAATGTTTACTTAACATGGAAGAAAAAAATTTAACATTAATCAATCAGGCGAAAACGGTATTAAATGACGTATAAAAGGAATTATATTAATGCTTACAAAAATCCACAACCGGTCGATCCCATGTTGCGACCAATTGGCCGGTAGAGGGGCAGCGGTCGACCGCTTGTGTTCTTCCAGTTGTAGGTTGAACCTAGGCCCAACGGCTCAAATATAATAAATTAAAATCTAACAAATGGAATTGATTCGTGCGCCAATAAATACTGCATAACCCATGCTTTTCTTCTCATATTTTCTAAATCAAAGTGCAAAGCTCTACCCTTTTTTTCTCCATAAATTCTAAGGAATATAAAAATTATAAATTAGTCTATGTATATATTTGTGTGTGTGTGTGGAGAATAGCGGAAAATAAAAGAGAAGAAGAATAAGCGGTGAATCCATTCTGCGAAGAAAGGGTAAATATAAATCTGAATCTAAATTAAATTCAAATCTCTTCTCAGATCTAAATTTCTAATAAATAGGTATATGCTTGCAGTACATATTTCAATAGGGAGAAAAAGGAAGTCATACAGAAATAACATGGTTTAGATCTGGAGATTTGGAAAGCTTAAAGGTGAGTAGAAATTATATATCTTTGTATAATATTGGATTTATATCATTTTAAATCTATTTTGGTATGCCTAAACATAATTTTGGAGTTGTAGGCCTAATTTTGTACATATAATGAATTTATAAACAATGCCTACATATTCTGTAACTGATAACTTAGATTTAATATTGCATATATTTGAATTTGGGAAGTACTGGGTAGTAGTAGTCCCTGAATTTGATAAATCATATAGTAATTCTAGGTATGTTGATTAAATGATTTATGCAAGTAATTGTAAATTAGAAGTTCTCACAAAAAATTATTAGGGTTTAAATAGTATTTTAATCCATTGGTGTTATCCACATAAATTCTAAAGGATACAAGCGAAGGAGTTTATGTCAAAGCTAAAGAATAATGTCGCAGTTAGTGACGTTGGATGTTTAATAATCTCGAAAGTATATGATTTCAAAGCACAAAGTCATGTTGAAATAAAGCTAAGAGCTTCATGCCAAATTGAGGAATTCATGTTGAAAAGCTGGAAGTAAAGAAGAAGTCCAAGGTCATTCAATGGTGCTACATCATATGAATATAAAAGAATATCGAAGGAAAGCATGTCGTAGATCATCGACATAATAATGGGTATCATACATTGATCGATGTCGTACACTAATGAAGTGGCAACAATACCGGTAAGCTACATATCGCAGGTTATCAACTAAAGGTAATGTCGAAAGTATGGAGGAAGTATGCCATCAAAGCCAATGCTGAGGGCTTACAATGACGTCGTACATCTACAAAGGTTAATAGACTATGTTGCATGTCATCACTGAAGACAAGTGAGTAATGTCGTAGGTCGTCAAGGTGACTATCAATATTGAGTACAATTAATGTCGCATCCCGCATTTCACCAATGGGTGACATTGTATAAGACCAATAAAATATTTTACCAACGTAGGAATTAATGTCATGCACCATTAGTGTAGTATACCATGAGCCATCAATGTTATAGCGGCATGATGTATTATCCATGTTACACCTCATTGATGTCATGTCCTATCAATGATGCACTTCATCCATGAAAATAGGATGGATATCGCATCTAGTTGATATCGCCTTGGGTTGATACTGCATCTCTTCAATGCCGCTTCCTTCTAATGCCGCATCTCTTCAATGCCGCTTTCATTTGATGTTGTTCCTCTTTGATGCTGTTCATCACCAATGTTGCCTCTTATTAATGCCGCTTTTTATTGATTTCACCTTCCAAGCAATGTCGTACCTCTTCAATGTCAATTTTGCCTCCTATTAATATCGCCCGATATCAATACCGCCTTAATGATGTCGTAGTCCATCAATATGCAAAGAAAGGCCAAGGCTCAGTGCAGTGTCAAGCACCAGCAAGATGGTTGATGCCAAAGCAATGCCGAAGACGGCATAAAACAGCCACACTGAACCCCCATTAACCTTATAAATATGAACCCAGGGGCAAGGAGTGAGGGGCGATTGTCTCTTTTCTCGACTCTCAAAATTAAATTCTTGTAACCTTAAATCAACTTGGGGAAAATTCTGATTTGATTATAATTATGCTTTGTGATGACCCTGAAATCGGCCTTCGAAAATCGGCACCCGTACTTTACTTGTACTCAAAATGCCGCAGATTCAAACGCCGAATCTGGTTCACCGGAGCTTATAACACAGTAAGTATAACAACACAGCGGAAAAAAGAAAACAATGATATCATATACAACTCCAATGAATACAATATCCAGAATGATATACAACAATAATATAAATAAGATACAACAATATCAGAGATAAATAATGATACAGCGGAAAGCAGAAATGATAACTCCAAATAATCAGTCAGAGAGACTGACTCCAACCACTCCTATGTCAAGCTCGAACCACAAAGAGAAGCAAGTGCAGTCCTGAACTCCAAGAACTGAACCAGCTCTAGATAATCTACTAAACTTGAATATCTGAGAAACCCAACTCTAGACTGCCCGTGTGGAAAATGGTGGGCACCCAGAGTTTAGGAAGGGAACAATAAACTCCGGATCAGTCATGGGACTGGTATGAGCAAACAAAACAGTTTACTTTTTAAACAAACACAAAAGGCTTTTAAACATTGAAACCGCAATGCTTTTGGAAAATGAAACTACCATAAGACCTCCCGCCACACACACAATGCAATCGCAGACTTGGAGGAGATTTCTTCTTATGATAGTCAAACATGCTTACTACGCAAAATAAAACTCTTTTGATATTATTACTAGTGCATAGTGTAGAAAGCCATTTCGAAAATATAATATAAATCTTAGCCAGCATACGACCAGTATCGTATGCCTACTATAGCAACCATCTAAACAGTGGTGACCACCATAAGTAAATGACAGGTTCTACAACTAATACTGTACAAGGTTAGTATTGGAAGATGGATTTCCAACAAATGGTCAGGCAAAGGAACTTCCTTACCGAAATGGAAACGCCTCTGGAAAGACGCCCCGAGAACCTAACCGGATCTCTGCAAACACAAAGCCGACGCTACCTCACGCTTTAACCAAGCTGTAACTAGGTAACTAACACACGAGTCATGTCATCCCCCGGTCGTTACCGACCTTTATCCGAAATCTCGATCATAAAGCAACAACCACAAAGTATAATAACTGTGCAGCATTAACATAGGTAAAATATCTGGGCTCCATACCATGATATCACCTTTTATCCAGAAGGAAATGACATACCCTAGGGGCGCTACCACTACAAACCTTTGTCGCAACATTCCTGTTTCGACCATTACCGGGTTGTGAGGCTCGACGAAGTCTCGTTCACAAAGCTACGCTTTTTCACAAAGCCACGTTTTTTCACAAAGCAACGCTTTTTCACAAAGCAACGCTTTGACCAACAATGATCAACAGCACTTCGTATGCCACATTACCAAATTGGGAATGTATCACTAGTAACCATCAACTAAATAACCTCTGAGCTCGTACGTCTCAGAGAAGGGTGTTAAGCTAAGAGAATATATTCTCCGCCACCAACAGAAATGTATTTGATAGAGACCAGCTTTACATCTCAAAGTGTAACGTCAGACACACATCCATACAAGTCTGTTCCGGGTTTGAACAGAACCGAAGGCACTTCCAAAGAAGCCCTTGCAAATCCGGGTATTCACAATCCCGATCGGACTTCCCATCACTTAGGGAATCTCTATACCGTAGCTACTCAGTGCAGAGACAATCGATAGGTCATCCTATCGCTCTCGCAAATACCCGGTCTTCACCACCGGTCTTCAAATGCTATCCATATCATCGTATCACTATTCGGAATGGGTTATATGACACAAAGGTCCTTTCTCGGCTAAACTGAATAACGAGCGCAATTAAAAATCATATGGATACTGGGGTCTTAGTTAAATCACAGCTTAAAGCCCAAAACTTTTCATTCGAATGGTTAAAACAAATTACCATTTCCAATCTTTTAAACAAAAAGATTCATTTTAAAAACCTTCAATGGTTTTAACAATTTCCACACTTTTAATCTTTTAAACAAAAAGATTCAATTCACAAAGTTCACCCCGTTCACAAAGATTAATTCATTGATTTCAAAACAATTTCCATTTTAATTGAATTAACTCGTTAAATCTTTAAGTCAAGATTTAACTTATAGCTTTCAAAACAATTCCATTTCAAGTTGGATTAACTCGTTCGGTCTTTGAATCAAAGACTCATTTCATAAATTTCAAAACATTTCAATTCTATTTCAAACTTGAAATTCTTTCAACAAAAATTGGAAGTTCATTACTTATGTGAAAGCTTTTACTATTTGAAAACAAATAGTTTCATTTCAGAAAAATCCAGTTATATTTACACGAGTTAAAACCCTTGAATTAAATTTAAATTCCCAAATCAATACCTATAAAATGGTTTAACCCATATATAACTTGTACAGCATCTTTAATCCTTAGTTTCAAATCATAGGATTCAATTTCAAACTTGAATTCAAATTTAAATCAAATTATTTAAATTTTCAAAACTCGATTAAGTTATTCAAAATAACTTTTATCTTTGAAATTCCATTTCAAAAGCTTTTCACTTTAAACCCAAATTTCAAATTTCAAAATGTAACGACCCGTATTTCTCACGGATCGACATGTTCGTCAAAATCTGGAATTTTAGCACTTTCAGATTTTTAGGCAAATTTGTCTAAGTCCTAGGTCGTACGCGACCTAAGGGTTGTTGGCAACTTAGGAGATAAGTCGTACCTAAGAATGTTGGGGATTGGTGACCTTAAGGTTTGGAGTTAGGTCGTGTGATGGATGGTAAGGGTTTAGGTCGTAGACGACCTAAAAGGAAGGAGACTTTAGAGTTTCTGGCGAGTTAAGGTGTTAGCGACCTAAGAGATAGGTTGGTAGCGACCTAAGTAAACCCAGTAGTTGACGACCTAGGGATGAGCGACCTAGTGGTGCCGGGCTAGTATATTTAGGTCGGCAGCGACCTAAGGAAACTAGTGGTTAGCGACCTATAATAGTTCGCGACCTAAGGGGTTAGCTTGTTAGCGACCTAGTAGTTGCCGAGTTAGCGACCTAGTAGTTGCCGAGTTAGCGACCTAGTGGTTCTGAGTTAGCGACCTAGTGGTTCTGAGTTAGCGACCTAGTGGTTCTGAGTTAGCGACCTAGTGGTTCCGTGTTGGCGACCTAAGGAGTTAACAAGTTGGCGACCTAAGAAGTTAACAAGTTGGCGACCTTAGGAGTTAGGCTATGTGTTAGGTCGTAACACTGTTAGGTCGTATGTTGTGTTAGGTCGCGTAGATTGCTAAGTTGTTAGGTCGCTAGAATAGTTTGTGTTAGGTCGCGTAGATCTATCTGTTAGGTCGGAGAAGCTTAGGTCGGAGAGTCTTAGGTCGGAAACGACCTAGGGAGATAGCCAGATTTCGACTTAAGGACAGATTTCAGCTATAAATAGGAGGGGTTGTTCTCACTTTTTGGGATCCGGATTTTTGAAGCGACGAAGTGCTGCCATTTTGAGAGCTCGACTTCTACACTTCTTCACTTCTTTTCTCCACTTTAATCTAGTGCTTCCATCCATCCTAATCGAAGATCAAGATTGAAGATTCAAGAGCTTAGATTGAAGATCTTCATCTTTTCAAGAGAGATTTCTTCATTTGAAGCGGATTTGTGGTAGATCTAGCTTCATCCTTCGCTGTCCAGATCTGAAGTGTGTTGATTTGAGGTTGTTTAGGTGATTTGGTGAGTGGTGATTATCTCTCACACGGATCCAAAGGAGTATATCGGATTGTTGGCCCGATTTGGTGTTAAAATAGTGATTTCCATGCATTTTCTTCATCCTATGTGTAGATCCATATAGATCCATTGTTCATGATGATGTTACATCCATTTTATCATATGTTAACCTATGCAAGTTCATTCATCAAGTTTGTAGAGATATAATCCATGTTTTCATGCTTATTGGACTTTCAACTCTTTAATTACGAAAATGCCATTATTGTTATAATTGTCTACTTAGATCATTTTTGAATGCTTGATTGCTTGGATTGATGTTTGATTTGATTGATTGTTATGAACTAGATGATTGATGATTAGATTAGATCGAAGATGATTCAAAAGCTAAGGGAAAGGCTCTTGAATTGGAAAAGCTGCTCGTGGCATATGTAGCGGGATGATGAAGCTCTTATGCATAGATTCGATGATGTGATGATGAGATGAGGCTTTGCAAGGATGTAATGAAGCGAGGCAATCATGTGGTGAAGACTTGGTCTAATCCAGACGGGATCATTCCAAGCATGTTGATAACTCGGTGATATGATTCGAGTTGAAGATAATGAATGGATATGAGAATAGTCGTCGAGGAGGATGACTAGGAGGCTTGGATAGCATCGTTGTTGAAGGTTCTAGCATGCTCTAAGCAAGAGTACGTTTGGGCAGATTCGATAGTCCCAACGGCCAACTGTTGATGGTCGAGTACTCTGGGCAGATTCGATAGTCCTAGGCACGGGCTGCGACGACGTGCGGGAGTTATGTCTAGAACCGGGGTTTCCATTAGCCCTTGACGGACGGCTGAAAGAATGTGCCGGTCATTCAATTAACGGTGATATCGAAGCAATGATAACAGTGATAGCCAGAGTCATGGATGTTTGGTTGTATCGTCATTCGGACTCAAGAGCGGTATTTTCTGGGTGCTTATCTGATTTAGGCCTTGGTACTTGGAAAACATCGCCCTTGACTCGAGTGATAGTAGCTTTACTTTAAATTGTATGCTCTGCTATGTTTGCTTCTGCTTAGTGTGTGTCTGGGGGCTATCACTGTAGAATGAGGTTGGAGTGGGAGGGTTGTATTCCTATTCCTTTTCCTTTATGCTCTTTTGGTATGTTGTTAGTTAATTTACTGCTCACTAAGACTGTTGTCTGACTCAAGGCTTTATGTTTTAATTCTTATTGCCTTGGGCTGTTCGTCCATTTTGGGACGGGCAGACTAGGTAGCAGGTGACAGGTGCTGTTCTCTTCTCACGATGCTGATATCGAAGACGAGCTAGAGGGTTGCATATTATCTTCTTATTATATGTACTGGATGTTCCGCTGTTTTGTTTTCTCTGAGAGATATGTAGTGAGGCTGGATGTATTGACTATATGAATGCTTGTATTCAACTATTATGGAGTTTTATAAGATGTCATTTTGTTCTGTAAAGCTTCACTATACATATGTTCTATTGTATTTTGTCCATGCGCTGTGAGTAATACGATAGATTCTGTTGTTTTAAATCTTACCTTGACAATCGTCCATGGTCGCCTGGCACACTTTACAGCGCACTATCTCTAGATTCGGTGCAGGGGTCATGGGCGGTCGTTACATTTGGTATCAGAGCATTGGTTGATCGATTTTACCCAACGCTCGCTGTCGTAACTACGTATGAGAGACGTAATTGTATTGTGATGGATGATTACTATATATAATATAGTAGCTTAGTAGAGTTTGAGTCCTTTATGCAGTTGTTTCTCTAGATGTTCTAATCATTCCTTTTTATAGATATTGAGAATGAGTCGAAGAGGGAGACCAGCTGCTAGGGGAGGTCGTGCTACTGAAGAGACTGCTGATTATGCAGCCATGTTCGAAGCTATGATGACTTCGATCATGAGAAGGATACCAGTTCCGGGGGCGGCAGTTGATGTTGGAGTTCAAGTCCAAACTCCGAAACCAGTGGATTTTGCTAAGCTGTGCAAGGATTATACTGCTCTTGGAGGGAAGGTTTTCTTGGGAACAGAATCTACCATTGAGGTCCAGAGGTGGATAGATGCTTGTAGAAGGATCTTTGGTGATTTGGGAATTGATGATGCAACTAAGAGGAAGTTGGCATCAAGGCAGCTTCAAGGGAGAGCTTCTGATTGGTGGAACTCTATTACCATCGATACTGCGGAGGAAGAGATTACTTGGGAGCAATTCCAAGCTAGATTTGAAGCTAAGTTCATTTCTACAGCTCAGAAGTCTGTTCTGTTCAAGAGGTTTGTGGAGCTCAAGCAAGGTGGAAGATCAGTTCTTGAGTATGTTTCTGAGTTTGAAGCTTTGTCCAAGTATGCCCGGTCATATATTGAGTCTGCTTATCAGAAGAACGAGAAGTTTGTGACCGGCTTGGATAGTTATCTTGGGAGACAGTTGGTGGATCATTTGGACGATTCATTTGAGAAGCTTGTGGAAAAAGCTCTTAGACATGAGAGTCTGTTTCCTAAGGAAGGACCTGTTGTTGCTGTTACCAAGGGAGAATCTAAACCACAGCAGGGTGGAAACCAGAAGAGGAAGCAGCAGCAGCAGAAAGGTAAGGATGGCCAGAAGAAGCCGAAAGGCGAGGTGACTTGCTACAATTGTCAGCAGAAGGGCCATTTCTCTAAGGATTGTAAGAATCCGAAGGCACCGATGAAGTGTCACAACTGTGACAAGCCGGGGCATTTCAGGAAGAATTGTCCGGAACCAAGGAAGGACAGGCAGATTGTGCAAGCCTATGCTTTAGGAGCTGTTCCGTCGTCTTCAAAAGCTCCTACTGCTGAAGAGAAAGGAAAGAGTGTGGTTGTTCAAGGTACTCTTTTCCTATGTGGTGTTCCAGTTAGAGTTCTGTTTGATACTGGAGCGTCGCATTCATTTGTTTGTAATGAACTAGTAGGCCGGTTGGGTTTGAAGCCGGATATTGTTGATAGGCCATTGGTTGTGACTAATCCAGTTGGGGGTTCGTCTTGTTTGTGTATGTTATGCCGTGGTCTAGTTGTGTCGAGTCATGGTTGCTCTTTTGTTTGTAATTGCTTTGTTCTGAACTTTGCGGGGTTCGGAATTATTTTGGGTATGGACTGGCTTAGGAAGTATGCGGCTAAGGTTGATTGCGAAAGGTTGGAAGTGACAGTCGAGAATGTGGAGGGGCGAAAGATTGTGATACGATGTAAGCATGAAGAAGGCGTCTTCATGAGCTTCATGTATTCGCTAGTTGTTCCACGGGATGGACTGTCATCAGTGCCGATCGCTAATGGATTCGAGGATGTCTTTGACGAAGTCAAAGGGTTGCCGCCGCATAGAGAGATCGAGTTTCGTATAGATCTAGTTGAAGGAGCCAGACCTGTTGTGATGCCTCTTAGGCGGATGGCGCCTAGGGAACAGCAAGAGTTGAGGGTGCAAGTTGATGATCTTTTGCAGAAAGGATTCATTCGGCGTAGTGTGTCCGAGTGGGGTGCACCAGTTGTGTTTGCAACCAAGGCAGATGGATCGTTGAGATTGTGTGTGGATTATCGTGAGCTGAATAAGGTGACTAAGAAGAACAAGTATCCATTGCCGAGAATAGATGACTTGTTTGATCAGCTTCACGAGGCTAAGGTGTTTTCTCAAATGGATTTGGCAACGGGATTTCACCAGTTGAGAGTGGCTAAGGATAGTGTGCCGAAGACTGCTTTTAGGACACCATCCGGTTTCTTTGAGTGGCTGGTAATGCCGTTTGGATTGACTAACGCGCCAGCATATTTTGTGGATCTTATGAATAGAGTGTTCAGAGATCAGTTGAACAAGTTCGTACTTGTGTTCGTGGATGATATTCTGATTTATTCCAGAACGGAGGAAGAGCACAAGACGCACTTGCGTATTGTTTTGGAGATCTTACGGAAACATCAGCTGAAGGCTAAGTTTTCGAAGTGTCACTTCTGGAAGAGTGAAGTGAGGTTCTTAGGCCATGTGATTTCTGGAAATGGAATAGCGGTTGATCCCGCTAAGGTGGCAGCAATCCAGGATTGGGTTAGACCTAAGAATGCATCTGATGTGAGGAGTTTTCTTGGATTAGCGGGATATTATCGACGGTTTATCAAAGACTTCTCCAAGATAGCTGCACCGTTAACAGGATTGACGAAGAAGAACCAAGTGTTCAGTTGGGATGCTAAGTGTGAGCAAGCTTTCGGAATCCTGAAAGAGCGATTGACGAGTGCTCCTGTTTTGACTATTCCTAGTGGGAATGATGAGATGGTGGTTTACACCGACGCATGTGGTACTGGACTTGGAGCAGTGCTGATGCAGAAGGATAAAGTTGTTGCGTATACCAGTCGACAACTAAAGCCGCATGAAAGGAATTACCCAACTCATGATTTGGAGTTAGCGGCGATTGTATTTGCTCTGAAGATGTGGAGGCATTATCTGTTGGGAGTTCGATTCGAGTTGTTTACGGATCATAAGTCGTTGAAGTATCTTTTCTCCCAGAAGGATTTGAATCTTCGGCAGCAACGTTGGCTAGAGTTCTTAGCATCATATGATTTTGGTATAGCTTATACTCCGGGAAAAGGTAACGCAGTGGCTGATGCGTTAAGTCGAAGACATGCAGGATTGGGAGCCATGTTTTCTGAATGGAAGAGTCTCGAGTATTTAGCTGGATTTGACTTCAGGCCTAGATGCGAATTGGAACCTGAAATGTTGGCAAACTTATCGATAAGACCGACTCTTGTGGAAAGGATTGGCGAGAGTCAAAAGCGAGATGATAAGCTTGTCAAGATTATCCGTGAATTGGAATCTGGATTGGAGCCAGAAAAGGATAAAGGAGTCGAGGTCGATAGAGAAGGTTGGCTTCGAAAGCAAGGACGACTAGTGGTTCCCGATATAGATGAATTGAGGAGTGAAGTTCTGAAGGAAAGTCATCACTCGAAGTTGACAATTCATCCAGGTGGAAATAAGATGTATCGGGATATGAAGAGAAACTACTACTGGGAAGGCATGAAGAAGGATGTTGGAGATTTCATTTCCAAGTGTATGAACTGTCAGTTGGTAAAGGCTGAACAGAAGAAGCCAAGTGGATTGCTTCAACCCTTAGAAGTTCCTACATGGAAGTGGGAACAAGTGTCGATGGATTTTATTGATGGATTGCCTAGAACCAGAACGGGAAATGAAGGGATTTGGGTCATTGTGGATCGTCTGACTAAGAGTGCACGATTCATTCCTATTCGATCGACTAGGACTGCATCAAAGTTGGCTGAGTTGTATGTGAAGTGGATAGTTCGATTCCATGGTATTCCGAAGAGTATAGTGAGCGATCGAGATCCATTGTTCACTAGTGGATTTTGGAAGAGCTTCCAGGAAGTTTTGGGAACCGAGTTGTGTTTGAGTACAGCTTATCACCCTCAGACAGATGGTCAGACCGAGAGAGTCAACCGAGTTTTGGAAGATCTTCTTAGAGCATGTGTTTTGGACTTCGGAGGATCATGGGAAGATCACCTTCATTTGGTGGAGTTTGCGTACAACAACAGTTACCAGTCAAGCATTGGTATGGCACCGTATGAGGCATTGTATGGAAGACCGTGTAACTCTCCGACATGTTGGTTGGAAACTGGAGAAAAGCTGATACTTGGGCCAGAGATGATTCGACAGACTTCGGATTGCATAGAGATCATTCGGCAACGAATGAAGGCAGCCCAAGACCGTCAGAAGAGTTATGCTGATAAGCGTCGAAAGGATTTGGAGTTCGACGTGGGAGATATGGTTTTTGTGAAGATTTCTCCACTGAAGAATGTTATTAGATTCGGGAAGAAAGGAAAATTGACTCCGAGATTTGTTGGACCATTCCCGATCATCGAGCGAATTGGAAAGCTCGCTTATAGATTGGAGTTACCGGAGAAGATGTCAGGTGTGCACAATGTTTTTCACGTATCGTATCTACGGAAGTATGTGCATGACTCGAATGCAGTGGTTTCTGCTGATAGCTATGAAGATTTTGAAGTTGATCCAGTCGATAGAAGACCTCGTAAGCCGCTTCGTGTTGTTGAAACCGACACGAAACAGCTTAGGAGGAAGGTAGTTAAGTTGCTCAAGATACAATGGAGTGAAGATGATAACGACTGTACGTGGGAGGTGGAAGGGAGGATGAAGGCAGCTCATCCTGAACTCTTCAAGGTATGGCCCTAAAGTGTCGTCTCATCTCACGATATTGTAACTTGTTCTAAGTCTTAGAATTCTGTACGCTAAGCTAGAATTGGATGCATGGTTTGTTGATTGCTATGAATGGTAGGCGTACAGAATAGTCTTTGATTGCTTTGTTTGCTTGGAATTTCGGGGGCGAAATTCCTAAGGGGGAGAGAATGTAACGACCCGTATTTCTCACGGATCGACATGTTCGTCAAAATCTGGAATTTTAGCACTTTCAGATTTTTAGGCAAATTTGTCTAAGTCCTAGGTCGTACGCGACCTAAGGGTTGTTGGCAACTTAGGAGATAAGTCGTACCTAAGAATGTTGGGGATTGGTGACCTTAAGGTTTGGAGTTAGGTCGTGTGATGGATGGTAAGGGTTTAGGTCGTAGACGACCTAAAAGGAAGGAGACTTTAGAGTTTCTGGCGAGTTAAGGTGTTAGCGACCTAAGAGATAGGTTGGTAGCGACCTAAGTAAACCCAGTAGTTGACGACCTAGGGATGAGCGACCTAGTGGTGCCGGGCTAGTATATTTAGGTCGGCAGCGACCTAAGGAAACTAGTGGTTAGCGACCTATAATAGTTCGCGACCTAAGGGGTTAGCTTGTTAGCGACCTAGTAGTTGCCGAGTTAGCGACCTAGTAGTTGCCGAGTTAGCGACCTAGTGGTTCTGAGTTAGCGACCTAGTGGTTCTGAGTTAGCGACCTAGTGGTTCTGAGTTAGCGACCTAGTGGTTCCGTGTTGGCGACCTAAGGAGTTAACAAGTTGGCGACCTAAGAAGTTAACAAGTTGGCGACCTTAGGAGTTAGGCTATGTGTTAGGTCGTAACACTGTTAGGTCGTATGTT
This sequence comes from Allium fistulosum, assembly GCA_030737815.1. Taxonomy (NCBI): domain Eukaryota; kingdom Viridiplantae; phylum Streptophyta; class Magnoliopsida; order Asparagales; family Amaryllidaceae; genus Allium; species Allium fistulosum. The sequence goes on along the minus strand of CM060901.1, from coordinate 1,018,175,839 downwards.
GTGTTAGGTCGCGTAGATTGCTAAGTTGTTAGGTCGCTAGAATAGTTTGTGTTAGGTCGCGTAGATCTATCTGTTAGGTCGGAGAAGCTTAGGTCGGAGAGTCTTAGGTCGGAAACGACCTAGGGAGATAGCCAGATTTCGACTTAAGGACAGATTTCAGCTATAAATAGGAGGGGTTGTTCTCACTTTTTGGGATCCGGATTTTTGAAGCGACGAAGTGCTGCCATTTTGAGAGCTCGACTTCTACACTTCTTCACTTCTTTTCTCCACTTTAATCTAGTGCTTCCATCCATCCTAATCGAAGATCAAGATTGAAGATTCAAGAGCTTAGATTGAAGATCTTCATCTTTTCAAGAGAGATTTCTTCATTTGAAGCGGATTTGTGGTAGATCTAGCTTCATCCTTCGCTGTCCAGATCTGAAGTGTGTTGATTTGAGGTTGTTTAGGTGATTTGGTGAGTGGTGATTATCTCTCACACGGATCCAAAGGAGTATATCGGATTGTTGGCCCGATTTGGTGTTAAAATAGTGATTTCCATGCATTTTCTTCATCCTATGTGTAGATCCATATAGATCCATTGTTCATGATGATGTTACATCCATTTTATCATATGTTAACCTATGCAAGTTCATTCATCAAGTTTGTAGAGATATAATCCATGTTTTCATGCTTATTGGACTTTCAACTCTTTAATTACGAAAATGCCATTATTGTTATAATTGTCTACTTAGATCATTTTTGAATGCTTGATTGCTTGGATTGATGTTTGATTTGATTGATTGTTATGAACTAGATGATTGATGATTAGATTAGATCGAAGATGATTCAAAAGCTAAGGGAAAGGCTCTTGAATTGGAAAAGCTGCTCGTGGCATATGTAGCGGGATGATGAAGCTCTTATGCATAGATTCGATGATGTGATGATGAGATGAGGCTTTGCAAGGATGTAATGAAGCGAGGCAATCATGTGGTGAAGACTTGGTCTAATCCAGACGGGATCATTCCAAGCATGTTGATAACTCGGTGATATGATTCGAGTTGAAGATAATGAATGGATATGAGAATAGTCGTCGAGGAGGATGACTAGGAGGCTTGGATAGCATCGTTGTTGAAGGTTCTAGCATGCTCTAAGCAAGAGTACGTTTGGGCAGATTCGATAGTCCCAACGGCCAACTGTTGATGGTCGAGTACTCTGGGCAGATTCGATAGTCCTAGGCACGGGCTGCGACGACGTGCGGGAGTTATGTCTAGAACCGGGGTTTCCATTAGCCCTTGACGGACGGCTGAAAGAATGTGCCGGTCATTCAATTAACGGTGATATCGAAGCAATGATAACAGTGATAGCCAGAGTCATGGATGTTTGGTTGTATCGTCATTCGGACTCAAGAGCGGTATTTTCTGGGTGCTTATCTGATTTAGGCCTTGGTACTTGGAAAACATCGCCCTTGACTCGAGTGATAGTAGCTTTACTTTAAATTGTATGCTCTGCTATGTTTGCTTCTGCTTAGTGTGTGTCTGGGGGCTATCACTGTAGAATGAGGTTGGAGTGGGAGGGTTGTATTCCTATTCCTTTTCCTTTATGCTCTTTTGGTATGTTGTTAGTTAATTTACTGCTCACTAAGACTGTTGTCTGACTCAAGGCTTTATGTTTTAATTCTTATTGCCTTGGGCTGTTCGTCCATTTTGGGACGGGCAGACTAGGTAGCAGGTGACAGGTGCTGTTCTCTTCTCACGATGCTGATATCGAAGACGAGCTAGAGGGTTGCATATTATCTTCTTATTATATGTACTGGATGTTCCGCTGTTTTGTTTTCTCTGAGAGATATGTAGTGAGGCTGGATGTATTGACTATATGAATGCTTGTATTCAACTATTATGGAGTTTTATAAGATGTCATTTTGTTCTGTAAAGCTTCACTATACATATGTTCTATTGTATTTTGTCCATGCGCTGTGAGTAATACGATAGATTCTGTTGTTTTAAATCTTACCTTGACAATCGTCCATGGTCGCCTGGCACACTTTACAGCGCACTATCTCTAGATTCGGTGCAGGGGTCATGGGCGGTCGTTACACAAAATCAATTGAAATTAAAATTTCAATTTCAAAAACATTAAATTTAAATCAACTGTGACTTAACCGATTTCCACGTGAAATCCACATTTGTGTGTGTATGGTGTGGTCCAGGGGTTTTACACACAATAGTGCAACAACATTCAATCATCACAGATTCAATCATATCAATATCGATAAGCGGTATGATCTATAACGCTCATCTTTCATGCACAGATCACAGGTAGATATATACATCATAGATAATAAGTTACATCACAGGGAATTAATTACATCCATCCCAGAGAAACAGATCACAACATAAATCAGGATATATCACAAAGCATCATATATCAGGGAATATCAACAATTCAATCATCTAGTCAAGTCCAACATTCATAGGTAAGGTTAATTTATTTATCTGATTAAATTAAATCAGATTTGTCAGTAATCCTGGTTTAATTAACATTAATTAATTACAAACCATTTTAATTAATTATCCATTAATCATTTATTAATTAACCTTTAGTTATTAATTAATCAACCTTAATTAATAAATTAATCAACCTTTAATCATTAAATAATTAACCTTTAATTATTTAATTTATCCTTTAAATTAACCTTCCTTAATTAATCACATTAATTAACCCTCAATTAATTACCATTAATTATCCTTAATCAATTATTGCTTAATCACTTGATTAATCAATTTTTTTATATTTAATTAATAATTCTTCATTAATGATTTTAACCCTTTAATTACTTATGCTAAAGAATTTCTTATTTTATAAAAGAAATTTAAAGGAGTTTAAAACCAAATTCATTTTGAAATACAAATCATGTTTAAACTACAACTTAAACCTTCAAAGTTATTTAAACACTTAAATTTTAAAACTTCCTTTATTTCATAATTATGATTCAAATTTGGATTTGAATCTAGCTTAAACTTAAAACTTGGTTTTATTATTTGAAATTTGAACTTTAAAGTTCCAAAACCAAAACAGAACAGATTTCTGTTCTTAAACCTTGGACAACATTTTCCCGAGCCCAGGCTAATTTCGTGACTTCGAGTCAAACCCATAAATACCACGCGATCGACCCGAGCACCATTCTTCTTCCCCCAATCTTCTCGTCTTCCACAATTATTCCAATAACAACTGATACACCCAGATGCACGTACACGTGCACAAGGATTCCGGCCATCATCGGCTAACGTCGCGACCATCCCCCAGTCGACTACCACCTTCTCTAACGAATCCACCACCCAGATCGCCGATATCTCCATCTAGATAAAATCGAGCCCCTCGATCGAAAAACTAGAACAAAGTATGATCAACAAATTACCCTCGACTCGCCGCCACAGGTCGCCAGAACCCACGCAACTCCGACCCAAGCCTCGCCACAGTCTCGAGCTTCAATTCCCCCAGTGTCGGTCCACTCCGGTCCACCATCGGCGATGCTACGCCTTCAAAAACAGCCTCGACCAAATTGTGTTCTTAAACCCTATTTCATCTTCAATCCACTTCCATAATCATTTAAAAAACCAGCGATCATTTTTCCTACAATCTACAACACATCATCTTCCTCCATACTCAAACTCGAAGCTCGATTGTTTATTGATCAACGGAAATTGATGTTTTTCACAATTCCGTTCAACTCGAAAATTCAAACGATTTTCAAATCTAAAAATCTTGAAACTATATTCTAAAATCATGATTTTCTATTATGAATCGCTTCATAAGATCCAAACAAGAAATCATAATCATCGATTTTTGACTTGAGTTAGATTATCACTGTCATTTTCAAATTTATAAATATTCCATCAATATTTTCACTGGAATTTATTTTTAAAATTTAGATTAGAGTGTTATAAACAATTTTTATTCAAACATCACAATCTAAATGTTATTATTTGAAGAAATATGAATTTTTCTTGAATTGAGTTTAAAACCTGAGACTTTAAAAATAAAGACATATGCCTGTAAACAGACATATGTATATCCACAGTCATATATATATACTCATTCAGGCATGCTAACATATTCCTCAAGCAACCATCTAACACTGATCACATACAAATCAAAGTACATATGGTTTTAAGAGTTTGCTCACCTTGAATTGAAGACAGAGGGCAGAGCAGACTTTGAAAATGAAACTGTAATGCTTTTAAATGGTTATTAAGTTGAATTAGATCTGATCTTTGCATTTTCTTTGCTTTCCAGGCTGAAGACTTTGCCTTGTTTCCAGATTTTAATCTTTGGTTTCAATTGATGGTATTGTAGTTCATGTTGAATCTTTGTTTAAGTTAAAGAATGATCTTTACTTCAGTTTATAATGGTGAAACTGAGATGAGAAGATGATTTATATAAAATGAAGAGGTTTACAGTTTGAAGAAACTTGTTGTACAGGGTTTATATGTTTAAGCTGAGACTTTCTTTGTTTGTACAAAGGAGGTATTTTCTAGTGTAAGCTTTCTTTGTTGGTCAGAGATTTTTATCTCAAATTGGAGGCTGAGATGAAATGTTGTACAAGATGATACACTTGCATTTATTAGCTTGTACCATGTTATATTTTTTCTTCCTTCTTTAGTTCGTATGAGAGGATCTTGTATTAATTGCTTTGTACCACTTGTATTTTATTTGCTTTATTTTTTTTTCCTTTACTTGCTTGTCTCGGCTGAGATGATAAGGTTGTGGTGCTTGCATTCATTAGTTTGTACAAAGCTATATATTTATTTTTCTTCCTTTGCCAGCCTATACATCTCGGCTGAAGACAATTTGGTGGCTAAAGAGATTTTGGTATCATACTTAAAAATATTGTTTCTGGTTTGACAAGATCTGTTTTGGGCTAGAGATATCTTGCATTAATTGCTTTGTTATAAAATTTTAACTTAATTATAAATATATATTTTTATACTTAAAAAATTTACACTTTTATCTTTCTTTTATCTCGGCTGATGTGATCTTAATTAGTACATTTGTTTGTATTTTTATTTTACTTTGAAACATGCATGAGTTTCTATATTTACATGTTATTAGAATTTGTTAATGCATTTACTTATATTTTTACATATTTGAATGTAAGTTGTTTTCTTTTGCTTTGTTATTATTACTTTAAGATACAAGTGAACTTCTAATTTTTATTAAATCTTTCTTTATTTATTTTTATTTGTTTTATTCTATTTGTATTGATTTAATAACATGAGATTAAAATATATATTTACTTTATATCTTATATAATTTGTATTTTTAAAACAATTCTTCATGATTTAAATTCATATACAAAAATTTAAATTTAAACGATTTATACAGAATTTATTTTTGAGATTGGGGAAACTCGCATCACTAAAATCAATTGATTTAACATATTTTATTCAAAAACTAAATAAATTAGCAATTTAAATTCATATAAAATTCGGGGTCGTTACATGCTTGATTTACATGAACAGGGACTTGGACATGCCTATTAACTTGGTTGTGCATTTTGAACAATATTGGACATGGATATGCATATAATAAAGCTCTTTAGGCCCAAAGCTTATCATGATCCTATTTCATATAAAATCACATGAGCTTTGGTCTAAACTAGTGTTTATATGCATAGCCTCTATCTTGCCTATTACATATAGACATTGGACTATGAATCATGAGGATTTCTTATCAAGTTAATTAACATGCTTAATGGGCTATTGTACATATTTCCAACTTATTTTCTTTCTCCTATGATCATGTGACATGGGATCTGGAATATCTTATTCCAAAAGACCATAAGGGCTCTCGAATATCTTATTACAACAGACCAAACGGGCCCTTGAATATCTTATTCTAAGAGACCATATGGGCTTTCGAATAATTTATTCCAAGAAACCGTACATGCTTTCGAGTGTCCTATTCTAAAACCCCATTGGCATCATGGAACAATTTCCTAATGACGTCATCTTGTACTTGGCCTTGAATGTTAAGCTTGCTCTTAATCCCTTAGCACTATTTGGTCAACACCAACTAAGCCATGCTTAGTCGTGTCATCATATGTGTTAAGATTAGGACTAGGCTCATCATACTTAGCGTCATGGTGTTATACCAATTTTTGGTCTAACATTTTGGTGCTAAAAGGAGGATTCGAACCTTCGATTCTATTTAACTCTCTCCTTAAACTAATTAAACGGGTTTTTGTTTCAGGAATATGGAAAGACCAAGGTGAATTAATGCTCCAGATGAGGAAGTTACACAAATATCGACAATAGAAGAAAATGTCGTTCCTAACTTCAACTTAGGAAATGTAGAACCTGGACAACCGTTAGAGCTAGCAAAGCCTACTGGTAGCGAAGCTAAGATCAAAGGTCTAACTCAACAAATGGCAATTTTGCAAAAGCTATTGGGAGAAATCTTTGCATAAAAAGCTTCCAAGCTCACTAAAGGAGAAGAAATTGAATCTCCAAGAAGGAATTTGGATGCTTCTTTGCTTAGAAGCAAGAGCAAAGGTAAACTCACTATGACTCAACATAAAAGGAGAGGAAATAAAGACGCTGAAGCAGCGAAAGTCTCCTCTAAATCCTTGGCAAATAATAATATGAGAAATGCGGATTACAGATCTTAAAGCTAGAATTAACACTAGAGGGGGGTGAATAGTGTTTTAAGGAATTACTAATTCTTTTTGAGTTTATATTAATTTGAACACAAATGTATGCAATATTCAGACACAGATATGATCATAGAATCAAACATAGATGCAGATATAAAGTAAAAGCAATAAAGGAAAGAACACACCGGATTTTATACTGGTTCGGAGTTACCCTACATCCAATCCCGCAACACAAGTACGGATTTCCTTTCAAAATCAATTCTTACAATTACACCCTCGATTTCAAGGCCACGAGGTACACCGCTCCAGATTCACAATCTTCTGGGTAGAGATACTTGATTTTACGGGCAACAAGTTCACCCGATTGATTTTCCAGGCTACAATCACACCTTTTCTCGCTCGATTGATTACAAAGAAGTCTATAACTCTGAATAGCACTGGGATCTTGTTGAGATAGTGATAGAGAATCAAACCAAAGATGATCTAGTTAGATTCAATGGTGATTTCGGCAGAGTAATGGTAAAAATGTATATAAAGAAATGTGGAAGAAGAAGAGGAGTGAAATCAGAGAAAATATGATTATAAATTCGTTTAAAACAGCCCTTATTTATAGTAGAACAACAACCATGTCCATTCGTGAAAGGATATGACGAATAGACACTTCCTTTGAAATTCAAACTTTTGAAATAAATTGTCACCTTGTCGACAAGGGTTCCTTGGGGTTGTCGACAGGCCTAAGTTATTTTTGGTAATTTGTTTTTCTTTGAAAATAACTTCTATCTTGTATTAAAACTATTTTAAACTTTATAAATATACTTAACTATAGTTAAAATACATAAATAAGTATAGAGAATAATACTTTGGTACATATAAAATTTTACTATAATTTTATATTTAAATCTAAGTATAAATATTAAAAGTTAAATATATTTTAAAAGATAGTTTAAAACCAAGGATAAATTGATATTGAAAATAAAGATTATTTTGGGGCCAGAAGTATTTTAAAACCAGGATAGATGTTTTTGATTTAAAAAGGAAGATTTTGAAATCATTTTGAAAACAAGATATAATTTTGTAAAACATTTGAATAAAGTTAGTGGATACAAAACAATGTTCCACTAGATTTTTCGTAGGTTCCATCCTACTTAGGGTTCCATTCCTTTAACGGGCTCGAAGTGGATTCCATTCCACGAATAAAATGGATTTTAAGATGTCAGTGCTTTTCTAGGAGCTTTAACAAAATTCCTAACTAAAATATCTTGTACTATTAAAATCTTGAACTCTTGATAACTTGATTTCTTGATACTCATGAGTCTTCAATCTTGATATCTTTGGTCATTAAATTCATCAGTCTTGTATCTCTATACTGTACAGTCTTCATTCTTGGTACCTGCATGTTTATATTCTGCATATACATATATATATATATATATCTAAACCATAATGTTAGTATTTATATTTTATAACAAGTCCTAAGGTTGTTGTCATCAAAACCATCATCTCAAGGACTAACAATCTCCCCCCTTTTGATGATGACAACCTATGTTTATAAAATATACTTCACCTTCACTATAACTCCCCCTTAATCTAAGCCTAACTACTCTATTTTATAATTCTCCCCCTTTGTCATCAACAAAACCATCCTAAAACCATAAAACTATAAAACTCCCCCTTAAACTAATACTAGAACAAAGTATAGTAAATGGAATGTGAAAGACATTAACATAATTATATTATAATTATTCAATACATAAATATGTATAAGTATATTTCAGACAATCCAATCAACACACACATCAAATCCAATCATGTCAAACAAGTCAAAAATTTCAATTAAGTCAAACAAGTCAATCCATTCAAACAAGTCAATCAAAACATACCAAACAAATCAAAAACTAATAACCCTATACTATAAGACAATAATATAAACTCCCCCTAAATAAAATACACTCCTTATGTGTACATGTACGTAATATGTAATTTGTAATGTAGTATGAAATGTATGACATATGCAATGTAGCATGGGATGATTTGCAGAATGAAGTGCAACTTATGACTCAAATGATTATGATATTTCATGCATTTGTAATTTATGATGTAATAAGAAATGAAATGTGATATGAAATAGGATGCATAATGATATGTAATATGAAATAAAATGATAACAAAGTAAAAATAATAATATGCAGAATGATATGATGATATATATACTACGGTAAGAGATATTCATATTATAAGATAAACATGAGTGATAAGTAATATCTAATTGACAAGCATATATATATATATCTGTGTGTGTGTATATATGTATGTATACATATATCAAACTATTTATTATAAATCACTTCAACCAAACAAAGGTAATACACACAAATTACTAGACTTAGGTTAAGGAAACTAATGAATGGGACTGAAAGAGTAGTAAAGACAGGAGTTTAAAGGTACTAAATGATACTAAAACTATAACATATTCATGAAAGGTAGTAATCAAACTCAATATCAAAATCAAATTTATAAGAAATATGGATTTAAACTATATATACGATCAATATGGTTTTTAAAAATTAATACCCTCCTTATTTAATTTCTTTAAAATAATTTTTTTTTAACTTAATTGTTTTTTTAGGAATCCAAACTTCCATGTTTATAAAATACTTAACTTACTAATTAAAACATATATATTAAATTATTATTGAAAATTATTTAGAAACATGTTTAAACACCTTTTAAATTAAAAAAATATCATAATGAAATATTAAATAAAATAACAAAGATTGAAAAACTAAAATAAACATGTGTTATATTAAGGCCTCTTACATTAAAAAATTTAGTTAATTATTAAAAAATATTTAAACATGAAATCAATTTTAAAATATTCGAATATAAGTTAGAACACAACTCTAAAAAGAATAGAGAAAATTACTTAATTTAAATATCATTTTTACATAGTTTAAAGTTTCAAATAGAAAAGACAGCATTTACAGAATGCTATAAAAAGTTTTGCAGTAAAATATATTCAAAACATTATAAAACAGAAACTACAGCATTTAACCAATGCTGTGAAAAGTTTCTGAAACACTATAGCGTTTCATAGCACAGTAATGCTATAAAATCTGAATTTGCAGTGCTTAAAAAACGTTAACAGAAGCAAAGAACGCATTTCAGTAATGCTATCTAAAGTTCTGGGCCTGTTTTTAACATGATTTTGCACAAATTTTATGACTAGATTTTGACATGTAAATAATTGATTTTTTTACCCAATTTTTTATAGTAGTTAATATAATTAGAGTAAATAAAAAACATAAAGAAAAATAATGAAAAAAAACATGTGTAAAGACACTTGGCATTATGCATGTAAAAATGCTTTTATTAAAGAACAAGTGTAATGACACGTGTCATTTTGCATGTATGTCACTATCTATTTATATGACAAGTGTCATGTGATGTGGCACAATCTTATTAAATAAATAAATCTATAAATAGAGCCTTATTCTAACATTCTAAATTCATTCTATTAATTTTTAAAAGACACAAAATTAGTATCTTAAAAGAAATAGAGTACGAGAAGTAAAAACAACATTAGAAAAAGTTGAAATCATGAATGAAGGTATGCTTTTCTACTTAGTATAGTTGTAATAAATTAGTAGTAAGATTTTATTTGAAAGGAAACACATTTTTATAAGACTTTAAAAAAAATTTAAACCGGTATATCGATATGTATACCATGGTGTGTCGATATATGGACCAAAATATCAAAACTTATAAATGAGATAAATTTCTATACCTAACTAAATGCATAAATATATATTCCTAAATGCAACAATAAAGATGAAATAATAGTAAAGCGTACCACATTTTGCACTCCTCTATCTTTCTAACTTTGTTGTTCTTCCATTTTCGTGAACCACACATTTATATCTTTCAGAATTTGACGACGAGATCTGTTCTATTGCGACGGGCTTGTTTTTCTGATCATCGTAGTATATTCATTTGCTGAATTTGAAGACCGTATGAGAAAGATACAGATGGTTTAGTTAGATGATTAACCAACTTGGCGCCAAAACTTTGAATTTGAATTTTGAATGAATGGACACTTCAACCACTATAAATAGGACCAACAATCACCACTTTTCATAAAACTTTCTCTTCTTCTTCTTCTTCCCGTTTTTCTATTTACTATCGATCTTCTAGAAGGCATATCTCCTTCATTTTTTAACGGAATTGGATGAAACCAGCGGCAAATCGAAGAGGAAGGCAAGGGCTACCATCTACTAATAGTTTGGTGATGAATTTGGACGATATTGTTGTGCAACAGGCCGAACAGTAAGAGAAATGCAGGAAATCTCGTACATAGTTTTCAGTTTTGGATAGCCAACTTCAAACTGTCATATCTCACTCAATTTTGATCGGAATTTGATGACCCACCCATAGAAACGACCGTGAGAACAAGAACTACAATCTTGAAAAGGAGTTGGGACAAAATACTCAAATCTCTTGATGCAATTTGAAGAATACCATTGACAGTTTTGCTTTCTTTTTCTCTTTGTCCACCAAAACTTCATTTGACCATAACTTGGTCATTTCTTGACGGATTCGCACGGAACCGTGGCATTGCGAAGAAAATGGAGAGAAGTACAATATCAAATCAAATTGTAGATGAGAATCAAAAGTTTTGTATTGATCTGGTACCCATTTCATTGTCGATTGCCATTATATATCCATTTGTTCTTCTTGATCGATGAATGATTATCTGATATCTTTTAATCAACAGTCATTAGATATAACTCTTTACCTGCAAAACAACATAACTTTTTAAAGAATCAAGTGACTTTTCAAAATAACTAAATATAGTTTTAAACAACAATATCATGATGATTCTGTGACATATTCATATGAAAATAGTGTTAATAATTTTATAAAAAAATTGCCATTTTAAAATATTTCAAAAATCACATTATGAAAATTTTGAAAACCAATGCTCTGATACCAAATGTGAGAAATGCGGATTACGGATCTTAAGACTAGAATTAACACTAGAGGGGGGGGGGGTGAATAGTGTTTTAAGGAATTACTAATTCTTTTTGAGTTTATATTAATGTAACGATTTCGATTTTTAGACGCTCGAAAATCGACATTAATACGTCCACTGTATCAACTGCCGAGCAATCGAATGCCGGAAAACCGAATTGTTATGGAGAAAAAGAAGAGGTAGAAGAAGACAGAAAGAAAAAGGGGAAGAAACTACAGAAAAACACATAAACAGAACAATATCAGAATCTCACATTCGCAGCGGAACAATATATAATAGATAAATGAATAATCTTTAAATCAAAGCTGTGCAGTTAATGCCCCGCTATATCCTCGCTATAACTCCGATATATCTTATAGCGGATTCCTACCGCTACGATTTTTCCATATATCCCCAACATATAGCCTTTCCGCTTTAATCCCCGCTATTTCCGCTATATCCTGTTATTTCCGCTATATTCCGCTATTTCCGCTATATCTTCTATAAAAAATTGGATTGAAAAATGATATTTATACGCTATAAAAATTATGAAATTAATTAATTTCATTGAATTTTTTATATATGTTTAGGAATGATAATACTCTAATATTCTACTAAATTAAATTAAGTTAGATAACAGTTTTACGTTCATTACAATACATTTGCACATATTTTTATTTTAAAATTATTTTTGTATTAATTATAATTCAATTGAATGTTAATTTTTCACATAATTACTATCTATATATTTGTAAAAACAACAAGTATGGGATTTATATGCTATTTTAGTGTAATTCGATATATCCCGCTATATCTTCGCTACATCCCTGCTATGACTTTTTGCACCTCTACCCCATTGAATCCACCGAGCGCTTTAACTGCACAGAATCAAAGAACTATATCCATTTATACATTACATCATCAGAGTTTACAACAACAATATACAACACAACTAGACAGTTATATAACTTGTCCTCATACAGAATATACAGCGGAATGAATAATATCATATGCAAGTGATACGTCTCGCCATCCAGCTCGCCACTGAGCTCCACAGCATCTCCTGAACCCAAAATGACCTGATAACCTGACTCTACACTGCCCGTGTGGAAATTGGTGGGCACCCAGAGTTTAGGAAGGAAACAATAAACTCCAGGTCAGTCATGGTGACTGGTGTGAGAACTAAAACAGTTTTTATCTTTAAAACAACAACAACAAAGGAAGTGGAAAATATCCGCAATGCTTTTGGAAAATGAAACTACCATAAGACCTCCCGCCACACACACAATGCAAACGCAGAATTGGAGGAGATTTCTTCTTATGATAGTCAAACATGCTTACTATGCAAAAATCATTCGATATAATTATTAGTGCATAGTGCAGAAAACATTTCGAAAGTATAATATTAATCTTAGCCAGCATATGCATTTCACACTATGCCTACTATAGCTACCATCTAAATACTGGAGCGCCACCATAAGTAAATGGCAGGTTCTACAACTAAAACCGTACAAGGTTCATATTGGAAATTGGATTGCCAACAAATGGTCAGGCTAAGGAACTTCCTATGCCACGTAGGAACGCCTCTGGCGGGACGCTTCGAGAGGCAACCTGCTCTCTGCCAACACAAGGCCGGTTACCCCCTTCCCGGGTAGTAAACCTGAGATATGCCACCCCCGGTCCTTTGGGATCTTTATCCGAGTGCTCGGTAACCAACATCACACATAATAAATAAAGTGTGTCCACATGAGTAAGTATCTGGGCTCCATACCATGATACTACCATTTTCCAGAAGGAATGGTCATACCCTAGGGAAGCTACCCCTGAAACCTTACCGCATCTTTCATGTTTCGACCATTTCTGGTCTATGAGGTCTGACGAAGTCTCGTCCACAAAGCTACGCTTTTTCACAAAGCCATGCTTTGATCACAAATGATCAATAAATGATCATCACACAGCAACACTCAGCATGCCACACGACCAAATTAGGAGTATATCACTGATGAATTTCAACTACATAACCTCTGAGCTCGTACGTCTCAGAGAAGGGTGTTAAGCTAAGAGAATAAATTCTCCGCCACCAAACATAAATGTATTTGAAAGAAATCAGCTTTATATCTCAAAATGTAATGTCAGACATGTAACCATACAAGTCTGTTCCGGGTTCGAACAGAACTGAAGGCACTTCCGAAGAAGCCCTTACAATCCGAGTATTCACAATCCCAATCGGACATCCCATCACAAGAAGATTGATATAAATCTCTATACCGGAGCAACTCGGTGCAGAGACATTCGACAGGTTGTCCTTTCATTTTCGAAAATACCCGGTCTTCACCACCGGTCTTCAATACGATCCATATCGTCGTATCACTAATTCGGAATGGGTTATATGACACAAAGGTCTTTTCCCGGCTAACTCGAATAGTGAGCACAATATTTAAAATATATTGATATAGGGATTCCAATTAAGTCACAACTTATTACCCAAACCCTTTCCTTTAAATGGTTTAAACAAATTACCATTTTAAATCTTTAAACAAAAAGATTTACTTCACAAAGTTTACCCAGTTTCACATAGATTCATTCACAGATTTCCAAATCAATTTCCATTTCAATTGGATTAACCCATTAAATCTTTAAATTAAGATTTAACTTATAGCTTTCAAAACTATTCAAAACTCAAGTCTTTTATAATATAAAAGATACACCTTTTTAAAATCTTCTTTGATTTCAAAATAAAGCTTAATCATCTTCACAAAGGTTAATTGATAGTTTTTCTCAAACTATTTACAATTTCATTTCATCTTGAAATGTTTCGATACAAGTTGGAAATCATTTCACTTTATAAAAGCTATTATTATTTGAAAACAGATGGTTTTCGTTTTGGGAAAAACGGGTTACAATTACACAGTTTTAAAACCATTCAAGTATAAAACTTGAATATAAATTTAATTTCCAAAACCATATTTTAAATGGTTAAAAACCCATATAAACACCTCTTATACTTATAAAATCTTTTAAACCGAAATCCCAATTCATTGAATTCAATTTCAAAATATTGAATTCAAACTTAAATCAAATGATTTAAATTCCAATTCTATTCAATTATTTAAAATAACTTTTATTTCTGAAACTCATTTCAAAAACTTTAAATTCCAATCCCAAAACTATTTTGGATCCAAAATTTTAATTTTTCAAAATTGATAAAAAATCTGTGACTTAACCGATTTCCACGTGAAATCCACATTTGTGTGTGTATTGTGTAGTCCACGGGTTTAACACAATAATGCAACAACATTCAACCATCACAGATTAAATATAACAGTATAATTTGATAAGCGGTATAAATTATAACGCTTATCTTTCATTCACAGATCACAGATATATATATATCACAGATAAACAAATTACAAAACACACACAAATCAGAATATATATCACACGGCATCACAGATCAAGGAATATCAACAATTCAATCATTCGGTCAAGACCAAACATTCACAAGTGAATTTATTAATCAACTGATTAATTTAAATCGGATGTATCAATTATTAATCCGGGTTAATTATCATAATTTAACTACAAACTATTTGAAATAAATCTTCCTTTCAAATTATTAATTAACCCTTAATTATTAACTAATCATTCTTAATTAATGAATCAATTAATTTTTAATTATTGAATAAATCAATTTTAATCATTTAATCAACCCTTTATTATTAATTATTCAACCTTAATTAATAAAACAATCAACCTTTAATCATTAAAATAATTAACCTTTAATTATTAAATTATCCTTTTATTAATTATATTTAATTAATTAACACATAATTAATCACATAATTAATTTAATCACCTTGATTAAAACAAATTAGCCCTTAATTAATCACCTTGATTAATTTATTACCTTGATAAATTATCCCTTTATAAATCACCTTCCTTAAGTGATAAATCAATACCCAATTAACTTACACCTTCAAGTTAATTTAATTTTGAAAACATTTTGATTTTTATAGACTTATTTTATTTTCAAACTAGGATACAAAAGTAAAATTTGGATTCCTCTTTCAAAAATCTGATTTTGGTTTTAAATTCTGTTTAAAATTTTAAACAGACAGGTTCTCTTTAAAACCTGTAGCAATCTCCACTAACCCGAGACCATCATCAACTGCTTCGAGTCACCAACCCCACAACTTCGGGCCAACCACTTGAACTTCTCAAGTAAAACTCAAGTCCCTCACCCAGCTAACCAAACTTTATCAGAAAAGCAAAAGTGCACGGTGCACGTGCACGATTCCGGCGAGCCTCTCCAGTCGACTTCACATCGTCGAGCACGTCAACGATCATCTACCCATTCGATCCTGACCACCCAGACTTCATCGCCAACCCAAAATAAAAATCGAAACCTTCGATCGAACTGGAACAGAAAACCTTGACCACAATTCATCCTCGTCCTCACTGCTCCGACCACCAGAAGTCATGAGCCTCTAACCACAGCTCCGTCGATGACCACGCTTCCATTCCCCAAAAGCATGTGACACTCGATCGAACGGTGACGTCGAACGAAACGAAAAAATCATGGCACCTCAAAACTAGGTTTAAAAACTTTAAACCTTCGCCGCCGCCACCACTGCTGTTTATCCACCACCATGCCATTTTTCCGAGCTTCCTCGATCACTCCTTCACCTCCAGGAGGAAACTCGACTCCTCCAGTCGACGAGATCACCCACGGCAACCCCAAATGCACAATAAAGTCGAACCCGAACTGCTCTTCATTCCTTAATCTAAAAATTATGATTTTAATTTTAAAAATCATGTTTAAGTATATAGATTCACTTTACATACCTGAATTCTTAAATTAAGAAATTTGTTTTAAACTTATTTAAAGTTCTACTCAGCTTTCTTGATTGCCAGAGACAATTACATGTTGTTTCAACTTTAATAAACTGTTAACACTTAGATTATAACCAAATAAACAACATTTGTTTACATCCTAAGTTTAAACAGTTATTAGATCAAGTGATGAGGATTTATTTGCAAATCTGGACTGGGAGAAACAAGATCAGAGATATTTCCTAGATCACTAAACATGCAGGCATCATACATACACAGAATTTCATAAATTGTTAACTCCCATTTTTATGCCAACCTAAAACTCTGCGACCTAAAGTTCTTCACGACCTAAGGGACTTCATGACTTAACAGACTCTACGACCTAACGACCTAAGGAAGTTAGCGACCTAAGGAAGTTAGCGACCTAACGACCTAAAGTTCTTCATGACCTAAGGGACTTCACGACTTAACAGACTCTACGACCTAACGACCTTAGGAAGTTAGCGACCTAACGACCTAAGGAAGTTAGCGACCTAACGACCTAAGGAAGTTAGCGACCTAACGACCTAAAGTTCTTCACGACCTAACAGTCTTCACGACCTAACTCCTGAAGCGGCCTAGCGACTTAGCAACTTAACGAGCTAAGAAGATAGCGACCTAGTGGCTCCAGTCTTCAGCGACCTAAAAGCTTCGCGATCTAACTTCACAAAGCAACACAACGACCTACCACTCCATCAGGCTAACTTCTTAAGTCGCGAGTGGGCCACGACCTAACTTAGGTCGCTCGTGACCTACGACCTAACTTAGGTTGTACACGACCTAAGACTTGGGGGTTAAATTTCGCCCAGAACCACTCCTATAAATACAGCCCCAACTCCAACTAGCAAAGGACTTTTGGCCAATCATTTTCTGAAGCGCCATTACTCTGCCGAATTCTCAACTCATCCAAGACTCGAAGAACTCCAAACATTGAAGATACTACAACAAGCTTTGAACGAGATTCTACACATCCGACATGGATTCGACAAATCTCATCGTCAAAGTTTGATTTACTAATCTGAAGTGTTTATGTCATCGAAGTGAATTGTATTCGAAGTGCATTGTATCAAATTGTAACCAGATCAGCAATAAAAGACTATAAAGTGGACGTAGGCTCAATTATGGGCCGAACCACTATAAATCTGTTGTCCCTTTACTGTTTTCTGCTATTTTCAGCTTATATTCTGTTCCCGTACCAACGAGTGGTGCTTTCACATTGTTACTACACACACCGGGTGTTAGCGTTCACTTTTCAGCGTTAACATTTTGGTGCTTTCACTGAGAACCCAACTCAGGAATATTGTCATCATTGCTTCACGAAAGTTTGTGGAAAAAGTTTCTTTCAAGACCAGAAGTTTGTTGGATATAATTGCTCCTAGAAGAAAACGCAAGTCTGTCAGATCTGAAGATGCTCACGATAACACTGCTACTTCTCTTTCTCCAAGTCAAGCAGCTCCCAGCATTGGAGTGACGCGAGAAGAGTTAGATGCTGCAGTGACCGGGTTGTATCAGCAAATTGAAACTCAGAATACTCTAATGATGGAGAAGTTAAGTGCTTTGCTCGGGGCTAGTCAAAGACCGGTAAATAATGAAGAAAACATCGCTGATTCTCTTCACATCTCCGAAGGAAGAAATATTCCTCAAGGGGGATCAGGTGCTGCCGAAGGGGCACCTCTCCAAGCTGAATGATCCAGGCCATCGCCAGTTTTCCGTGAACATTTGCCCGGACAAACTTCCGAGAAAATGGCCTAAGTCTACTCCGCAAAGTCGTTAAACAATGAGGAATATCTCTCTGGCATGATTCGGCAAATAATGAAATAAAGCATGCAGAGAAATGAAGATGAGAGCGAATGGGGATTCGCGCCGAGTAAAACTCCGTTTACTGAGAGGATTCTAAAAGCTGAGTTTCCCAGAAAATTTGTTCCCCCCACCATTCCTACTTATCGGGGGACGAGTGACCCGAATCAATTCTTGTATAAATATGACTGGCACATGACCGGCGCAAGGGCAACCGATGAGATTAAGTGCCGGTATTTCTCGGTATACTTGGAAGGAGTGGCACTTCTTTGGTTTACCAAGCTTCCCGTTCGATCTGTAGACTAGTTTTCCGATCTAACCCGAAAGTTTAAAGAGCAATTCAGGCTGTATGCTTCAAAGGCGAAAGACATAATGTCATTGTCTAGTCTTGAGCAGAATCCGGGAGAGCCTATTAAGTCATTCCTGAATTGCTTCAACATAGCTCTGGCTGAAGTCGACAACGCGGAACCACGAATGATTTTGACTTATCTGATGCGGGCTATCGATAAGTCAAGTGAATTTGGAAAATGGCTGAAAATGAAGGAGCCAAATTCACTCGAGAAATTCTATAAGAAAGCTAATGAGTTCATACGCTTGGAAAATCTTCCAGCACCAACGAAAGTGGTGGCGACAAGAGTAGAAAATAACATTGCTGCTTCAGCTAAGAAAGATTCTGGAGGTCAGAAAAGGCTAAATCATGATGGGAAGAAACAAAAGGATATAAAGAAACCTCGCTTCTTTAAACCCTCAGATTTCACTCCTTTAACCGACACTCCGGAGAATATCTTCTTTGCCACCAAAGATGCTGTGGAGTATCCTAAACCAGCTGAAATAAAACCCGGGAAGGGTGCTATGCGAAATGGAAAATTCTGTCGATTCCATAACTAACCCGGTCATGATACCAACGAATGTCGTCATTTGAAGAGCTTAATTGAAGAGTTGTTGAGAGAAAACAAGCTGCAACAGTATGTTAAGAAGAACAAGAATGACCCAACTTCGTCTACTCAGGGGCAGCAACCCCCTACTCATTCATCTGGCTCGGGTAAAGGCACTACCGCACATGAATCCGAAAGGCCTGTTATCAATGTGATTACAGGAGGCCCACACCCAGCGGGCAGAAGCTGGGGTGAAATGGAACGATATGCTCGTGCTTTGAAATACACTCCAGCAGAAGAAGATGTTTTTTTTCTAGAAGACGCTGCACCCTTGAAATAGCAGAAAACTTCTGATGATGATATTATGTTCAAAGCCAGGGATTCTATGGGTATTAAAGCTCCAACCATAGATCCCTTGGTCATTTCTGCAAAAATTGGGCCAGCTATTGTAAGACGAGTTCTTGTTGATTGCGGTGCTTCCTGCAATATACTCTTCAAGAAGACATTTGATCAAATGAAGATTCCAATGGCTGACGTTCAGGCTTCATCGCAGAAGATTGTTGGGTTCATTGGGGAACCGCAGCAACCAATCGGAACTGTCGACTTGTTTGTGGAACTTGGAGAGGGGCAGAAAAGGGTAGTTCGGAAACAAACTTTTGTAATTGTCGATGGGTTTTCTGCCTACAATGCCTTCCTAGGCCGGCCAACTCTAGCTGCATTCAAAGCCAATCTGGCCCCGTGGTGCCTAACTATGAAATTTCCTACATATAATGGTGTTGGTGTCATCAAAGGAGATCAAAATGCTGGACGTGAATGTTATCTTATAGAGCTTCGAGAAGCCAGGAAGAGAGAGATGGGTAAAGATGCGGCAGCCCCCCTCCGCATCAAAAACCCAACCTTGTAGCAAATACAGAGTGGTCCCTGCACTAGCGAGCATAGTGGTGCAAGGAGAGAAATGGACCCCAGAAAAGCCAGTGCAGAGGAAAATAGAGTGGTGCCGATGGAGGTAACGGTACCAGTACCTGTTGATCTTAAAGACCCAAACAAAGTGCTAAATGTGGGTTCGCAACTCAGTATGGCAGTCCAAAATATGCTAATATCATTTTTGAAAGCAAATCTGGACGTATTCGCTTGGAGCCACGCAGATATGTGTGGAATATCTCCAGAGATTGCTGTACATACTCTGAATATTGATCCGAAATTCACGCCTGTGAAACAGAAGAGAAGAACCCAAGGTCCAGAAAGGTTAGCAGCGCTAAAGGAAGAGGTAGACCGACTCATGGAAAATCATTTCATCAGAGAGTCCATATATCCAAATTGGGTTTCAAATCCTGTGCTGGTTAAAAAGGCCAATGGAAAATGGAGAGTGTGCATTGATTTCTCAGATTTAAACAAAGCCTGTCCCAAAGACTGCTTCCCGTTACCAAGGATTGATCAGCTGGTAGATGGGACAGCCGAACACGAATTGTTATCTTTTATGGATGCTTACTCCGGGTATAACCAAATTATGATGCATGAGTCGGACTAGGAGGATACGAGCTTCGTCACAGATGTTGGTTTATACTGCTACAAAGTCATGCCTTTCGGATTGAAAAATGAAGGGGCAACATATCAAAGGCTTGTTAATGCAATGTTCAAATCACATCTTGGGAAAACTATGGAAGTCTATGTCGATGATATGTTAGTGAAATCAAAGAAAGCAGTTGACCATATGGACCACTTAGCAGAAATGTTTGAAATCCTCCGAAGATATGGAATGAAGCTCAACCCTTTGAAATGTTCATTCGGAGTAGAGTCCGGGAAATTCTTGGGATTTATCGTAAGCGCTAGGGGCATTGAAGCCAATCCTACTCAAATTACTGCTCTAAGAGAAGTCAAAGCCCCTAGGACAAAGAAGGAACTGCAGAGCCTAAATGGGAAAGTTGCTGCCTTAAGTCGATTCATTTCCAAAGCTACTGATAAATGCATCCCCTTCTTTAATGCTTTAAAGAAAGGAAAGAAAAACTTCGAATGGACACCTGAATACCAGAAAGCTTTCGATGAATTAATCCGTCACATGGAAGTGCCTCCAATACTTTCCAAGCCCAACAACGGTGAAGACCTGTTCATATACTTGGCAGTTTCATCCCATGCCCTGAGTGCAGCACTGGTACGAGAGGATGCAAAAGTTCAACGTCCGGTTTACTATATCAGCAAAAGACTCACTAGGGCAGAAATGAATTATTCAAAGCTAGAAAAGCTCGCCTACTGTTTACTGATTGCTTCTAGAAAGTTGAGGCCGTATTTTCAAGCTCACCCTATCAAAGTTCTCACCGACCAGCCCCTAAAGCAAGTCCTATTTCGCCCTGAAACTTCAGGCCGTCTTCTGAAATGGAATATTGAGCTTAGCCAATATGATATCACTTATCATCCCCGAAGAGCGATCAATGGACAGGCCTTAGCGGATTTCATCGCAGAGTATACAGATAAGAGTGATAAAGAGGAAGAGATTACAGTTGACATCCCGACCAAATGGAAGTTATATGTTGATGGCTCAAGAAATGATTACTGTTCCGGAGCTGGGGTTGTGCTTGAAACCCCCGAAGGGCGATCGTTATGTTACGCATTGAGATTGGAATTCCCTTCTACAAACAATGAAGCAGAATATGAAGCTCTAATTGCTGGATTAAAGATTGCAAAGGAATTCAACATCAAAGCATTGCAAATCTTCAATGATTCTCAGCTTATTGTGTGTCAGGTCAAGAAGGAATTTCAAGCTAAAGGAGGAAATCTGCCCGCTTATTTGTCGAAGGCTTCTGAACTTCTCAATGATTTCGATCATTATTCGATAAGCCACATACCTCGAGAGGAAAATATGAAAGCGGATTCTCTAGCAAAGTATTCAAGCTCCGGAGAAGCTCAGTTATTGGGATTGGTTCCTATGGAAGTTTTGTCAGCTCCAAGCACCGATGATATGGATATCGACTGGATCATGGCTGTATCTCAAGAACAAGAGTCATGGATGACCCCAATCAAAGAATATCTGCTTAACGGCTCCCTACCAGAAAATTCTAAAGAACGCCAAAAGCTGTTAAGAAAAGCATCAAGATATGTAATTCAAGACGGCCGGTTATACAGGCGGGGATTCTTAATGCCATTACTCCGATGTGTAACCAAGGAAGAAGCTAGGACAATCTTAGCAGAGGTACACGGAGGAGAATGTGGGGATCATTCAGGCAGTCAAACACTTGCCAAGAAAGTTCTTCGGTATGGGTATTTCTGGCCCGATATTAATCGAGATGCTGCTATCTACTCCAAAAAATGTGGCAAATGCCAGAGATTTGCAAAAATCCCAAGAGCACCTTCAACTGAACTAACACAGATGGTCAGTCCATGGCCGTTCGCCATTTGGGGGATAGATCTAATCGGACCTTTACCAATTGCCAAGTCGGGAATCAAATATGCTATTGTTGCTGTTGATTATTTCACTAAATGGGCTGAAGCTGAACCTTTGGCCACTATTACTTCTAAAAAGATGATAAATTTTGTAACGAAAAATATCATTTGCAGATATGGTGTGCCACAGAAGATAATCACAGACAACGGTACTCAATTTGAAAGCGAAGAGTTCCAGGACTTCTGCAAGCAATTCAAAATCCGAAAAAGTATCTCAGCAGTGGCTCATCCGCAGGCAAATGGGAAAGTGGAAGCAGTAAACAAAATTATCAAGTCAACCATCAAAAAGCAACTTGAAAAAGCAAAAGGTGGATGGGTTGATAAGCTACCACTAGCACTATGGGCATACAGAACAACCAATAAAACTGCAACTGGGCACACTCCATTCTCATTGGCATACGGATCGGAAGCGATGATTCCAGTAGAGCTAGAAGTCCCTTCACACAGGAGAGTTCATTTCAACCAGGCTGAAAATGAAAAATTGCAACTCGAAGCACTTGACTTTCTTGATGAAAGAAGGGAAGAAGCTAGACTCAGAGTTGCGACCCATCAGTAAAGAATTGCAAGGCACTTCAATTCTAAAGTCCGTCAACGAAGCTTTGAAGTCGGAGACTTAGTCTTGAAAAGGATCATGACAGCAGTCGGAGTATTTGGACCAAATTGGGAAGGGCCATATGTCATAGGCAATAAACTTCTTGATGGCACATTCAAACTCACAACTGTTGAAGGAGATCCAATCCCAAGAGCCTGGAACAACAATCATTTGCGCCCATATTTTACTTAAAAAGCTTTGCTTGAAATTGTAAAATGATTATGGATGTATCGATTGTATTGTAAACCATTGTAAAATCAGTGATGATGAATAAAAAGAGCTATAAAGTGGATGTAGGCCCAGTTCTTGGTCGAACCACTATAAATCTTGTGTTCTTAATTACTATAAAATGCATGTTTCATTTCGATGTGTAAATACTCTAAATGTATTGCTAAAATATCGATTTAATATTGCAGGTCATTAAAACAAAGCTTACCCATCGCAATACCAAGTGAACCCCGCAAATCACTCAATAAACAAATTTCAAGCCACAGAAAGTTCCAAATTCAAATCCAATATAAGATGAACTTTGCACCAAAAGTTGATGATTCCACCGAAGAGACACTTTTCCAAAGAAAAGGAACTAGACGCTTGTTAACTAATTACGATCGTTTGTATAAATAGACATCTGATCGAATAACTTGCGCCTGTCCCATGGAATCAATCAACAGTGAAGTACACTCCATTGGATAGAGCAAACTGCTTACAACGGAAAGGAATATAGGCTCGGAGACAATAACAGGGGACCATTGGTGAGCAAACAACAAAGAGACATGGGCGAGCTGATCAACAAAAGCCCTCTTCGGAGGCACAAGACCTCTTCGGAGGCGCAACTCTTCGGAGGATAAAGACCTCTACGGAGGCACAAGCCCTCTTCGGAGGCACGCCAATAAATGGAAATGCTCTTCTCAACAAAAAGGTTGATGGAACCACTGAGGCAAGGCCTTCGTTAACTAATTGCGATCGTTTGTGCAAACGAACATCCAATTAAATAACTTGCGTCCGCCCTGTGGATCCATTTAACTGTGAGAAAGTAATTTCCAGGCAATCAAATAAAGACCTCCCCGGAGGCACAAGACCTCTTCGGGGGCATAAGACCTCTCCCGAGGCACCACAAGCCCTCTTACGAGGCACAAGCCTTCCCCAAAGGCACACACTGCCCTCTTCGGAGGCAGAAGACCTTCCCCAAGGCACACAAGACCTCTTCGGAGGCACAAGACCTCTTCGGAGGCACAAGACTTCTCCGGAAGCACAAACAAAAGACTTCTCCGGAAGCACAAGACCTCTCCGGGGGCACAATGCTACTTCACAAAGCATAATGCTACTCTTCGGAGTCCAAATGCTACTCCTCAGAAATAACGAAAAGCACTCCTCAGAGGCACACTTCAACTCTCAAGGAAGATTTACTTGTTCATCTTGAAAAATTCTTCCCAGAAATTGAAGTGCTAAGTAAAATCCTCTTTAGAGGCCCGCTCTACCGCGTAGGAGAATTCACTTCTCAAAAATATGAAGTGACCATCTCCAAAGGTTGAAGCACAAAAACTTCTCCAAAAATGAGACACGCTCCATTTAAGTAGAATAATTGTTTCCTCAAAGACGGAATAATTATTCTCCAAAAATAAGAGTACAAGTCTCGCCAAAGCAAAAAGATATTGCAATGCATTTGTGGTATAGGGGCAATATCATACAATACAACTACATCAATAAAAGTAGTATTCAAGCGACATACCACAAGCACATTACAATATCACGCGGAAATGATGTGGAATAAATGCATTCTCAAACACAGACAAAAAGTTTGTACAAATAAAAAGAATCGCTTATTCTACACTAAAATGAGAAATAGATGCATTCTTACATATACAAGAATTCGTACAAGTAAAAGAATTATTTTATTCAATACTGTGAAAATTCTTTACATGTGCAGATCTCAAAAAAGCAGGGACCGGTACCCGCACAATCTCCGGTCGATACAAGCAAAAAGCAAAATAAGAAAAGTAGAATCCAGATTATCACTCCTTCTTCCTGCCACCCTTAGTACCCTTGCCAGGTTTGATGACTAGTTTCGAAATCCGGCGGGGACGGGTCGGAGAAGAAGGAGAAGAGGGTGTAGTTGGATCTTCTTCTGCTTCATCTTCTCCAATGGAAATGTTTTTCTTCGTCTTCTTCATGACGCGCTTCCCTTTCCTCTTCGAGGAAGACTCACTTCCCGGAGTAGTAAGTAGAGCAGAAAGCTTAGTGTTATCATCGAGAGACTACTCCGGAGTCTTCTCACTATCCTCAAGATCCTCCGCCTTTTGTTCTTGTGAAGCGGGTGGATCCTCCAAGCCTCGAAGGGCTTCTATTTGCTCTTCCTGCGAACCCGGTTGAGAAGCAGGAGTAACTTGAAGGGTTGGAGGAGGAACAACTAGAAGAGGAGAAGAGTGTATAGCGCTCGGTGCCTCCGCTGTAGAAGAAAAGAAGTTAAAATCGGTATTCTCCGAGAAAAGAGAAGTTATTGGTTCATCAAAGCTTAAGTAATAAGTAAGAAGCTCATCAAACTCGGTTAAATTGAATGAGTGATTCACTGGATCCGGGTCGACGCCAAAGTTACTTGGAGAAGTCGGCTTTGTAAGATCAATCTCGAATTTCTCAGCCTCAATGTCTTCCAGGGTCTCATCCTCAGTGGGAGTGGTCACAATTTCTTTGTCAACTTTAGCAGGAGGCGAAGAATGAGAACTGGAGTCTATAATGTTAACATCAGCCGAAATTGAAGTATGGACGGGGGCAGTTGAAGGAGCTTCCTCCTTTGGGTGTTCTTCCCCCGTCGATTCAACTCGCGCTTTAGCAAGTTGCTCCTTTCCTCTAGCAAGAGCGGCACGAGTTTCATTGTCAAGATAACGTGCCTCAAGCTCTGCCTCATCATAGCCGGCACCGCCAAACATATCGATTATCGCCTCCCATACTTCAGCTAAAGTGACTTCATAGTCCGGCCCCAAAAACGAGAGACTTCCGTGCCCTAAGACACTATGGATATAAAAGTCAAACAAAGTGGAGCTGGTATTGGCTTTAGTAGCCACATGAGATTCTTCGGCTGCAACTTTCCCAGCGACAGCTTCATCGCGCTCTCTTTCAGCCTTTAACAACTGAGGCTGCAGCCTGGTGATTTCCAAGTCTTGGGAGCTAATTTTCCCCCGAAGCTGAGCGGCGTCATCATGATAATTCCCAGTAACATGCTGCTCTGCTTCAAGTTTTGCTTCAGCATCTCGCTGAGCAGCATGGGCGTCTCAAACTTGTTTTTGGAGCATTTCTTCCTTTTGCGAATAAGAAGTGGAAGAAGTGGCAAGCTCGCTCTTTAGTCTTTCAACTTCAGTTTCAAGCTTCCCATAATCATCAGATATGCTCTTCATTTCAGCATCGTGTTGCTTGCAAATTTTATCCCACTCTGACTTATCATTCTCCATGGTCAGCATGGCTTTGAGATTCGCACGATTGACCCTTTGCAGCTCGTCAACAAGTTTTTGCCATCCAGAAACCCTTTCGACATCAAGTTTGACGGCATCAAGGTTACGCAGCATAGCCGGTTTATCAATCGGAACCAAGTCAAGGTCAAAGCGTACCCCCTTTAAGCACCATTGCGGGAACCGACTTTGAAGAATTGGCGGACCCTGTCCAACTTGATATTGGGGTCTGTTGATGATTGTTTGGATATCAGATTTCCGAAGAACGGGAGAATCAGAGGGGATATCAAGAGGAATTGAAGCAGGGGTTTTCTCAGAAATTGCAGACATGTCACTGGGCTTGACCCGCTTACTCGGATCTTCAGTAATGTGACTCTTCCCTTTGTCATCATGGGATTTTCTTTTGTGAGAGTCATCGCCTCTATGAGAAGAGTCGTATCGCTCATGCCTCCTCCTGTATTGACGCTCATAGTCCCGCTTCTCTTGAGCTTTCCTAATAGCTCTTTCTTCGTCTGTTTCCCTCGGGGCATTGAGGTATCGCCTAAAGTCATAAGTTCCGCGGCCTCCATAGCGCTGAAATTTGTCATAATATGAGCCAGAGCGCCCCATCGGAGAATCTGAAAATGGAAAAGAAATGAAGTTTAGAAATCTCCAGAAAAAGAGGATAAGTGCGTATAAGTGCCGAAAAATCCTAAGTGTGTGCGGCGTGCAAACTACGCGCGTCAAACTACAAACCACGCTTTAATGTGGGAACGTCGACGACTGGTGTAGAAGGTGTCGAAACTTGTTGTAAAGAAGAAGTCACTTCAACAACAGGAGAGATTGCTCTTGAAATATCATCTTTAAAAAGCTCCTGAGAAGTTATCATTATATCGCTTAAATTATCAAAAGTAACATCGCCGCGATGCCCAGCAGAACTCTCTTTTTCAACTTCCACGTCAGCCGTCTTTTCAGAAATGCGAGGATTTTCCTCCTCTTCAATAACTGGAGAAAGTGTTAACTTGCTGGACGACCCCGCAACATCAATAGAAGTGGAACATTTCACCAGTGAAGTCTCAGTGGTGGGTTCTTTCAGTGAAAGTTCTTCGGCAAGGGCTGGGGCATCTGACGTCTTTGCTGGAGAATCAGGAACTTCATGAGGCTGGATGGAACAAGAAGAATGTAGAAGTTCGAACAGGTGCAAAAGTTCATCCTTCAACAAGAATTTGGCGCTTCTCTCTTTCATAGCCACAACATTTAAAGTTTCAATAATTGACGTGAGACTGGGATTTCTAAGCGGGGGAGGAAGTGCTGAAAAAAGAAAAGAATGAAGATAAGCATTTGATAATTCAGGTTTCGAAAAGCTCATGAGATGAACAGAGAGAGGCAATCTTACTCCCGACTCTCCAGACAGAGTAGAATCCCGGAGGACATCGGACAAAGAAGAATTGATTTAGGAACCCGTGAGCACTATCGGTTAAATCCAAAATCAACTTCCGGTTCTTGGCGCCTCTTACAAGCACGATTGAAGGGTGATCTTTATTCTTAGCAAAGGTACACAAATAGCAAATTTCATCGAAGCTTGGAAGACGGTTGAGCGTCCTCCTAAACAGAACACACAACCTCATCAAGACGGCATAACCGTTGGGATGTAGCTGGAAAGGCGAGATAGCTAATCGAAGAAAAAGTTCTCGGAGAAATTCGTTGAAAGGGGGAATAGCTCCACTTAAGCACATCTGAAGATTCACTGCGACAAAACCAAGAGGTGGCCTGTCAGCAGTGTCATTTGCTCTAGGAAATATAGCATCTGATTCGACAATACCGAACTGGGTGCACAGTTGTCTGAAAACTTTGTGGCTCGGGGTGGTCGGAGTTCTTTCTGGAGGGTCGATCAATGGGTTGGCAATCGGAAAAGCTTCTCCAGCTGGTCCTGTGTCTTCTTGTTGAGATGTCATTCTACACAATCAACTGGATATTCAAATATGAAGGTGCACGTTTCCTAAAAGTGTGAAGTGTTGTGCAAAAATAAAACGATAACAAGCAAGTATAACTGAAATCAAGATAGTTGACATTTGTCGATTATAAAGTTTCGAGGCTTGTCATTTTAAGTCCAAATACAATGTTGTGTTGATGCAAACAAATCAGCTTAGATTGATTATTTCAGCTTTGCTTTAATACTACATTTGAATTTGTCATTTCACAGCATTCCATTCACAAAATTCGTATAAGTTGATTATTTTTTATCGAATAATCTGTCATACGATGTGGGCAGTCAATGGCAGTATATTTGTTCCGTTTTTCTGCAAATGTTGTGTTTAACAGGTTATTAACATTAGAGTTAAAGCAATCTGTTAAGAAGTGCAACATAGTTCAAGTTCAATCAAAATTCAAAGGCCAGTTGAGCTCTGTCCAAATTTCACAAGTGATAGGTCGTCCAGCGACCTAGCATAGGTCGGAACCTCCATAGGTCGCGTTGTGCAAATTAAAACATTCAAGGCGATGCAAATTTCCTTAAGTCCAAATGGTTCATGTCCTAGGTCGTTCACGACCTAGCGTAAGTCGGAAACCACTTAGGTCGCAAAAGTTTGTTCGGCTTCACTTAGGTTGGTCGGGTTTCTTAAGTCGTAAGACTTAGGTCGCGCAATTCCCAACACGACCTAACTTCTAGGTCATCCAGATCTCATAGGTCGCTGACTTCCTCTCCACGAAATCATTTACTAGACCCGGTAACCCGATAACACCATTTCAGAGAAAATCTATCATTCTCTTCATGAATTTCGTTCATCTCCACATACCACCAAATCACCTAAAAAATCGATTCCAAACCCCTCCGATCCATTATAAAAATTACCGTGCATTCATGAATTACCACAACGAATCAAACGACGATCAAAAGTCGATCGAAATAACCATTCAAAATGAAGCATGATACATGAAATTGGACTCGGGTCGGAAAACATGGATTCATGATCGAGCAACGATTATGGTGGGGTAGAGATTGGATCCACTTACGTAGTATGTTGGTAGAAATGGATCGATGATTAACTGGATTGAATTCGCCTTCGAAAGTTTGAAGATTCGTCAATGGCAGTTGGAGTTTGGAGCAGTAAGGTAGGGAGGAAGTAGCGACCTATCAAATTTATATGGGGCCGAGAGAGGAAGGCGAATGGGCACGCGAGTTAGCATGAGTTTTAGGTCGTTCACGACCTAGCAAAAGTTAAGTCGAAGCACACGACCTATGCAATAGGCGCGTACTTCAAGGGGAAAATGTTAACTCCCATTTTTATGCCGACCTAAAACTCTGCGACCTAAAGTTCTTCACGACCTAAGGGACTTCACGACTTAACAGACTCTACGACCTAACGACCTAAGGAAGTTAGCGACCTAACGACCTAAGGAAGTTAGCGACCTAACGACCTAAAGTACTTCACGACCTAAGGGACTTCACGACTTAACAGACTCTACGACCTAACGACCTAAGGAAGTTAGCGACCTAACGACCTAAGGAAGTTAGCGACCTAACGACCTAAAGTTCTTCACGACCTAACAGTCTTCACGACCTAACTCCTGAAGTGGCCTAGCGACTTAGCAACTTAACGAGCTAAGGAGATAGCGACCTAGTGGCTCCAGTCTTCAGCGACCTAAAAGCTTCGCGATCTAACTTCACAAAGCAGCACAACGACCTACCACTCCATCAGGCTAACTTCTTAAGTCGCGAGTGGGCCACGACCTAACTTAGGTCGCTCGCGACCTACGACCTAACTTAGGTTGTACACGACCTAAGACTTAGGGGTTAAATTTCGCACAGAACCACTCCTATAAATACATCCCCAACTCCAACTAGCAAAGGACTTTTGGCCAATCATTTACTGAAGCGCAATTACTCTGCCGAATTCTCAACTCATCCAAGACTCGAAGAACTCCAAACATTGAAGATACTACAACAAGCTTTGAACGAGATTCTACACATTCGACATGGATTCGACAAATCTCATCGTCAAAGTTTGAGTTACTAATCTGAAGTGTTTATGTGATCGAAGTGAATTGTATTCGAAGTGCATTGTATCAAATTGTAACCAAATCAGCAATAAAAGACTATAAAGTGGACGTAGGCTTAATTACGGGCCGAACCACTATAAATCTGTTGTCCCTTTACTGTTTTCTGCTATTTTCAGCTTATATTCTGTTCCCGTACCAACGGGTGGTGCTTTCACATTGTTACTACACACATCGGGTGTTAGCATTCACTTTTCAGCGTTAACATCTTGGTGCTTTCACTGAGAACCCAACTCAGGAATATTGTCATCATTGCTTCACGAAAGTTTGTGGAAAAAGTTTCTTTCAAGACCAGAAGTTTGTTGGATATAATGGCTCCTGGAAGAAAATGCAAGTCTGTCAGATCTGAAGATGCTCACGATAACACTGCTACTTCTCTTTCTCCAAGTCAAGCAGCTCCCAGCATTGGAGTGACGCGAGAAGAGTTAGATGCTGCAGTGACCGGGTTGTATCAGCAAATTGAAACTCAGAATACTCTAATGATGGAAAAGTTAAGTGCTTTGCTCGGGGCTAGTCAAAGATCGGTAAATAATGAAGAAAACATCGCTGATGCTCTTCACAACTCCGAAGGAAGAAATATTCCTCAAGGGGGATCAGGTGCTGCCGAAGGGGCACCTCTCCAAGCTGAAGGATCCAGGCCATCGCCAGTTTTCCGTGAACATTTGCCCGGACAAACTTCCGAGAAAATGGCCGAAGTCTAATCTGCAAAGTCATTAAACAATGAGGAATATCTCTTTGGCATGATTCGGCAAATAATGAAAGAAAGCATGCAGAGAAATGAAGATGAGAGCGAATGAGGATTCGCGCCGAGTAAAACTCCGTTTACTGAGAGGATTCTAAAAGCTGAGTTTCCCAGAAAATTTGTTCCCCCCACCATTCCTGCTTATCGGGGGACAAGTGACCCGAATCAATTCTTGTATAAATATGACTGGCACATGACCGGCGCAAGGGCAACCGATGAGATTAAGTGCCGGTATTTCCCGGTATACTTGGAAGGAGTGGCACTTCTTTGGTTTACCAAGCTTCCCGTTCGATCTGTAGACCAGTTTTCCGATCTAACCCGAAAGTTTAAAGAGCAATTCAGGCTGTATGCTTCAAAGGCGAAAGACATAATGTCATTGTCTAGTCTTCAGCAGAATCCGGGAGAGCCTATTAAGTTGATGTTTTGCTTTGAATGTTCCAGACTTCAATCTTTGATCAAGTTGAAGCTTGCTATTATTTTGTTGTGTTTCAGGTTTGTTATTTATTTTTTTCTTTTTCTCAGTTTTCAATTGATGATCGAATTGAACATATGAGATGATATAGAAAAGAAACCCAAATGTGCAGGCAGTTGTACCACTACTGGTCACAAAGATTTTTAGTTGTACTAATATGTTTTTATTTATATTTTTGGCCAGAGATACTTCTTGCTTTGGTGGCTGATATGCATCTATATTGTATGCTAAGATGTCTTGCATTAATTGAGTTGTACAAATATATCTAATTGCTTTTCTTCATTTCGGCTGATGAATATTATATGGTGTACTAAAGATAATGGCATTAATTGCTTAAGTCCTTTCTTTTCTTTTGCTTGTTCTAGCCTTGCATATTTATTTTACATGCCTTTACTTGCTTGTCTCGGCTGAGATGATAGGGGTAAGTACATAGATTTTTATTTTATTTTATGTATGTGTTCATACTTATCTTCATTTGCTTTAGTCCTATACTTAGTTGAATATATTCTATTTTTCTTCTTATACTTATAATTTTGTAATATAAATGAATT
This sequence comes from Allium fistulosum, assembly GCA_030737815.1. Classification (NCBI taxonomy): domain Eukaryota; kingdom Viridiplantae; phylum Streptophyta; class Magnoliopsida; order Asparagales; family Amaryllidaceae; genus Allium; species Allium fistulosum. The sequence continues at coordinate 1,018,143,389 of CM060901.1, read as the reverse complement.
CCTATATTTAATATGTTGTTTAAATTTTATTTAATGAATTACTTTATAATTGTATAACTTATCTTTTATTTATTTCTTATTATTTTGTAATATAGATAATTTCTATTTTTAATTAGTTGTTAAAGTTTAGCAAATGTATTTACTTGATATTTTTATATCTTATATATTTTCATTTTTAAACCATTTATTTACAATTTAAATTCAAATCAAATATATATATACATATATATTATTTCAAATTTACTCATATATGCTCAAATACATATATATTCACATATATACAATATTTTTAAATTTAAATGATTTATACAAAATTTATTTTAATTCGGGGAAACTCGCATCCATTTAACTATTTATTTCACAACTTTTTTATTCAAAAATTTATTAATTATCATTTTAAATTTATATAAAATCCGGGGTTGTTACAATTAATTTGAACCCAAATGTATGCAATATTCAGACACAGATATGATCACAGAATCAAACACAGATGCAGATATAAAGTAAAAGCAATAAAGGAAAGAACACACCGAATTTTATACTGGTTCGGAGTTACCCTACATCCAGTCCCGCAACACAAGTACGAATTTCCTTTCAAAATCAATTCTTACAATTACACACTCGATTTCAAGGCCACGAGGTACACCGCTCCAGATTCACAATCCTCTGGGTAGAGATACTTGATTTTACGGGCAACAAGTTCACCCAATTGATTTTCCAGGCTACAATCACACCTTTTCTCGCTCGATTGATTACAAAGAAGTCTATAACTCTGAGTAGCACTAGGATCTTGTTGAGATAGTGATAGAGAATCAAACCAGAGATGATCTAGTTAGATTCAATGGTGATTTCGGTAGAGTAATGGTAAAAATGTATATAAAGAAATGTGGAAGAAGAAGAGGAGTGAAATCAGTGAATATATGATTATAAATTCGATTAAAACATCCCCTATTTATAGTAGAACAACAACCATGTCCATTTGTGAAAGGATATGACGAATAGACACTTTCTTTGAAATTCAAACTTTTGAAATAAACTGTCACCTTGTCGACAAGGGTTCCTTGGGGTTGTCGACAGGCCTAAGTTATTTTTGGTAATTTGTTTTTCTTTGAAAATTACTTCTATCTTGTATTAAAACTATTTTAAACTTTATAAATATACTTAACTATAGTTAAAATACATAAATAAGTACAGAGAATAATATTTTGGTATATATAAAATTTTACTATAATTTTATATTTAAATCTAAGTATAAATATTAAAAGTTAAATATATTATAATTAAAAGATAGTTTAAAACCAAGGATAATTTGATATTGAAAATAAAGATTATTTTGAGCTAAAAGTATTTTAAAACCAGGATAGATGTTTTTGATTTAAAAAGGAAGATTTTGAAATCATTTTGAAAACAAGATATAATTTTGTAAAACATTTGAATAAAAGTTAGTGGATACAAAACAATGTTCCACTAGATTTTTCGTAGGTTCCATCCTACTTAGGGTTCCATCCCTTTAACGGGCTCGAAGTGGATTCCATTCCACAAATAAAATGGATTTTAAGATGTCAGTGCTTTTCTAGGAGTTTTAACAAAATTCCTAACTAAAATATCTTGTACTATTAAAATCTTGAACTCTTGATAACTTGATTTCTTGATACTCATGAGTCTTCAATCTTGATATCTTTGGTCTTTAAATTCATCAGTCTTGTATCTCTATACTGTACAGTCTTTATTCTTGGTACCTAAATGTTTATATTCTGCATATACATATATATCTAAACCATAATGTTAGTATTTATATTTTATAACAAGTCCTAAGGTTGTTGTCATCAAAACCATCATCTCAAGGACTAACAAATATAGCTAAAGTAGATTATCAAGGAAGATTATTAGAGAATTCTAATGAGGAATCTGGAAGTTCAATCTCCAAAGAGTATAGGCCTGATAGAAGCAATTATCATAGCGATGAAGCTTATTTAAGGGACATGGCTGAAAAGATGACAAAGGATATGGTTAACCTTAAAGGAAAGAGGACCCTCGATGTTAGGTTCAACAATAACTTCCATGAAGCCCCATTCATTTGTAGGATCATGTCCATAAGGATTCAATCTCACAGTAAAATTCCATCAATGAAATATAATGGGACTACTGACCCGGATGATCACCTAATGGCATTAGAAAGTCGGATGAACCTATATAATGCCTCAGGAGCTGTACATTGCCAACTTTTTCCTAACACCTTCCAAGGAGCAGCAGCTAAGTGGTATAGACATTATCGGGAGAATACCATATACTCTTTGGAGCAATTCACTTATGAGTTCTCAACATAATTTTGCGTTTGTAAGGATATTACGATTAACTTTAGCATATTGGCTAATGTCAAACAAATAGCAGTAGAATTATTGGGTGGCTATCTTAAGAGATTCAATGCAGTGGCATTAAAGGCAGAAGATATGACCGACAAAGACAAGTTGATAGTATTATGCTCAAAGCTGATTAAGCATACAGCCTTCCGGCAAGAGCTTTACCTTTATAGATGTAGAGATCTCCAAGACTTCTAATTTCAAATTGATAAATTCATTTGTATGGATGAAATGCTTCATAATAAGAAGATGTCCCAATCAATGAAAGAAATAGGAAAATCTGACTTTAATCGCCATAATAATAAACTGAGATAGGAGGAGGTCGAGAAGACAAATCATATTGTTCTGAACAAACCGATATCCTACATCTTTGCTACAGTAAAAGAAAGTGGCAACATTTCGATTTCCTACAAAGCTAAAAACAACCCTGAACTGAGAAGATGGGGAGATTACTATGATTATCATAAGGCGAAAGGGCATAAAACAGATGATGTCATGTGTTGGCAGAGATAATTCAGAAGATGACCCATTAGAGACACTTAAAAGAGTTTATCAAAGATAATCAAAGAAGCACACATCCTGATGAAGGCAATCACAGTCTTCCGAACAAAACTACGAACTCTGTAGAAAGAGATTCTCGGCCATATTTCATTGCACCCATCAACCGAATTGATGTAATCCATGCAGGCCCATATTTGGCTGGAAACAACAAGGGAGTCAGAAACCAATACATTAGAGAAGCAAGAGATGGGGTTTTCTCTATTCAAGAAGAGCCACCGCTTAAGAATCCTAGATTTCAAATCTAGATGCACAATCTAACCAAAACCCCACAGGAGCCGAAGGGGGTTCACCATCCTCATAACGATCCACTTATGATCACTACACCAATTTGGCTTTCTATGGTGGCTAAAATTCTTGTCGACCCTTGAAGTGCAGTGAATGTTATTTTCAAACATTCCTTTGATCAGATGGGAATTCCAGAAAATAAGTTAGAACCAAGCTATGAGCCCATCTTTGGATTCAATAACAAAGGATCAACTCCCACAGGATAGATAAAGCTTTTGGTATAGATAGGAATTCCACCACATTCCAGGACCTTCAAGACCTTATTTGTCATTATGGACCAACCTTCTTACTACAACGCATTCTTTGGGAGGCTAGCTTTGGATAAGGTTGATGATTTTGTCTCACCAAAATATCTGATGGTGAAGTTCCTAACCAAGTGCGTATGGGGAATAATAAAGGGAGAGCAATTCAGCTTCGAGAATTGTACCTTATGACTCTTGATCAATACGAATGGGATACTCTTTCTTACTATGAATCGATTATAATTGAGATGAGAAAGCCCTTGGGTAGAGCTCCTTTAAGCCAGTCAAATAAGGCAACAGAAATGACCATTGAAAAAGTTAAAAATGTACTAAAAAGACCCAACTTCTCTAAGAAGAAATGAAAGAGGAAAGAAACAAATCTGGCAGAAGAAGAGATAGATGAGAATGAAATAATCACTGATTTAGACTGTAGAAGTGAAGAAGAAAGAATGAAATCCACCGAAGATCTCGAGGAAAATATGCTTGGATCCAGTCGACCCAATAAAAACAGTAAAAATTGGGAAAGAGCTGAATGACAAATTTAAAGGGGAATTGATTCAGTTTCTTCAGTCCAGCAAAGATATGTTTGCCTGGACCTACTCTGACATGGTTGGAATAGATCTGACCATCCTGAGCCATGCTTTGAATATAAACCCAAATATCACACCTTTCCGACAAAAGAAAAGGCAATTTGAAAAAGTTTAATCCAAACGCTTTGAAAGAAGAAGTCAAGAGATTGCTCAAAAATGGGTTCATCAGATAAGTACTTTATCCCAAATGGTTGGCCAATCCAGTACTAGTCAAGAAGTCTAGTAGGAAATGGAGGACATGTGTTGATTATATCGACTTGAACAAAGCATGCCCAAAAGACTACTATCCCCTTCCAAGAGTAGACCAATTGGTCGATGCGACAAGTGGACACATACTCTTATCTTTCATGGATGCATATTCTAGATATAATTAGATTCCAATGTTCAATCCAGATGAGCAGAACACAAGTTTCATAACAGACTGGGGGACATATTGCTACAAAGAAATGCCGTACAAATTAAAGAATGTTGTGGCCACTAATCAAACATTGGTGAATAGAATGTTTAAGGAATAGATTGACGATAATATAGAAGTATATGTGGTTGATATATTGGTCAAATCTCCCGAAGAAAGGAACCATCTAAGCGATCTTGAAGAAATGTTCAAAGTATTGCAAAAATATCAGACGAAGCTCAACCATAGAAATGTTCTTTTGGGATCCAATCTGGAAGGTTTCTGGGGTACATTGTTAGTGCTCGAGGAGTAGAAGCCAACCTTGATCAGATCCAAGCAATTAAAGACATGGCAGAGCCCAAAACAAGTAAAGATGTGATGAGTTTGAATGGAAGAGAAGCAACAATTAATCGATCCATTTCCAAGGCCATCGACAAATGCATCCCATTCTTCGATGTGATTAAGAAGAAGAAAATTTTGCATGGGGAGAGGATTGTCAAAGAGATTTTAAGGAGTTGAAAGATCGTCTGGAGAGACCGCAGATTTTATCCAGCACCGTAAAAGGGGAAAACCTTTATATCTATATGGCAATTTCTAAACATGTAATTAGTTCTGTTCTAATAAGAGAAGAAAATGGAATTCAGCTTCTGATATACTATACAAGCAAAAGGCATAAAGATGCATAAACTAAATACCCAGTCATAGAAAAAGTAGCATACTATTTAATGATCGCGGCATAAAAATTGAGAGCTCACTTTCAAGTACGTCCAATTAAATTCTTAACTAACTTTCCACTCATGCAAGTCTTTAGTAAACCCGAAGCTCCAGGAAGATTAGTAAAATGGAGAATAGAACTTAGCCGGTATGATATTGAATTTTTGACACGAGTGGCAATTAAAGGATAAGCTCATGCTGATTTTGTTAATGAATGTATAGGATTCATCAAAGAGCAATCAGAAAAAGACAAAAGATCTAAATCCTATGTGGTAACCATTCGTAGATGGGGCTTCAAATGAAAGAGGGGTTGGAGCAGGATATGTGATTATTACCCCGAATGGAACTGTTTACACTACGCAATGAAATTGGAGGTTCCAGATACAAATGATGTAGCAGAATATGAGTCAACGATAGCAGGAATCACCCTACCCCTTCAGTTGAAGATTCTTAGAATTAAGATCTTCATTGATTCACAATTAATGGTAAATCAATTGAACTAAACATAGAAAACAAAGGATGTCAAGTTGATCTTATACGTCAAGAAGGTGTTGAAAATGTTGACTCAATTTAAGGATTTCTTAATATACCAAGCACCAAGAGGAAAGAATTCCCAAGTTGATTCCTTGGCTAAATTAGCTAGCTCTCGAGGAGCACCGGAAACTCGAATTGTGCCAATAGGCTACCAATTAAATCCTAGTATAGAGGAAAAAGATCTCGAACCGGAAAAAAAATCCTTAGTGTTGACCAGATCTCAAGCCTTAACATACAAGGAAAAGGAAAATCAAAATGCATTCGTTCGTGAAAAATCCTCTAACATAAAAACTAATGATCAATATGAGAATAAATGAATGATACCTATCATCGAATATTTGATGAAAGAAAAATTGTCAGCAGATAAAAAGGAATCGAAAAGAATAAAACATTAAGCCCCAACTTTCATTATGTAAATGGAATACTTTACAAAAAAGGGTATTCGCTTCCTTACTTAAGATGTGTTAGTCTAAAAAAGAGCAAAGTTATCAAGATAAGCCACGAAGGATTCTATGGGGACCATTCTAATGGCATAAAGCTAGCCAAAAAGGTCATGAGACCAGGCCTCTATTGGCCTCAAATGACTAACCATGTTATAGATTATGTGAAGAAATGCGAGAAATGCCAAAAGTTTTCTAAGATCACGTACTTGCCACTAAGTGAATTGACTTCGATATCAAGTCCATGGCCTTTCGATGTGTGGGGCATTGACCTGATAAAGCAAATACATATATCCAAAGTAGGAGCTAAATTTGCAGTAGTGGGCATTGATAAATTCACCAAATAGGTAGAAGCAAAACCACTACCGAATATTACATTGGGAAAAGTGCTTAAATTAGTAATCAAGAATATTGTCACCAGACTTGGAATTACACATTAGGTAATATTCGACAATGGAACTCAGTTTGAAAGCGAGGAATTTACTCAGTTCTGCAATAGAAATGGGATTACCATGAGCTTTTTATCTATTGCACACCCCGAGGCTAATGGAATCGTTGAAGTAGCCAATAAAACTAGTAAGACCATCCTAAAGAAACGGTTAGACAAAGTGAAAGGAAATTGGGTAGAAGAACTACCTCTTGTGTTGTGGGCATATAGAACTTCTACTAAAACTACGATAGGATGTACCACATTTTCTCTAACATACGGATGTGAAGCTATGCTTCCAATCGAGGTTGAAGTGCCCTCTCATCGAATTAATGCATTTGCATTTTATCCAAATAAGCAATTTAAAAGAGAATCCCTAGACCTAATCAACGAGCTAAGAGACGAAACGTCTATATGAACAACTGAATATCAACGCAGAATAACTAAGTACTACCATTCCAAAGTCAAGGAAAGACATTTTGAAAAGGGGATTTGGTCTCCGAAAAGTTATGGAAAATGCTAAAAATCTAGTGGATGGGCCGCTAGTACCAAATTGGGAAGGACCCCTATTATTCAAAAAGTAATCCCACCAGGGACCTACCGACTATGTCGACCAAATGGTAATGTCATAGCAAGAACTTAGAATTCTGAACATCTAAAGCCATATTTCCATACGATGGATGAATAAGCAAGAATGTCTACGGAATCAATAATCTATTAAAAGGAAAGAATTAAAAGGAAAATCCTAAACCACTACCTAAGATGGTAATAAGGGGCGAAGTAAAGCCTTTGATCCCTTATAAGGGCTTGGTCAAAGCACCTCCTAGAGGGAGGTCAGAGTAAGCCTTTGGTTCCACCAGAGATGGCCTGACCAAAGAATCTACAAGCCTTAAGTCCCGCCTATGTGGCTTGACCGAAGCGCCTCCTAGAAGGGGGATGGAGTAAGTCTTTAGTCCTACCTAAGATGGCTTGGCCAAAGCATTGAACCGGACTTCATTACCATCTATAAGGCCTTACTGAAGTGCCTCCTAAAAGGTGGTCGTATAAGACTTTGATTCTACTTAAGCCAGCTAACCAAACACACTAGACAGAAGACCTAAATCATCACCTAAGACGGTGATAAAGGGTTTGATCCAAATTGAGATCATCATCTAAGATGGTGACAAAAAAGGACTAAGATGTCCAGAGCCCAAAGAGAGGCACAAAGAAAAAGAAACTAAGATGTCCAAAGCATAAGGAGAGGTGCAAAGAAAAGGGACTAAGATGTCCAAACCCTAAAGAGAGGCATAAAGAAAAGGACTAAGATGCCTAAAACCCAAAGAGAAGTGCAAAGAAAAAGGATTAAGATGTCTAAAGTCCAAAGAGAGGGGTATAGAAAAAGGACTAAAATGTCCAAAGCTCGAAGAGAGGCAAAAGGATTCGATCAGAAATGAGCCATTTGCATTCCAAAGCAAAAAATCAAATAATCTTTCGACAAAAGATTTATCAAGTGCGAGATGTTGCACTTCAAAGCAAAGAAAGTGGGGTTTCCCTAGGAATATTATTATAGCCAGATGAATTTTCTAGACTTCTTCTATTATTATTGCCAGATAGATTTTCCGGTCTTCTATTATTATAACCAAATGGATTTTCCGGTCTTCTACTATTATAGCCAAATGGATTTTCTGGTCTTCTTCTATTATTATTGCTAGATAGATTTTCAGATATTCTATCTTATAGCCAGATAGATTTTTTGGTCTTGTATTATTATTGCCAGATCAATTTTTTTGGTCTTCCATTGTTATTGCTCGATGAATTTCCTGGTCTTCCATTATTATAGCCAGTTGGATTTAGTGATCTTCTTTTAGTAAAAACCAGATGGTTTCAGACCTTTTATTATTACTAGAGGGTATTCTGGACTTCTATAATTATAAGAAGGTATTCTGGTCTTCTATTATTACCAGAGGGTATTCTGCACTTCTATTCAGAATATCATTATTGCTAGAAGATCTCCTAATCAAAAATTGATATTGTCAGATGGATTTTCTGATCTTTATTTCATGATGTCGTTAGAGGATTTTCTGATCCTTCCTCCTATGATATTACCGGATAACTTTATGAGGCTTTTGTTTGAGAAATTATCATTATTAATTAATCCCTTAAAGAAAATTTAAAATCTTGATTTATACGAATAATATGGAAAAATATATACCAATTTATAGCTCAATTAACCCCAAAGAGGATTGCTCAAAATTAAAATTGAATTTAAATTTAATAATGGAAATTGTCATCCACATGTTTTACAGGAAAAAAGGACTGAGAAAGCAAGGAAATTTTTGGTTTTACACTAAAGTGTAAAAGCTTTTTTTATACAACGAGGGGGCAAATATTATCTACATAATTTCTAAAGGATACACGCAAAGGAGTTTATGTTAAAACTAAAGAATAATGTCGTAGTTTGTGATGCTGGAGGTTTAATAGTCTTGAAAGTATATGATTTCAAAGTTTAAAGTCATGTCGAAATTAAAGCTAAGAGCTTCACGCCAAATTGAGAAATTCATGTTGAAAAGCTGGAAGAAAAGAAGAAGGGAAAGGTTATTCAAAGGTGCTACGTTATATCAATATAAAAGAATATCGAAGGGGAGCATGTCCTAGATCATCGACATAACAATGGGTGTCATATGTTGATCAATGTCGTATATTAATGAAGCAGTATAAATATCGGAAAGCTACATATCACAGCTCATCAACTAAAGGTAATGTCGAAAGTATGGAGGAAGTATGCCATCAAAGTCAATGTCGAAGGATTACAATGTTGTCCTACATCAACAAAGGTTAATATACTATGTTGCATGTCTTCAATGAAGATAGTGAGTAATGTCGCAGGTCATCAAGGTGATTAACACTATTGAATACAATTAATGCTGCATCCTACATATCACTAGTAGGTGACATTGTATAAGGACAATACAATATTTCACCAAGGCAGGAATTGATGTCATGCACAACTGGTATCGTATACCCTGAGCCATCAATGTTATAGTGGCATGATGTAATATCCATGTCTCGCCTCATCAATGTCGTGTTCTACCGATGACACACTTCATCCATGAAGACTGGATGGATGTCACATCTAGTTGATACCGCCTCAGGTTGATACCACATCTCTTCAATGTCGTTTCCTTCTGATGATGCATCTCTTTAATGCCACTTTCGTTTGATGTCGTTCCTCTTTAATGTCGTTCATCGCCAATGCTGCTACTTATTAATGCCGCCTTTTATTGAGTTTATCTTCCAAGTAATGTCGTACCTCTTCAATGTCATTGCTGCCTGATTATCAATGTCGCCATATATCAATATCGCCTGATATCAATACTACGCCTTAATAATGCCGTAGTCCATCAATATGCAAAGGAAGACCAAGGTTCGGTCCAGTGTAAAGCACCATCAAGATGGTCAAGGCCAAAGCAATGGCAAAGGCGAAAGCAGCTATGCCGAACCCCACTACCCCTATAAATAAGAACCTATGGGCAAGGAGTGGGAGCCGATCATTTCTTTTCTCGACTCTCAAAATTAAATTCTTGTAACCCTAAATTGATTTAGAAAAAATTCTGATTTTATTGTAATCATGCTTGATTTATATGAACAAGGACTTGGACATGCCTAATACCTTAATTGTGCATTTTGGACATTATTGGACATGGACATGGATATAATAAAGCTATTTAGGCCTAAATCTTATCATGATTATATTTCATATAGAACCACATGAGATTCGGTCTAAAATAGTGTTTATATGCATAGCCTCTATCTTACCTATTACATATGGACATTAGCCTATGAATGATGAGGATAGCTTATCTAGTTCATTAACATGCTTAATGGGCTATTGCATATATTTGTGGCTTATTTTCTTTCTCCTTTGATTATGTGACATAGGCTCTTAAATATCTTATTCCAAAAGACCATAAGGGCTATCGACTATCTTATTCTAAGAGACTATATGGGCTTTCGAATAAATTATTCCAAGAAACCATACGGGCTTTCGAATGTCCTATTTTAAAAGCCCATGGGTATCATAGAACCATTTCTTAATGACATCATCTTGTACTTGGCCTTGAATACTAAGCTTGCTCTTAATCCCCTAGCATTATTTGGTCAACACTAACTAAGCCATGCATAGTCGTTTCATCATATGCGTTAAGATCAGGACTAGGCTCGTCATACTTGGCATCATAGGTGTCATACCAATTTTCGGTCTAATAATTGGAATTAATGGGTGATGCAATGTAAGTTTCTATAAATTATCAAGTTTAGATCTACGAATAAAAGTGTATCGTTTGAAATAACAAGGAATATGCCTAAAAATGATGTATAAAATAGGGATATTTATCATATTTTGTACCATTTATTTTAGTAACTACAAAAAGTTAATTTCATGTAATTCCTGATGCAACACAAATTCCATTTTCAGATAAATTCTAAAAATTTACAATGTTAACCTTTTCTTCTGGAGAAGATGTAATTCCAACGCATTAAAATGTAGAAATCCCTATGTATGATCTAAAAGGTTATATTAGTGATAAGAATGATGGTTTAATTGTAAATCTGATGTATATGCAATAAAGACAAGATAGAATTAAATAATAACCGATAAAAGGTGGATAAAGTAATGAAATGAATAAGAAAAAAGGCTTAGTAACAAAAGAAGGACAATAAGAGTTAAAAAGAACAGTAATACAGCTATGATAGTAAAGAAGGGAAATAAGTAGTAAAAGATATTTAAATCTGTTTGATGTGTGTTTAGTGTTTGATGATAACAAAATATATATATATCGAATTATAGATGTGTTTGCAGATTTTATTTTACACATTTACAGATGTTATTTTACACATACAGGAATAAATAAAAATATTGAATAATAATGCTATTGCACAGAATTTAACAAATTCAAACAGTATTTTTATTCAATATAATATTTTATTCAGTACAATGTTTTCAGTTCATACACTGATTTCATATTTACTGTTCACTCTCCCTCATATATTTTCACATTTACATTTCTGTCCTCACTACATCACTCATACACTTAGTCTTCTGCATCTGCATTGTCCAGCTCCAGTACTTGTCTTGTCTCCTATGTACCTGTATAATTAAAAACTACAGCAGTAATCTGAAAAGAAATAAATTTGATTTGCAAAAATATAAAATTTATTTTTAAAGCTGTCTCAGATATATGGGTTATCATCATCATCTTTGATTGTGTAATATCTGTGCATATCAGTATTTATTTCAGGGACAGGTAATCACGAGTGGCTGCAGTACACACGTATGCACATGTGCACTGCCTCGCCAACTCAAGTGCACAAGGTCAAATCAAAATCAGATTCAACACAAGTGCAAATGGCCTCGACCAAAATATCAATGATCACTGCAACAATGAAATGTGCATGTACACAGGGAAATCAAATGTACATGAATGCACGGGTGAATCAAAACTACAAAGGCTACAGTAACCAGTACTCAAGTAATACAAATATCACAAGTGTTAGTGCAACTGGACAACGAAACAGTAACTAAACAGAGTCAAAGTATACAAGTGAATCAACTACAGGTTAGACAACTCAAAGTCAGGTACAAGTTACTACAGCAAGCATGCACACATATGAAGTGTTTTCAAGTCCAAATGAACCAGTAATGAACCAGACTACAATGAAGGCAACAAGTTGTTATGTCAAAGTCAGGTTCAAGTGACACAAGATCAAAGACCAGACTTATGAACATGTACAAGATCAACAAAGTGTACACAGTAAAGTCTACAGGCAAATGGTCAAAAGTACACAAGTGAATCCAGTGCTAACATTAACAGGTTCAAGTGATAAACAAGCAGCACAAGACAATATTCAAGTGCAGACTCAAGAGAACACATGCAACATGAAGCACTGCAATTCAAATAGCAGTACAACTGGAAGTGATCAAGTGAACACATGCAACTATAACAGAATACACAGTCAAAGCAAAGCAAATGTCAACAGGAAGCAATTATAATCAGAGAAGAATATCACAGAGAAAATAATTCACAGTGAAAAGCTTAGCAATGTCGACGAGTATGCTACAGAAAAACAAAACCGTAATCAACAGTGAACGAGTCAAAGTTATGATCATCAACAGTGAACAAGTCTAGGGCAGTGGTCAAAAGTCAGAGAAGTAATAATATCACATTTTTGAAATCAAGTTAAGAAATTATTGATACAAGTCAAAGCCGTATATTTTCGAATCAAAGTTAAGAAACAGTCAAAGATTTATAAAGAGGAAAGTATTTACAGCAAGTAATCAAGCAAGATCGAACGATACAAAATCAAAGCCGTGGGTTAAAAGAAATTTCCCAAAATATCGAGATGTAAAAACGGCAAGTATCAACAACGTGGGGATCACGAAATCAAATCAGACGCATATATAAAGAGACCCAAAATCATCATCGACTTGGTGGTGATTCAGAGCAACAAAATAGAAACCCAACCAATCATCACTGACATAAGACTCAAGCAATCAAGTATAATCAGAGAAGAATCGAGCGAGAATCACATACCAATTCCAGATTGAAGAAGTCGTAGCTCCAAACTAGAATCGCCAGAGACGACAAGCCGTTTAGAGCAATTCATCGAGAGGGCGAAGCCACAATTCGACAGCAAAAAGACAACAGGGCAAAGCCCTAAATCCAGTCTCAATGCAAAGATAATCGCAAGCCAAAGCTACAGAGAATCGACGAAGCCAAAGCTCCAATTCGCCAGTAAAACGAACAAGAGCAATTCCCTAATTCAGTCAAGCTACAATCGAAAAGGATCGAGCCAGATTCGCAAGAAAAATCATAGAATTGCCAAAGCCCTAAAGTTTGATAACCGCCATTTTTTTCTCAAGGGATCGGGCAAAGAAAAGGATCGAAGACAACACAAGCGGGCCGATAATTGATTAAAGAAAGGGGCCGTCCTAATTTATTAAATAGGGTTTTAAAGTTTTAATTTAGTTTTAAATTTTGGCCGGGTTTAATTGATTTAGTTTTAGGCCTAGTTTATTTAGGGAAAAAGTGTTTTTAATTTGTCGATTTAAATTTTGCCCTAGGTTTTAAATCTGTATCTTGTTTTTCAGTTTGTATTTTCAAACTCCAGTCAGGGTAAATCACCACCTAGGGTTTAGGTAGTGTTAGATTGTCTAGTTAGGGTTAGTTCAGTGAGCAGGGTGTGCGAGTTTACAAAGCTCTATAGGCGGAGCAGGGTGTGCGAGTCTGTAGGAGTGTTTGTAAGCGGGATACTGTTTAATCCTAATAGAAATCTGGGAATGCAGCAGTAGGCAGGGGTTGCCGAAGCTGGGTAAATTTTGTGTGTGATTTACTTTTCTGCATATTTACTTCTTTGCAGTTTGATTACATGTTTAATTCGTTAAAATTTGCTATAACCCTATTCACCCCCCTAGGGTTAATCTAGATCCTACAAGTGGTATCAGAGCGAGGTAATTTATTTTAAACTCTAGAGTCATGAATCTATCAAATAATGCTTTTTCTGAGGGGCAATCTATTGCTAGGCCCCCAATGTTTAATGGTAATGATTATGCTTACTGGAAAGTTAGGATGAGTATCTATCTTAGTTCTGTTGATTACGATGTTTGGGATATTATTGAATCTGGCTATAAAACTCCCACTATAACTGTTGGTGATACTGAGATCCCTAAACCAAAGGATAGGTGGGATGCTAATGATAAGAAATTAAAAACTACTAATGCTAAAGCCATGAATGCTCTGATCTGTGCTCTTGATAAAACTGAATTTAATAGAATTTCTCATTGTAAAACAACACAGGAAATTTGGCATACTTTGGAGGTGACACACGAAGGAACTTCTCAAGTCAAAGAGTCTCGTCTAGCCCTGTTCAGCAATGAATACGAGAACTTTTTGATGGACAAAGGCGAGAGCATAAAGGATATGTTTGGACGCTTCTCAACCTTGGTGTACAATGCTAGAGCGCTTGGAAAGGTATTCTCTGAGGTAGAGCTAGTGTGGAAGATTCTACGAGTCTTACCGATGAACTTTGAGGCAAAAGTCACGGCAATACAAGAATCAAAAGATTTAAGTAAACTGAGCATGGAGGATTTGATCGGAAATCTGATGACGTATGAGCTTGAGTTAAAAGCCAAGGAGGAACGCATCAATTCCGAACCAAAGAAGAAGACAATTTCCTTAAAGAGCAACAAGGGAAAGAAAAAGAAGAAAAAGGCCTTCGCAGCAACTTGGGATGATGAGGAAGGAGAGGAAGTTTCAACTGATTGCTCAAAGGAGGCAAACTTGTGTCTTACGGCAAGATCAAATTCAGAAGCAAGCTCAGAGGAATCAAGATCAGATTCAGAAGCAAGCTCAGAGGAATCTAATGAGGTAAAGAACTATTCTTATAAAGAACTTGTTTATCTGTGCCTCGATCTTACTAAATCAGCTGATGCTCTTGATTCTAAAATTGATAAACTGAAATCAGATAGGAGAGAACTTGCCCGTGAAAATTTTAGGTTAGAAACTGAACTTGAAAACATTCAGAACCTAGATTGTATAAACTGTAAAACTTTAGATTCAGAATTATCAAAACTAAAGAATATTTTTGAGAATCTTGAAAAAGAAAACTTGAATCTAAAGGAAACAATTGAAGCTAGGACAAAGGATTTTATAAACAGATGCACCTCACTTGTGTCTGAAAAAACAACACTGAAAACCAAAGTCCAAGATCTTGAGAAATCACTAAGTAAATTTTCAAGAGGAGAAAAATCATTCAATATGTTATTACGAAATCAATTGTTTGCTAACAATAGAAAAGGACTAGGTTTTGGAAAAACACAAGTTGATGATAGTGCTAAAGGTAAGGGTATTTTTACTGAATGTGAAATAATTGGTCATCATGTTGAAAATTGTAGTCACAGGAACAAGAACACGAAATTTATACAAGTTTGGGTTCCTAAGAATTCTACAAACAAATTTCATGTCTATTGGAACAAGAATGAAAAGACAAAACAAGTTTGGGTTCCGAAGGGATTGTTTATTCACAATTATTCTGCCACTAACAACCATGGACCTATAAAAACAAATAGGTCACATAAATCTTTAACCGTGTAGGTGTGGTGGTAGGCTAAGGAACAACATTAGTGTTATCTGGATTCTGGCTGTTCCAGATGCACAACGGGCGACAAATAAACGTTCCTTAGCCTAGTATAAAGGTGACAAATTCACTATGGGAAAACAACGAAAGATTATCGTACAGGTAAAACAGGCAGTTGTATTTATTTTCAAACGATAGATAACCGGTAAGAATCTGCACCATAATCTGAATTAAATCAGCCAGTTATGATTGATGATGTTAATTCTGATTTTTAACCAATCATCTTACTCGAAGTAATTGTGATGGTTGACAGAATCTAACTTGCTTTATTTATGATCTTATATGATTAGATTTCAATCTATGCTTGAAAATTGATCAACCATTTTCTTCTTGAACTTAATCTGTTTGGTCAAACTATGATTGATTACTAATTGCTCATGCTCTAAAAGGTATTTTTTAAAACTTTACTGGTGAAAACTTCAAATTGCTTTTGAAATAAAAATGATGCTTTAACTGTGATCCTATGAAAGGAATAAGTACTCGCTCTTCATTTGATAAAAATCTGTGTGCGTTGTGTTGTTACATTAGCTTTACTTCTGATTCTGTTGAAATGATTCTTAATAATGAAAGTTGGATAAGGACGAGAAAGGAGTTGCTGTTGATCAGAAGAAATATCGAGGGATAATTGGTTCACTTCTCTATCTTACTGCTTCTAGACCCGATATTATGTTTTCTGTGTGTTTGTGTGCACGTTTTCAATCGAACCCTAAAGAATCTCATTTGAAAGCCACTAAAATGAATTTTAAAATATCTTTCACACACACACAAATTTGGACTATGGTATCCTTCTTTTGAAAATTTTGATTTAGTTGGTTTTTCTGATGCTGATTATGCGGGTTCATTGGTTGACAGGAAAAGTACTAGTGGGACATGTTTCATGCTAGGACATTCATTTGTTTCATGGTCTAGTCGAAAACAAAATTGTGTTGCATTATCCACCACTGAAGCAGAATATATTGCATTAGGAAGTTGTTGTGCTCAAATTTTATGGATGATGCAAACTCTTTCTGATTTTGGCTTAGTTTATAAACAAGTTCCATTAAAATGTGATAGTAAAAGTGCAATAGACTTATCTAATAATCCTGTTCATCATTCACGCACGAAACACATTGATGTGAGACATCACTTTCTTAGAGATCACATTGCTAGGGAAGACATTTGCATTGAATTCATTTCAACTGAGGATCAACTTGCTAATATTTTCTCAAAACCACTCCCCGAAGACAGATTTTCCAGATTACGTTTGAATTTGGGGATTATGGAAATTGACTAATCATTTTTCAATTTTTGGTGGAAATATTCTTGGATATTTATTTTCAACTTCAATTTCTAGGACTCAAACCTATTTTGGATATTATTCAAAGATTGATTCAAATATGGTATTCAGCAGTGGAAATATGTTTGTTCTATCTTAAGAAATTTCATAATATGATTAATTTGAGAACTTATTCCACGACCATTTCTATTACTAACATCGTTCTATCATTCATAATGGTTTTTGAAAAATGAGAAGAGTGAATTATTTTTAAATTAAAAAGGAAAATTAATTTTTTTTTTAAATATTTCTCATGCATCCATTCTCATTTAAAAGTCCTTATGGTTATGCATGGATGGATCATGTGAGTTTATCATCACTCCATTCTCATTTAAAAGTCCTTATGGTTATGCATGGATGGAGTATGATAGCTAATAAGTAACTACTAATCCCATTTAAAAGTCCTTATGGTTATGCGTGGTTAGTAAGTGCTTATTTATTTTTGTGCTTAAATGTCAAATTATTTTTAAAGAAAAAAAAACACTCCTCTTCTCATTATATAAAAATTGAATCATTGATCCATACTCTACAAAGTGGAAATTGTTATCGTGTTATGATATATTATGATTTTTCTTAGTTTTACATTTGTTTTTCCCCTACTGTTCCATTATTTTTTTGTCAGTCTTTTGATGATAACAAAAGGGGGAGAAGAATAAGATTTTGATAAGGAAATAAGTATTTCTGGAATAATTCACCAAATTTGTTAAATGTTGTTAGTTTATTTTTCTATAGTTCTTTTATTCGTCTGTAATTTCCTAAATCTTCTGAATAGGGAATAGTCTCAGTTGTAGGGGGAGTATTCATGTAGGGGGAGCATACATGTAGGGGGAACTAAATATCTCATGTTTTAACACATCTACTGGAATGTCAAAATCTTTAATATATGTTTGTCATCATCAAAAGGGGGAGATTGTTTGATGTGTGTTTAGTGTTTGATGATAACAAAATATATATATATCGAATTATAGATGTGTTTGCAGATTTTATTTTACACATACAGGAATAAATATAAATATTTAATAATAATGCTATTGCACAGAATTTAACAAATTCAAACAGTATTTTTA
This sequence comes from Allium fistulosum, assembly GCA_030737815.1. Classification (NCBI taxonomy): domain Eukaryota; kingdom Viridiplantae; phylum Streptophyta; class Magnoliopsida; order Asparagales; family Amaryllidaceae; genus Allium; species Allium fistulosum. Next base: position 1,018,125,289 of record CM060901.1, on the reverse strand, counting down.
TTCAATATAATATTTTATTCAGTACAATGTTTTCAGTTCATACACTGATTTCATACAGTACACTGATTTCATATTTACTGTTCACTCTCACTCATACATTTTCACATTTACATTTCTGTCCTCACTACATCACTCATACACTTAGTCTTCTGCATCTACATTGTCCAGCTCCAGTACTTGTCTTGTCTCCTGTGTACCTGTATAATTAAAAACTACAGCAGTAATCTGAAAAGAAATAAATTTGATTTGCAAAAATATAAAATTTATTTTTAAAGCTATCTCAGATATATGGGTTATCATCCTCATCTTTGATTGTGTAATATCTGTGCATATCAGTATTTATTTCAAGGACAGGTAATCACGAGTGGCTGCAGTACACACGTATGCACGTGTGCACTGCCTCGCCAACTCAAGTGCACAAGGTCAAATCAAAATCAGATTCAACACAAGTGCAAATGGCCTCGACAAAAATATCAATGATCACTGCAACAATGAAATGTGCATGTACACAGGGAAATCAAATGTACATGAATGCACAGGTGAATCAAAACTACAAAGGCTACAGTAACCAGTACTCAAGTAATACAAATATCACAAGTGTCAGTGCAACTGGACAATGAAACAGTAACTAAACAGAGTCAAAGTATACATGTGAATCAACTACAGGTTAGACAACTCAAAGTCAGGTACAAGTTACTACAGCAAGCATGCACACATATGAAGTGTTTTCAAGTCCAAATGAACCAGTAATGAACCAAACTACAATGAAGGCAACAAGTTGTTATGTCAAAGTCAGGTTCAAGTGACACAAGATCAAAGACCAGACTTATGAACATGTACAAGATCAACAAAGTGTACACAGTAAAGTCTACAGGCAAATGGTCAAAAGTACACAAGTGAATCCAGTGCTAACATGAACAGGTTCAAGTGACAAACAAGCAGCACAAGACAATATTCAAGTGCATACTCAAGAGAACACATGCAACATGAAGCACTGCAATTCAAATAGCAGTACAACTGGAAGTGATCAAGTGAGCACATGCAACTATAACAGAATACACAGTCAAAGCAAAGCAAATGTCAACAGGAAGCAATTATAATCAGAGAAGAATATCATAGAGAAAATAATTCACAGTGAAAAGCTTAGCAATGTCGACGAGTATGCTACAGAAAAACAAAACTGTGATCAACAGTGAACGAGTCAAAGTTATGATCATCTACAGTGAACAAGTCTAGGGCAGTGGTCAAAAGTCAGAGAAGTAATAATATCACATTTTTGAAATCAAGTTAAGAAATTATTGATACAAGTCAAAGCGGTATATTTTCGAATCAAAGTTAAGAAACAATCAAAGATTTATAAAGAGGAAAGTATTTACCGCAAGTAATCAAGCAAGATCGAACGATACAAAATCAAAGCCGTGGATTAAAAGAAATTTCCCAAAATATCGAGATGTAAAAACGGCAAGTATCAACAACGTGGGGATCACGAAATCAAATCAGACGCATATATAAAGAGACCCAAAATCATCATCGACTTGGTGGTGATTCAGAGAAACAGAATAGAAACCCAACCAATCATCACCAACATAAGACTCAAGCAATCAAGTATAATCAGAGAAGAATCGAGCGAGAATCACATACCAATTCCAGATTGAAGAAGCCGTAGCTCCAAACTAGAATCGCCAGAGACGACAAGCCGAAATCCTAATTCAGAGCAATTCATCGAGAGGCCGAAGCCAAATTCGCCAGCAAAAAGACAACAGGGCAAAGCCCTAAATCCAGTCTCAACGCAAAGATAATCGCAAGCCAGAGCTATAGAGAATCGACGAAGCCAAAGCTCCAATTTGCCAGTAAAACGAACAAGAGCAATTCCCTAATTCAGTCAAGCTACAATCGAAAAGGATCGAGCCAGATTCGCAAGAAAAATCATAGAATCGCCAAAGCCCTAAAGTTTGATAATCGCCATTTTTTTTCTCAAGCGATCGGGCAAAGAAAAGGATCAAAGACAACACAAGCGGGCCGATAATTGATTAAAGAAAGGGGCCGGCCTAGTTTATTAAATAGGGTTTTAAAGTTTTAATTTAGTTTTAAATTTGGGTCGGGTTTAATTGATTTAGTTTTAGGCCTAGTTTATTTAGGGCAAAAGTGTTTTTAAATTGTCGATTTAAATTTTGCCCTAGGTTTTAAATCTGTATCTTGTTTTTCAGTTTGTATTTTCAAAGTCCAGTCAGGGTAAATCACCACCTAGGGTTTAGGTAGTGTCAGATTGTCTAGTTAGGGTTAGTTCAGTGAGCAGGGTGTGTGAGTTTACAAAGCTCTATAGGCGGAGCAGGGTGTGCGAGTCTGTAGGAGTGTTTGTAAGCGGGATACTGTTTAATCCTAATAGAAATCTGGGAATGCAGCAGTAGGCAGGGGTTGTCGAAGCTGGGTAAATTTTGTGTGTGATTTACTTTTCTGCATATTTACTTCTCTGCAGTTTGATTACGTGTTTAATTCGTTAAAATTTGCTATAACCCTATTCACCCCCCTCTAGGGTTAATCTAGATCCTACAAAATCTTTTAAGTTAAGTAATAAATGACATTAAAATGATATTAATGAAATAAAGGGTCATTTAAATAAAAATAACTGAATATTAATAGTTGAACATTGGTGGCGTAGCAAATAAATAAGTCTGAATATACACGTTGCCTTAAGTATGCATTTATAATGGGTGTGAATTATTAAAGTTAGATAATAACTTAAATTAAATAAGAATGACATAGTCATTAAAATGGGATGGAATGCGAGGTCAATAGTGTTGCATAACAAAAGTTTGCCCACTACAAGGGGCAACCAGCAGTTGTGTATACATTCGACCGATGTGGGACATATCCAACTATAAGACCCATGGAATTATATGTTCATGTATAGGTGAAGGAATACCCAAAGTAGAGTATGCTTCAACCTTTTTGGGTGTACGTTTTAAGTATCCAAGTGGGAATTACCTTGACTGCATTAGGAAATTTAAATGGGACGGTGAGCAAGGCTCGATGTTATGACAGCAAGATTGGTACCATATACGGGAGTTGGAGCTGTTTCATAGGTTGATAACATCATCGATCCTGAGCAATCGTGGGAAAGGCAAGGGCTACACCTAAACAGGCTACACCTCCTGCTAATTTAGATCATGTTTAGGTTATGCACCGCCACAGTTGTCCGCTAGTTTTATTTGTTATGAGGCAAGGCTAGAAACCCTTATTGGAGGTCTTTCAATGATTGGGTAGTTCAAGGAACTAAGTCCTAAATAGTCCGGGGAGCTGAGTCCATAATATAATGCATTTAGATAAATCCCTAAGACGAGATAAAATATGGCTAAACAATTGTAATGCTATTTTTAGGCAGTATGGTAGTTCCTTGGTATGCACGGCGACGAGGACGTGATATTGCGTTGACGATGGATCCTGACGAGGTTCTGAGTTATGGATACTAGCGGGAAAGGTATCCTGGTCCAAAAGGGGGGACTATGGTAGTTATATATATGTATGTATGTATGTATGTATGTATATGTATGTGTATATGTACATGTATATGTATGTACTTATTGTCTACCTAGGGTAGATGGGACGTATCGTACATGCATGTAAAGTCTAGACAACAAAGAAAAACAAAATACATAACATGTAATGGAAAGCAATCGGCATAAATTTGTGTTATGTATAAAATGTGTTATTTACAATCACCAAAATGTTGTTCCGACCTCCTTCTCATTACAACCCACAAGATAGCTTTAGAGGGACATGTACTAGTACAAGGCGGGAACGATGGAAGGACAGATTGTTAGAACCTCCAACTTATGTTTCAATGATAACAACTATACAATCATATACATATACAGACTTTATCAAGATTGTAGGTATATACTACAAGAAGACACCATGATCGAAGATATTGAGACTAAAAAAGAAATGAAGATTCATTGACTATATTAAGGTTATTCTACTATAAAAGAGTCCTAAATAAAATATTGTTAAGGTCTCCTTGAGTATATATGCATACATGATCACAAAGAATTTTATATACATCAAAATCTAGTGGAAAACTGCTTTTTCACCTCACAGACTTTTGAGGTAAACTCACAGACGTCTCTGACAAGTCTTGGGTTAAAAATTAAAACTAGTCACAGACGTTTGTCATTATACCACAGACATCTGTGATGGAAAAAACTATCATATTTGAAAATACACTTCCTTTTGAATCTAAAGGAAATCATCTTTCACGAAGAGTTGCTGCCATTAAAACAAAAAGATTTCTTCGAAGAGTAATAACTCTTCATCTACACCTCTCTGATCCTATAAATAGCATCTTGATTGAGAAATAGAAATAACTTACTTAACTTGATTTGATATATTATTTACTGATTTCAAAGCACTCTCTTGCATATACACTGATTACATACTCTCAATCCACTATAACCTTTTGGTTAAATCACTTCCTACAACTCAAAACAATCATATTCATATACTCAAAGGAGATCAAAGGAAGATTTGTACTATAATTTAAAAACTGTGTTATTGGAACACAAGATTGTCAAAGACACTTTTGTATTAAGCCTATTCCTCCAGGTGAAGTGAGGGTAGTTTGTTTAAAGGAAATACCGAAAGGGAGCTTCTAGACTGGACGTAGGAGGGGAGGTCCGAACCAGTATAAAAACTCTGGTTTGCATGCTTTTTATATTTTACTATTTATTGTCTACTATTGCATTGATTTACATACTTGGTTGTTATATACAAGTTAGATAGTATACGATGCCCTAGACTTTAACTTGGTATCGGAGCTTGGTCATTTCAATCTATAATAACACGTAATTGAAATTATTAATATGGAAAGTACGTTTCAAGAAGGACAGTCAAATGCATGTCCCCCACTATTCACTAGCTATAATTATGCTTATTGGTCAACACGCATGCGCATTTTTATGGAAGAAAATGGTTTAGAAATATGGTTAGCAACTCAACATAAATATGAAGCACCTAACACTTATATAGGCACATGGATTGATGCACAAAAAACCGAAGCACCTAACAATGCCAAAGCTGTTAATATTTTATTTTGCTCAATCGATAAAAATGAATTCTCATGAATTATGTTGTGCACTACTACTTATGATATATGGCGTACATTACAAATTACTCATGAAGGCACAAATAAAGTCAAGCAAACAAAAATTTCTATTCTACAAAATCAATTTTCATCTTTTAAAATGAAATCAAATGAGTCAATTGTTGAGATGTATGCTAGATTTCAAACTATATAACATGATCTTATGGCACTGTTAAATTCACTGATTTTGATTTATTTATGCGAATTTTGAACTCTCTGACAAACAAATCGGAAAGAAATGTTTTAGCCATCGAAGAAGCTAACGATCTTTCCCAACTCAAAGTCGAATAGTTAATAGGAAATCTGATGTCATATGAAGCAAATTTGCAGGCAAGAAAAGAACAAAATCAAGAATGGAAAAAAATTTCATTTAGGCAAACAACAACAACTCCGACTTGGAAGAAGTGATATTGTGTTCATCGTCAGAAATTACAACAAGTTCAAGAAGTTAAAAAAGATTACGAAATTTCGAAACAACAGCAATACTAATTCCTCAAATCAAACATCAATGAAATGCTTCGGGTGTGATAAATTTGGCCATATGAAGAAAGACTATCCACTACTCAACAATAATAAAAAGAAAAACAAGTTCGAAAATAGCAAGAAAAAGAGGAGCATTTCAAGTAACTTGGGATGACTCTGACTCTTCCTCTTCATGCGATACAGTGACACAGAACAAGCAAATGTTTGCTTCATGGCTAGCACAAATGAGGTACGTCCTAAATTAACATATGATGAACTTCTTGAAATTAGTATAGAATTAGATGATAAGTATAGAGAAGTAAAGAAATTAAATAAAGAAAATATAGGAAAATTAAATAGAGCTTAATTAGAAATTGGAATGTTAAAAGGCGAGAAAAGTATTTAAGAAGAAGAATTATAATTAGCACAAAAAGAATGCTACTCTAACCCATGATATAGAGAATAACAAAATAGAGAATTATAAACTTGAAAAAGAAAAGTATGAATTAAAACAAAATTTAGAATTAGCTAATATAGAAATTTCTGATCTTAGAAATAAATTAGATAAAATCACTAACAATGTTTCAAAGTTTAATAAAGGAAAGTAAAATCTAGATAATTTGGTAAAGATTTCAAAACTATCAAGAAATAGGAATGGTTTAGGATTTAACAAAAGCAATCATAAACGTTCTAGAAATAATCTGGTCTCTAATAATAATCAAAATTTTAAGAAGTATAGTAAATTATAAAAAAAATTAGAAAATCAAAATTAAATATGAAAATAAGGGAATAAATATGATTAAGATATGGATTCCTAAAACAAATAACAAATTGAGTAGACAAAAACACATAGATGTATATCTAAAAGAGATAGTTGATAATGAAAATTACATTTCTAAAGGTTCCAAACACTCACGGGTATGGCTACCTTCTTCTACTAACCCATAGGACCCTAACAAGTACCAAAAAACAAAAAATAAGAAGAAATGGATACTCGATAGTGGATGCTCCTAACATATGATGGGAAATGCACACATGCTATCAAACATCACTTACATGGATAGTAGCACGGTCACTTTTGGAGATAATTCCAAAGGATATGTTATCGGAATTGGGAACGTCATCAATATCGGTACATCTACTTCTCTTATTATTTCAAATGTTACTAGTTAAAAACTTAAAACATAATTTACTAAGTATAAGCTAATTATGTGATGAGGGATTTAGAATTAATTTTGAAAAAGATAAATGCAATATCTTTGATCAAAATAGAAATTTAATTTTTGAAGGAATAAGAAATCGAAATATTTATATTCTAAACATGAATATTAATCATAATAATGATTTATGTTTAACCGCAAATCATGATGATCCATGGATATGGCATAAAAGATTTTGTCATATAAATTTCAAATATATAAACAAATTAGCTAAAAACAATTTGGTAAGAGGATTACCCAAAATAAATTTCAAAGTTAAAAATCTATGAGATACATGTCAACTTGGAAAATTAAAGAAAAGCTCGTTTAAATCTAAAACGGAAATCTTTACTAAACAACCTCTTGAATTACTTCATTTGGACTTATTTGGTCCAACTCAAGTACATTCGATAAATCATAATAAATATGCTTTTGTAATTGTAGACGATTTTTCAAGGTATACTTGGACGCTATTTTTAAAATATAAAAGTGAAACATTCAAAATGTTTAAATTTTTTGCTAAACGAATTAAAGTCTAATGGATTTAAAAATAAAAAATATAAGAAGTGATCATGGTGGAGAATTTGAAAATAAATTATTTACAACCTTTTGTAATAAGTAGGGAATCACTCATAATTGTTCATTTCCACAAACAACACAAAAAAACTGAGTAGTCGAAAGAAGAAATCGGACCTTGCAAGAATGTGCTCGAACTCTCGTAAATGGCAGTGGCTTACCAAAGAATTTTTGGGCCGAAGCAATTGTTACTGCTTGTTACGTATTAAATCGAGTAACTCTTAGATCTATAACTAAAAATACATGTTATGAAATGTTCTTCAAAAAGAAACCAAAAGTATCAAATTTTCAATATTTGGATCAAAAGCTTTATTTTAAATACAAAAGATAATCTTGGAAAGTTCGATTCAAAAGCCGATGAAGGAATTTTTGTTAGATATTCTGATCAAAGTAAAGCTTACATAATTTTTAACAAATAAAAAAAATTAATAGAAAAAAGTCTTCATGTCTCGTTTGATGAAAACTTCAAAAATATAAGTAAAGGTGATGAAGAAAATTTTGACACAAATCAAAATAGATTCATTGAAAATAATAATAATCAAAATAACAATGATTTGAAATCACCACCATGCATCCTAAACGATCATCCTATTGATAACATAATTGGAAATCTAGATAACAAAGTTTCGACTAGAAGACAAATAAGTCAAATGAGTAATGTAGCATTTATATCTATATTTGATCCAAAAAATTATAAGGAAGCATCAAATGATGATTTCTGGATTTTATCAATGCAATAAGAACTTAATCAATTTGAACGAAATAATGTTTGGGAATTAGTACAAGACCAAATGATTAATCAGTAATTGGAACAAAATGAGTTTTTAAAAACAAAGCCGACGAAAATAGAAATATTATACGTAATAAAGCAAGATTAGTGGCACAGGGATATAATCAAGAAGAAGGCATTGATTATGAAGAGACTTTTGCACCTATGGCATGTCTTGAAGCCATAAGAATATTACTTGCTTTTGCGTGTCTTCATAACTTTAAACTATTTCAAATGGATGTTAAAAGTGCTTTCTTAAATGATTTTATAAAAGAAAATGTTTACGTAGAACAACCACCACTATTTATTCATGAAAAATATCCAGATCATGTTTTTAAACTTAAAAAAGCATTATACGGTTTAAAAAAGCGCCTCGAGCTTGGTATGATCGATTAAAATCACATATAATTAATTCCAGTTTTCAAATTGGTAAAATAGATACAACATTATTTATTAAAAGAGAACAGAAGGATATATTAATTGTTCAAATTTATGTTGATATTATATTTGGATTTACTAAAAAAAATTTATGTAATGAATTTTCTACAATAATGACAAACGAATTTGAAATGTCTCATATGGGTGGATTAAATTTCTTTAAGGATCACAAATAAAACAATTAAATAATGGAATTTTTATAAATCAAGAAATATACTGTAAAGAACTACTAAAATGTTTTGGAATGGATAATACATCAAGTAAACCCACTCCAATGAGTACTTCTACTCATATAGACAAAGACGAATACGGAAAAGTGGTATACTCATCATGTAAACCCACTCCAATGTGAAATACTTGGTAAGGTTGGCGAGGTTCGGCTTGGAGGTTTTTGAGAGCCATCATAGTTCTCAAGTATATTATAGAGGTATACTTTCGTCAAGTGGGGAGCACCCTTCTAGTCATTGTTGGAAAATTTCCCTTTACTTGTTTTGGTTCAAACCCTTGAATTTATTTCTTTCCTAATTGAATCGGAAAGTGTCTTGCGCACTTCATGATGTTTAATTATCAATACCCATTACTTGTGGTTGGATGCTGTTCTTGTAAGGGGAAACCCATTCCGCATTTGGTGGATTGGTCTCACATATTGTTGTTTATTTCCACCCTTTGTTTAGAGTTTACTCATACCAGTGTCTGACTCGTGTTGTTTGTTTTCTCTAAACTCTTGGGTACATTTGTATTTGACTAGTCTGAGAGTAGCAGGTTTCTTTGGACTCTTTTGAAGATGATGGACAAGCATGAGGATCCTTATCTATTTCCGCTATTATGTTTATTTATCCATGTGTATTTTGTATCAACAAGTGTAAAGACAGGTGGTTATAACTGCTTAGGATGATAGTAGTAGTACTTTTGTGTAACTCTAATAACCCTTGTTAAGGAGTAACCTATGTACTATCCTATTGTTATATTATAATTAACCATTCATTTGTAAGATTTTATGTTCAGTTCTTTTATTTTATCTCATGACAACTCGTCTTTTGGATACTTTGGCAATGGCACATGAATATCATGGATGTATTGAGTGTTATTCATAAGGGTCAGAAAGGTAGGTCATCATATATGTTTTTTACGCTTTCTACCTTAGCAGAGATTCTCGTAGCACATAAGGAGGACTTTAAAAGATACGTGCATTTCTTCACATATTTATGGAAATTACCCATTTTTCCTATCTTATTCCTATTTTTTCTCCTATATTATTTCTAATTAGATTACTAATCCTATTTTAATATAAATTCCTAACGTTGTATCTATTCAAATTTCCTAATACTGCTACTGTGACGACCTAGATTTTTAACGGATGTTGATTGGTAATTAACTAGTTTAAAATCATTGAAATATTAATATTTACTAATCAAACAAATGAATTTTTGATAATTATAGGTATTTGAATATAGACGTGGATTTGGAAACTAAAATAAAAACTGCACCATTTAAATTAGGATAAAACATCCAAAGATATATATGCATAAAAAGGGATCTAAATATGCATATAATGAATACAAATAAACAGGCTCTTTGATGTTGAAAATATATACACATATAAGTATATACATATATATGGATATAAATGTATCTATAAGCCTATGAGAAATCAAATACTAGTAACTTATGTGTAAAAATTGAATAGTCGAGAGGCAAACATATTTTACACATAAATGATAGATATGTACACATACATCAATTCACATAAATGCATGTAAACAAAAAAAGAGACAAGTTTTAGGCTTATCATACAAAATATAAATATCAGGTCAGGAAAAGAGAAAAAAAATATATAAACTCCTGCTCTTCTATAGATGCTTGTACTAACTTTGCAGCCACCCTATGGCTTGTATAATACACTTCCTCCTCTTCTATATAAATATAACTGTTAACCTGTGATGACCCGGGATTTTGGGCAATATAAATTTAATAATCTTTGTTAATAATTTAATTGGATTGATAATTTTCCTTTATAATTTTAATTTAAATTGGCAAATTTAATCTTTTAAAGGTTAATAAATATTTAATCTGGAATATTGATTCATATCTTTTCTAATAATTTAAAATTGATAAGATTTATTTTCAAAGCTAATAAAATTTATTCTATTTATAATATATATTTGCTATATATATTGAGAATATAAATCTTTTGTTTAAATAAAAGATGTATTTTCAAATTGTAATATATATGTATGTATATGTTATGATTTGAAGTTGTATTGAAATTTAATAAAATAATTCTCAAATTAATGTTAAAAATATTTTCTATTTAAATATATATGTATATTTGTATATATTGGAATTTTGGTTTGAAAATTAATAAAAGTGTTTCAAATTCTAATATATATATATATATAAATTATAATTTGGAAAAGTATAATTTAATATAATACTTTTTCAAAGGGTATTTGGTATTTTAATTTATATCTCTTAAACAATAAAAATAATTATTTTAGATTTAAAGATATATGTATTAGAATTTATTTGTACTAGAATTTGTTTTATAATATTTTCTCTAAAAGTAGTTTATATATACATATATTAAGATAAGTATTTATTAATTAGGTAGGTTAATTTAAAAAGCTTTATATTTACATTTAAATTAAATATAAATTTATTTAAAGTGTTTAAGGACATGTGTAAGATCATTACAACTTATATTTACAATTTTAAGCATAGGAACATTTCAAGTTAACAAGTGGCAAGGTTTTATATTATCTAAAAATTAAATAAACAAAATGTTGTAAAATAGAAGATTTGAGTTTATTCTTCCAGTTCTAATAATTTTACATTTCTTCTTCAAAACAAAACCTGTAAACTATTTTCCTCAAAAACAAAATCAAAACCTGTAAAATTCTCAAAGCAAATTTTCAAAAGCCTGTAACAAGTTTTCAAGCAAGTAAGGAAACCTGGAATCAAACAAGAATCAACATCAGTTTTCAAGTGTTTAAAACCTAAGATCAAGCTAACAATCAAAACAACATCAATTGCAGATTTTAAAAACAAAGTTCCAGGATAAAAAATTCAAAACTGCTCTCTGTTCTTCAAGTTCTGGTGAGTAAACATTCTTTTTAAAAACAGTTTAATTTGTGATTATCTTTAATGCATGTGTTAATCTGTAAATTGATATTGGTTTTGCATGAAAGTTTTTCAGTTTTTATATAATTGAATTGGTATATATATGTTGTTGTGTGAGCAAATCTATCTATACAAACACGAATATGGGTTATGCTTTGTTTCTATGAAGTGAAATTTGAAAGCAAATTCAAAAAAATTGTATGCTTGATATATTCAAAGATATGTGGGTATGCATGTATGAGTACAGGCATATTCACCCTTTAAAAGATATACAGACTTATGATAAGATTAAGATTAAATTCCTCTTCTTCTAATCCTTTTTAGAATTTGAGATTTAAACAAAAAGTGATTAGATTAACCAGATCTTAGTTTTAAAAATACTGTTAAGCATAGTTCATAAGTACTTTTAACCTGGAAGTATGAATTACAGTAAAATTTCAAAAGTATGACAAAAATTGACTTTAAAGATTTATTGTTTCACTTATGTAATCTGCTTTGAAATTAAAAGTTATGATTTTTAAGATCAACTTTATGATTTTTAAATCACTAATCGTTGAGGAATCTTATGTTGACCGGAGATGGGAATTTGTTCAAATTCTAGTGATCTATGGCAAACTGTAGGTCGTGATTCTTGGTGAAGCTAGCTGGAGCATCGGTGAACTTGAGAAAAATATGAATTTAATTTATAAAATGCTGTGGCGTTAGGAATTTGTCGATCTAGGGTTCGACGGTAGTTTTTGGCTGATGGGATTCTCGGAGAAACTGCGTTCTCGTCAGGGATTTTTGATCGATCGCAACCAGGGGGATGGGAAGGGGAAAGTCTGACGTTGCTTTAGTCAGAATGGCAGTGCTTCAGGGGGTCTGATCGTAGGAGTCGAGGCTGTTGTTTTCGATGGAGTCTGGTTCAGAAAGACGTCGACCTGCACAAATTCAATCTCGACTTCCTTATGTAGATCTAGGCGCTAGAATTGATCGTGGTGGTCGTAGTCGATGCTCTGGTAGTGGCAGCGGTGATCGAAACGGCTCTGATCACATGTGCACGTGCACGAATATTCTCATGTATCTGGTTTGTTTGGTAGTTTGGGGAAGAAAAGTGTGACTCGGGTAGAATGCGAGAAAAAGAGGATTTGGCTCGGAGTCGATGTGGTGGGTGGAAACTCGAAGTAAGAAACGAGAGGGATACTGGTTGAACCCGAAGCAGGAGAGGAGCAGAAGTTTTAATCATGATTTAAAAGTTTTGAAAACTTAAAGTGCAATTTGTTTTAAAATCTTTTCTTAAATAAATTCTTTTCCTTTATCAATGTTTCTTGAACCTTTAATTAAGGAATTATTTGTCCGTTTAACTTAAGTTTGTTTAAAATAAACTTTAAGATATTTGAAAACTTAATTTTATAATTAAGTTATAATTAAAGGGTAAATGTTTTTTTTTTCAATGTGATTAGGCAATTAATAAAGAGTTATCTTAAAGGAAATTAAGATTTTGATAATTAATGAAGCAATTAAAGTATAATTAATTAAATTAATTTTTGATTAAGAATTAATTGATTAATAGTTAAGGATTATAAATTAATTAATTAAGAGGTTAATTAATTTGTAATTAAGGATTGTTGATTAAATGATTAGAGATAATTAATTAATAATTAAAATTAATTCTTTAAAGTAATTAATTAGAGAATAAATTAATTAATTAAGATTAATTAATGTAAGTAACTAAAGTTGATTAATTACTTAAAGATAATTACTTTATGAAAGTAATTAAGGATTAATTACTTTGATAATTAAGTAGAGTTTAATTAATTAATTAATGTGATAAATAAATGAATGTGATTAATTAATAAATAATTAGTGGGTAATTATTGAAGGTGATTAATAAAAGATAATTTCTTAAGTAATAGTAATTATGATTAATTAATACTAATTAATGAGGGTGGTTAATTAAAGATTAATTAATTAAAAAGGTTAATTAATTAATGAAGTAATTAGAGAATCATTAATTTATATAATTAATGAAATTAATCAAGGTTGATTAATAAAAGTGATTTATTAAAGTATGCTTAATTAATTGGAATTAATTGAGGATCGAGTGTAATTAATTATAGTTAATTAATTAATTAATTAATGAAAGTAAATGAAGGATCATTAATTAATGTAATTAATGAAAGTAATTAAAGGTTAATTACTGTAAATGGTTAAGGATAATTAATTTGTGAAATTAATTTAAAGGCTAATTACTTGAATGTAATTAAAGGATAATTAATCAAGGGAGATTAATTAAGGAAGATCATTAAGAGATGATTAATTAATTTGTAATTAATTAAGGATAGTAAGCAGGATTAAGATAATCCAAGTGATTTAAGGATAGTAATTAATTTAATTAAAGGTTAATTAAATTGATTTGGAGTTAATCAATTCTGCTTTTGAATGATTGGTTAATATTGAATGATTGATATTGGGTGATTGGTTGATACTGGATGATTTGGATATGATATCTATGATATGTGATATGTTGCTTCGTGAGATGAATGTTGATATGAATTATCTATTGTGATAATGTGATTTACCTATCTGTTTATATCATCCTGAATATAAGTTTAAATGTTTAAACCTTTAAACAACTTGGACCTAAAAGATACGTTTTGGATTTCGATGAGACCGGGATCAGGTTTCCATATTTGGATATCCGAAAACCACATCGATCCAAATTAACGATAGGTCGTGAATCTCAAGTGAAGTGAAGACTTGAGGTGCAAGAACTATATACCGTTATAACTCTGAGGGTGATTCCAAAATGAGTTTACGGAGATAGTACTTTCATATTCGAGATGAAGATTCAGAGTGCAAGGGTTATTGTCGTTAACTCTGAGGGTGATTCCAATATGAGTGTAGCGAGATAGTGCCTTCGGTTTCGTTCGAACCCGGAACGAACTTGTATGGATTGAATGCTTTCAGAACATCGTCAGGAGGACGATGAGCATTCTAAGATAGATGTGTTCTATAAAGGTAATCATAGCCTCAAGTCTCATCAACCGGGAATGGCTAAAACAGGGGAGGTGCAGCAAGGCTTCGTGGGTAGCGCCCACTGAGAGCAAGATATATCCCTGTCTAGAAGTTCCTTTTTATTCGGCTTAGTGTGTGGTTGGTCGCGCCAACTACGGGGTTGTCTTGTTCGGAATTATCCTTAGATTGTTCCGGCCTTGTGTTGTAGGGGATTGGGAGTAATCCTCGGTACGGTGATCTAGGCCCCGTACTGTGATGGGCGGTACCCCAGTAGCCCTGCCATTGTATGGAACCCAAACTCCAATAAGTGATAACGGACTTGATTGTATACCTATGTATGATGGAATTTAATGAATGTAACAATTTCGGCTATGTGAATATTTATTTGAGAATCCTAGACCCTATTAGAATATAATTGGATTTCCTATCAATGTTTTGGTTATCGTAAGGTAAAAACTTTTCCATGTTTATGTGCGGGAAGTCTTACGAGATACCTTTTCTTTCAAAGGTTTTTCAAAGTTAAGTAATTTAAACCCGTTTACTCACACCAGACCCATGTCTGACCCAAGTGTTTATTTTCTGTTTTATTAAACTCTTGGGTACTCAATTTTGTATTAAGTAGTCGAGGGATTCAGGTTAGCTTTGACGAATTCTGGAGGAGATTTGGAGCAGGTGGCTTCAGCGTGTAGATATATTATGGTTCCGCTGTGTTAGTATTGTGTCTGTATTGTATTAATGTATGGGAATGGATGATAGACAGGTGTTTATAACTATCTAATTTGAGATGTATAAGTTGTGTAACTCTGATGTATATGATACTATGTAATGTTTTATGTGATATATTATATTTCATTCGTTCCGCTGTGAGATTCTGATATTGTTGTTGTTTCTTCTTTTATATCTTTTCTTCTTTTATCCCTTTCTTTCTTAAATCATGATGCGTCTTTCTGGGCTAAGAAAGTCGGGTCGTGACAGTTGGTATCAGAGCTCCAGGTTGAGTGAATACCTAGGCTCTAGAGTGGTGTCTATCTTGAGAGAGCGTATTTGTAATTTTTATATAACTATATATATATTTATTCTACCTATTTGTTGGGTTACCTGTTCGGATTTTCCAATATGAGTTATAAAGGTACAAAGGGTGGTGGTGTGTGTAACACGACTACCAATGATTAGAGTTTGAATGTTTGAGGTTGGAAGTGTATCTATCGAGACTGTAGACCCAATACTGTCTCGAGTAAGTTTGGCAGTATGGTGTAAGGATTTCTCGAATCTCAGAAGGAAATTTTTTCAAGATTCGAAGTCCATTATTGAAGTGTAAGCTTGGTTGAGCTCGGGTGAGCGGATTTTCTAGAATTTGGATTTGTTGGTTGTGCAGAAGTGAGTAATGGTATCTTGGCAACTTCAGGAAGGAGCAGCTGTGTGATGAGACGCAGTATCTATGGATGTTCCCGAAGGAGATGTTCTTTTTGGAGCAAGATTAAGAAGAGTAAGTTATTGGCGCTTGGTTTGGAGTCCCGAATTTCTTGAGAGATTGTCTGCCCATCTCAAGGGGTCTTTTGTGAAGTTAGTTGATGGTTTTGGAGTTCGAGGAGCTTATGGATTAGAAGTCTTTGGTTAGCTATGGTAGCAGTTTCAGCTCGAAGGTGTTTGTGTGCCGACAAGAAGATTTTCTGGCTTAGCAGTGTCCTAGAGATAGAGTTTGAAAGCAGCAGTGTCGCCCGTTTCTCCGATGGTTCAGGAATTTTTGTGGTTCTTCTTTCAGCAGTCCGGGTAGATGGTGAAGGTTTTCTTGAAGGGTTAACCTTGTTTGGAAAAGCTTAAGGCTCGTTTAATTGGTAAAGGGAGAACAGTTTCTTTGGAATTCGAACTAGGTAGGATCGCAAAAGTGACTTGCTATTAGTTTGGAAATTTATCTTGGGAAATCTTATGTTTGAGATTGAGGTTTCTCATGAGGAAGCAGAAGTTTGTCTGCATTTGGAGTTTGAGTTCAGTATCAACTTGATTCCAAAAGCGATACCGATGGTTAGTCTGGTAGTAGGATGGTTCTTAGAGAAAGAAGAGTTGGTGTAGTAGCTCAGAAATTTTTGGAAATGGATTGGTCAGATCTAGTTTTCAAGTTTGGATTTCAGCGGATTTTGGAAAGATCATATTGTTGATAGGATCTAGAGATCATCTTGTGCTTGGTTCAAATTTGTTTCAAGAAGCATCAGCGAAGGTTGAGCTCTTCAGGGAAGAGATGAGGTAGCCCAGGATCATCTGGTGAGTTATGCAGATATGAGACAAGGAGTTTGGAATTCGGAATTGGAGATTGGAAATTGTTTAAGTTTTCTTCGATTAAAGAGCTATAAGATTTGGTAAGTTTGGAAAGCTAACTCCGAAGTATTTTGGATTTTCCTGTGTTCTCGAGAAGAGTAGTTCTTTGATTTACAGGATTGAATGACCAGTTTGGATGACTGGGATTCATTATGTTTCGCGTATGTCTGAGGGAGTACGTGTATGATTCATCGCTGGTTGTGGAATCTGCAGTTCAGATAGATTTAGTAGTTGAGCTAGACTTGAGTGTGATCTGATTTTTGTTCAGATTAGTGGATCTAGAGAAGAGAGGAGCTCTGGATCATAGTAGTATTGTTAGTTTAGATTCTATAGAGCGAGTATTCTAGTGATTTATACCTGGGAAACTCTAGATAGTATTATGAAGATCTATCTTGATTAGTATTAGGATAATTAGTTAGGTTTGATTGTTTGATTGGTTGCTATGATTGTTAGTAACTGGATGATAGGTATGCTTTGCTGTTTGAAATTAAAATCTTGGCTGGGTTATTAAATTATCTTTGTTTTAAATTTCGGGGACGAAATTCTTTTAAGGGGGGAGGAATGTGATGACCCGTGATTTTGGGCAATATAAATTTAATAATCTTTGTTAATAATTTAATTGGATTGATAATTTTCCTTTATAATTTTAATTTAAATTGGCATATTTAATCTTTTAAAGGTTAATAAATATTTAATCTGGAATATTGATTCATATCTTTTCTAATAATTTAAAATTGATAAGATTTATTTTCAAAGCTAATAAAATTTTATTATATTTATAATATATATTTGCTATATATATATTGAGAATATAAATCTTTTGTTTAAATAAAAGATGTATTTTCAAATTGTAATATATATGTATGTATATGTTATGATTTGAAGTTGTATTGAAATTTAATAAAATAATTCTCAAATTAATGTTAAAAATATTTTCTATTTAAATATATATGTATATTTGTATATATTGGAATTTTGGTTTGAAAATTAATAAAACTGTTTCAAATTCTAATATATATATATATATATATATATAAATTATAATTTGGAAAAGTATAATTTAATATAATACTTTTTCAAAGGGTATTTGGTATTTTAATTTATATCTCTTAAACAATAAAAATAATTATTTTAGATTTAAAGATATATCTATTAGAATTTATTTGTACTAGAATTTGTTTTATAATATTTTCTCTAAAAGTAGTTTATATATACATATATTAAGATAAGTATTTATTAATTAGGAAGGTTAATTTAAAAAGCTTTATATTTACATTTAAATTAAATAAAAATTTATTTAAAGTGTTTAAGGACATGTGTAAGATCATTACAACTTATATTTACAATTGTAAGCATAGGAACATTTCAAGTTAACAAGTGGCAAGGTTTTATTTTCACTAAAAATTAAATAAACAAAATGTTGTAAAAGAGAAGATCTGAGTTTATTCTTCCAGTTCTAAAATTTTTACAGTTCTTCTTCAAAACAAAACATGTAAACTATTTTCCTCAAAAACAAAATCAAAACCTGTAAAATTCTCAAAGCAAATTTTCAAAAGCCTGTAACAAGTTTTCTAGCAAGCAAGGAAACTTGGAATCAAACAAGAATCAACATCAGTTTTCAAGTGTTTAAAACCTAAGATCAAGCTAACAATCAAAACAACATCAAGTGCAGATTTTAAAAACAAAGTTCCAGGATCAAAAATTCAAAACTGCTCTCTGTTCTTCAAGTTCTGGTGAGTAAACATTCTTTTTAAAAACTGTTTAATTTGTGATTATCTTTAATGCATGTGTTAATCTGTAAATTGATATTGGTTTTGCATGAAAGTTTTTCAGTTTTTATATAATTGAATTGGTATATATATGTTGTTGTGTGAGCAAATCTATCTATAAAAACACGAATCTGGGTTATGCTTTGTTTCTATGAAGTGAAATTTGAAAGCAAATTCAAAAAAATTGTATGCTTGATATATTCAAAGTTATGTGGGTATGCATGTATGAGTACATGCATATTCACCCTATTAAAAGATATACAGACTTATGATAAGATTAAGATTAAATTCCTCTTCTTCTAATCCTTTTTAGAATTTGAGATTTAAACAAAAAGTTATTAGATTAACCAGATTTTAGTTTTAAAAATACTGTTAAGCATAGTTCATAAGTACTTTTAACCTGGAAGTATGAATTACAGTAAAATTTCAAAAGTATGACAAAAATTGACTTTAAAGATTTATTGTTTCACTTATGTAATCTGCTTTGAAATTAAAAGTTATGATTTTTAAGATCAACTTTATGATTTTTAAATCACTAATCGTTGAGGAATCTTATGTTGACCGGAGATGGGAATTTGGTCAAATTCTAGTGATCTACGGCAAACTGTAGGTCGTGATTCTTGGTGAAGCTAGCTGGAGCATCGGTGAACTTGAGAAAAATATGAATTTAATTTATAAAATGCTGTGGCGTTAGGAATTTGTCGATCTAGGGTTCGACGGTAGTTTTTGGCTGATGGGACTCTCGAAGAAACTGCGTTCTCGTTAGGGATTTTTGATCGATCGCAACCAGGGGGATGGGAAGGGGAAAGTCTGACGTTGCTTTAGTCAGAATGGCAGTGCTTCAGGGGGTCTGATCGCAGGCGTCGAGGCTGTTGTTTTCGATGGAGTCTGGTTCAGAAAGATGTCGACCTGCACAAATTCAATCTCGACTTCGTTATGTCGATCTAGGCGCTGGAATTGATCGTGGTGGTCGTAGTCGATGCTCTGGTAGTGGCAGCGGTGATCGAAACAGCTCTGATCACATGTGCACGTGCACGAATATCCTCATGTATCTGGTTTGTTTGGTAGTTTGGGGAAGAAAAGTGTGACTCGGGTAGAATGCGAGAAAAAGAGGAGTTGGCTCGGAGTCGATGTGGTGGGTGGAAACTCGAAGTAAGAAACCAGAGGGATACGGGTTGAACCCGAAGCAGGAGAGGAGCAGAAGTTTTAATCATGATTTAAAAGTTTTGAAATCTTAAAGTGGAATTTGTTTTAAAATCTTTTCTTAAATAAATTCTTTTCCTTTATCAATGTTTCTTGAACCTTTAATTAAGGAATTATTTGTCCGTTTAACTTAAGTTTGTTTAAAATAAACTTTAAGATATTTGAAAACTTAATTTTATAATTAAGTTATAATTAAAGGGTAAATGTTTTTTTTTCAATGTGATTAGGCAATTAATAAAGAGTTATCTTAAAGGAAATTAAGATTTTGATAATTAATGAAGTAATTAAAGTATAATTAATTAAATTAATTTTTGATTAAGAATTAATTGATTAATAGTTAAGGATTATAAATTAATTAATTAAGAGGTTAATTAATTTGTAATTAAGGATTGTTGATTAAATGATTAGAGATAATTAATTAATAATTAAAGATTAATTCTTTAAAGTAATTAATTAGAGAATAAATTAATTAATTAAGATTAATTAATGTAAGTAACTAAAGTTGATTAATTACTTAAAGATAATTACTTTATGAAAGTAATTAAGGAAAGTAATTAAGGATTAATTACTTTGATAATTAATTAGGGTTTAATTAATTAATTAATGTGATAAATAAATGAAGGTGATTAATTAATAAATAATTAGTGGGTAATTATTGAAGGTGATTAATAAAAGATAATTTCTTAAGTAATAGTAATTATGTTTAATTAAGACTAATTAATGAGGGTGGTTAATTAAAGATTAATTAATTAAAAAGGTTAATTAATTAATGAAGTAATTAGGGAATCATTAATTTATATAATTAATGAAATTAATCAAGGTTGATTAATAAAAGTGATTTATTAAAGTATGCTTAATTAATTGGAATTAATTGAGGATCGAGTGTAATTAATTATAGTTAATTAATTAATTAATTAATGAAAGTAAATGAAGGATCAATAATTAATGCAATTAATGAAAGTAATTAAAGGTTAATTACTATAAATGGTTAAGGATACTTAATTTGTGAAATTAATTTAAAGGCTAATTACTTGAATGTCATTAAAGGATAATTAATCAAGGGAGATTAATTAAGGAAGATCATTAAGAGATGATTAATTAATTTGTAATTAATTAATGATAGTAAGCAGGATTAAGATAATCCAAGTGATTTAAGGATAGTAATTAATTTAATTAAAGGTTAATTAAATTGATTTGGAGTTAATTAATTCGGCTTTTGAATGATTGGTTAATATTGAATGATTGATATTGGGTGATTGGTTGATACTGGATGATTTGGATATGATATCTATGATATGTGATATGTTGCTTTGTGAGATGAATGTTGATATGAATTATCTATTGTGATAATGTGATTTACCTATCTGTTTATATCATCCTGAATATAAGTTTAAATGTTTAAACCTTTAAACAACTTGGACCTAAAAGATACGTTTTGGATTTCGATGAGACCGGGATCGGGTTTCCATATTTGGATATCCGAAAACCACATCGATCCAAATTAACGATAGGTCGTGAATCTCAAGTGAAGTGAAGACTCGAGGTGCAAGAACTATATACCGTTATAACTCTGAGGGTGATTCCAAAATGAGTTTACGGAGATAGTACTTTCAGATTCGAGATGAAGATTCAGAGTGCAAGGGTTATTGTCGTTAACTCTAAGGGTGATTCCAATATGAGTGTAGCAAGATAGTGCCTTCGGTTTCGTTCGAACCTGGAATGTACTTTTATGGATTGAATGCTTTCAGAACATCGTCAGGAGGACGATGAGCATTCTAAGATAGATGTGTTTTATAAAGGTAATCGTAGCCTCAAGCCTCATCAACGGGGAATGGCTAAAACATGGGAGGTGCAGCAAGGCTTCGTGGGTAGCTCCCACTGAGAGCAAGATATATCCATGTCTAGAAGTTCCTTTTTATTCGGCTTAGTGTGTGGTTGGTCGCGCCAACTACGGGGTTGTCTTGTTCGGAATTATCCTTAGATGGTTCCGGCCTTGTGTATAGGGGATTGGGAGTAATCCTCGGTACGGTGATCTAGGCCCCGTACTGTGATGGGCGGTACCCCAGTAGCCCTGCCATTGTATGGAATCCAAACTCCAATAAGTGATAACGGACTTGATTGTATACCTATGTATGCTGGAATTTAATGAATGTAACAATTTCGGCTATGTGAATATTTATTTGAGAATCCTAGACCCTATTATAATATAACTGGATTTCCTATCAATGTTTTGGTTATCGTAAGGTAAAAACTTTTCCGTGTTTATGTGCGGGAAGTCTTACGAGATACCTTTTCTTTCAAAGGTTTTTCAAAGTTAAGTAATTTTAACCCGTTTACTCACACCAGACCCATGTCTGACCCAAGTGTTTATTTTCTGTTTTATTAAACTCTTGGGTACTCAATTTTGTATTGAGTAGTCGAATGATTCAGGTTAGCTTTGACGAATTCTGGAGGAGATTTGGAGCAGGTGGCTTCAGCGTGTAGATATATTATGGTTCCGCTGTGTTAGTATTGTGTCTGTATTGTATTAATGTATTGGAATTGTATGATAGACAGGTGTTTATAACTGTCTAATTTGAGATGTATAAGTTGTGTAACTCTGATGTATATGATACTATGAAATGTTTTATGTGATATATTATATTTCATTCGTTCCGCTGTGAGATTCTGATATTGTTGTTGTTTCTTCTTTTCTATCTTTTCTTCTTTTATCCCTTTCTTTCTTAAATCATGATGCGTCTTTCTGGGCTAAAAAAGTCGGTTCGTGACAGTTTTAAAAATGGTTGCCTATGTTTATGTGTATGGATGCATGAATATATATGATGTGCTGTGAATATGTCTGGATGTATGCTTGGAAAATGATGTTCATCTCCCTGTTTAAACCTAGTGAGTAAATCATTAAATTTAAAAACAGTTTTAAAAATTCTGGGTTACATTCTAATGTATGTGTGAAAATCTTGATTTTGATATAAATGTTTGAATGGGAATGTATGTTATATATACATGAATAAAATGTATGTGTATCTGTCTAATATTGCTTCTCTGTTGTTCACAGTATCAAAGAACAACATCTTAAATACATATCATCCTATCTAAATCGATTCAAGCAGGGTTTTCTAAAAGGAAATTGTCTGCAACAATGAAATATCAATTTTAAATTTTGTTACAGTGAATTTTATTTAAGGAAATGTTCTGCGATTGGCAATTATAGACAAATAAATCAAATTCAATAAAACCAATGTTTGAAATTCACTGTTTTGATTTTACAACCGGCTTCGATCTTGCAAAATAAGAATTTTAATATAGAAATCTGGATTTTTAAGTTTGTGTGTTTGGGAAATTTCTGAGTTGATCAGAAATGGTATTTTAGACGATTGCCGTTGAACGGCGTTTGTCACGACCCGACTTCCTATGCCCAGAAAGTCACATCATTTTGAAGAAAGAAAGGGGTAGAAAATAGAAAAGAAGAGAAGAAAGAAAGAAACAACAACAACGATCTCACAGCGGAACGAATAAATTATATTAATAACATAAACTATTACATAGTATACAACAATTATCAGAGTTTACACAACTATACAACACATACTAGACAGTTATAAACATCTGTCTAGACATTACAACTCAATACACTACAAAGATACAGACACAGCGGAACTACTATATATATCTACAACGCTGAAGCCTCCTGCTCCATTGATCCTCCACAATTCGTCAAAGCTAAATCTGAATCCCTTGGCTACTCGTAAAAATTTGAGTACCCAAGAGTTTATAAAACAGAAATAAACAACTTGGGTCAGACATGGGTCTGGTGTGAGTAACAGGTTAAACTTGCTTAACTTCAAAACCTTTAGAAAGAAAAGGTATCACGTAAGACTCCCCCACAAATAAACATGGGTAAGTTTTTACCTTACGCTAACCAAAACATTTGATAGGAAATCTGATTTTATTATAATAGGGTCTAGGGTTTTCAAGTAAAATATAGAAATAGCTGAAATGCTTACATCTCACATTCCAACATAATTGGGCACAACTAATACGTACGGCACTTATTGGAGTTTGGATTCCATACAATGGCAGGGCTACTGGGGTACCGCCCGTCACAGTACGTGGCCTAGATCACCGTACCGAGGAGTACGCCCGCTCCCCTGCAACACAAAGCCGGAACCATCCCTTACTGGATAATCCCGAACAAGACAATCCCGTAGTTGGCGCGACCAACCACACACTAAGCCGAATAAAAGAAAAGGGACCTCTAGACAGGGATCTATCTTGCTCTCAGTGGGTGCTACCCACGAAACTTTGCTGCACCTCCCCTGTTTTAGCCATTCCCGGTTGATGAGGCTTGAGGTTACGATTACCTTTAATCAGAACATATCACTTAGAATGCTCATCGTCCGCCTGACGATGTGCTGAAAGCATTCAATCCATACAAGTTCGTTCCGGGTTCGAACGAAACCGAAGGCATTATCTCGTTACACTCGTTTTGGAACCACCCTCAGAGTTAAAGACAATAACCCTTGCACTCTGAATCTTCATCTTCACTTGAGATTCATGACCTATCGTTAATTTGGATCGATGTGGTATTCGGGTCTCCAGACCTGGAATCCCGGTATACGGAAACCCGATCCCGGTCTCATCGAAATCCAAAACGTATCTTTTAAAGGCCAAGTTGTTTTAAGGTTAAAACAATTCAATTCTTATCTATACTACACACAGATAGATAATTCACAGATTCACAATAGATAATCAACATTATCATTTTAAGCAGATAATCCATATCATCATCATTATGCAACCAAAGCATCCAAATCATACAGTATCAATTATCTCATATCTGAGATCTCAAACCATTCAAGGTAAACAATATCATCCATTCATAAGCAATGATTTATTAATCACCATCTATAGTTAATTTAAAATGAATTAAATTAAATACTTCATCTCTAATTAATTTAAAGTAAATTAAATTAATTACTTCCATCATTATTAATCTTGCTTAAATCACTATTAATTAATTATCACTTAATTAATCAACCATTATCCAATTATTTAATTAATCATCCTTGATTAATTAACATTTAATTCCATTCAAGTAATTAGCATTTAAATTAGTTTCACAAATTAATTACTCTTAACCACTTATAGTAATTAACCTTTAATTACTTCATTTATTAATTAACTTTAATTAATTACATTACTTCTTAATTAATTACATTAATTAATCACTTCATTTATTAATTATTCCTTAATTAATCAATTCTTTAATTACCTCATTAATTATATTAATTAATGATCCTTAATTACATTTTATCATTAATTACTTTATTTAAATTAATTACATTAAGTAATTAATCTTTAATTAAACCATAATTATTAATCACTATTGATTAATCACATTCAGTAATTAACTACCCTTAATTACTTCTTTAAATAAATTAATTATTCCTTAATTAATTTCTTAATTAATCCCTTGGTTAATTCCATTAAGTAATTAACTACCCTTAATTACTCCATTAATTACATCAGTAATTATCCATTAATTACTTGCCTAAGTAATTATATTTCATTAAATTACATTAAGTAATTATACTTCACAAATCATTAAGTGATTATCTTAAATTAATTAATCTTAATTAATTAACTTAACTAATCAAATTAATCTCAATTAATTACAATGAGTAATTAATTTCTTAATTACTTCCATTAAGTAATTATATTTAAACAATTTTCACAAATGATTAACCTTAATTAATTAATCTATTTAATTATCAAAATTAAATCACATTACTTATTAAACCCAAGTTAATGATCTACATTAACTATTAACTATTCTTTAATTATTCTTCTTAAATAATTAAACTTTATTTAACCATTATTAATTACAAATTAATTAATTCAAATTACCAATAAATTAATCTTTAATTTACTTAATTAATTAAGTACCTAACAATGACTTCAATTCATCCTTAATTACTTGATTAATTTATTACTAACCATTAATTAATAACCTTAACTTATTCTAATTAATGATCCTTAATTCCAAATTAATTAACCTTTAATTAATTTAATTAAACCTTAATTAATCAATTTTAACCCATAATTACTAAATTTATTAACCCAATCATTAATTAATTAAATTGATTAATTATCCTTTAATTTCCTTAATAACTTATTTTATCCATATTATTAAATCTTAATTATCTTTAAGATAACACTTTATTCTTATTAATGATTAAAATATCATTAATAAAGCATTCAAAACAATTTACCTTTAATTTACTTTTAAATTTCATTTTAAATTTAAGATTTAAAATGAAGACAAATTTAACTTCAACAAAGTTTTAAAACTATTTAAATCCTTTTAAATCACATGTTAAAGAAATATTTACTTAATTAAAGAAATTTAAGACTAAATTCATCTTAAATTCAAATCAATTAAAAATACTCTTTAAATTGTTTAAAACACTTTAAATTTAAAAACTTCTTTTTATTTCAAAAATTGAAATGCATATTAACTTTGATTCCAGATTAATCTTTAGATTTAGAATCCTATTTACAATTTAAAACTTCATTTTTAAAATTCAAACTACTTAACCCTTTTTTAAAATAGTTAAATCAATTCAAATTTTAAATACTTTATCTTATTTAAAACTGAGATTTTAACTTAAACTCCAGATTTTAAAAACTAGATTTAAAACTTATTTTTAAACTTTACTTTTTCATTTAAACTTAGCTTTTAAATTTTATTTTAAAATTTAAAAACTGGAAAAAAAAAGTCTCTGTTAAAACCTGTTACAGATAATTTACCGAGACACTCCCTCAAAACCACGAGAGTTACTTCGAGTCTCCACCCAAAATTCACGAGTCTCCTTCGAGTCATCTCCCAACCCAAAACTCTGACATGTACACTGCCGTGCACATGCACAACCCAACGCGGCGACTCCGATCATCTTTGATGATCTCTCCTCATCGGCGATCACATTCATATCCAAAATCGATCAACCAAAACACCAATACGAGCTCGAAATCGGATCGAGCATTCAAACGAAACCTGGAACAGAAAGTCTCAAACCACCAAAGCCTGGAATCCAACATCGTTCTCGAGATTCCGATCATCAGATCACCTGAAAATCGAACAGAGCCTTCGCCAACGTCCCCGCTTTCATCTCCCTAAGTCCTGTAGAACTCGATTCAACATAGGAGCCGTGACGATCAACATACCAAATCTACCCAAACTAGGGCTACAGACTTCAATCCTCCACCGCAACCATCACAATGATCTGAACTTCTTTCTGCTAATTTTCCCTAACTCCCCAATCATTCTTGCCTCACCACAGAAATTTACAACATTCCAGATCCTCGAGATCACCCGATCTACCCAACGGTACAAAAACAGTGCAAACCAGAAATGCACTTACATTTCTAATCTAAAAATTGTTATTTTGGTTTTTAAAAACATGATTTAGTTTAAGGATTTGATTCATAACCTTAGATCCTTGAATTACTTAATTTAAATTTTGACTTAGCTGAAGTATTCCAATACTTATGGTTGCCAGAGCCAAATAACATTATTTTGACTTAATTAAAAATTCTAAACTAAAGTTTGAAATGAAACAAACAACTTTTGTTTTAATCTTAAATCCTAATGAAGATTGAATCAAGTGATAATGTAATATTTGCCAAATTCTTAATTATAAAAGAAAACAAGAACAGATAAGAGCAGATATACATCAAACACAGATATATGCATTCATATACACACATAAGATTCTCCAATATATAGACATGCAAAGCATACTTATTTCAGAAATCAACATGCAGATAAATCATCAATACTTATGTTTTTAAAAATGATTGTTACTCACAGATTTGAGGAAGAACAGAGCCTCTGGTTTAAAAGCTTTGTTAATTTCTTTGGAAACAGCCTTGAAAATTTTAGTTGCATCTTTGTTTTGATTTTAAAACTTGCATGCTTTTGCTCTAGTTTAAACTTTATACTTGATTTGAAGATGCAAGCTACAGATATGCTTGAACAGAAACTACTCGATTCCAGGCTTTTGATTTTGGTCTTGGAAAATGATTTACAGGTTCTGATTTGAATTTTGTTTTTGAAAATAAGTTTACAGGTTGAAGAATTTGATCTGGTTTTGAGGAGTTGATTTCCGATTGAAGAAAATGCAATGGCTTTTGATTTACTTCAGATTTGAGGAGGATTACTGATTTGGTTTTTGAAGAGTTGTTTACAGATTTTGGTTTTGAAGTCGTATAGATTTTTCTTTGAGAAATTATATTCAGTTTTCTTTGTTTTGAAAGGAGATTAGAAAAGAAAAGGTAATTGCAAGATGTATGTTTATATAAACTGAAATTATCTAAAAATAAAAATAAAAGAAAAATAAAATTAAATGACACTTGTCATTTTGAGTTTATCTTTTATTTACACATGTTAAGACAAGGCTTTAGGAAAATGACACTTGTCCTTTAAGTAATTTTTACATATTTATATTTATTTTTAAATGTAAATAAAATGCCTTTTTTTTTATTATTTAAATACTTATCTATATATATAAATCACTTTTTAAAGAAACAAACTAATTATATTTATAAATAAAAGTTATACAAATATTCTAAATCCAAATCAATTTAAATATTTATTCTTTTGAATTTCAAAACTTTAAATTCAAATTCAATTTAAATTAAATCCTAAGATTCAATTTAAAAATTCAAGTTATATATATATACAACTACTCATTCAATTTAAAAATAACAATTCTATATTCTTTAAAAATCCATTCATATTTATAAAAATAATACATTATACTTATTTAATTAGATTATTAAATTAAATTCAAATTTTATCATCAAAGATCATAAATATCAATTTAATTATTTAACAGATTATTAAATTGATATTGTTAAAATTTCCGGGATATCACAGCGTTGAAGTTTGAGATGAGGTTCGGTTTGGAGGAGGCCGTAGTTTAGTAGAATGAGGGAAAAATACAATTGTATTTTATATGGGGCCATGGTGGCCGGAGTGTGGTGAAATAGGGTTTTGGAGGAGGTTCTGTCGAGTGTAGTGGCGAAGTGATCTCGACTAAATCAAGGCGTCATGTTCGATCGCGAGTGGGGGAAAGATTGCGTGGGTCGATGACGAGACTGATGACAGAAGGATGTGGGTTCCAACCACCGTGATCGTCATGGCGATCTAGTTTTTGCCATTGTGGTTTGGGTCTGGGTTGTTCGAGTGGGTCGATTTCGTGTAGCGATGAAATCATGGTGTCTGGGTGGCCGTGGTGGATGACGTGGTCGTAGGTGATGTGTTGAGGCAAGTTTAGAGGGTCGGAGCGCCGCAGCTCATCGGTGTACGTGCACGATGCACGTAGTGTATCAGGCGATTGTTTTGGTTTGGTGTCAGGACCCGTAAATCCGTACTCCTTGATTAAACACTAATCTCCATTGATTAACTCAAGGGGCATGGAAATACGAACCCTGAGGGGTTTTAAGAACAAGAAAAGGGAGAAGAAGAAGAAAAATAGAAAAAAAAGAACAACATAACAACATCAGAACAGAAAACAATATCAGAATCTTACACATCGCAGCGGAAAAATATATAATAGATAATCACTAGTCTTTTAAAACAAAGAACTATATCAGTTTATTCATACATCAATCAGAGTCGATATACAACAATGGACAGTTATATAAACTTGTCCTCATACAGAGTACACATCGGAATAAATAAATAAGTACGGATGATACGTTACGCCATCCAGCTTGCTTCCAAAGCTCCAGAATATCCAGAATATCCTGATAACATAACTCTAGGCTGCCCGTGTGGAAATTTGTGGGCACCCAGAGTTTAGAAGGGAAACAATAAACTCCGAGTCAGTCATGGTGACTGGTGTGAGATCGTAAAACAGTTATTTTTCACAAAGAAAATAAACCAGATTCGCAATGCTTTTGGAAAATGAAACTACCATAAGACCTCCTGCCACACACACAATGCAAACGCAGAATTGGAGGAGATTTCTTCTTATGATAGTCAAAGATGCTTACTACGCAAAATCAAATCATTTTTGATATTATTATTAGTGCATAGTGTAGAAAACATTTCGAAAGTAGAATATAAATCTTAGCCAGCATAGACATTTCGAACTATGCCTACTATAGCTACCATCCAAACAGTGGGGCGCCACCATAAGTGAATGATAGGTTCTACAACTAAAACCGTACAAGTCACGTATTGTTTCTTTGGATTTCCAACAAATGGTCAGGCCAAGGAACTTCCTATGCCACGAAGGAACGCCTTTGGAATGACGTCCCGAGAACCTAACCAGATCTCTGCCAACACAAGGCCGGGTTACCTCTGCAAAAATAGGTAACTACT
The DNA here is from genome assembly GCA_030737815.1 of Allium fistulosum. Taxonomy (NCBI): domain Eukaryota; kingdom Viridiplantae; phylum Streptophyta; class Magnoliopsida; order Asparagales; family Amaryllidaceae; genus Allium; species Allium fistulosum. The sequence continues at coordinate 1,018,094,913 of CM060901.1, read as the reverse complement.
AACACGCGTATGCCATCCCCCGATCGTAACCGATCTTCCCGAGGATCCCCGATTCGCAACAAACCACATAATAAGCAGTATCAAAATAGGTTAAGTATCTGGGCTCCATACTATGATACCACCTCTATCCAGAAGGAATGACATACACTAAGGGGCGCTACTCCCTAGAACCTTGCTGCATTCTTCCTGTTTTGACCATTTCCGGGGTGTGAGGCTCGACGAAGTCTCGTCCACAAAGCTACGCTTCCTACAAAGCCATGCTTCGGGTCAAACAAATGATCAACCTATGATCACAAAGATATAAGATCAAACAAATGATCATATCGCAAATGATCAAACACTGATCATTCCACAGCAACACTCAACATGCCACGTTACCAAATTGGGAATATATCGCTGATAAATTTCAACTACATAACCTCTGAGCTCGTACGTCTCAGAGAAGGGTGTTAAGCTAAGAGAATAAATTCTCCGCCACCAACAGAAATGTATTTGAAAGAAATCAGCTTTATATCTCAAATTGTAACGTCAGACACACAATCCATACAAGTCTGTTCCGGGATCGAACAGAACCGAAGGCACTTCTCACGAAGCCCTTGCACATCCGGATAATTTTCTAATCACGTCCGGACTTCCCGTCACTAAGGGTGATAAAACCTCTAAATCAGAGATCCGCCGATGTAGAGTAACTCGACGGTAATCCTTCCGTTTTCAAAAATATCCGGTCTTCAACACCGGTCATCAAATGCAATCCATAACGACGTATCACATATTCGGAATGGGTTATACGACCCCATGGTCCTTTCCCGGCTATTCAAAAAATAAGTGTGGCATTCAAATTCATCAAATTCACAACAAATACCCATTCAAGGTAATTATTGATAGTCGGTTATTTAACTATCAATAAAGATGCGCAACATCATCAGATTCCAAATAATTTTCCAAATTATTTTATCTTCAAAAATATCTTTACTAGATATAGAATTTCCACACTTCAAAAATAAATCAACGTTTATTTATTTTTAAAACGAATTCCCATTTCTTTTATAAATTCCATAGTGAATTTATATTTTCAAATATCTACTGATATACGATTTTCAATTGATTTCAAATATTCGTTTTCAATTTATCTTTACAAAGATAAATTCTCAAAATGTTCATTTCATATTGGAAAAGCAATTCCATACTTATTAAAATAAGTATTTCACAAATCTATTTATTTTCAACGTTTGAAAATATTCGATATACTTAAATCAAAATTAAGTATATATTCATTCTTTAAGGAAATCATTTATTATGACAACATCTATTTGAGTCAAAACGAATGTTACGTAAAACATCGTTACGACGACTTAAAATCAATAGTATAGGGATTCGGAATTAAGATAGATATATAAATCCCAATACTAGATAAAAATATTTCCTTTCGGAAATCATTTACTATAACAACAGTGTTATAGTCCACCATTTCCTTATATTTTCGAAAACGTCTATTTCAACAATGAATGTTGAAATCTATGATTTCGATATTTAACACATTTTAAAACATCGTTAAAACAATTAACTTCATTTTTAAATGTGACTTCTCCAGAACATATCCATTTTACTTAACGATATATTCACCATCCAAAATCGTGAATATACTTCACTAATTACATTTCACTATTTTCTACACATTTTATTTCAAGAAAAATTCGCTATCCAAAATCGCGAATATATTTTCTTTAATAACCTTCTACATTTAATTTATCAAATTCAATTGATTTCGAATTTATAAACAACGTTTATAAATTCTATTTCTATTTTATAACAACTTTGATTTATAAATCTTCTTTATTAACAATTCGATTCATAACTCAAATCTTATACCAACAATCCATAATTATAAGTTAAATACTTATAATTCCTTTATTTTACAAAATCATTTCCATTTATAAGTTCACAATTTATAAATTTCATTTATTTATAAATTCTTAAAAATTCATTTTAACGCTTATAAAAACTCGTTTTATAATACCAACATTTTAAAGTTATAAATATCAATCTTGTACATCTTTTACATACATCGTTTTTAATAATTCAAAAATTCCAATTAAAACCCTTTTTGTTTATAAATTTCTTAACTATATATTTCAAAAGAAATTACCTTTCGGTTATAATTCACAAATCTTAACTTTTATAACTTTAAAGTTTGAACGTTTATTTATTAATTCAAAAATTAAATAAAACGTTTACTTCCAAAAATCACTTTAAAATCCTTTTAAAGTAAAAGTCGTTATTTTTAAACTTCAAAACTGAATCCGATGATGCAACAACACCAATTAGTCAATCACAACAACAAACATCATATATCAATATGATAACAGAATATACATCAATATCTGTAAATAAATAAATACTGGTGAGGAATCCAGTTGGATCCCTCCAACCTGTTTCCCTGCATCCACAGATGTTAGCACAATACCAATTCCACTTCGAGGTGGAATATCGCGGTATATGGGTTTTATAAAAATCATCCGCTTACTAACGGCACAATAGGGTCTCATCCGCTATACGAGGCGGGAAATCAATCAATCCAATATATACATATGCCAATATGTATATATTACTATATATATAGATATATCCTACTATATCTAATATCATATCCAAACAGTCAATCAATCAAATCAATAACTGTATAATAAATTTTTTCCTCGAGTGAGAAAATCTCACCTTAGCTTTTAAATTTGCGATCCATTTCCAATCCAGTTTGTTTCTCGATTTTATAGACCTTGTATAACCAATTATACAATTCTATTAATATCCGAACAAATCGAATAATTTAAATTCCTATTGGATAATTTTAATTAACCAATGTTTTTAAATTTCAAAATTTAAAATCTGATTTTATATAAACTCTTCGATCATTTAAAATCCCTATATATTTCAATCATCATAAACAAAAATAATTTTCCTGACCAGACTATACATTTTATTACAGGATGTTTATATATATTTACTGTAAAGAACAGTAGTAATCTATTTTACTGAAATCATTTTATTTTCTGTTTTCCCAAAAATGCCTACACAAAAATATACAAGAGTGTTTATGTGTGTATATACATAGATAATATATAAATTTATGTTCAATTTTAAATTGAATTTGATAAATTGTAAATACCTTACTGCTGAAATTTCCGAACTCGAGCCTCCCAACAATAATCAGACTTTCACCCACACGAACGAGCTTATCGCCTGATCCCACCTCAGCTCAAATTCGAGCTTCGCGTCGCCTCTCTTCGCCATCACGTGCTCGCATGCACGAGCCATCATAGCCCCAAATCGCGATTTCCACCACGCCGTCACTGGCACCTTCGCCGCTTCGAAATCCATCCCGGTATCGCAACATTGCCTCGTAGGAACTGCCGAGTAAACCCAAATCCTAGAATCTCGAAAATGTCGCAGCACCCTCCCCTGATCCACGCGAGCTTGATCTGCTTCGTTTGCCAAAGCCCACTCGAGAATCGCCTCCTACACGCTCGCACGATGCTTCCCCGATCGCACTTCCTTCGAACACGAGTTCCCCTTCTTCTCGTTTTTTTTTATTAACTGTTGTTCGTTTTGAATTTGAGAGGGGCTTCGGCTATTAATGATTTTGCTGAACGAAGATTTCGTTTTGAATCTGAGGAGGGGAGAGGAACATTTTAAAACTGAACGAGTATGGGTTGCATGATTTTTTTATCGTGATTCTCGGCGTGTTGAAAGGAACGAAAAAGCAACTGATGTGACAAAATTCAAATTTAAAATTTCAATCGAATTTGATTTAAATTTTGACGCGTTTATACGTCGTACGCTCGCATAACAACTCCGAAAAATACGAAATTTGAAACCCGACAATATTTCAATATTACGGACCCAATAAAACTGGTTTCGTCGAATTCCGAGACTGTGCCCCGGAACACTATTTTTTTAAATTCAATTTAAACGATTAAATTTCAAAACTGAACAAACCATTTTCAAATTCGATTCTGAAGCTTCTATTATCTTCGGTAATATCAATACGAATTTTAAAAGCTTTCGAAATATTTTTCTTCAACTTTAAAATTGAAGATTCAAATTTTTATTCGACTATCAACAGATTAAATTTTATAATTTAATCGCCAATTTAAAAGTTATATTGAGGATTCAAATTAAATTATCGTTCAAATATTTAAAATAAATTAAATATTTTCAATTTAATTTGTTCAAAATTCTGGGTTGTTACAAACTTCCCTCCTTAAAAGAATTTCATCTTGAAATTTACAAGTCAAGAAAAATGATCCCTAACTCGTCTACTATTTTTTCACATCTAATAGTTTTATCAAATTTTCAAAACAAATCTTTCTACTAAAGATTCGTTATTAATTTAACTAAATTTCTAACTTCAATTATAGTTTCCCAAACAACATTGTTTAACCTCTTAATTCAAATTCATATCAAAATTCAAATTTTAACTTTCAAAATTTTCTCAAAAATTTTCTAACACTCGAGATTTTTGAAAAATTTCGCCAGCGTCTCCTTTGCGCAGCTAACACGGTACGACTACAAAACGTCCCTGCGGACTCTCAAATTTCAAAAGAAAAAGGAAAGCCAAGCGACTAGACAAGAAAATCATCAAATCTCATATTGAAATTCAAATACTTACCTTTTGTCGAGCAATTCAAATTTATCTTTGAAATCAATTTTTCCAATTCCTTTATAACACCTGTATATCCTACTAGCCATAATATCTAGTTACAATATTCAAACCATTTTGCCAATTCCATTACAAATATCCTATATAAACTTCTTATACATTTTTACTTCACTATTGAAGTTGCATATCTATTTTCATTCAATTTTACATTTCAAATTCCTTTGAATTCAATTTTATCTTCTATTCTGAATATTGAATTTATCAATCATCTTTAGTTCATAACTGCACTATTTTAGATTAGTTCCAATTACTAATTCATCACAAATTCTAATTCACTTATTCAAATTTGTTTTCAACATACAGTTTCAATTCCAGTTTTATCTTCATTCAATCATCAACTTAGTAATATTTCGTAAATATTTTTATATGGTATTCTAGAGTCTTTTCGACCTTTTCAAAACCATTTTGAAAACAATTCAAATTTCCTTTGAATTTCCTAAAACAAAATCCAAATTTTCAAAACAACCTTCAGTTAAAACAATTTGGCAGCAATTCCTCTTTTGGAAACCCGAAAATGAACATCGATGATGCTGCAGTCATTACCGAAGTTATTTTCCAGCGACCGAAAAGAGTTTAGAGCTTTTCATTCCTTCAAAATACTTTTCAAAACCTTTGAAATTCATTTTTAAATCAAAAAGGAATTTAAACTTTCCAAATCACCAAAATTTTCAATTTCTTTTCAAAACTTTCCCAAAAACTTCTCTGGAATTCCGTTTCATTTATAAATTCATTTACAATTAACAAATCCCATTCGTATATGAATTTATTTCTTAACTTTGGAGTTATGATTTCAATTTCTTATTGAATTTCATATAATAATGATAACATTTCAATATTATCACTTTCCTAACAACCATGCAACCATATATCATAATAATTCACAGAAAATCATTTCTTTTATATACAAAATAGCTTTGGGCAAAATTATTTCATTCACCCTATTTAAAACAATACTGTGTCGGTTTATCTTGTTTAAGAGTTTAGAAACCCCTATCGATTACAGTTAGCTAGACTGCACCGACCAGAATCTATAAACAATCAACCGATAAGTCAACACAATACAAAACAATTTCATATTCACTAACAAATACGCGCTCATATCTATTATTACACTCACACTCATTCTAGAGTACTACTGACTCTATCTCTAATGAGTAACACCCAACAGAGCAGGGTTGTCGCTTAACCATATTCTCTGATACCACGCTGTCAGGACCCGTAAATCCGTACTCCTTGATTAAACACTAATCTCCACTGATTAACTCAAGGGGCATGGAAATACGAACCCTGAGGGGTTTTAAGAACAAGAAAAGGGAGAAGAAGAAGAAAAATAGAAGAAAAAGAACAACAGAACAACATCAGAACAGAAAACAATATCAGAATCTTACACATCGCAGCGGAACAATATATAATAGATAATCACTAGTCTTTTAAAACAAAGAACTATATCAGTTTATTCATACATCAATCAGAGTCGATATACAACAATGTACAGTTATATAAACTTGTCCTCATACAGAGTACACAGCGGAATAAATAAATAAGTACGGATGATACGTTACGCCATCCAGCTTGCTTCCAAAGCTCCAGAATATCCAGAATATCCTAATAACATAACTCTAGGCTGCCCGTGTGGAAATTTGTTGGCACCCAGAGTTTAGAAGGGAAATAATAAACTCCGAGTCAGTCATGGTGACTGGTGTGAGATCGTAAAACAGTTATTTTTCACAAAGAAAATAAACCAGATTCGCAATGCTTTTGGAAAATGAAACTACCATAAGACCTCCTGCCACACACACAATGCAAATGCAGAATTGGAGGAGATTTCTTCTTATGATAGTCAAAGATGCTTACTACGCAAAATCAAATCATTTTTGATATTATTATTAGTGCATAGTGTAGAAATTATTTCGAAAGTAGAATATAAATCATAGCCAGCATAGACATTTCGAACTATGCCTACTATAGCTACCATCCAAATAGTGGGGCGCCACCATAAGTGAATGATAGGTTCTACAACTAAAACCGTACAAGTCACGTATTGTTTCTTTGGATTTCCAACAAATGGTCAGGCCAAGGAACCTCCTATGCCACGAAGGAACGCCTCTGGAATGACGTCCCGAGAACCTAACCGGATCTCTGCCAACACAAGGCCGGGTTACCTCTGCAAAAATAGGTAACTACTGACACGCGTATGCCATCCCCCGATCGTAACCGATCTTCCCGAGGATCCCAGATTCGCAACAAACCACATAATAAGCAGTATCAACATAGGTTAAGTATCTGGGCTCCATACCATGATACCACCTCTATCCAGAAGGAATGACATACACTAAGGGGCGCTACTCCCTAGAACCTTGCTGCATTCTTCCTGTTTTGACCATTTCCGGGGTGTGAGGCTCGACGAAGTCTCGTCCACAAAGCTACGCTTCCTACAAAGCCATGCTTCGGGTTAAACAAATGATCAACCTATGATCACAAAGATATAAGATCAAACAAATGATCATATCGCAAATGATCAAACACTGATCATTCCACAGCAACACTCAACATGCCACGTTACCAAATTGGGAATATATCGCTGATAAATTTCAACTACATAACCTCTGAGCTCGTACGTCTCAGAGAAGGGTGTTAAGCTAAGAGAATAAATTCTCCGCCACCAACAGAAATGTATTTGAAAGAAATCAGCTTTATATCTCAAATTGTAACGTCAGACACACAATCCATACAAGTCTGTTCCGGGATCGAACAGAACCGAAGGCACTTCTCACGAAGCCCTTGCACATCCGGATAATTTTCTAATCACGTCCGGACTTCCCGTCACTAAGGGTGATAAAACCTCTAAATCGGAGATCAGCCGATGTAGAGTAACTCGATGGTAATTCTTCCGTTTTCAAAAATATCCGGTCTTCAACACCGGTCATCAAATGCAATCCATAACGACGTATCACATATTCGGAATGGGTTATACGACCCCATGGTCCTTTCCCGGCTAACCCGAATAGTGAGCGCTTATTCAAAAATAAGTGTGGCATTCAAATTCATCAAATTCACAACAAATACCCATTCAAGGTAATTATTGATAGTCGGTTATTTAACTATCAATAAAGATGCGCAACATCATCAGATTCCAAATAATTTTCCAAATAATTTTATCTTCAAAAATATCTTTACTAGATATAGAATTTCCACACTTCAAAAATAAATCAACGTTTATTTATTTTTAAAACGAAATCCCATTTCTTTTATAAATTCCATAGTGAATTTATATTTTCAAATATCTACTGATATATGATTTTCAATTGATTTCAAATATTCGTTTTCAATTTATCTTTACAAAGATAAATTCTCAAAACGTTCATTTCATATTGGAAAAGCAATTCCATACTTATTTAAAATAAGTATTTCACAAATCTATTTATTTTCAACGTTTGAAAATATTCGATATACTTAAATCAAAATTAAGTATATATTCATTCTTTAAGGAAATCATTTATTATGACAATATCTATTTGAGTCAAAACGAATGTTACGTAAAACATCGTTATGACGACTTAAAATCAATAGTATAGGGATTCGGAATTTAGATAGATATATAAATCCCAATACTAGATAAAAATATTTCCTTTCGGAAATCATTTACTATAACAATAGTGTTATAGTCCACCATTTCCTTATATTTTCGAAAACGTCTATTTCAACAATGAATGTTGAAATCTATGATTTCGATATTTAACACATTTTAAAACATCTTTAAAACAATTAACTTCATTTTTAAATGTGACTTCTCCAGAACATATCCATTTTACTTAACGATATATTCACTATCCAAAATCATGAATATACTTCACTAATTACATTTCACTATTTTCTACACATTTTATTTCAAGAAAAATTCGCTATCCAAAATCGCGAATATATTTTCTTTAATAACCTTCTACATTTAATTTATCAAATTCAATTGATTTCGAATTTATAAACAACGTTTATAAATTCTATTTCTATTTTATAACAACTTTGATTTATAAATCTTCTTTATTAACAATTCGATTCATAACTCAAATCTTATACCAACAATCCATAATTATAAGTTAAATACTTATAATTCCTTTATTTTACAAAATCATTTCCATTTATAAGTTCACAATTTATAAATTTCATTTATTTATAAATTCGTAAAAATCCATTTTAACGCTTATAAAAACTCATTTTATAATACCAACATTTTAAAGTTATAAATATCAATCTTGTACATCTTTTACATACATCGTTTTTAATAATTCAAAAATTCCAATTAAAACCCTTTTTTTTATAAATTTCTTAACTATTTATTTCAAAAGAAATTACCTTTCGGTTATAATTCACAAATCTTAACTTTTATAACTTTAAAGTTTGAACGTTTATTTATTAATTCAAAAATTAAATAAAACGTCTACTTCCAAAAATCACTTTAAAATCCTTTTAAAGTAAAAGTCGTTATTTTTAAAATTCAAAACTGAATCCGATGATGCAACAACACCAATTAGTCAATCACAACAACAAACATCATATATCAATATGATAACAGAATATACATCAATATCTGTAAAAAAATAAATACTGGTGAGGAATCCAGTTGGATCCCTCCAACCTGTTTCCCTGCATCCACAGATGTTAGCACAATACCAATTCCACTTCGAGGTGGAATATCGCGGTATATGGGTTTTATAAAAATCATCCGCTTACTAACGGCGCAATAGGGTCTCATCCGCTATACGAGGCGGGAAATCAACCAATCCAATATATACATATGTCAATATGTATATATTACTATATATATAGATATATCCTACTATATCTAATATCATATCCAAACAGTCAATCAATCAAATCAATAACTGTATAATAAATTTTTTCCTCGAGTGAGAAAATCTCACCTTAGCTTTTAAATTTGCGATCCATTTCCAATCCAGTTTGTTTCTCGATTTTATAGACCTTGTATAACCAATTATACAATTCTATTAATATCCGAACAAATCGAATAATTTAAATTCCTATTGGATAATTTTAATTAACCAATGTTTTTAAATTTCAAAATTTAAAATCTGATTTTATATAAACTCTTCGATCATTTAAAATCCCTATATTTTTCAATCATCATAAACAAAAATAATTTTCCTGACCAGACTATACATTTTATTACAAGATGTTTATATATATTTACTGTAAAGAACAGTAGTAATCTATTTTACTGAAATCATTTTATTTTCTATTTTCCCAAAAACGCCTACACAAAAATATACAAGAGTGTTTATGTGTGTATATACATAGATAATATATAAATTTATGTTCAATTTTAAATTGAATTTGATAAATTGTAAATACCTTACTGATGAAATTTCCGAACTCGAGCCTCCCAACAATAATCAGACTTTCGCCCACACGAACGAGCTTATCGCCTGATCCCACCTCAGCTCAAATTCGAGCTTCGCGTTGCCTCTCTTCGCCATCACGTGCTCGCATGCACGAGCCATCATAGCCCCAAATCGCAATTTCCACCACGCCGTCACTGGCACCTTCGCCGCTTCGAAATCCATCCCGGTATCGCGACTTTGCCTCGTAGGAACTGCCGAGTAAACCCAAATCCTAGAATCTCGAAAATGTCGCAGCATCCTCCCCTGATCCACGCGAGCTTGATCTGCTTCGTTCGCCAAAGCCCACTCGAGAATCGCCTCCTACGCGCTCGCACGATGCTTCCCCGATCGCACTTCCTTCGAACGCGATTTCCCCTTCTTCTCTTTTTTTTATTAACTGTTGTTCGTTTTGAATTTGAGAGGGGCTTCGGCCATTAATGATTTTGCTGAACGAAGATTTCTTTTTGAATCTGAGGAGGGGAGAGGAACATTTTAAAACTGAACGAGTATGGGTTGCACGATTTTTTTATCGTGATTCTCGGCGTGTTTAAACGAACGAAAAAGCAACTGATGTGACAAAATTCAAATTTAAAATTTCAATCGAATTCGATTTAAATTTTGACGCGTTTATACGTCGTACGCTCGCATAACAACTCCGAAAAATACGAAATTTGAAACCCGACAATATTTCAATATTACGGACCCAATGAAACTGGTTTCGTCGAATTCCGAGACTGTGCCCCGGAACACTATTTTTTTAAATTCAATTTAAACGATTAAATTTCAAAACTGAACAAACCATTTTCAAATTCGATTCTGAAGCTTCTATTATCTTCGGTAATATCAATACGAATTTTAAAAGCTTTCGAAAATTTTTTCTTCAACTTTAAAATTGAAGATTCAAATTTTTATTCGACTATCAACAGATTAAATTTTATAATTTAATCACCAATTTCAAAGTTATATTGGGGATTCAAATTAAATTATCGTTCAAATATTTAAAATAAATTAAATATTTTCAATTTAATTTGTTCAAAATTCTGGGTCGTTACATTTGGGAAGAAGCTTTATCTCGGGTTCGAATTCGTGTGTTCATGTGTTTTACTCGAAGTAGTGAGGACGAGGGGACTCTGAGTGCTTAGATCAAGTTTTAACATTTTAAAATTTAAACTAAGTTTTGGAAAGAAAGGGAAAGTTGGATTTTCTCGGGTATTTTTGGTGTTGGCTCGAGAGTTTGATTGGGTAGTTTGGCTTGACCTAGTGTTTTTAAGAATTAATTTAACAAAGTTCTAAAGAGAAATTTTTAAAAACAAGTTTTCAAAGCAAATTAATAAGTATGTTTGGTTAAAGGATAATTAATTTATTTAATTAATTCCTAAATGTTTTTCAAACGAAGTTAATAATGTACTTAATTAAAGTAATTAATTAAAGTTGTGATTAATTAGGAATAATTAATTAAATTAATTAAAGGATAATTACTTATTGTAATTAAGGGATAATTGATCAAGAAAGATTAATTAAGATAAATAAATAAGAGATGATTAATTAATTTGTAATTAAATTAACGATGAGAAAGGTGGATTAAGGTAATCCAAGTGATTAAAGGTTAGTAATTGATTTAAGTAGAGATTAATTAAATAAATTAAGAGTGAATCAACCTGTTATGGATGGTTGAAGGATATTGGATTGATTTTATCTCTAATGGGTGAAATGAGATGTGTTGTGATACGAATGGGTTAAACTGTAATAGTGTAGGTTACCATCTAAGTTGAACCGTTGTAAGATATTCTGAATATGAATTGTATTGTTTAAACTTAAACTTTTGGTTTAATAAATGACGTGGGATTCGAAGAGACCGGAGTCGGGTATTAGCTAATACCCGAAACCACTTCGATTCTTTGTAGATTTATATGTGAAATCAATAGGCTGGTATGGAATGATTTAAGTGAATTGGACCATTTAATCTAAGTTTTGGGAGCTTAGAAATCGATAGGTGAAATAAGTGATGTCTATAACAAATTGTGAATTTGTAAATTGATACGAGTTACCCCGGGATTTATGTAGTTTTATGCTGTTGTATTCCATGTTAGATGGGTTTACTCACGTTGGTTTCCAGCCTGACCCGGGTGTTACTTTGATGTAATGCTTGGGTTAGACCGATTATTACAGATTTTCAGGTAAGGACGATTCTGGAGCTCAGGAGACGAGCTGGATGGCAGGAACGTATGAAGTGTATTCCACTGTGATATATTGTAGTTAGTCTGGGACATGATGATTTGTATATGTCCAGTATTTGTGTATGTGTGTAACCCTAATGTATTAAAATGTAAATTGACAAGAAAGATTTCTTGTATAACTGTTATTATTTGATATTATATTTTGATCCACTGCGAATGTGTGATTCTGTGTTTTATTTTCTGTTTCTTCTTCTATCTCTTTCTTCTTTCCCTAACTATTTGGAATTTTCGGGATCGAAAATTTCAGGTCGTTACAGTTGGTATCAGAGCAAAGGTTAAGCGAGAACCTTGGCTCTGGTGGGTGTACTCATAAAGATAGGGTCAATAATACCCTAGAATGAGTTGAGTGTAATATATATATGAGAGAACGTACTTGTTATTTTCCTATATAAAGATTTTAAATGGTTTTAAAGGTAAATGATTTTATATATATAAAATATAACCAAACGGAAATTGTAACGACCCGCTATTTTGGACCATTCAAATCGACAATAAATCCACACATGTCTGACTTGAATAATTCAAAATATCAAATTGTTAATTTAAATTTGGCAAAACTCAGCATATGCAGTAAATAAATCAATCACAGAATCACAGACACAGAGTAATACAATAATACGCTGCGGAATAGATAAAATAGTAGTTCATGAAGCTACTATATAAACATCAGAGTTAGAAATAAAATACAACATAATATCTCAAATGTAGTGAAGTCTTCAGTACAACAGATGACTTCTCTGAACAAATCAACTAGAAGAGCTGAAAGCTGAGGCGAAAGTTGGATCTCCAAAGGAAGCTCCAAACTCCAAATGTGAGTCTTAAATGCTGTATTACTCGGTCTGACCCGAGCGTAAAGCAAAACACAAAACACTCGAGTCAGGATTAACATTCTTATATAAATAAATCCAACTCAAGTGAAATATCAAACGAAATACAAGTAACTTAAAGGATGTTGGGATAACCATCCTCTAAGGATCTTCAGAACTATCAACAAGGTAGAAATATACATTATAACACCGTGGTCATTTCAATTTAATTTATACTTCAAACCCAAATATCATTTTATTTCAAATATATCTATTTTACAAATAGTATATATATAGGTTAAATAATTCATAAAGTAAAGTATTTATAATTTCCTCAAGTCTCACAAATCGATTTAAATTAACTCAAATTCCAAATTCAAATTTATTCAAAGCTCAATTCATCAATTCAATTCAGTTCTAAAGATACCATTTAAATTTTCAATATATTTCAAAGCTTTAATATTCAACATTTTCAAAGTTCAATTTAACAGTTTCATATAGATCTTGATTTACTGTATTATTATTTAATCAGGGAATATTCACTTAATAAATTCAATATCATTTAACTAGCTTTAAATTTCATTTTCTACTAAATATTTCCTTAAATCTTTTTTTTAAACAAGGAATATTCATTAAATTATTTAAATCAAACTCTAGTTATAAATCATATCTTAATCCCAATTCCAATAAGTTTAAATTGGTTTAATTAAATAAAATTCTTTATTAAATTCAAATTATCTTCCCAACCTTAACTTATTCAAATTTTTACCAAAATCTATTTTGAAATATAAATTTTATGCTTAACATATTATTTGTATTAAATCCATCTTAATTAAATTAAATATCATTATTAAATCTATATATATCATTACCATTTATATATAAAATTTTAAAATCAACATTTGTTGAAACCAAATATTTCTTTCCAAAACCATAGAATTCGATTTCAAATATTTATATATATATGGACCAACGGTGTTTGTATATATATTTATCATATGGTTAAGTGATACAGATATTTATCATTTCAATCCGAAATTTAAATATATACGGGTAGATATCATTTCGACCCGTAATCCCAATTTCAATTCAAATGAAAATCGCTTGGGTTTATCATTTCAACCCATAACGATTTTCTCCTATTCTAAAGTCCGTTCGGGTATGTATCATTTCAACCCATAGTGAATTCTATACTAACAGGGAACTTGTAGAGTGATCACAGATAATATAAAATATAACAACGGGCATATATCATAAATATAAATAACAGATACTGGTGTCAGATGTCATAGGTGAACATATACACATATTAGTAATAACAGGCATATAAATACTAGATACTGGTGTCAGATGTCACAGGTGAACATATACAGATAATAGCATATATAACAATTTAATAACTACAGCATCATATTTCAATTGTCGTTTCAATTGAAATCAAATTTAATAAATACAAGAATGTTAATCGTGAGTGATTGCTCACCTTTCGAGGCTAAAGAGGATAGACAAAGAAATAGGCTACGGATTCAAGCACGATTTTCGAAGCAAAGCAAGATTGGCACGAATCCGACGGACAACTGATAAATTGGAAATCAAATCAAAAATTAGTTTTGATATAACAGAACAAAATGTATATTGTATTATTATTATTACTTTATAAAAATCAAGACAACAAACATTAGAATAGATATATATATATATATATATATATATATATATATATATGTGATTCAACTTATTATACTTAAAACAAATTAAGTCTCAAGATATAAATAACTTAGATAGACTTATATATACAAAATTTTAGTTTAAGGTCTATATATGTTTCAAAATTGGAATAACTGTATATGTATATAGTTTAAGATCAATAGTTAAAACAAATACACTATGCAGACAATGATATGTACATGCAGATCATAAACAAAACAAAATATCTTTATTATATACACATGTTTATAGAATAAATTTTTAAACATATACAAAAAACTATGTATAAATTTCAAAACAATATTGAATCCTAATATGTACGATATACAATTGAAAACTAAATACACATGTTTGTTATAAATTAAAAATCAATATTGTATGACATACTTTTAAAACAAAAATGCTGTAACATACATACACTACCGGTTATATACTATATCATAGCTTTATTGTATAAAAAAACATATCACAAATTATAATATTCAGCCTATAAATAAATATATAAACTATTATTATATGTATAACAGAAGCTATAGGTTTTCTTAAAAATATGCAAAAACTGCTTTTACATATATATTTCTTAGTATAATATAAAATACAATATATAACCACAACCGAAACTTATAACATGATAAAATATAATATAATACTTTATAAAACTTAACATATATATTGACCAAACATATAAAGTAGCTTGTGTATTATATACGAAATGTATATATATACAAAACAAATAAAACAATAGATGAAAAAAACCAGCCGACCCTATATATAAATAAACATATATATGTAAACCACTTATACGCATGCAACCTACAGTAACATATACCTTTATATATATATATAGACTAAGTATAATATTTCTTGAAACCTTCATATGCAGACTGTATGAACTTTATACTTTTAAAACTAACCCATATATATAACTACATCAGTATACAACTTCTTTATAATAATATATATTACTCTATTTCCTTTCTTTCACAGCAACTAATAGAATACATAACTTATTAGTCAAAATACCTACAATCTTACCTATGTACAAAACGATGGAAGACGAGGTGAAGGCCGGGTCTTGGCCGGAGAGGAGTCGGAGGTCGTAGAGGGTTGTCATGGCTGAGGGTGGTGGCAGAGGCCGGAGGGTGAGAGGAGAGGGAACAGGGTCGA
The DNA here is from genome assembly GCA_030737815.1 of Allium fistulosum. Taxonomy (NCBI): domain Eukaryota; kingdom Viridiplantae; phylum Streptophyta; class Magnoliopsida; order Asparagales; family Amaryllidaceae; genus Allium; species Allium fistulosum. The sequence continues at coordinate 1,018,078,883 of CM060901.1, read as the reverse complement.
TGGCCATGAGCAAGAGGGAGAGTCGCGAAGAGGGAAGGCTGTTCGATTGGATCCGGGCGTTGGTGGAAAGTCGAAGATGAAGCCGGAGTCAGTGGAAGGTGCGAGCACGGCCACGGAGGAGTGGGAGAGAGAACGTGCGGCTGAGGCTGTCGCGTGAGAGGTCGGGTGGGGAGATGAGGCGTTGGTTGGCAGTGGAGATGGTTGCCGAAGTCGGTTCAAGGTGGGCTTGCAACAGTGATTGAGTTGGAGTTCTTGAGGGGATGAGCATAGAAGAAGAAGGAAGAAAGGCTAGGGGAGAGAGAAGTGGAACTGGAGGAACGTGAAGGCTTCAGATCTGAAAGATAAAATAAGATAGGTAACCTGCTCGTATAAATTCCATTTAATATAAAGAGGAATACCAAAAGAAGATAAAGTTGGAAGTAATTGTTGTAGCAACTACCATACGTTGATTTAGCTGTACATTTAAAGCAATAAATTTTTGATTGTTTGGACAGCACGTCAAAATTTGAAACCGAGGGAAGAAATAAAGTCACAATTTGGTACCGCTACAACGAACATTTTAATGGTTTCCGTCGCGTACCGGACCTCGAAATACAGAAATAAATATACCACATAGATCAGCACGACGAGACGATCAAAACGGTACACAGATATTAGTGGCACGATCATCTGGTCAAAAGTCGATAATCGGTACCGAAAATGCTACTATTTTGCCAGAATTAAGATAAACGGAGCAATAGAAATCTAAATTTGACAAAACGAAGACTGGTGTTTGACTCAGCAGATGATTTAGAAATTTACTGTATAAAAATATTCAAGTTTGGAAAACATTTTCATCTCATCAAAAATTGACTGACTTAAATTGAAATAGAATTTCACAAGAAAATAAACTTAAATATTATCAGATGAAAATTTACCAGTTGCTATATTAAAATAGACGTATTCCAAATAATAAATTTTTAATTTCAAATTTTATTGTTTAAATTTCACAAAATTTCAATTAATTTAATAAATAAAATCACTAAAATTTATGGGTCGTTACACTCTCCCCCACTCAAAACTTTTCGTCCCCGAAAAGAAAGGAGGTAGAAGAATAGAAACAATCCAGAAAGAAAAATAGATTGAAGGTTAAGGTTAAACAATTAATTTGAGACTATATAAAATTTTACTTAAATTTGAAAACTTCATTTGCACTTCAATTGTCTTTAATACTTTAATATTTTTCAAACCCTTTTGCAAATTTCTTGCTTCCTTTATAAATGCCATTATGTTTAAATAACACCTCTATAAATATATGAAAAATATTTGAAAAACAATTATTTACGTTATTACATATTTTTACAAAGAAGCTATTAAAACATTTAAATCCATAATTCATAAATTTATTAAAAAAAAATTTCTCAAGATACTTTCAAATATTATTAATAAACAAATAATCATTTACTTTAAAAATGTTTTATTTAATTTATAACTTCTAAAATATTTATAACTTTAAAATTTCTATTAAACCATGTAGTATGTAAATAACAATATTTTAAAAGAATATAGTCAACAAGGAAAAGAAGGAGGATGTAACGACCCGTATTTTTACGGATCGAAAAGTTCGTTAAAATCTGGAGTTTTCAGCATTTTTATGTCGTTTCAGATTTTGGCAGTTTTTGTTAAGTCCTAAGTCGGTTTGGGCGAGTTAAGTAATGAGTCTGGGTCGAGTGGCCGACTTAAGGAGGTGACCGAGTTAAGAAAGATAAGTCATGATAGCTTAGGTCGTAGGGTGTTGGAGCGACCTAAGGTAGTGGACGACTTAAGGAAGTTAGTGACCTAAGAGTTTTGGTAAGTTAGGTGTTAGGTCGGCATGGCGAGTTAACGACCTAAGGAACTGACCGACTTAAGGAGATAGCGACTCAAGGGTAGGCAGACTTAGTAAGTGACCGATCTAGTAGAGTTAGCGACTTAGTGGTTACCGGGTTAGCATAATTAGGTCGGCAGCGACCTAAGGAAGCTGGGGTAATAGTTAGCGACCTAAGGAGTAAGTCGTAGACGACTTAGGGGTTTGGTCATGGGTTGTTAGGCCGCTAAGTATTAGGTCGCTAAGGGTTAAGTGAGTAGGTCGTATGTCTATTAAGTCGTATCCCAGTAAACTGTTAATTCATAGAAGGTGATTGAGTTGCTAAGTCGTAGGTCGACAGGCTCAGCAGTTAGGTAGTGGCACTGTTAGGTCGCATAAGTGTTAAGTCGCGCATATTAGTTAAGTCGTAGGTCGGCTTAGTAGATAGGTCGTATGCGCATGTGTTAGGCGGAGCAACTGTTAAGACGTAAGTTGTTAGGTCGGTGAAGGCTTAGGATGGTGGGGAGTCTTAGGTCGTAGGTCGGAGACGACCCAATTCCGAGTTACGACTTAGGGAAATTTCGCCTAAAAATAGAAGGGGGTTGGCTTCATTTTTGGGATCCGGATTTTGAAGCGACGAAGTGCTGCCATTTTGAGAGCTCGACTTCTCCACTTCTTCACTTCTTTTCTCCACTCTAATCTAGTGCTTCCTTTCATCCAAGTTGAAGATCAAATTGAAGATTCAAGAGCATAGATTGAAGATCTTCATCTTTTCAAGAGAGATTTCTTCGTTTGAAGCGGATTCGTGATAGATCAAGCTTGATCCATCGCTGTCCAGATCTGAAGCGTGTTGATTAGGGTTTGTTTTGGTGATTTGGTGAGTGGTGATTATCTCTCACACGGATCCAAAGGAGTAGATCGGATTGTTGGCTTGATTTGGTGTTAAAATAGTGATTTCTATGCATTTTTGTAAACCTAAGTGTAGATCCATGTAGATCCATTGTTCATGATGATTTGACAACCATTTTTGTATATGATTAACCAATGCAAGTTCATTCATCAAGTTGTAGAGATAATTCTCATGTTTTCATGCTTGTTAGACTTTCAACTCCTTAATTACGAAATTGCCATTATTGTTATAATTGTCCATTTTGCTTATATTTGAATGCTTGATTGTTTGGATTAATGTTTAATTTGACTGATTGCTATGAATTAGATGATTGATGGTTTGATTTAGACCAAAGACGATTCAAAAGCTAAGGGAAAGGCTCTTGAATTGGGAAAGCTGCTTGTGGCATATGTAGCGGGATGATGAAGCTCTTATGCGTAGATTTGATGATGTGATGTTGAGATGAGGCTTTGCGAGGATGTGATGAAGCGAGGCAATCATGTGATGAAGACTTGGTCTAATCCAGACGGGATCATTCCAAGCATGTTGATAACTCGGTGATATGATTCGAGTTGAGGATAATGAATGGATATGAGAATAGTGGTCGAGGAGGATGACTAGGAGGCTTGGATAGCATCGTTGTTGAAGGTTCTAGCATGCTCTAAGCAAGAGTATATTTTGGGCAGATTCGATAGTCCCAACGGCCAACTGTTGATGGTCGAGTACTTTGGGCAGATTCGATAGTCCTAGGCACGGGCTGCGACGACGTGCGGGAGTTATGTCTAGAACCGGGGTTTCCATTAGCCATTGACGGACGGCTTAAAGAATGTGCCGGTCATTCAATTAACGGTGATATCGAAGCAGTGATAACAGTGATAGCCAGAGTCATGGATGTTTGGTTGTATCGTCATTCGGACTCAAGAGCGGTATTTTCTGGGTGCTTATCTGATTTAGGCCTTGGTACTTGGAAAACATCGCCCTTGACTCGAGTGATAGTAGCTTTACTTTAAATTGTATGCTCTGCTATGTTTGCTTCTGCTTAGTGTGTATCTGGGGGCTATCACTGTAGAATGAGGTTAGAGTGGGAGGGTTGTATTCCTATTCCTTTTCCTTTATGCTCTTTTGGTATGTTGGTGGTTAATTTACTGCTCACTAAGACTGTTGTCTGACTCAAGGCTTTATGTTTTAATTCTTATTGCCTTGGGCTGTTCGTCCATTTTTGGGACGGGCAGACTATGTAGCAGGTGACAGGTGCTGTTCTCTTCTCGCGATGCTGATATCGAAGACGAGCTGGAGGGTTGCATATTATCTTCTTATTATATGTACTGGATGTTCCGCTGTTTTGTATTCTCTGAGTGTTATGTAGTGAGGCTTGATGTATTGGCTATTTGGATGCTTGTATTCAACTATTATGGAGGTTTATATGATGACATTTTGTTCTGTAAAGCTTCACTATACATATGTTCTATTGTATTTTGTCCATGCGCTGTGAGTATTACGATAGATTCTGTTGTTTTTAATCTACCTTGACAATCGTCCATGGTCGCTTGGCACACTTTACAGCGCACTATCTCTAGATTACGTGCGGGGGTCATGGGCGGTCGTCACATTTGGTATCAGAGCATTGGTTAATCGATTTTACCCAACGCTCACTGACGTAACTACGTATGAGAGACGTAATTGTATTTTGATGGATGATTACTATATATAATATAGTAGTTTAGCAGTAAGTTAGTCCTTTATGCAGTTGTTTCTCTAGATGTTCTGATCATTTCTTTTTATAGATATTGAGAATGAGTCGAAGAGGGAGACCAGCTGCTAGGGAAGGTCGTGCTACTGAGGGGACTGCTGATTATGCAGCCATGTTCGAAGCTATGATGACTTCGATCATGAGAAGGATACCAGTTCCGGGGGAAGCAGTAGATGTTGGAGTTCAAGTCCAAACTCCGAAACCAGTGGATTTTGCTAAGTTGTGCAAGGATTATACTGCTCTTGGAGGAAAGGTTTTCTTGGGAACAGAATCAACTATTGAGGTCCAGAGGTGGATAGATGCTTGTAGAAGGATCTTTGGTGATTTGGGAATTGAGGATGCAACTAAGAGGAAGTTGGCATCAAGGCAGCTTCAAGGGAGAGCCTCTGATTGGTGGAATTCTATTACCATCACTACTCCGGAGGAAGAGATTACTTGGGAGCAATTTCAAGTTAGGTTTGAAGCTAAGTTCATTTCTACATCTCAGAAGTCTATTCTGTTCAAGAGGTTTGTGGAGCTCAAGCAAGGTGGAAGATCTCTTCTTGAGTATGTTTCTGAGTTTGAAGCTTTGTCCAAGTATGCTCGGTCATATATTGAATCTACTTATCAGAAGAATGAGAAGTTTGTGACCGGCTTGGATAGTTATCTTGGGAGACAGTTAGTGGATCATTTGGACGATTCATTTGAGAAGCTTGTGGAGAAAGCTCTTAGGCATGAGAGTCTATTTCCTAAGGAAGGATCTATTGTTGCTGTGGCCAGGGAAGAGTCTAAACCCCAGCAGGGTGGAAACAAGAAGAGGAAGCAGCAGCAGCAGAAGGGTAAGGATGGCTAGAAGAAGCCGAAAGGCGAAGTGACTTGCTACAATTGTCAGCAGAAGGGCCATTTCTCTAAGGATTGTAAGAATCCGAAGGTGCCAATGAAGTGTCACAACTGTGACAAGCCAGGGCATTTCAGGAAGAATTGTCCAGAACCGAAAAGGGACAAGCAGATTGTGCAAGCTTATGCTTTGGGAGCTGTTCCGTCGTCTTCGAAAGCTCCTACCGCTGAAGAGAAGGGAAAGAGTGTGGTGGTTCAAGGTACTCTTTTCTTATGTGGTGTTCCAGTTAGAGTGTTGTTTGATACTGGGGCGTCGCATTCGTTTGTTTGTAGTGAACTTGTAGGCCGGTTAGGTTTGGAACCGGATATTGTTGATAGGCCATTGGTTGTGACTAATCCAGTTGGGGGTTCGTCTTGTTTGTGTATGTTATGCCGTGGTCTAGTTGTATCGAGTCATGGTTGCTCTTTTGTTTGTGATTGTTTTGTTCTGAACTTTGCGGGGTTTGGAATTATTTTGGGTATGGACTGGCTTAGGAGGTATGCGGCAAAGGTTGATTGCGAGAGGTTGGAAGTGACAGTCGAGAATGTGGAGGGGCGAAAGGTGGTGATACGATGTAAGCATGAAGAAGGCGTCATCATGAGCTTCATGTATTCGTTGGTTGTTCCACGGGATGGACTGTCATTAGTGCCGATCACTAATGGATTCGAGGATGTCTTTGACGAAGTCAAAGGGTTGCCGCCGCATAGAGAGATCGAGTTTCGTATAGATCTAGTTGAAGGAGCCAGACCTGTTGTGATGCCTCTTAGGCAGATGGTGCCTAGGCAACAGCAGGAGTTGAGGGTGCAGGTTGATGATCTTTTGTAGAAAGGATTCATTCGGCGTAGTGTGTCCGAGTGGGGTGCACCAGTTGTGTTTGCAACCAAGGCAGATGGGTCATTGAGATTGTGTGTGGATTATCGTGAGCTGAATAAGGTGACAAAGAAGAACAAGTATCCATTGCCGAGAATAGATGACTTGTTTGATCAGCTTCACGAGGCTAAGGTGTTTTCTCAGATGGATTTGGCAACGGGATTTCACCAGTTGAGAGTGGCTAAGGATAGTGTGCCGAAGACTGCTTTTAGGACACCATCCGGTTTCTTTGAGTGGCTGGTAATGCCGTTTGGATTGACTAACGCGCCAGCATATTTTGTGGATCTTATGAATAGAGTGTTCAGAGATCAGTTGAACAAGTTCGTACTTGTGTTCGTGGATGATATTCTGATTTATTCCAGAATGGAAGAGGAGCACAAGATGCACTTGCATATTGTTTTGGAAATCTTGCGGAAACATCAGCTAAAGGCTAAGTTTTCGAAGTGTCACTTCTGGAAGAGTGAAGTGAGGTTCTTAGGTCATGTGATTTCTGGAAGTGGAATAGCGGTTGATCCTGCTAAGGTGGCAGCAATCCAGGATTGGGTTAGACCTAAGAATGCATCTGATGTGAGAAGTTTTCTTGGATTAGCAGGATATTATCGACGGTTTATCAAAGACTTCTCCAAGATAGCTGCACCGTTAACAGGATTGACGAAAAAGAACCAAGTGTTCAGTTGGGATGCTAAGTGTGAGCAAGCTTTCGGAATCCTGAAAGAGAGATTGACGAGTGCTCCTGTTTTGACTATTCCAAGTGGGAATGATGAGATGGTGGTTTACACCGATGCATGTGGTACTGGACTTGGAGCGGTGCTGATGCAGAGGGATAAAGTTGTTGCGTATGCAAGTCGACAACTGAAGCCGCATGAAAGGAATTACCCGACTCATGATTTGGAGTTAGCGGCGATTGTTTTTGCTCTAAAGATATGGAGACATTATCTATTGGGAGTTCGATTTGAGTTGTTTACAGATCATAAGTCGTTGAAGTATCTTTTCTCCCAAAAGGATTTGAATCTTCGGCAGCAACGTTGGCTAGAGTTTTTGGCATCATATGATTTCGGTATAGCTTATACTCCGGGAAAAGGTAACGCAGTGGCATATGCGTTAAGTCGAAGACATTCAGGATTAGGAGCCATGTTTTCAGAATGGAAGAGTCTCGAGTATTTAGCTGGATTTGACTTCAGGCCTAGATGTGAATTGGAACCTGAGATGTTGGCAAACTTATCGATAAGACCTTCTCTTGTGGAAAGGATTGGCGAGAGCCAAAAGCGAGACGATAAGCTTGTCAAGATTATCCGTGAATTGGAATCTGGATTGGATCCAGAAAAGGATAAAGGATTCGAGGTCGATCGAGAGGGTTGGCTTCGAAAGCAAGGACGGCTAGTTGTTCCCGATATAGATGAATTGAGGAGTGAAGTCCTGAAGGAAAGTCATCACTCGAAGCTGACAATTCATCCAGGTGGAAATAAGATGTATCGGGATATGAAGAGAACCTACTACTGGGAAGGCATGAAGAAGGATGTTGGAAATTTTATTTCCAAGTGTATGAACTGCCACTTGGTAAAAGCCGAACAGAAGAAGCCAAGTGGATTGCTTCAGCCATTAGAAGTTCCTACATGGAAGTGGGAGCAAATATCGATTGACTTTATTGATGGATTACCTAGAACTAGAACGGGAAATGAAGGGATTTGGGTCATTGTGGATCGTCTGACTAAGAGCGCAAGATTCATTCCTGTTCGATCGACTAGGACTGCATCAAAGTTGGCTGAGTTATATGTTAAGTGGATAGTTCGATTCCATGGTATTCCGAAGAGTATAGTGAGCGATCGAGACCCATTGTTTACTAGTGGATTTTGGAAGAGCTTCCAGGAAGTTTTGGGAACCGAGTTGTGTTTGAGTACAGCTTATCACCCTCAAACAGATGGTCAGACTGAGAGAGTCAACCGAGTTTTGGAAGATCTTCTTAGAGCTTGTGTTTTGGATTTCGGAGGATCATGGGAAGATCACCTTCATTTGGTGGAGTTTGCATACAACAACAGTTACCAGTCAAGCATTGGTATGGCACCGTATGAGGCATTGTATGGAAGACCGTGTAACTCACCGACATGTTGGTTAGAAACTGGAGAAAAGCTGATACTTGGGCCAGAGATGATTCGGCAGACTTCAGATTGTATAGAGATCATTCGGCAACGAATGAAGGCAGCCTAAGACCGTCAGAAGAGTTATGCTGATAAGCGTCGAAAGGATTTGGAATTCGACGTAGGAGATATGGTTTTCGTGAAGATTTCTCCACTGAAGAATGTTATCCGATTCGGGAAGAAAGGAAAATTGACTCCGAGATTTGTTGGACCATTCCCGATCATTGAGCGAATTGGAAAGCTCGCCTATAGACTGGAGTTACCTGAGAAGATGGCGAGTGTGCACAATGTTTTTCATGTATCATATCTACGGAAGTATGTGCACGACTCGAATACTGTGGTTTCTGCTGATAGCTGTGAAGATTTCGAAGTTGATCCAGTCGATAGAAGACCTCGTAAGCCGCTTCGTGTTGTTGAAACCGACACGAAACAGCTTAGGAGGAAGGTAGTTAAGTTGCTCAAGATACAATGGAGTGATGATGATAACGACTGTACGTGGGAGGTGGAAGAGAGGATGAAAGCATCTCATCCTGAACTCTTCAAGGTATGGCCCTAAGGTGTCGTGTCATCTAACGAAATTGTAACTTGTTCTAGTTTTAGAATTCTGTACGCTATGCTAGAATTGGATGCATGGTTTGTTGATTGCTATGGATGATAGGCGTACAGGATAGTCTTTGATTGCCTCGTTTGTTTGGAATTTCGGGGGCGAAATTCCTAAGGGGGAGAGAATGTAACGACCCGTATTTTTACGGATCGAAAAGTTCGTTAAAATCTGGAGTTTTCAGCATTTTTATGTCGTTTCAGATTTTGGCAGTTTTTGTTAAGTCCTAAGTCGGTTTGGGCGAGTTAAGTAATGAGTCTGGGTCGAGTGGCCGACTTAAGGAGGTGACCGAGTTAAGAAAGCTAAGTCATGATAGCTTAGGTCGTAGGGTGTTGGAGCGACTTAAGGAAGTGGACGACTTAAGGAAGTTGGTGACCTAAGAGTTTTGGTAAGTTAGGTGTTAGGTCGGCATGGCGAGTTAACGACCTAAGGAACTAACCGACTTAAGGAGATAGCGACTCAAGGGTAGGCAGACTTAGTAAGTGACTGATCTAGTAGAGTTAGCGACCTAGTGGTTACCGGGTTAGCATAATTAGGTCGGCAGCGACCTAAGGAAGCTGGGGTAATAGTGAGCGACCTAAGGAGTAAGTCGTAGACGACTTAGGGGTTTGGTCGTGGGTTGTTAGGCCGCTAAGTATTAGGTCGCTAAGGGTTAAGTGAGTAGGTCGTATGTCTATTAAGTCGAATCCCAGTAAACTGTTAAGTCGTAGAAGGTGATTGAGTTGCTAAGTCGTAGGTCGGCATGCTCAGCAGTTAGGTAGTGGCACTGTTAGGTCGCATAAGTGTTAAGTCGTGCATATTAGTTAAGTCGTAGGTCGGCTTAGTAGATAGGTCGTATGCGCATGTGTTAGGCGGAGCAACTGTTAAGACGTAAGTTGTTAGGTCAGTGAAGGCTTAGGTCGGTGGGGAGTCTTAGGTCGTAGGTCGGAGACGACCTAATTCCGAGTTACGACTTAGGGAAATTTCGCCTATAAATAGAAGGGGGTTGGCTTCATTTTTGGGATCCGGATTTTGAAGCGACGAAGTGCTACCATTTTGAGAGCTCGACTTCTCCACTTCTTCACTTCTTTTCTCCACTCTAATCTAGTGCTTCCTTTCATCCAAGTTGAAGATCAAATTGAAGATTCAAGAGCATAGATTGAAGATCTTCATCTTTTCAAGAGAGATTTCTTCGTTTGAAGCGGATTCGTGATAGATCAAGCTTGATCCCTCGCTGTCCAGATCTAAAGCGTGTTGATTAGGGTTTGTTTTGGTGATTTGGGGAGTGGTGATTATCTCTCACACGGATCCAAAGGAGTAGATCGGATTGTTGGCTAGATTTGGTGTTAAAATAGTGATTTCTATGCATTTTTGTAAACCTAAGTGTAGATCCATGTAGATCCATTGTTCATGATGATTTGACAACCATTTTTGTATATGATTAACCCATGCAAGTTCATTCATCAAGTTGTAGAGATAATTCTCATGTTTTCATGCTTGTTAGACTTTCAACTCCTTAATTACGAAATTGCCATTATTGTTATAATTGTCTATTTTGCTTATATTTGAATGCTTGATTGTTTGGATTAATGTTTAATTTGATTGATTGCTATGAATTAGATGATTGATGGTTTGATTTAGACCAAAGACGATTCAAAAGCTAAGGGAAAGGCTCTTGAATTGGGAAAGCTGCTTGTGGCATATGTAGCGGGATGATGAAGCTCTTATGCATAGATTTGATGATGTGATGTTGAGATGAGGCTTTGCGAGGATGTGATGAAGCGAGGCAATCATGTGATGAAGACTTGGTCTAATCCAGACGGGATCATTCCAAGCATGTTGATAACTCGGTGATATGATTCGAGTTGAGGATAATGAATGGATATGAGAATAGTCGTCGAGGAGGATGACTAGGAGGCTTGGATAGCATCGTTGTTGAAGGTTCTAGCATGCTCTAAGCAAGAGTACGTTTGGGCAGATTCGATAGTCCCAACGACCAACTGTTGATGGTCGAGTACTCTGGGCAGATTTGATAGTCCTAGGCACGGGCTGCGACGACGTGCGGGAGTTATGTCTAGAACCGGGGTTTCCATTAGCCCTTGACGGACGACTGAAAGAATGTGCCGGTCATTCAATTAACGGTGATATCGAAGCAGTGATAACAGTGATAGCCAGAGTCATGGATGTTTGGTTGTATCGTCATTCGGACTCAAGAGCGGTATTTTCTGGGTGCTTATCTGATTTAGGCCTTGGTACTTGGAAAACATCGCCCTTGACTCGAGTGATAGTAGCTTTACTTTAAATTGTATGCTCTGCTATGTTTGCTTCTGCTTAGTGTGTATCTGGGGGCTATCACTGTAGAATGAGGTTGGAGTGGGAGGGTTGTATTCCTATTCCTTTTCCTTTATGCTCTTTTGGTATGTTGTTGGTTAATTTACTGCTCACTAAGACTGTTGTCTGACTCAAGGCTTTATGTTTTAATTCTTATGGCCTTGGGCTATTTGTCCATTTTTGGGACGGGCAGACTAGGTAGCAGGTGACAGGTGCTGTTCTCTTCTCGCGATGCTGATATCGAAGACGAGCTGGAGGGTTGCATATTATCTTCTTATTATATGTACTGGATGTTTCGCTGTTTTGTATTCTCTGAGTGTTATGTAGTGAGGCTTGATGTATTGGCTATTTGGATGCTTGTATTCAACTATTATGGAGTTTTATATGATGACATTTTGTTCTGTAAAGCTTCACTATACATATGTTCTATTGTATTTTGTCCATGCGCTGTGAGTATTACGATAGATTCTGTTATTTTTAATCTACCTTGACAATCGTCCATGGTCGCCTGGCACACTTTACAGCGCACTATCTCTAGATTACGTGCGGGGGTCATGGGCGGTCGTCACAGAGGATCTGGAAAAACATGATATAGATGAATAAATAAAGCTGAGCAGATAAGGTAGATTCAAAAGAATGGTATCAGGCACGAATAATTGATTCACCCCATAAGAATTTCAATTTCAAATATTAATATAGAATTTCTTTGTTGGAAATACTTTTATAATAAAATACTTTTTATAACTCGATTGTTTAACAAGTTTATCCTCGTTCCTGTAGACTCTGGTAGTGCGTTGATCAGGCACAAAACTAGAATTCTCCAGGTACTTAGTAGACCTGTTTTAACACCCAGTGAAAATACTGGAAAAACTTTTAAAAACAGATATGGAAAGTACAATCCAAACAAAACAAAACGAATCAAATCATGGATCGCAGATACACAATGGTTACGCCTGGGTCCCCCAGGAAACATCCGTACCTTTTAAGCATTCACTGCCTTGCGAATTTCGCCATGATAACAAAACGGTGGACCGCAGGATACATAAAAATGGTTACGCCTGGATCCCCCAGGAAACATCCATACCCCGTAAGCAATCTCTGCCTTGCGGATTACGCCACTAACACGACCATAGATCGCAGATACACAATGGTTACGCCTGGATCCCCCAGGAAACATCCGTACCTTTTAAGCAATCACTGCCTTACGAATTACGCTATGCAGTCGAGTTCGTAAGACCATGGAATTCGAAGGACACTCGAGTATCATATCCGGAAAACCAAAAATCAGAGAGAATAATATCGATAGAATGAATCCAAGATGTGGCCACAAATCGGATATCAAGCAGAAGGTACTTTCCACATCTTTACTTCGAAAATATGTATCATATAGTACCTTTTCAAATCATTTTCAAATATCGTACTTATATAAAATCCATTATATATAAGATTTAATTTTCAAATCAAATACTTTCCAAAATCAATAGTATATCAAATCATACTTATATAGACTTCAATTATATAAGATTTCACTTTCAAATTGAGTACCTTTTCAAATCTATAGTTTTCGAATCAATTTCATACTCATACAAATCAATTTTATATAAGTTCGACAACTCCCAAATCAAGTGTTTAGTAACATAAGGTTCTCAAATTTTAATTTGTTTCAATATCAGTTCAATTTCAAAATCATATACAATTTCACCAAATTATTTCTTCTCAAATTAATTATCTTTAGTTTCAATGTTTTCAAAATAATAGATTTAGAAAAATAAATCCAAATTTCCAAGTCAATAATTTAAGTCAACCAATTCATTTCCAAAATCAAATGTTTTCAAAATCATCTTATACTTACGTAAGGTCTATCTTATATCAGGATCAAAATTTCAAAAATAAATTTTGCTGTATGAAGAGCCATATGGGATTTAATATCTTTGCTTTTATGGGTTATATATCTTTGTAATTTAAATTGGGATTTCTTTTAGTAAGCGAAGATATTCTAACTCGACAGCCTTCAATTTCAGCGTCAAAATATATCAATGGTATTAGAATATAAGATGTACATACGTCATCATTTCACAGAATCACATTTGATCGCTCGCTCGATCACACAAGTTCGCTTTCGAACTAGTATTGTCCATTCGACTTCCCTAATGCGGACTTCGATATGGTTTCTCGACTAGAAGCCATCAGTCTCCTTGCATAGCCATATACTACGATAGAGAATTCTAGAATCAAGCCCAAAATCCATATCAAATATTCGCCATCAAGAATCGAATGAAAAATCCTAACACGAAATGGTGTAATTCACCTCGAACTTGTGTACTCAAACCTGGATCAAATTAATTATGCGAATAAAACAGCATACGTACAAATTATATATTTATTCCAACTTGTTAAATATATAGTTTCATAAAGATGTTACTAAGTTAAAACATTTAAACTAAACTTTATTCAAAATATTTTGAAGACCAAATTCTTTTCAAAGCATTTCGAATCTAAATTTCATATTAGAAAAATTCAAAATAGCCCTATTCATTTACTTAACAAAACAGTTTCAGCTTATTTAAATCATATTACTACATACTTTAAACCTTTCGAAACAAATTTATATACTTTATCAAATAATTTATACTTTTCAAAATTTCTTAGCTTTTAAAAGTTAACCTTGATTTGGAAGTGATCGAACCTTCAAAATAGTTGAAGAAATCATTTTCCAATTCAAGAGTTGGAAATCAGCAACAAATCAGTAAATCAATTTTAATAGATAGGGTTATATCAAATCCGAAACTCGAGGAACGAACACCGGCTTACTTCAAATCATTTCAAATATACATATATCTTTCGAATATCAAATCTTACTTCGGAATTTGAAATCAAATGGTTCCACAAAATCACTCGCATAGCAATGCTATTAAAGTGGCCTTTCCCTCACTCTGAAACTCGAAAATCAATGTCGATGATGCGTGCACTCATCACCGAAATTATTTTCCAGCGACATAAGTGAGTTCTGGACTTCTATTTTCTCACACTTCTTTGAAATTTCTTCAAAATTATTGGAATTCATTAGAAACATTTCTTATTCAGAAAATACTTTTAAATCATATTATTTTCATATATTTTCCAAAATCTTAAAACAAATTTCAAAATACCGGAATTCAATTCTCGAATTTCAAATTTAACCCTTCAGTTATAAATAAAATTTCTTATATAGTTTTTCAAAATTACAAATCCTTTCGAAACCTCAAATTCTTATTTTAAAAGGGTTTATAATCTTTATCGAAAACATTTCACTTTTATATATAGAATATAATAATTTTGATATATAAAACAATTTCAAAAATATAAACAAGCCTGATTTTTCAAAGGATGGTTAAAGAATGGATTTCAAAACAAAGATAGAAATTCAATCTTAGAGGGACTCTAATCAAATAGGATTATGATTCGAAGATAGGCTCGAACGAAGATGAGATAATTAAATTTCAAAGTAGAAGATGAATATACTTATATAAATCGCGGATGACCCTAGGGTCAACCGTGACTTCAGGAACATGATCGATGTAGAATTCCAAGAAAAACCAACATTCAATCGCAAGAGATAGCGTCTAAACCAAAGATATAGAAATCTCCGGTGAATCAATGCCGATTGTGAAGGAGTTTCACCCCTTCACAAATCATTCAAAGATTGGCGGGATCGCCTATTCTAATAGAGATCCTTCGAAGTGGAGTTACGGGATACTCCAAAATCAAAAGAATACCAATAGAGAGACAAGTATGAATTTTGGAACCGTAGGGAACATTCCAAAGTTCAAAGGAAATCGAGTCAAAAGGAAGAGATTAAACTCGAACGAAAGTGATTCTGTAAATAAATTTACAATATATGCTAAGTTTTGCCCAGAGCCAAAGCTCTGATACCAACTGTAACAGACCGCGTCAGTGGGGTAACGCCCACCGTAGCATACAGCCGTACCTGTATTCTGCCTTTACATCCAGCCTCTCGACTGCACCAACCCCGCAGGGACATGTAGGAGTAAGAGTCATCTGCTCGCTACCAAACCAAATGCGAGAACCCCCTATCATGCTGCACCCGCCAAGTGCATAGGCAGACACACATGTCTGACTTGAATAATTCAAAATATCAGATTGTTAATTTAAATTTGGCAAAACTCAGCATATGTAGTAAATAAATCAATCACAGAATCACAGACACAGAGTAATACAATAATACGCAGCGGAATAGATAAAATAGTAGTTCATGAAGCTACTATATAAACATCAGAGTTAGAAATAAAATACAATAGAATATCTCAAATGTAGTGAAGTCTTCAGTACATCAGATGACTTCTCTGAACAAATCAACTAGAAGAGCTGAAAGCTGAGGCGAAAGTTGGATCTCCAAAGGAAGCTCCAAACTCCAAATGTGAGTCTTAAATGCTGTATTACTCGGTCTGACCCGAGCGTAAAGCAAAACACAAAACACTCGAGTCAGGATTAACATTCTTATATAAATAAATCCAACTCAAGTGAAATATCAACCAAAATACAAGTAACTTAAAGGATGTTGGGATAACCATCCTCTAAGGATCTTCAGAACTATCAACAAGGTAGAAATATACGTTATAACACCGTGGTCATTTCAATTTAATTTATACTTCAAACCCAAATATCATTTATTTCAAATATATCTATTTTACAAATAGTATATATATATGTTAAATAATTCATAAAGTAAAGTATTTATAATTTCCTCAAGTCTCACAAGTCGATTTAAATTAACTCAAATTCCAAATTCAAATTTATTCAAAGCTCAATTCATCAATTCAATTCAGTTCTAAAGATACCATTTAAATTTTCAATATATTTCAAAGCTTTAATATTCAACATTTCAAAGTTCAATTTAACAGTTTCATATAGATCTTGATTTAACTGTATTATTATTTAATCAGGGAATATTCACTTAATAAATTCAATATCATTTAACTAGCTTTAAATTTCATTTTCTACTAAATATTTCCTTAAATCTTTTTTTTAAAACAAGGAATATTCATTAAATTATTTAAATCAAACTCTAGTTATAAATCATATCTTAATCCCAATTCCAATAAGTTTAAATTGGTTTAATTAAATAAAATTCTTTATTAAATTCAAATTATCTTCCCAACCTTAACTTATTCACTTTTTACCAAAATCTATTTTGAAATATAAATTTTATGCTTAACATATTATTTGTATTAAATCCATCTTAATTAAATTAAATATCATTATTAAATCTATATATATCATTACCATTTATATATAAAATTTTAAAATCAACATTTGTTGAAACCAAATATTTCTTTCCAAAACCATAGAATTCAATTTCAAATATTTATATATATATGGACCAACGGTGTTTGTATATATATTTATCATATGGTTAAGTGATACGGATATTTATCATTTCAATCCGAAATTTAAATATATACGGGTAGATATCATTTCGACCCGTAATCCCAATTTCAATTCAAATGAAAATCGCTTGGGTTTATCATTTCAACCCATAATGATTTTCTCCTATTCTAAAGTCCGTTCGGGTATTTATCATTTCAACCCATAGTGAATTCTATACTAACAGGGAACTTGCAGAGTGATCACAGATAATATAAAATATAACAACGGGCATATATCATAAATATAAATAACAGATACTGGTGTCAGATGTCATAGGTGAACATATACACATAATAGTAATAACAGGCATATAAATACTAGATGCTGGTGTTAGATGTCACAGGTGAACATATACAGATAATAGCATATATAACAATTTAATAACTACAGCATCATATTTCAATTGTCGTTTCAATTGAAATCAAATTTAATAAATACAAGAATGTTAATCGTGAGTGATTGCTCACCTTTCGAGGCTAAAGAGGATAGACAAAGAAATAGGCTACGGATTCAAGCACGATTTTCGAAGCAAAGCAAGATTGGCACGAATCCGACGGACAACTGATAAATTGGAAATCAAAGATCAAAAATCAGTTTTGATATAACAGAACAAAATGTATATTGTATTATTATTATTACTTTATAAAAATCAAGACAACAAACATTAGAATAGATATATATATATATATATATATATGTGATTCAACTTATTATACTTAAAACAAATTAAGTCTCAAGATATAAATAACTTAGATCGAATTGTATATACAAAATTTTAGTTTAAGGTCTATATATGTTTCAAAATTGGAATAACTGTATATGTATATAGTTTAAGATCAATAGTTAAAACAAATACACTATGCAGACAATGATATGTACATGCAGATCATAAACAAAACAAAATATCTTTATTATATACACATGTTTATAGAATAAATTTTTAAACATATACAAAAAACTATGTATAAATTTCAAAACAATATTGAATCCTAATATGTACGATATACAATTGAAAACTAAATACACATGTTTGTTATAAATTAAAAATCAATATTGTATGACATACATTTAAAACAAAAATGATGTAACATACATACACTACAGGTTATATACTATATCATAGCTTTATTGTATAAACAAACATATCACAAATTATAATATTCAGCCTATAAATAAATATATAAACTATTATTATATGTATAACAGAAGCTACAGGTTTTCTTAAAAATATGCAAAAACTGCTTTTACATATATATTTCTTAGTATAATATAAAATACAATATATAACCACAGCCGAAACTTATAACATGATAAAATATAATATAATACTTTATAAAACTTAACATATATATTGACCAAACATATAAAGTAGCTTGTGTATTATATACGAAATGTATATATATACAAAACAAATAAAACAATAGATGAAAAAAACCAGCCGACCCTATATATAAATAAACATATATATGTAAACCACTTATACGCATGCAACCTACAGTAACATATACCTTTATATATATATATATAGACTAAGTATAATATTTCATGAAACCTTCATATGTAGACTGTATGAACTTTATACTTTTAAAACTAACCCATATATATAACTACATCAGTATACAACTTCTTTATAATAATATATATTACTCTATTTCCTTTCTTTCACAGCAACTAATAGAATACATAACTTATTAGTCAAAATACCTACAATCTTACCTATGTACAAAACGATGGAAGACGAGGTGAAGGCCGAGTCTTGGCCGGAGAGGAGTCGGAGGTCGTAGAGGGTTGTCGTGGCTGAGGGTGGTGGCAGAGGCCGGAGGGTGAGAGGAGAGGGAACAGGGTCGATGGCCATGAGCGAGAGGGAGAGTCGCGGAGAGGGAAGGTTGTTCGATTGGATTCGGGCGTTGGTGGAAAGTCGAAGATGAAGCCGGAGTCAGTGGAAGGTGCGAGCACGGCCACGGAGGAGTGGGAGAGAGAACGTGCGGCTGAGGCTGTCGCGTGAGAGGTCGGGTGGGGAGATGAGGCGTTGGTCGGCAGTGGAGATGGTTGCCGAAGTCGGTTCAAGGTAGGCTTGCAACAGTGATTGAGTTGGAGTTCTTGAGGGGATGAGCATAGAAGAAGAAGGAAGAAAGGCTAGGGGAGAGAGAAGTGGAATTGGAGGAACGTGAAGGCTTCAGATCTGAAAGATAAAATAAGATAGGTAACCTGCTCGTATAAATTCCATTTAATATAAAGAGGAATACCAAAAGAAGATAAAGTTGGAAGTAATTGGTGTAGCAACTGCCATACATTGATTTAGCTGTACATTTAAAGCAATAAATTTTTGATTGTTTGGACAGCACGTCAAAATTTGAAACCGAGGGAAGAAATAAAGTCACAATTTGGTACCGCTACAACGAACATTTTAATGGTTTCCGTCGCGTACCGGACCTCGAAATACAGAAATAAATATACCACATAGATCAGCACGACGAGACGATCAAAACGGTACACAGATATTAGTGGCATGATCATCCGGTCAAAAGTCGATAATCGGTACCGAAAATGCTGCTATTTTGCCAGAATTAAGATAAACGGAGCAATAGAAATCTAAATTTGACAAAACGAAGACTGGTGTTTGACTCAGCAGATGATTTAGAAATTTACTGTATAAAAATATTCAAGTTTGGAAAACATTTTATTCTCATCAAAAATTGACTGACTTAAATTGAAATAGAATTTCACAAGAAAATAAACTTAAATATTATCAGATGAAAATTTACCAGTTGCTATATTAAAATAGACGTATTCCAAATAATAAATTTTTAATTTCAAATTTTATTGTTTAAATTTCACAAAATTTCAATTAATTTAATAAATAAAATCACTAAAATTTATGGGTCGTTACAGAAATTGAATAAAGATAAGTTTGAAATAGATTCGAATTAAAATGAAAATCTTGAATTTGGGAAAGAGTTTCAGAATAAGACAATAATGAACTGGTTTCCAGATACAATAATCTTGGTTATTATTATAAGTGATTGTTGTGTGTATTAATAAGTAAGCAAAATGAAATGTTTTAGGGAAGTAAAACATTTAGGGAAGTATGACTTATAAATTAGAATTGGAATATGATACACTGGGGGTTTTAAATCTGAGCCCAGCATTTGAAAATTGTTTCAAAGTAATAAAGTGTGACGACCCGAAATTCCGCTACCGGAAAATCGCATCATCGATAAGAAAGAAAGGGGTGAGAAATAGAAAAGATAGATAAGAAGAAGAAACAACAACAGAATCTCAACAGCGGAACGAATAAAATATAATATATCACATAAAAGACTACATAGTATCATATACATCAGAGTCACACAGATAATACAACACCTACTAGACAGTTATAAACACCTGTCTATTTAATACAACTCGATACAACACAAATACAACACAGTGGAAATACAGATAAACACTAACACAGCGGAACCAATATATATATATATATACGCTGAAGCCTCCTGCTCCATTGCTTTTCCAGAATTCGTCAAAGCTAACCTGAATCCCTTGGCTACCCGTAAAAATTTGGGTACCCGAGAGTTTATGAAAAACAGAAATAAACTTCGGGTCAGACATGGGTCTGGTATGAGTAAACAGTTAAAGTTGCTTAACTTTAAAAACCTTTGAAAACAAAGGGTATCACGTAAGACATCCCACACATAAACATGGAAATGTTTTTACCTTACGCTAACTAAAACTTTGATAGGAAATTCAGTGATATTATAATAGGTCTAGGGTTTTCAAGTAAATAAGAAATAGCTGAAATTGTTACATGATTAAATTCCAGCATACTAGCCACAACGTGGGTAATACAATCAAAACCGTAAGGTCACGTAGGAAAAATGGGTTTCCATCAATGGCAGGGCTACCGGGGTACCGCCCGTCACAGTACGTGGCCTAGATCACCGTACCGAGGACCCACCCTAAGTCCCCTGCAACACAAGACCGGAACCATCCCTTACTGGACAGTCCCAAACGAAACAACCCCACGGTTGTTCATGACCAACCGCACACTAAGCCGAAAATAATAAGGGACATCTAGACAGGGGTATATCTCGCTCTCAAGTGGGTGCTACCCACGAAGCCTTGCTGCACCTCCCCTGTTTTAGCCATTCCCGGTTGATGAGGCTTGAGGCTACGATTACCTTTATAGAACTCATCTCTTAGAATGCTCATCGTCCACCTGACGATGTGCTGAAAGCATTCGATCCATACAAGTTCGTTCCGGGTTCGAACGAAACCGAAGGCATTATCTCGTTACACTCGTATTGGAATCACCCTCAGAGTTAACGACAATAACCCTTGCATTCTGAATCACCATCTCGAATCTATAAGTACTATCTTCGTCAAACTCATTACGGAATCACCCACAGAGTTATACTGACGTATAGTTCTTATACCTCGAGTCTTCACTTGCTCCATTTGAATTTCACGACCTAACGTTATTTTGGATCGATGTGGTATTCGGGTCTCCAGACCTAGAATCCCGGTATACGGAAACCCGATCCCGGTCTCATCGAAATCCAAACCGTGTCTTTTAAGGCCAAGTTGTTTTAAAGTTAAAACAATTTAATTCAATTATCTATATACTCACAGATAGATAAATCACAATATAACAATAGATATAACATCATCATCATAAACAGATAATCCATATTATCTACTCAAACAGATAGTCAATATCATCATACTTAACCAAGCATCCATAACACAATAGATCTATATCTGAGATCACAATCAATCATGGAAATCAATATCATCCATCATATATAAACAAAGATTAATAATCACCTCATTTATAATTAATTTAAAATGAATAAAATTAATTACAAATCTCTAATTAATTTAAAGTAAATTAAATTAATTACTCCATCAAAAATTAATCTTGCTTACACATCCATTAATTTATTACAAGTCAATTAATTAATCATTCTCTACTTTTCCATCTTAATTAACCTTTCTTGATTAATTATCTTTAATTACATTTGTGTAATTATCCTTTATTTATTTTCACAAATTTATTACCTTATACCAATTATAGAAAGTAAACTTTTAATTTACTAAAATCAATTACATTACTTCTTTAATTAATTTCATAAGTGAATTCCTTCATTTATTAATTATTTCCAAGTAAATCCATTTTAACTTACATCATTAATTACAATAATTAATGATCTCTAATTACATTTATTTCATTTAGTAATTTATCTTAAATTAAACCAAATTTGTTAATCACCTTGATTAACTCCATATAGTAATTAACTACCCTTAATTACTTCATCAAATAATTTAATTACTCCATAATTAATTATTCTCTAATTAATCCCTTGATTAATTTATACAAAGTAATTATACTCAAATTACTTTCATTTTTAAATCATCCAAATTTAATTACTTCCTTAAGTAATTATACTTATCCCATCATCAAATGGTTATTTAAATTAATTAAACTAAATTAATTAACTTAAACAATTCATATTAAACTTAATTAATTACAATGAGAAATAAATTTCTTAATTATTTCCATAAGTAATTATACTTAAATAATTCATAATTGTTTACCTTAAATTAATAAATCTAATTAATTATCAAATTAATCATATTAATCCATTATTTAATAATCCTAGTTAATAATCTTCATTAATTATTTACACCTCTTAAATTACTTTTCTAAAGTAATTAATTAAGATTTACAATTAATTACAATTAAATTTTATCTTTAATAACTCATTAATTAATCCTCAATTATTTAATTAATTAAGTATTCAATATAACTTAATTTATCCTTACTTACTTCATTAATTAATTACTAATCATAAATTAAAATTCAAATCTTATTTAAATAAATGATCCTTAATTACCCATTTATTATCCTAAATTAATTATCTTAAACCTTAATTAACTAATTTAACTTTTAATAACTAAATTAATTAATCCAAATCATTAATTAATTAAATTAGTAAATTATTCATTTTAATTAACTTAATAATTACAAATCCTTAAACCTTCATTATTTAAAGGATAAAGCATTTTCTTATAAATGATCAAATTCTTATTTCAAATCTAGATTCAAAATAAATACAAAATTTAACTTAGCAAAATTTAACACTCTTTAGAATATACTTTAAACATTTTAAAGTTGTTAAAACATTTTATTTTCATAAAAGTTATTTTTATTTAAAATTATGGAGACAAAAGTCAGTTTGAATCCATCTCTTAAATTCTGGTTTTAAACTCTGTTTTTAAAACCCTGCTCTCAAATTTCAAAACTTAAAGCCTTACAGGCTTTAAACTGGCAACACAACAAACCCGAGCCTACCCTAAAAGACTTCGAGTCGAACATCAAACCGCTTCGAGGCAAAACCCTAAATTACTCGAGAAAACTCAAGTAACTACAACCCAACATCCCACCAGAAACACATACACACCGTGCACGTGCACCGCTCCGGCACCCACCTCCGGTCAATACTGACACGTCGAGCAAGTCGACTACCACCAGCACACCAAATCTCCGATCCCAGAAACACCACCATCAGCCTCGAATCAAAATCGACTTCACCAACCAAAAAGCCTGGAAACTGAAGCCACCTCAACACCCAAACCTGACAACGTGCCGTGCCCCCAGCTCCGACCACCTGAAGGTCAATCCCTCCGGCTACGACTTCGACTATGCGTCGACTACCAATGCCCAAAAACTCGACGAACTCGATCAGCTCTCCAGGCCGCGGCGATCGTTTCTTCTACCTTAGCTAAACTAGGGTTAAAAAAATTTCAAATCCTAACCGTTTACGCCACCGTGGCCGTGGCCATCTACCACCATTTTTCCACTCACCCCCATAGGCTCCTCCATCACCTCACACAACCCCGACCACCCTCGACCTCGCGATCATCGGAAATGCTCGAAAACAAGCTTTCCAGACAAACCCAAACAACACATTCAAACTTACATTAAAATTTGTAAATTTAATTTTAAAAATCCTATCTTTTATATACGATTCCAGATATATATTTAAATCAACAAATTACAAGATTTGATTTTTAACATTTTCAAGTTGCTCT
Source organism: Allium fistulosum (assembly GCA_030737815.1). NCBI lineage: Eukaryota > Viridiplantae > Streptophyta > Magnoliopsida > Asparagales > Amaryllidaceae > Allium > Allium fistulosum. The sequence goes on along the minus strand of CM060901.1, from coordinate 1,018,055,128 downwards.
GTATATTCATTTTTTTCCAGACAATGTTTCTACTTATAAATTTTTCTGCAGTTATTTTTCCTTTTAAAAGCTTAGTTCAAATTAAACAACACACTTTGGTTTAACCACTTAAGCCTAAAGAAGATTGGAGAAAGAAGTATTTGAAGTTTTGAACTTAGTTTAAACCTCTGGGACTTTTAACAGAGATGATCACAGTAGTATCAAACATACACCCTGTTTCCAGAGTCTTAAACAATCATACAAACATATTTCTATACATACATCACTAATCTATTTAACCTGTAAATCATGTGCATAAAAACTGAAGGATGTCTCATGTTACAGTTTAAAGCAGAGACTATTAGATGTTTTAAACCATAGATATGCACACTTACATAAATTCACAAACATTGCACATTCATACATATAAACAAACATCATTACCGAACTCATATGCAACAGGAGATTAGCTACTTAAGTTTTAATTTGAAAAATGTTTACTCACCTGACCACTTAACTGAGCTTGTTCTTTTGTTTGAAAACAAGAAGGCTTGAAAACTGGAATGTGAAAACTTGCATACTTTTGTTTTGATTCCAGAAACTTGAACAGCTTGAAACCTTAAAACTGAAATGTTTGAACTGGAAACTTGAAACTTGCATTTGAAACTTGCATACATTTTAGTTTTGATTTCTGGAAACTTTGAACTAGCTAGAACTTGAGAACTGAAATGTTTGGACTAGCTTTGAAACTAAAGTGTTTTGTTTTCTTATTTGATTTCAGGTTACAGGTTGTATAATGAATCGAAGATGGAAAGAAGCTTTGCTAAATAGAACAAGTATGCAATATTGTTTATTGTTCAAGTACACAACACATTTCAGAGATTTTTATCTTAAAGAATGCTGGAAAGGGATGGCTCGTGTACTTGATGATGGCATTCAATGCCCTGCTCTTATTAAAGTCTACAATAGCCCATATTTTATGCTTGTATGTACAACCTACATATGTTTACATTTGTTTACTTAGCTTAGCAAACTTCCCCATTCCTATTCGTATATACAGAGATGATTTCTGCCTGCACATGTATTTGCTAAAGATTATACTCTCTAGAATTTTACTTAAGTTTTTACTTGTCTTATTTTATCTTGTACTTAGGTGATTTCATGCCTGCAAGTATATTTTACTATAGAGTATAATATTTACTTTGTAATTGTTATGGTTATGGTTATTGTATCATGTTAGCTTATTATTTATCTCCATCTCTAACATAAGTGTGTTTATTTTTATTTTAAAAACTCAAACTATCAAATATATAATTACCTATTATTATTTTATTTTATACTTACTTTAAATATTTATAAGGTATATTTTATTATATATATTATTCTTTTGAGAGATTCATATAAATTTTAAAACCCATAATTTCTTTTAAAATATATATAACAATTTTTATCTATAATAAAACCTACTTGTATAGACATCATATTATAAATAAAGCTAATTATTACATTAAAATAATTTATAAAAGAAATTATCACTTTATTACTTATTTTCTATTAAGCTATACTCTAAAAGAACAAAGTCATTTATTTAATTTAAATCTAAGCTAAAACCATTTAGACAAATTTTAACTTAAATCTTGAGTATATTCTAAAGCCAAATAGTTATTTATTAAATATTGAATTTAATCAAATTTTCCAAATTACTAAAAGATTAGAGTTCGAAGGCATATCCTTATCTATTAAAATTTAAACAGACTTTAACTATTTACCATATATACAAATATATATATAAATAAATAGAAAACAATTTATTAGCTTTAAAAGATAATTTATCAGTTAAATATCCATTTAAAAGAAAATTATCAAGTCAATTTATATTTTATTAACAATTATATATCAAATCAATTTAATATTTAATATAGATTATTAAATTGATATTGCTTAAAATTCCGGGATGTCACATTCCTCCCCTCTTAAAAGTATTTCGTCCCCGAAATTTAAAACAAAGGTAATTTAATAATCTCATTAATGATTTAATTTTAAACACAAGCATATATCGTCAATATATACTAACAACCATAGCAATCAATCATCCAATCAAACAAATCTAACTATCCAGACAAAATACTGGATAGAATTTTCTCGAGTTTTCCCGAGTATAAATACCGGGTTACTCGCTCTATAGAATCCAAACAATCAATACTACTAAGCTACACACAACTAGATCTACAAAACAAGATAGGATATCAAACTATAGACAAGTCTGACTCAACATCCAAAACTCCATGAACTGCTGGTTCTACAACCAGAGATATCTCATACACGTACGCCCTCAGAGATACGTGAAACACAACGAATCTCAGTTATCCAAACTGACAATTCACTCCTGAAGATCAAACACTTATCCAAAATCAAATCTCCGATTCTTATCCACCAAAATCCTTCGGACAATCCTGGGTCTCCTATATCCTTACTGATCAGCTTATCTTTCGCTGATACCTCTCGAAATAACCCGAACCAAACAATCCAACAAAATGATCTTTCCAAGATCAACCAAAACTCAGAACTCCACTCTATTCCAGAATCAAAAGACGGATCTCACTTCTCTTATCCAAAAGAGAAAAAACAGATGCTCTCCAAACTGCTTCCACTGCACAACTCTGATCCGAGCAGATGAAAATGCTGATGACGAACACAAGCAAAGACTGGGAAAACACTTTCCAAAAATATGGTTCAACAGATCTAAAAATAAAACTCAGCAGTTCCTCCAAAACCCTGAGCTGCTTCACTAAGATCTTCCTCCAAAACCATCGTACTACTAAGCTGAACCATTGGTACCACTTCTGAAATCAAGTCGATACCATCTCAAACTCCAGATGCTAACAAAATTCTGACTTCCTGAAGTCATCCAGAAAATCTTGGAAAACCCAAGAGAACACTCAAACTGTCGCAAGTCACTTTTGCGATCAACCCAATCTAATATCCAAAGAAAAACTGTTCTCTCTTTACCAAACAGAACAGCTCACACTTAACTAGCCAACCCATCGAAGAAACGGAACCACACTGCTGCTTCTGAACTCCGCAGCTAAACTAGAAAGCTTCCTTGCCAGCATACAGGACCTTCTGAACTACACTGCTGACACCAATGCTAAGGAATTTCCAAATCCAAAGCTCCCCGAGAAACTCAAACCTCAACCAACAGAAACACCCTGCTGAACACAGCCACTACACCGAAGCAGATACACTTCTTAAAACTTGTTCCAAAGAAAACATCTTCGGAAACATCCATAGTCACCATGTCTCATCACACAGCTACTAATCCCTTGAGATATCAAGATATCATCACTAGCTTCTGTCCAACTGACAGATCCAAACTCTACTCAAAGATGGACTCCGAACCTTAACAGGTTTCCTTCAGAGATCGATGAAATCCTTACATCAACAAAGCTCACTCGAGAAAGACTGTAGACCCAATACCGTCTCGGTAGATACACATCCAATCTCAACAAACTCCAACCATTGGTAGTCGTGTTACACACACCACTACCCTATCTACCTTTATATATTACATTGGAAAACCCGAACAGGTAACCCAACAGATAGGTAGAAATAGATAAATATATATATAGATAAAAAATTTACAAGTACGCTCTCTCAGGATAGACACTACTCCAGAGCCTAGGTATTCGCTCAACCTAATGCTCTGATACCAACTGTGACGACCCGAAATTCCGCTACCGGAAAATCGCATCATCGATAAGAAAGAAAGGGGTGAGAAATAGAAAAGATAGAGAAGAAGAAGAAACAACAACAGAATCTCAACAGCGGAACGAATAAAATATAATATATCACATAAAAGACTACATAGTATCATATACATCAGAGTCACACAGATAATACAACACCTACTAGACAGTTATAAACACCTGTCTATTTAATACAACTCGATACAACACAAATACAACACAAATACAACACAGTGGAAATACAGATAAACACTAACACAGCGGAACCAATATATATATATATATATACGCTGAAGCCTCCTGCTCCATTGCTTTTCCAGAATTCGTCAAAGCTAACCTGAATCCCTTGGCTACCCGTAAAAATTTGGGTACCCGAGAGTTTATGAAAAACAGAAATAAACTTCGGGTCAGACATGGGTCTGGTATGAGTAAACAGTTAAAGTTGCTTAACTTTAAAAACCTTTGAAAACAAAGGGTATCACGTAAGACATCCCACACATAAACATGGAAATGTTTTTACCTTACGCTAACTAAAACTTTGATAGGAAATTCAGTGATATTATAATAGGTCTAGGGTTTTCAAGTAAATAAGAAATAGCTGAAATTGTTACATGATTAAATTCCAGCATACTAGCCACAACGTGGGTAATACAATCAAAACCGTAAGGTCACGTAGGAAAAATGGGTTTCCATCAATGGCAGGGCTACCGGGGTACCGCCCGTCACAGTACGTGGCCTAGATCACCGTACCGAGGACCCACCCTAAGTCCCCTGCAACACAAGACCGGAACCATCCCTTACTGGACAGTCCCAAACGAAACAACCCCACGGTTGTTCATGACCAACCGCACACTAAGCCGAAAATAATAAGGGACATCTAGACAGGGGTATATCTCGCTCTCAAGTGGGTGCTACCCACGAAGCCTTGCTGCACCTCCCCTGTTTTAGCCATTCCCGGTTGATGAGGCTTGAGGCTACGATTACCTTTATAGAACTCATCTCTTAGAATGCTCATCGTCCACCTGACGATGTGCTGAAAGCATTCGATCCATACAAGTTCGTTCCGGGTTCGAACGAAACCGAAGGCATTATCTCGTTACACTCGTATTGGAATCACCCTCAGAGTTAACGACAATAACCCTTGCATTCTGAATCACCATCTCGAATCTATAAGTACTATCTTCGTCAAACTCATTACGGAATCACCCACAGAGTTATACTGACGTATAGTTCTTATACCTCGAGTCTTCACTTGCTCCATTTGAATTTCACGACCTAACGTTATTTTGGATCGATGTGGTATTCGGGTCTCCAGACCTAGAATCCCGGTATACGGAAACCCGATCCCGGTCTCATCGAAATCCAAACCGTGTCTTTTAAGGCCAAGTTGTTTTAAAGTTAAAACAATTTAATTCAATTATCTATATACTCACAGATAGATAAATCACAATATAACAATAGATATAACATCATCATCATAAACAGATAATCCATATTATCTACTCAAACAGATAGTCAATATCATCATACTTAACCAAGCATCCATAACACAATAGATCTATATCTGAGATCACAATCAATCATGGAAATCAATATCATCCATCATATATAAACAAAGATTAATAATCACCTCATTTATAATTAATTTAAAATGAATTAAATTAATTACAAATCTCTAATTAATTTAAAGTAAATTAAATTAATTACTCCATCAAAAATTAATCTTGCTTACACATCCATTAATTTATTACAAGTCAATTAATTAATCATTCTCTACTTTTCCATCTTAATTAACCTTTCTTGATTAATTATCTTTAATTACATTTGTGTAATTATCCTTTATTTATTTTCACAAATTTATTACCTTATACCAATTATAGAAAGTAAACTTTTAATTTACTAAAATCAATTACATTACTTCTTTAATTAATTTCATAAGTGAATTCCTTCATTTATTAATTATTTCCAAATAAATCCATTTTAACTTACATCATTAATTACAATAATTAATGATCTCTAATTACATTTATTTCATTTAGTAATTTATCTTAAATTAAACCAAATTTGTTAATCACCTTGATTAACTCCATATAGTAATTAACTACCCTTAATTACTTCATCAAATAATTTAATTACTCCATAATTAATTATTCTCTAATTAATCCCTTGATTAATTTATACAAAGTAATTATACTCAAATTACTTTCATTTTTAAATCATCCAAAATTAATTACTTCCTTAAGTAATTATACTTATCCATCATCAAAGGGTTATTTAAATTAATTAAACTAAATTAATTAACTTAAACAATTCATATTAAACTTAATTAATTACAATGAGAAATAAATTTCTTAATTATTTCCATAAGTAATTATACTTAAATAATTCATAATTGTTTACCTTAAATTAATAAATCTAATTAATTATCAAATTAATCATATTAATCCATTATTTAATAATCCTAGTTAATAATCTTCATTAATTATTTACACCTCTTAAATTACTTTTCTAAAGTAATTAATTAAGATTTACAATTAATTACAATTAAATTTTATCTTTAATAACTCATTAATTAATCCTCAATTATTTAATTAATTAAGTATTCAATATAACTTAATTTATCCTTACTTACTTCATTAATTAATTACTAATCATAAATTAAAATTCAAATCTTATTTAAATAAATGATCCTTAATTACCCATTTATTATCCTAAATTAATTATCTTAAACCTTAATTAACTAATTTAACTTTTAATAACTAAATTAATTAATCCAAATCATTAATTAATTAAATTAGTAAATTATTCATTTTAATTAACTTAATAATTACAAATCCTTAAACCTTCATTATTTAAAGGATAAAGCATTTTCTTATAAATGATCAAATTCTTATTTCAAATCTAGATTCAAAATAAATACAAAATTTAACTTAGCAAAATTTAACACTCTTTAGAATATACTTTAAACATTTTAAAGTTGTTAAAACATTTTATTTTCATAAAAGTTATTTTTATTTAAAATTATGGAGACAAAAGTCAGTTTGAATCCATCTCTTAAATTCTGGTTTTAAACTCTGTTTTTAAAACCCTGCTCTCAAATTTCAAAACTTAAAGCCTTACAGGCTTTAAACTGGCAACACAACAAACCCGAGCCTACCCTAAAAGACTTCGAGTCGAACATCAAACCGCTTCGAGGCAAAACCCTAAATTACTCGAGAAAACTCAAGTAACTACAACCCAACATCCCACCAGAAACACATACACACCGTGCACGTGCACCGCTCCGGCACCCACCTCCGGTCAATACTGACACGTCGAGCAAGTCGACTACCACCAGCACACCAAATCTCCGATCCCAGAAACACCACCATCAGCCTCGAATCAAAATCGACTTCACCAACCAAAAAGCCTGGAAACTGAAGCCACCTCAACACCCAAACCTGACAACGTGTCGTGCCCCCAGCTCCGACCACCTGAAGGTCAATCCCTCCGGCTACGACTTCGACTATGCGTCGACTACCAATGCCCAAAAACTCGACGAACTCGATCAGCTCTCCAGGCCGCGGCGATCGTTTCTTCTACCTTAGCTAAACTAGGGTTAAAAAAATTTCAAATCCTAACCGTTGACGCCACCGTGGCCGTGGCCATCTACCACCATTTTTCCACTCACCCCCATAGGCTCCTCCATCACCTCACACAACCCCGACCACCCTCGACCTCGCGATCATCGGAAATGCTCGAAAACAAGCTTTCCAGACAAACCCAAACAACACATTCAAACTTACATTAAAATTTGTAAATTTAATTTTAAAAATCCTATCTTTTATATACGATTCCAGATATATATTTAAATCAACAAATTACAAGATTTGATTTTTAACATTTTCAAGTTGCTCTGTATATTCATTTTTTTCCAGACAATGTTTCTACTTATAAATTTTTCTGCAGTTATTTTTCTTTTTAAAAGCTTAGTTCAAATTAAACAACACACTTTGGTTTAACCACTTAAGCCTAAAGAAGATTGGAGAAAGAAGTATTTGAAGTTTTGAACTTAGTTTAAACCTCTGGGACTTTTAACAGAGACGATCACAGTAGTATCAAACATACACCCTGTTTCCAGAGTCTTAAACAATCATACAAACATATTTCTATACATACATCACTAATCTATTTAACCTGTAAATCATGTGCATAAAAACTGAAGGATGTCTCATGTTACAGTTTAAAGCAGAGACTATTAGATGTTTTAAACCATAGATATGCACACTTACATAAATTCACAAACATTGCACATTCATACATATAAACAAACATCATCACCGAACTCATATGCAACAGGAGATTAGCTACTTAAGTTTTAATTTGAAAAATGTTTACTCACCTGACCACTTAACTGAGCTTGTTCTTTTGTTTGAAAACAAGAAGGCTTGAAAACTGGAATGTGAAAACTTGCATACTTTTGTTTTGATTCCAGAAACTTGAACAGCTTGAAACCTTAAAACTGAAATGTTTGAACTGGACACTTGAAACTTGCATTTGAAACTTGCATACATTTTAGTTTTGATTTCTGGAAACTTTGAACTAGCTTGAACTTGAGAACTGAAATGTTTGGACTAGCTTTGAAACTAAAGTGTTTTGTTTTCTTATTTGATTTCAGGTTACAGGTTGTATAATGAATCGAAGATGGAAAGAAGCTTTGCTAAATAGAACAAGTATGCAATATTGTTTATTGTTCAAGTACACAACACATTTCAGAGATTTTTATCTTAAAGAATGCTGGAAAGGGATGGCTCGTGTACTTGATGATGGCATTCAATGCCCTGCTCTTATTAAAGTCTACAATAGCCCATATTTTATGCTTGTATGTACAACCTACATATGTTTACATTTGTTTACTTAGCTTAGCAAACTTCCCCATTCCTATTCGTATATACAGAGATAATTTCTGCCTGCACATGTATTTGCTAAAGATTATACTCTCTAGAATTTTACTTAAGTTTTTACTTGTCTTATTTTATCTTGTACTTAGGTGATTTCATGCCTGCAAGTATATTTTACTATAGAGTATAATATTTACTTTGTAATTGTTATGGTTATGGTTATTGTATCATGTTAGCTTATTATTTATCTCCATCTCTAACATAAGTGTGTTTATTTTTATTTTAAAAACTCAAACTATCAAATATATAATTACCTATTATTATTTTATTTTATACTTACTTTAAATATTTATAAGGTATATTTTATTATATATATTATTCTTTTGAGAGATTCATATAAATTTTAAAACCCATAATTTCTTTTAAAATATATATAACAATTTTTATCTATAATAAAACCTACTTGTATAGACATCATATTATAAATAAAGCTAATTATTACATTAAAATAATTTATAAAAGAATTTATCACTTTATTACTTATTTTCTATTAAGCTATACTCTAAAAGAACAAAGTCATTTATTTAATTTAAATCTAAGCTAAAACCATTTAGACAAATTTTAACTTAAATCTTGAGTATATTCTAAAGCCAAATAGTTATTTATTAAATATTGAATTTAATCAAATTTTCCAAATTACTAAAAGATTAGAGTTCGAAGGCATATCCTTGTCTATTAAAATTTAAACAGACTTTAACTATTTACCATATATACAAATATATATATAAATAAATAGAAAACAATTTATTAGCTTTAAAAGATAATTTATCAGTTAAATATCCATTTAAAAGAAAATTATCAAGTCAATTTATATTTTATTAACAATTATATATCAAATCAATTTAATATTTAATTTAGATTATTAAATTGATATTGCTCAAAATTCCGGGATGTCACATAAAGAGATAATGAATAATATTATTTGAATGAAAGAGCTGGATTCAAACAGTAGTTGTTTGAAAATTTAAAGGAATTTGTTTGAATTAAAAACCCAAGGTGGTTTAAAATTTAAGGATAACTTAGTGTGTAAAGGAAATAATATGTATATATGAGGAATATACATAATCTGAAATAAACTCTAACTGTTGAGTTTAAAATTGGGAATGAGATGTGATACCCAAGGTGATAAGTTTTGAACTTATAAGATTATTAATGTAAAGTTTAAAATTTGAGATGAGAATTCAAATTTGGGTAAGGTTGGCTAGATTAAGTAAATTGAATTTAACTTTGGGTAAGTTAAATAAGTTAACAAACAACCTGAATTGGAAATTTCAAGATGAAATTGAGATTTAACTTGGGAAGTTAAATGGTTAATTTGAATTGGGGGATCGTGTGATCTCAAGATGGGTTTGAGATCTGATGGATGTTTTAAAATAAATTGGATGATATCATCCTATTGTTATTAATAATCTTTAGATTGTGAATTGGATTTGTTTAAATGAATGAAGAAATGGATTGTGGTGATATATCCATTATTTAGCTAAAAGGGAAATTAAAATTTGGAATTAAGGAGATGAAACCACTTTGAATTTAAGGTTTAAATGTTTAAAAATAATTGGAAATTTAAATTGTTAAGCACTGGTTTCAAAATTGAAATTGGGTAATAAATTGAATTTTTAAGGTAAAATTGTTTTGAACTCTTATTTGAACTTTGAAATAAGTTAAGTAAAGATAACTTAAAATGGAATTTTAAGAATTGGACTCAGAATTAAATTGTTTAAAGATTTGGATTATTAATTAAAAAATAAAGGTTAATTTGATTTAAGGGGTTAAATCAACTTTTGAAAATTTAACTCGAATTTATATAATTCGAGATGGTTTAAAATTGACATTTAAATTGAATTAGTTCAAACTGAATTTGATTTGAATTAATGGGAATTGTGATTTATGATGGATAAGTATAAAATTCAAATGGGAAATTTGAATTAGATTAATTTGAAATAAAATTGAAGTTATTCAAATTGGGATTGAGTCAATTTAAATGAAAGTGGAAATTTAAATTGAATTGATGGAAATGGAGATTGGGAAGTTGAACAGTTTGACTCTGGACTATTTTCAAAATAAATTGTTTTAATATAAATCTATTTTTCCAAACTATTTACCATACAACTTTTCTTTTTAAAACCTAAAACTATCTTAAGCTTGTTTACAATTACTTTTGGAACTATTTAACAATTTTACAACTGATTTATAAACTGATTACTGTTTTTTTCAACTGTTTTATAAATAATTACTATTTTTCAACTATCTTACAACTACTTAACTTTTTTACCATCTATTTTTCAACTAATAATTATTTTTCAACCACTTATCTATTTTTCAAATTTTTAAAGCTATTTTCTAAATATAAACTGGTCGGAGTTCAAACTATTATTGGTTGAATACCCAACTGAGATAAGAATTGAAGTGATAATCCAAATGGGGATTAAGGCAACTATAAATAAGTGAATAGAATCATAAATGAATGTGAATAGAAAGGGAATTGATTTAACTAATAATCAATGAAGATAAATACGTAGGATGTACGTATATTATTCTATTCGCATAATGATTTGATCCAGATTCGAGCATAGAATTTCGAGATAGTATTATCGATCCGAGTTGGGATTTTTCACTCGATTTTCGACGGCGAACCTGGATATGGATTTTTGATTGGTTCTGGATATTCTCTATCATAGATGTGACTATGCAAGGAGAATGACGGTTTCTGATCAAGAAACCAAATCTGAGTCCGCACTAGGAAGTCGGGTGGACGATACTAGTTCGGAAGTGAAATTGTGTGATCGAGTGAGCGGTCAGATTGATATTGCGTACGAATGATATGTGGACATCGTACGGATTTGAATGAAATTGATATTGAAATTTGTGGATAAGAACTGTAAATGATTCTTGAAATTGAAAGGATATTTTGAGAAATATATGATGAAGTAAAGTGGAGATTGAATATCTCTATGATTAAAATTTACTTTATAAAAGTAAGTAATTTGGCAAGTGACTTTATAAGTAATTTAATTTGAATATTTGATTTGGGATAAATAAAATTATATATCTTGTTATATAAAATAAATCTTCCCTTATTGAATCTATAGCCAGAGAAAAAAAATGGGGTTTTAAAATATTTGAAAGTATTTAAAGTATAAAAGTGAATTTATACAAGTATGAAGTGATTCAAAAAAAAATTCCAAGGTTATTATATATATATGTATATATAAAGGCTTTTGTGAAAATGATTTTGAGGAAAGGTTTTTGGAACCTTTGAATTTTGGAAAGGCTTTTGATTTTGGGAAAAATCAATATTGGAATTTGGAAAGCCTAATATGAGAATTATCGATTTTGATAATCGATTTTGTAAAGGAGATTTATATGAGATTCATACTTGGTGTATGATTTGGAAAATACTATATGTGTATAGTATAAAGTGTTTTGAAGTGGCTCTGGGGAAAAGGCGCTCCCTTGAATGAACTTCTCAGGAGTGCCACAGGATGGTACTGCCTTGAGCCTCTAAAGGGGAGGTTCTAAAGTTGATCCTGTGAGGAGTTCAGACAAACTAGTTACTGAGGATTATTTGGTAGCAAAAGTCGATGGCGCTGTTGCCTATAGGGGCATTTGGGTTATGCTGTGACGACAGTGTAATTCGATGTCCCTGCGATCTACTGTGTGGACCATAGCGAAAATCGTGTGGAGGATGAGTGCCAACAGTCTACACTTGATTTTGCCGGGATGGCAGCGCAACATCGGTAGACTGCGGTCTATGGTCAAGTGGAGGAGTTTCATTCTTTTGGCAGCGAAATTTGGTGGCGCTGATGCCTACAGTTATATGGGTTTGTGCTGTGATAGCAACGTAAGGCCCGGGTATAACTGCGATCTGTAGCGGGTTCCATGGCGTAATCGAGGAGCGCTGAGACCTACAGTTATCTGTGGATTTTGCCGGGACGGCAACGTAACCATTGAGTTAACTGCGACCATGGATGGGGGTGATAATTTCCAGAGCATTTTTATCAAAGATATTTCCTCTATTTTCAAAACCGTTTTCTATATTTTCAATAAAATTATTTTCTAAAGTATTTTCACTGGGTTTTGGAAACGAGTTTACCAAGTACTTATAGATTTTCATTCCTACGCCTGATCAACGTATGACCGAATTTCTATGAGAACAAGGATGGACTTGTCGAAACATCGAGTTTTAAAAATATTTTATAAAAACTATTTTGGCAATATTATATAGATTCATAAGTGTTTAAAATTTTGAAATTTTGAAATAAAAGAGTAAAAAGAGTTAAAAATGTTTAAATAATAATTTAACTAAAATACACAGTAAATTAAAAATTCTCGCTTCGTTCCTTTTCGAGGAGAAAAAGTTCTAAAGGGGGGAGGAATGTGACGACCTAGATTTTTAACGGATTTTGATTGGTAATTAACTAGTTTAAAATCATTGAAATATTAATATTTACTAATCAAACAAATGAATTTTTGATAATTATAGGTATTTGAATATAGACGTGGATTTGGAAACTAAAATAAAAACTGCACCATTTAAATTAGGATAAAACATCCAAAGATATATATGCATAAAAAGGGATCTAAATATGTATATAATGAATACAGATAAACAGGCTCTTTGATGTTGAAAATATATACACATATAAGAATATACATATATAAGGATATAAATGTATCTATAAGCCTATGAGAAATCAAATACTAGTAACTTATGTGTATACATTGAATAGTCGAGAGGCAAACATATTTTACACATAAATGATAGATATGTACACATACATCAATTCACATAAACGCATGTAAACAAAAAAAGAGACAATTTTTAGGCTTAGCGTACAAAATATAAATATCAGGTCAGGAAAAGAGAAAAAAAAATATAAACTCCTGCTCTTCTATAAATGCTTGTACTGACATTGCAGCCACCCTATGGCTTGTATATTACACTTCCTCCTCTTCTATATAAATATAACTGTTAACCCCTGCCTGGATCATACCACTCAAATATTATAAAGCAAAGTTCTCTCATTTAAAATCAAAACAGGAAAATCAGAAGCAAACCAAAGAAGTCAAAGCAAGAAAATCATATAGGTATATACAAAATTTAATATGGGATACGTATGACACTCTTAATAAATGCTTGTACAAATATATCCTATCAGCCTCCTTCTATAAAAAAATCTCTAACCAAACATTTAACAAAAGTATACACAGTACAATAGGAAATATCTAGTACATGTGTATCCCTCAAGCCTGTACAACAATCTTTTATATATCACCATCTTATTTCCATTTCGTTCATCAATCAAGTCTAAAAAAAAGGGAAGCAAGTTTTAACCTGGAAAACTAAACACTGCAACCAGAACAACAACTATTACAATCAGTTATCATCAACAAAACTTGAAGACAGGGAAAAGCAAAATCAAAACTGTGTTCATTTCAAATCCAGAAGCTAAGCTCTGTTCAATCATTTTCAGGTGAGTAAACTTTATTTTAAAAACAGTTTAAAACCTATGATCATAACCAGATGCTTATGATGAATTGTGTGGGAATATGGTTGCCTATGTTTATGTGTATGGATGCATGAATATATATGATGGGCTGTGAATATGTCTGGATGTATGCTTGGAAAATGATGTTCATCTCCCTGTTTAAACCTAGTGAGTAAATCATTAAATTTAAAAACAGTTTTAAAAAATTTGGGTTACATTCTGATGTATGTGTGAAAATCTTGATTTTGATATAAATGTTTGAATGGGAATGTATGTTATATATACATGAATAAAATGTATGTGTATCTGTCTGTTATTGCTTCTCTGTTGTTCACAGTATCAAAGAACAACATCTTAAATACATATCATCCTATCTAAATCGATTCAAGCTGGGTTTTATAAAGGGAAATTGTCTGCAACAATGAAATATCAATTTTAAATTTTGTTACAGTGAATTTTATTTAAGGAAATGTTCTGGGATTGGCAATTATAGACAACTAAATCAAAGTCAATAAAACCAAAGTTTGAAATTCAATGTTTTGACTTTACAACCGGCTTCGATCTTGCAAAATAAGAATTTTAATATAGAAATCTGGATTTTTAAGTTTGTGTTTTTGGGAAATTTCTGAATTGATCAGAAATGGTATTTTAGACGATTGCCGTTGAACGGCGTTGAAGTTTGAGATGAGGTTCGGTTTGGAGGAGGCCGGAGTGCAATAGAATGAGGGAAAAATACGATTGTATTTTATATGGGGCCATGGTGGCCGGAGTGAGGTGAAATAGGATTTTGGAGGAGGTTTTGTCGAGTGTAGTGGCGAAGTGATCTCGAATAAATCAAGGCGTCGTGTTCGATCGCGAGTGGGGGAAAGGTTGCGTGGGTCGATGACGAGACTGATGACAGAAGGATGTGGGTTCCATTCACCATGATCGTCATGGCGATCTAGTTTTTGCCATTGTGGTTTGGGTCTGGGTTGTTCGAGTGGGTCGATTTCGTGTAGCGATGAAATCATGGTGTCTGGGTGGCCATGGTGGATGACGTGGTCGTAGGTGATGTGTTGAGGCAAGTTTAGAGGGTCGGAGCACCGTAGCTCATCGGTGTACGTGCACCATGCACGTAGTGTATCAGGCGATTGTTTTGGTTTGGGAAGAAGCTTTATCTCGGGTTCGAATTCGCGTGTTCCTGTGTTTTACTCGAAGCAGTGAGGACGAGGGGACTCTGAGTGCTTAGATCAAGTTTTAACATTTTAAAATTTAAACTAAGTTTTGGAAAGAAAGGGAAAGTGGGATTTTCTCGGGTATTTTTGGTGTTCGCTCGAGAGTTTGATTGGGTAGTTTGGCTTGACCTAGTGTTTTTAAGAATTAATTTAACAAAGTTCTAAAGAGAAATTTTTAAAAACAATTTTTCAAAGAAAATTAATAAGTATGTTTGGTTAAAGGATAATTAATTTATATAATTAATTCCTAAATGTTTTTCAAACGAAGTTAATAATGTAATTAATTAAAGTAATTAATTAAAGTTGTGATTAATTAGGAATAATTAATTAAATTAATTAAAGGATAATTACTTATTGTAATTAAGGGATAATTGATCAAGAAAGATTAATTAAGATAAATAAATAAGAGATGATTAATTAATTTGTAATTAAATTAATGATGAGAAAGGAGGATTAAGGTAATCCAAGTGATTAAAGGTTAGTAATTGATTTAAGTAGAGATTAATTAAATTAATTAAGAGTGAATCAACCTGTTATGGATGGTTGAAGGATATTGGATTGATTTTATCTCTAATGGGTGAAATGAGATGTGTTGTGATACGAATGGGTTAAACTGTAATAGTGTAGGTTACCATCTGAGTTGAACTGTTGTAAGATATTCTGAATATGAATTGTATTGTTTAAACTTAAACTTTTGGTTTAATAAATGACATGGGTTTCGAAGAGACCGGAGTCGGGTATTAGCTAATACCCGAAACCACTTCGATTCTTTGTAGATTTATATGTGAAATCAATAGGCTGGTATGGAATGATTTAAGTGAATTGGACCATTTAATCTAAGTTTTGGGAGCTTAGAAATCGATAGGTGAAATAAGTGATGTCTATAACAAATTGTGAATTTGTAAATTGATACGAGTTACCCCGGGATTTATGTAGTTTTATGCTGTTGTATTCCATGTTAGATGGGTTTACTCACGTTGGTTTCCAACCTGATCCGGGTGTTACTTTGATGTAATGCTCGGGTCAGACCGAGTATTACAGATTTTCAGGTAAGGACGATTCTGGAGCTCAGGAGACGAGCTGGATGGCAGGAACGTATGAAGTGTATTCCACTGTGATATATTGTAGTTAGTCTGGGACATGGTGATTTGTATATGTCCAGTATTTGTGTATGTGTGTAACCTTGATGTATTAAAATGTAAATTGACAAGAAAGATTTCTTGTATAACTGTTATTATTTGATATTATATTTTGATCCGCTGTGAATGTGAGATTCTGTGTTTTATTTTCTGTTTCTTCTTCTATCTCTTTCTTCTTTCCCTAACTATCTGGAATTTTCGGGATCGAAAATTTCGGGTCCTTACAGCTACTTTTAAATTTTCTCCTCTTAAATTTGCTTCAAGTTGCTTCCCTTTGCATAGCTCTTTTCCTCTTTTATTGTTTTCCCTATTTGCTTATTGCGGTGCGTTTGCCTACTGCTTCAGTCGTTGGGCTTTTCTTCATTAATATGAAAAGAGATATGTATAAATATATTTCAGTTGTTTTTCTCTATATTTTCCTTATATGGAAATATTCTTCCTATCTTCATTATCAGGCATTCTTACCCTTCCATTCTCTTTACCCCATTCCAATCAAGTACCATTTTCACTTATCCACCCCTTAGAAAGAATTTCAGGAAGGAACTTCTAAAGTTACAAAAATAGGAATAATCATCGAACCAAACATATGCTCTCTTTTCCCTTCATTTCAAAAATGAAAACCTCTTTACGAAATACCTTTTAAATTGAATTTTTTTGACCCAGCCAATTTTAAACTTCACTAGGAATATCAAATAGCTATTTAAAATTTTCTTCTTCTTCAAAACAACAACTTTTCAATGGTAGGTTCCTTCTATTTTAAATAAATCTTTTTTAAAACCATTCAAACCTTTTCAAGAAACTTTCAAAATGTTTCTGTTAATTTCTTTCAAATGGAGTCAGACTCAGAAATAGACTCTTATTTGTCCTTTCTTTTGGAATTTCTTTCTTTTCTATCATTCTTAACTCATCGTCGTCAAAAATCTGACTATCATCTTGTGGTAGTTCATGCAAACATTCTGGCGTAAACTTGGTCAATCCTTTTTCACATCTTACTTCCGGATGCTTCCAATATATAGGTTCTTACTTCCCATCTGTCTGGATGAAATATACATCCTCAATCGGCAATCCATCGCAATCCATAATCATAGCGCAGTCCACGCCCAATAAAGGAGTCTAAGTACCATCCAGCTTTAGGGATTCTTCTATATGTCGCGCTCATGCTATTCTTGGTCAATGCCTTGCTGTTCGGACTACATGTCATGGGGTAAGTGTATCAGTTTAACTCTATTTATTGTTCCAACTCATAGTTGCCTTATCATCTTTTTAAAATATGGCTGCAACTACTTCTATAGTCGGAGTTCATAGAGTTCGGCGTATAATACACACATACATGCATATATATATATATATAGGTAAAAATTCAAATACGTTCTCTCATCGTATCCTAATTCCTAGGATCGACTAACCTAAGCTCTGATATCAAATGAAACAACCCGCACCTTAATGGGCTAGAATTTTGACTGAATTGAAATTCAAGTCCATTAACGTACGGATCGTTGCTGTTCATAACTTGTAATAAACAAAAGTAACTCAGAGAACTATCTATATAAACTCACAGTGGAATAGTAAAATATAATAGAACATAAATACCTATTGAGGCGACTACCACAGAATCAATATTATTTCTTGGATTTCTAGTTGCCTTGTTAGTGCCGAGAATTAATGAGAAGACTTCTCCATGAACCATTCTCATCTTGCACCAGTAGCATGTCCCTCTAAATATATCATTTGGTTTGTAATGAGGAGGGGAATAAAACAATATTTTGGTGTCTACTAAATTACAAACATTATCCATAACACTAATTTATGCCGATTGATTTTATTTAGGTGTTATATCTATTATTTATGGCTTATCCATTTAATTCCATCCACACATAGGATATATCCAGCCTTCTCCAAGGTATAACTATTTATATGCCTATATATATATATCAAAGCGGTGTACTACCCGAAAGAATCCTGACCATTAAATACTTTTTAAATAGGGAGGAGGCAGACCCAACGGCCATTTAATACCTCAACTCCGAAGCGGGCCCTCCATAATGTAAATGCTAGTTAATCTTTCCTTTAGCTCCAAAGGCCGATGACCCCTAGATATGGCTTCATAATTTAATTAACCATATTAGTACCGCATCTCAATGATTCTTCTAAGGGTTAACTAGCCTACCTATGACAGACAAGCAATAAATAAAACTTTGAGGCCTTTGCATATCCCATACGGATTCTACATTTGTAGGAAGCGAAATCCATCAGGGCATAACCTAAATATTTGCTTACGACCGCTCAGGACCGCTGGGGTCAAAGCCTATATGCCAGCCATACTATCCCATCAATATCCCACAGCCGAAATCCCGTTTAGACTAACCTATTATAAGTCAAGAAAAATACCCATCCCGGTTACTTAATACCTCTTGTTAGAAATGAAGCAGATCTCATTCCCATATTAGGTACCATCGTAGGTTATTTAAAACATCTTATATAAGGAGGAGGTAGACCAAATGATCATTTAATACCTTCCACTCCGAAGTAAATCCCTTGACATCCCTAAAGGTACTGAGCCATTTAATACTTAAAATCCGAGATGCACCCTTGGTATATTTTCCTACACCTATACATGAATGTATATCCCTTCACCGTGGGTCTTATAATTGGAGATATCCCACATCAATAGTATGTATACACAACTGCTAGTAGCATCTAGGTGAAGGACAAACTTCCATTTTGTAACTCTATTGACCTCGCATCCCAACCCATACTAAACCAAACCAATTATCCTAGACTTAAATATTAGGCTAGGCCTACTAATTAATGCTCATCCTAAACGTATTGTTGTAGCTACATAATTTTCTACTATGAAAATTATATTGCCCCTTAAGTTTATTTACTGGTATCCCCACAGTTATTTGCTTATTACATATATTCTTTATTTCTCTCTTACGTCCCAAAATGTCAATTGTCCGCAATAAATGGTCATTATTATTCAAATTGGACAATCATTAATAACATTTAATTATCCATTTCAAATTCAACTTACTATGCCTATTTCATTTTCCCATAAATGTCATATTAAATTGTATAATCAATCTCAGTCAATGCATTTATGCCCCCATTTAATTTCTATAACTCCCTACCGCACATTTATTGCCCGACTAATTTTGTAATTATTGTTCATAAATTTTGGATTTACTATCTCTTTTCCATAATAACTTCCTAATCCAATGGTTTTCTATGCTATTAATATATAGTCGTCCTAATTATGACTAATATGGGTACCGTCGTATATTTATTTATTATGCCTTATTCGTTACCTTATGTATATTTTTATTTTTAATCGATAGACGTGGTTATACGAATATATATATATATATATATATCAAACTCATTAATTCTTATGCTTAGGAATTTCAAAATATATACTTATATGTACATTCTGTAAAGAACATTCTTTTCCACGTTTAATATATTAGAGCCATCCTTCTCAAAAACAACTAACGTTGTAGCTTTCAATAAATTACCTAAAAGTGAGATTTTTTGCTCCATTCGAAATTACAAGGAATTAGATTTTCTTTTATTGAGATAGACAGTGCAAACTATGGAGAAGAACATCCATACTTTAAACATCCCTTCCTTTTTGGTATGCTCCTTATTATTTCAAACGATGCACTTTTTATATATATTTATGGAATTAGATAATTTATGGAAACTTCACGGAAATAAATACAACTAAATTGTACCCACAATGCTTCCAATAACTTAAAACATAGAAATTCATATTCCAAGTCAAATTAGAGCAACCTAAATTCATATTAACGGTTTACAACCCAATTATCATAAATCTAGAATAAATTTTGCAATCTTATAAACATTCTATTTTAACAAATTTAGGGACTGATTTCCAAATTTCCATATTATGGTGCAAATATCATTCCATCCTAATTACCTAACTTACAGAATATGTAGGCAATTTCAATTGAATACGTTCTTCTTAAGCCTACAACTCCATAGCTCTTGCATAGACATAATAATTAAATAATACCCAATGATATTAATTTCAATGTTATATTTAAAATCGTATAATTTCTCACTCACTGTTCTAGCTTTCAAAATCTCCCAAATCCGAATTCACCCTTTTAATTGGACTTCTTTTCCTTTCCAATCAAAAAATATGTATAACAAGATATATACATACCTATTAGAATTACAGATCTAAGAGGAGATTTGAGTTAAGTGGGATATAGATTCATAATTATCAAATTTACCTTTTTCCATAGTATCGATTCACTCCTTCTCTTATTCTCTTTTATTGTCCGCCCTTCTTCGATATATATGTTAGAAACATGTACTTTGATGTTTTGATAGTGATAACAATACAAGTATATATTGTATATACTAACCACTTTTGAAGGAAATGATATCACTTATATAAGGAGACAAACATATCATAATGAAGACCAAAATGATGCTACAAAGTTGTTATCTTTCATAGAGTCTGTGTCAAGAGCTAAAAAGTTATTAAAAATGTTTCTATGTGCTAGATATACAGACACCATTTTCCAGATAAAGAATTTTAAAGAATAACACAAAAACATGGAATTCAGCTGGCTGAATCAACTAGGTCAGTCGACTGAATTCTGTGTACATGTATAATTTTTGAATATCATGAATATTCAGCCGACTGAATGAGTATATTCAACTGGCTGAAAAATTGGCAAAAATGCACTATGGCCTTGCTGATTTCAAAATCATCGATTCAGCGGGCTGCCATACTCTATGCAGCCGGCTGAATCTGCATAACGACTAGTTTTTTGAAAAGGTGCCTCTCCTTCGTGAAGAGTTACAACTCTTAATCAAGAGTTGTAGTCACAACTCTTCACCGTTACTCTTGACGAACGATTGCAAACGTTAAACACTATATAAAGCAAATAATTCCAATGCTTTGATCGGCTATTCTATTCCTAATTCTCTCTATCTTTGCTATTGAACTTACAAGCCTTCATTTCTAAATATCTTTATATTTTGATCACTTGTTTATTCAACAATATTTTATTGTGATCAAATTTACTTCCGTTCTTCACAAACTACACTATATACCACAAAGAAGAAGATTATTGTAACAGCCCACACCTCACTTAACGCAGATATTGTCCCCAACTTAGTCACTTCCGCCTCATGGGCCAAGCCAAGATGTGGGGTTTTGTTCCTCAAAAGGCCTCGATGTTGTTATGAGGTGAAGGCTTTGGTATATAAGCACCCACTTCATAGTGTTTATTCGTGATGTGGGACTATTATTCCCATTTTGAAGGGGTGTTACAATTTGCCCCTTCTAGAGCCCAACGTCCTCGTTTGTTCATAAACACAACACCACCCAGGCGTCGTGGCTATAACATGTACATACAACAATTCCGGCTGGGTATGGCTCTGATACCAATGTAATAGCCCGCATCTCACTTAACGTAGATATTGTCCCCAACTTAGTCACCTCCGCCTCATGGGCCAAGCTAATGTGTGGGGTTTTGTTTCTCAAAAGGCCTCGACGTTGTTATGAGGTGAAGGCTATGGTATATAAGCACCCACTTCATAGTGTTTTTCCGCCATATGGGACTATTATTCCCATTTTGAATGGGTGTTACAATTATAGGAAGGGCGTACATTATCGACTTATTAGTGTTATTCAAGAGCACACACAGTCAAATACATTTCTACTATTTGTAGTTAAAAGTTATGTTGTAGAATCCACATGCGGTTGAAGTCCTATTCGGTTGTCTAGGAAGTGGAAGTCTTGTTCAGTTGCTCAGGCTGTTGTAATACCTATTCCTCTGGATTAAGAGAGGGTATAAGTTTAAATCCAGAAGGAGTCTGGGACTGGACGTAGAATGGGAAGTTCGAACCAGTATAAAAATCTCTGGTGTTGTTTTCTTATCATTATTTACTTTTTATTTTTATTCCGCACAAGTTTATAACCTACATAATTATTCATATTACTCGATCCTTAGCCACTTTCATTTGGTACCTGAGCAAGGTCATCATATAGCCATAACAAAGTTTTTGATATTCAAGTAATATGGAAAATAACATAGCATCAAGTTTTGTTGAAGGTCAATCTACTACATGTAACAACCCGGGATTTGCATTACCAATTAATAAATAAAAGTTAGGTTTTTTATTTATTTTAATGAAGCATAAAAGGATTTGGAATAATAAAATTTATTATTTGAAAAGGCTATTTTAATTAAATGGGAAATATGGGATTTTAAAATGAGGATAAAATGTTATTTTTGGAAAGTTAAATATTTGAGGAGAGATTTTAAAATGGGTTTGGATAAGAAAAAAAAAGAGTTTTATAAACATATATGAACACTTAGACTAATTTTTGGAAACATGTAAATAACTCTCTTCTTATTGGGTTATAAAACCTAACCCAATAACCCACCCTAAACCTCCTCTATAAATTAATTCATACTCTCATAACCTCATTCATTCAACCCTAATCAAAACCCTAATCATTTCCTAAAGCTTTCATAACAAAAATGGCCTCTATCTTCATCTCCTTCTAGTTTTAGCTTATGCAAGTCATTCTATGCAAATGTAATGCAAATACCCACCTCAAATCCATTTTTATATCTTTCTCATTTCTGAAATGTATTTGGTAACACATGTTTTATGTGTTTTTTTGATCTTATAGCCTCCTAATCATCTTTTGCTAACTTGGGTTGATGCTATAATAGTCTTTGTTGCTTTCAAGAGAGGTATATTGCTAAAAACCTCTTCTAATATGTGTTTAATTATCTTTTGATTTTGGTAATCAGTTAGTAACACATATTTTATTATGTAACATGTGAACCATAGCTCTTTGATCATCTTTGCTTTCATTTTGGGGTGTGCACATAAGGTACTTGTAGTATATGCTAGCTGAAATTATAATTAGTTTATTGCTGTTAGTAAATTAGGCATATCTCATTCATCTTAAATCGGAATTAAGATTTTCTTGAATTTCTGGAAAGCTTATTCTGTACCCTATAACTTTTATGTTTTGTGCTTTGCCTATTTTTGAGGTTTGAATGGTCGAAATCATGCTTGTTTGTCACTGACCTGACAACAAACTACAGGGTTGATAAAATAAAAACCTGAAATTGATTTGGCCATAAGTTACTCGTTTCTTATCCAAATCTAATAATTCTGGATGTTCTGGAAAGCATAGATTTAGAGCTAAAACTTTCATGTTTTGAGTTTCATGAAATTTCGAAGTTAATTTGGTCAAAACTGTGCATTCTTACCACTGTCCCGAGAGCACAACGACAGTGATATAAAATTTAGATATGAGAATTGTTTGTCATAGAATTTTCATCTCTGGTCAGAATTTGACGACCTTGGTCATTCCGGAAAGCTTAGAAACGAAGCTACAATTTTCATTTTATTCATTTTGCCAGAATTTAAAGTTTACTATGCCAAAATTGTGGTTTTTCATCTCTGGCCAGTTAGTGCATAGCTATAGGCCTTAGTCTCTTTTCTCCCGTTGTTTTCAGCGTAGAACCCCGACTTTGCGACACCATCTCAGGCTCATCCTTTGTCGGATTTCATCGTTTTTAGTCTCGTTAAAAATATGAGATCGAGATCTTTAACCATGCAAAGTTTGGTTTAGATCTGGGTGCATTAGATACTTCGTTTCTTATACCGAAGTAGCACCCAGAAACTGTTTTACAATAGTGATCATTTTCAGTTATCGTCGGACCAAATTTGAAACATTGTCGTTTCTTCGTTTCAAGTCGAAACCTAACAATTCTTGTTGCATATCAAAGTAGGAGTACTTTCCTACGCTCCTGCAAATTTTCATCAAGATCTGAGTTCATGTGACCCTTCGACCATGTCGTCGAAGTGGGACCTTTATACTGTTTTGACACAGTAAAGTTTTGTGATTTTTGTCCGACTTTGAGACGACGTCGTTTCTTCGTTTCAAGTCGGAATTTCCCGATCCTTTTTGCAGTTTGGAGCAGGGATGTTGGACTATATGCCTACCAATTTTCATGCCATTCGGATTCAGTTTGCTGGTCCGAATAATTTTCCGAACTTGGATTCGCGTCATTTTTGGACTATTTTCCAACACTTAGAATATTTTCAATGATTTTCTGGTTTTATTGATTTCTTTGAGATTTGTCTCTAGATTTCGTACACGGGTTTTATGAATTATTTTCAAAGGATTTTTCACTCCTAAATGGCTTTCGAAATTATTATATAATATTATTTTTAATTATTAAATTAGTTACTCCATAATAGGAGAGTTTTCAAAAGCTGTTTTAAAGTGATTTCAAAATCAATTATAAATCCGTTTCGCACCATTATTTTCTATAATAAAAATATCACACTCACTTTTTAGCACGTCGAGCGAAGTGGAAAGGTGCTTAAACGGTTAGGAAATCTTCGGCCTATGGAACCGTGTGTATTTTCTTTCCGGTTAATCCCCGACCTATTCGATTGATCGTTTTGACCTTTGGGTCTAGTTTACCGATGATACGAGGTGGACTTTTTATTGTTTGGATTGTGAGCTTGCTATTGGTTAGGAAACCGTTTAGTGCAAACGTGGGGTATGGGACTCATTGTTAACACTTTACGGGTTCCTCTCCAAGAAGTTAGTGACACATTAGCCTCTGGGTGGCCAGTACTGGACCTTTGGCTCACCACGCCTCTGGGCAACCGTCTCTGGACACCTGCTCTATGGAGCAGTTTATTTTTCGGCGTGCGCCTTTGGGCCTTTATCCTTCTGGGAAGTATCTCGCCGTCTCGCGCGTTCCGCATCTGTGCGAGTGATCGATCACAACTCTACAGTACTTGGCAACAACGACTTTGGTCGGTGCACGTGCAATATTGGTATTATTTGATGATTTTTATATCCATTCGAGTACAGCCATTCAGTGTTGGTTCTATGGAACCATACGATGTAAGTGCGATTGCCTTGTGGATTCACAGTGTCTTTGGACACTGCTTTTCAGTGTTGGATTTCATTGACTTTTCAGTATATCCCCATTGCTCTTGGGAGCATCGATCTTTGCTTGGGCATTGATTACAGACTCCGGTCACTCTTGGGATTATTTCCTATGGGCATCTTTTTATGGCTTTGGCTACGCCGATGATATGTGGCGATTTTATTTATTCTACACTTTGGTGTTGATTTCTCTTTGGAGATTTTTATTGTTTATTGATGATTAGGGATCGTCATTATATTCATGTGGTTCATAATATACTTCTCTTTGGATAAGTACTGTTTTATTTATGTACCGCATTATTATATATCTCAGTTATTACTGATTGTTTAGCTAGCCTGACCCGAGTGTTTTCGCTCGGGTCAGACCGAGTTGTTTCAGGTTAGGTCTCTGGACTTAGCTTCTGTGCTTCCGCTTGGACATTATCTGCTATGCTGATAGATAGTGCTTTTATTTGTCCACTATTCCGCTACTCTGTTATTATTCAGACTTTGATATGTACATATTTTTAACCCACATGTGTGGGCAGTGGCTTTGTACCCACTTATTGTATTTGGATCTTTATTGACGATGTATTGTTCTGGGATTTTATATCTGTTATATGATTCTGTTCTGTGATGTTTTATCATTTATTATTATGCTTTGTCCTGATAGATCTTTAGCCATTTGTAATTTCGTTATAAGTATTTACCGAATATGTCGAACCACCTGTTTGAGAAAAATTTAAATAGATTCCACCTTTCGACGTATTCAGTAGATAGTTATAGCTTGATTACAAATGGTCGCTTCCACTATACTCTATTCTCCGCTTTAACAGACAGTATTACTCCCGTAATACTCTTTGTTACAGTGGGTCTCAGAGTGGGGCGTTACAGCTTGGTATTAGAGCCTAGTTTCAGGAATAAGCATATTAAACACAGAACAGATACACTTAGTACAATACATTTTAAATTAGATCCGAATTAAATCAAATCTCTTCCTTATGTTTATTGATAGATAAGTTAGGAATATGTATAGGAATCCGTTGTATTCCGTAGTATTCCTTAATTAATTATCTATCATTGAATCATGTCTAACTCTAATTCCCGTTACGACATGTTGAGCGGTGCGAAGGTCTTCTCTCAGCTTGACCTTGCCACTGGATTCCATCAGCTACGAGTCGTGGAAGACATCATTCCTCTTACAACATTTCGCACTCGTTATGGTTCTTTTGAGTGGTTGGTCATGCCGTTCGGCTTGACGAACGCTCCGGCTTTCTTCGTCGATCTTATGAATCGAGTATTCCGGGAATACATCGATAGATTCGTTCTGGTTTTCATCGATGATATTTTTATTTATTCTAGATCCGAGGTAGAGCATGCTCATCAATTGCGGATCGTCTTGGATACTCTTCGTCAGCATCAGCTTAAGGCCAAGCTCTCTAAGTGCCATTTTTGGGAGAGCAATGTCAAGTTCTTGGGCCATATTGTATCATCTGAGGGTATTTCCGTCGATCCTGCCAAGATCGAAGCTATTCAGAATTGGAATCAGCCCGAGAATGTTCATGATATTCGCAGCTTCCTTGGGCTGGCGGGTTATTACCGTCGGTTTATCAAGGATTT
Organism: Allium fistulosum; assembly: GCA_030737815.1. Taxonomy (NCBI): domain Eukaryota; kingdom Viridiplantae; phylum Streptophyta; class Magnoliopsida; order Asparagales; family Amaryllidaceae; genus Allium; species Allium fistulosum. The sequence goes on along the minus strand of CM060901.1, from coordinate 1,018,028,045 downwards.
CTCTCGAATTGCACTTCCCCTCACGACTCTGACTCGTAAGGGGGTTCGCTTTATTTGGTCTGATAAGTGTGAAGCTTATTTCCAGCGATTGAAGGAACTTCTCACTCATGCTCCTATCCTGGTGGTTCCTGAGAGTAACTAGGATCTTGTTGTTTACACCGACGCTTGTGGTAGCGGCCTCGGTGCTGTTCTTATGCAGAAGGATCGGGTGGTTGCTTACGCTTTTAGGCAGCTACGTCCGAATGAGGTTCGCTATCCTACTCATGATCTTGAGTTAGCTGCTATCGTCTTTGCCTTGAAGACGTGGCGTCATTATCTATTGGGCGAACGTTTCATTCTCTACACCGATCACAAGTCACTGAAGTATCTTTTCAGCCTGAGAGATCTCAATATGAGGCAGCAGCGATGGCTTGAGTTTCTCGCCTCATATGACTTAGATATTCAGTATACCCCTGGCAAGGGTAATCGTGTGGCAGATGCACTCAGTCGCAAACACTCGGCAGTACTTTCTATGATGATAGCCGAGTGGGATATTCTTGAGACCCTTTCTATGTGTGATATTCGAAATCGAGCTCCGTCTTCTGATCCTCAGATCTTGTTATTCAGCTTGGAAGCTCGACCTATTCTATTGGATCGCATTGTCCATGCTCAGCGGCAGGATCCAGACTTGTTGCGATATATTCATCTCCTTGAGTCGGGATCCAGTGATGAGACATTGTCGGATTATTCTATTGATTCTCATCGGTGTCTTCGCAGGAAGAACCGTATTTTGGTACCATCTGATTTATCACTTAGGCGTGACATTCTAGACGAATGTCATCGCACTAAGTACACTATTCATCCCGGGTCGAGCAAGATGTATGCCGACATGTGTCGTCTATATTATTGGGAAGGCATGAAGAGTGATGTTGCAAGTTATGTAAGCCGTTGCATGACTTGTCAACAGATCAAAGCTGAACACCAGCGTCCATCTGGTCTTCTTCAGCTGCTAGAGATTCCATTGTGGAAATGGGATCAGATATCCATGGATTTTATTGACGGTCTGCCTCGATCGAAGTCAGGCCATACTTCTATTTGGGTCATCGTTGATCGCTTGACCAAATCAGCTCATTTCATTCCTATTAAGTCCACTCGGACTGCTCCTCAACTTGCCAAGTTATATGTGAAGGAAGTCGTTCGACTCCATGGCATTCCTAGCTCTATCGTCTGTGATCGAGACACTATCTTTACTAGTCACTTCTGGAAGTGCCTACAGTCAGCTTTGGGCTCAAAGCTGAATCTCTCGACTGCTTATCATCCTCTGACCGACGGTCAGACGGAGAGGGTGAATCGTGTTTTAGAGGATCTTTTGCGCTGTTGTATTCTGGATTTCGGAGGTAGTTGGGAGGATCACTTACCGCTTGTAGAGTTCTCCTACAACAACAGCTTTCAGTCTAGTATCGGCATGGCACCTTTCGAGGCTCTTTACGGAAGGCAATGTCGCTCTCCTGCTTGTTGGTTAGAATCTGGTGAGAAGCACCTTCTTGGTCCTGATTCAGTTCGGGAATCTTCTGAGAAGATTATTCTTATTCGTCAGAGAATGAAAGAGGCGCAGAACCGTCAGAAATCCTACGCGGACACCTGTAGGAAGCCTCTTGAGTTCTCCATTGGTGATCATGTCTTTATTCGGGCCTCTCCCATGAAGGGGGTTGTGCGTTTCAACTCTACCGGGAAGTTGGCTCCTCGCTATGTTGGACTATTTCCTATTACGGAACACATTGGCCCCGTTGCTTATCGTGTGGATCTACCTGCTCACTTCTCTAGAATACATGACGTGTTCACTGTTTCCCAGCTTCGCATGTGTGTCCGCGATCCTGATTCTATCATTGAGCCACATGTTGTGCCTGATTTAGAGATCTTACCCGATTTATCTTTGGAGCGGCAACCTTTTCGTGTGCTTGATTCGGAGGTTAGACGCCTTCGCAACAAAGAAGTTCCACTCGTGAAGATTCAATGGTCACCGAATCCTAAGGACTGCAGTTGGGAGACCAGAGAATCTATCGAACGCTCTTATCCTGGCTTTCTCCCATCTTCTTCTGCAGGTGAGAATTCTCTATATTATCTCTATCACTTCTTTTGTGGATTTGACGTTATAGACGACATCTATCTTAAGGAATTGCGGGGACGCAATTTTCTTAAGGGGGGGAGTCTGTAACAACCCGGGATTTGCATTACCAATTAATAAATAAAAGTTAGGTTTTTTATTTATTTTAATGAAGCATAAAAGGATTTGGAATAATAAAATTTATTATTTGAAAAGGCTATTTTAATTAAATGGGAAATATGGGATTTTAAAATGAGGGTAAAATGTTACTTTTGGAAAGTTAAATATTTGAGGAGAGATTTTAAAATGGGTTTGGATAAGAAAAAAAAAGAGTTTTATAAACATATATGAACACTTAGACTAATTTTTGGAAACATGTAAATAACTCTCTTCTTATTGGGTTACAAAACCTAACCCAATAACCCACCCTAAACCTCCTCTATAAATTAATTCATACTCTCATAACCTCATTCATTCAACCCTAATCAAAACCCTAATCATTTCCTAAAGCTTTCATAACAAAAATAGCCTCTATCTTCATCTCCTTCTAGTTTTAGCTTATGCAAGTCATTCTATGCAAAGGTAATGCAAATACCCACCTCAAATCCATTTTTATATCTTTCTCATTTCTGAAATGTATTTGGTAACACATGTTTTATGTGTTTTTTTGATCTTATAGCCTCCTAATCATCTTTTGCTAACTTGGGTTGATGCTATAATAGTCTTTGTTGTTTTCAAGAGAGGTATATTGCTAAAAACCTCTTCTAATATGTGTTTAATCATCTTTTGATTTCGGTAATCAGTTAGTAACACATGTTTTATTATGTAACATGTGAAACATAACTCTTTGATCATCTTTGCTTTCATTTTGGGGTGTGCACATAAGGTACTTGTAGTATATGCTAGCTGAAATTATAATTAGTTTATTGCTGTTAGTAAATTAGGCATATCTCATTCATCTTAAATCGGAATTAAGATTTTCTTGAATTTCTGGAAAGCTTATTCTGTACCCTATAACTTTTATGTTTTGTGCTTTGCCTATTTTTGAGGTTTGAATGGTCGAAATCATGCTTGTTTGTCACTGACCTGACAACAAACTACAGGGTTGATAAAATAAAAACCTGAAATTGATTTGGCCATAAGTTACTCGTTTCTTATCCAAATCTAATAATTTTGGATGTTCTGGAAAGCATAGATTTAGAGCTAAAACTTTCATGTTTTGAGTTTCATGAAATTTCGAAGTTAATTTGGTCAAAACTGTACATTCTTACCACTGTCCCGAGAGCACAACGACAGTGATATAAAATTTAGATCTGAGAATTGTTTTAGTCATAGAATTTTCATCTCTGGTCGGAATTTGACGATCTTGGTCATTCCGGAAAGCTTAGAAACTAAGCTACAACTTTCATTTTATTCATTTTGCCAGAATTTGAAGTTTACTATGCCAAATTTATGGTTTTTCATCTCTGGCAGTTAGTGCATAGGTATAGGCCTTAGTCTCTTTTCTCCCGTTGTTTTCAGCGTAGAACCCCGACTTTGCGACACCATCTCGGGCTCATCCTTTGTCGGATTTCATCGTTTTTGGTCTCGTTAAAAAGATGAGATCGAGATCTTTAACCATGCAAAGTTTGGTTTAGATCTGGGTGCATTAGATACTTCGTTTCTTATACCGAAGTAGCATCCAGAAACTGTTTTACAATAGTGATCATTTTCAGTTATCGTCGGACCAAATTTGAAACATTGTCGTTTCTTCGTTTCAAGTCGAAACCGAACGATTCTTGTTGCATATCAAAGTAGGAGTACTTTCCTACGCTCCTGCAAATTTTCATCAAGATCTGAGTTCATGTGACCCTTCGACCATGTCGTCGAAGTGGGACCATTATACTGTTTTGACACAGTAAAGTTTTGTGATTTTTGTCCGACTTTGAGACGACGTCGTTTCTTCGTTTCAAGTCGGAATTACCCGATTCTTTTTGCAGTTTGGAGCAGGGATGTTGGACTATATGCCTACCAATTTTCATGCCATTCGGATTCAGTTTGCTGGTCCGAATAATTTTCCGAACTTGGATTCGCGTCATTTTTGGACTATTTTCCAACACTTGAATATTTTCAGTGATTTTCTGGTTTTATTGATTTCTTTGAGATTTGTCTCTAGATTTCGTACACGGGTTTTATGAATTATTTTCAAAGGATTTTTCACTCCTAAATGGCTTTCGAAATTATTATATAATATTATTTTTAATTATTAAATTAATTACTCCATAATAGGAGAGTTTTCAAAAGATGTTTTAAAGTGATTTCAAAATCAATTATAAATCCGTTTCGCTCCATTATTTTCTATAATAAAAATCTCACACTCACTTTTTAGCACGTCGAGCGAAGTGGAAAGGTGCTTAAACGGTTAGGAAATCTTCGGCCTATGGAACCGTGTGTATTTTCTTTCCGGTTAATCCCCAACCTATTCGATTGATCGTTTTGACCTTTGGATCTAGTTTACCGATGATACGAGGTGGACTTTTTATTGTTTGGAGTGTGAGCTTGCTATTGGTTAGGAAACCGTTTAGTGCAAACGTGGGGTATGGGACTCATTGTTAACACTTTCCGGGTTCCTCTCGAAGAAGTTAGTGACACATTAGCCTCTGGGCGGCCAGTACTGGACCTCTGGGTCACCACGCCTCTAGGCAACTGTCTCTGGACACCTGCTCTATGGAGCAGTTTATTTTTCGGCGTGCGCCTCTGGGCCTTTATCCTTCTGGGAAGGATCTCGCCGTCTCGCGCGTTCCGCATCTGTGCGAGTGATCGATCACAACTCTACAGTACTTGGCAACAACGACTTTGGTCAGTGCACGTGCAATATTGGTATTATTTGATGATTTTTATATCCATTCGAGTACCGCCATTCAGTGTTGGTTCTATGGAACCATACGATGTAAGTGCGATTTCCTTGTGGATTCACAGTGTCTCTGGACACTGCTTTTCAGTGTTGGATTTCATTGACTTTTCAGTATATCCCCATTGCTCTTTGGAGCATCGATCTTTGCTTGGGCATTGATTACAGACTCTGGTCACTCTTGGGATTATTGCCTATGGGCATCTTTTTAAGGTTTTGGCTACGCCGATGACATGAGGCGATTTTATTTATTCTACACTTTGGTGTTGATTTCTCTTTGGAGATTTTTATTGTTTATTGAAGATTAGGGATCGTCATTATATTCATGTGGTTCATAATATACTTCTCTTTGGATAAGTACTGTTTTATTTATGTACCGCATTATTATATATCTCAGTTATTACTGATTGTTTAGCTAGCCTGACCCGAGTGTTTTCGCTCGGGTCAGACCGAGTTGTTTCAGGTTAGGTCTCTGGACTCAGCTTCTGTGCTTCCGCTTGGACATTATCTGCTATGCTGATAGATAGCGCTTTTATTTGTCCACTATTCCGCTACTTTGTTATTATTCAGACTTTGATATGTACATATTTTTAACCCACATGTGTGGGCAGTGGCTTTGTACCCACTTATTGTATTTGGATCTTTATTGACGATGTATTGTTCTAGGATTTTATATCTGTTATATGATTCTGTTTTGTGATGTTTTATCATTTATTATTATGCTTTGTCCTGATAGATCTTTAGCCATTTGTAATTTCATTATAAGTATTTACCGAATATGTCGAACTACCTGTTTGAGAAAAATTTAAATAGATTCCACCTTTCAACGTATTCAGTAGATAGTTATAGCTTGATTACAAATGGTCGCTTCCACTATACTCTATTCTCCGCTTTAACAGACAGTATTACTCCAGTAATACTCTTTGTTACAGTGGGTCTCAGAGTGGGGCGCTACACTACACGACCACTGCTATTTAATGGATTAAACTATAATTATTGGTCAACTAGGATGAGGATTTACATGCAAGCAAATGGATACGATACTTGGAATATCATTCAACAAGAATATTTTGCACCTACCACTCCTTATGTACAATGGTCAAATAAACAGAAATTAGATGCTACTGCAAATGCTAAAGCTGTGAATATGTTGTTTTGTTCCTTAGATAAAAATGAGTTTAACAGAGTTACTATGTGTACTTCAACATATGAAATTTGGTGCACTCTCAAAGTTACCCATGAAGGTACTAATAAGGTTAAACAAAGCAAGATATTTATGCTTAGGAATCAATTACAGAAATTTATAATGAAGCAAGATGAAACAATAAATGAGATGTATTCCATGTTTCAAGATATATATCACTCACTTCTAGCATTTAGAGAAAAATATATTAATTTTGATATTGTTTCAAAAATCCTAAACTCTTTATCGGATGAGTGGGAACGAAATTGAAGAAGCTAATGACATTTCTACTATAAAACCAGAAGAGTTAATAGGAAATCTCATATCATATGAAGTGAATTTGTAGGAAAAAGGAGTATAAGCTCAAGATAGAAAAACAATAGCATTCCAGGCCGAAAAAGAAGAATCTGACGAAGATGAAGGTGATATGGCATTTATAGCAAAGAATTTTTAAAAAGTTTCTAAAATTTTAAAAGAACAGAAAGTTTGGGAATAACAGAAACAACAAACCATTATCCTCAACTCTTGAATGCTACGAATGCCACAAAAAGGGACATATGAAGAAAGACTGTCCAGATCACAAGAAAGATAGAAATAACTACAAAAGAAAGAGCGTCTGATATAAGAAGAAACAAGCCTTTTTAGTTACATGGGATATTCAGACTCCTCTTCCTCATTAGACAGCAACAGTGATAGTGATTCAAAGCAAGCCAACGTATGCTTTATGGCCACAAATGATGATGTAAGGGATATTACTTTTGATGATTTAGTTAATATAAATTCTGAATTATTAGATAAGCTAAGAAATCTTAAGAGAAAGTATAAAGATTCACTAGAAAGGCTAAATAGAAATGAAATCGAAGTTGACATGTTAAGAGATGAAAAGAAATCTTAGAAGAAGAACTTGTTATTTCACAAGAATCTTGTTCTAATATTGCTTCTCAACTTACTATGTTAAGTAGTGAAATTGAGACTCGAAAATAAAAGAATGACACATTATTAATAGAAAATCATGAATTGAAATCAACTGTTAAAATACTAGAGCTAGATATTACTAGTCTTTAACCAAAGTTAGATAATATTACCAAAAATGTTTCTAACTTTAATAGAGGCAGAGAAAATCTTTCTAAGATTATAGAAAATTCACAATCCACTTCTAATAAAAAACAGATTAGGATATGACAAATTTACAAGAGTAAAACTAGTCCTAAACAGTATCTCTCTATATAAAAATGTCAAGAAGAAAAACAATAGTCTATAAAAACCAGTTGTAGAATCTATTAGTAAAAAAACTACATATCATTCAAAATCTATTAAGATTTGTGTTCCAAAGGCTAATAATCATTTGATTAGAAATAAGTATACAAAATCTTTTATGACTTTTATTCATATAAATAATAATTTTGTTTATAAATGGAATTCAAAATCCTCATGGGTTTGGCTTTCTAAGATCTAACTATTAAGGCCTTAACAAAGGAAGTGGGTACCAACATCATTTCTTTATTTTTTTACAGGTACCAAATAAGAAAAAAGGAAAATAGATATTTGATAGTTTTTACTCAAAACATATGATGGGAAATAAAGAAATGTTGATAAACATTATCTACTCAGATGGAGGAACTATCACATTTGGAGATAACTCCAAAGGATATATCATCGGCAAAGGCAATGTGAGCAACGACGATACATCTAACTTACCTCTTATAACAAATGTTCTATTAGTTAAGAGTTTAAAACGTAATCTCTTAAGTATTAGTCAGCTTTGTGATAAAGATTTCAAAATTATTTTTGAAAATGTTAAATGTAATATTTATGATAAAGATCACTATTTAATTTTTGAAGGAAATCGTAAAAGAAATATATATGTTTTAAATATGATAATTAATCATAACATAAATATATGTTTAATAGCCAAATAAAATGATCCTTGGTTATGGCACCAGAGATCTTGTCACATAAATTTCAAAGATATAAGAAAATTATCTGAAAATAATTAAGTGAAAGGATTACCAAAAATGAATTATAAAGTAAACAATATTTGTGATGCTTATCAATTAGGAAAACTAACGAAATCATCTTTTAAATCTAAGAAAATTATTTCTACATTATAACCACTTAAACTATTACATTTGGATCCTTTTGGACCTACTCAAGTTCAATCAATTAATCATAATAAGTATGTACATGTAATTGTAGATGATTTTTCAATATATACATAGACAATATTTCTGAAAAATAAAAGTGATTCTTTTGAAAATTTTAAAATCTTTTCCAAAGGATAAAAAATTTCAAAATTTTAAAAATTAAAAACATTAGAAGTGACCACGGTGGTGAATTTTAGAATGATTTATTTGAAAATTATTGTAACAAGAAAGGAATTTTTCATAATATTTTATTTTCTAGAACTCCACAACAAAATGGAGTTGTAAAAAGGAAAAATATAACACTACAAGAATGCGCTAGAACTTTACTTAGCAGTAGTAATTTGCCAAAACATTTTCGGACAGAAGCTATAACAACTGCCTGCTACGTTTTAAATCGTATCTCTATTCGTCCCTTAACTAAACATACACATATGAGCTATTTAATGGAAAGAAACCTAATATCTCATATTTTAAATTTTTGGTTCTAAATGTTTTTTATTAAATACAAATGATTAACTTGGAAAATTCGATCCAAAATCTGATAAAGGAATATTTATTGGATATTCGGAACAAAGTAAAGCATATGGAATATATAATAAAAGAACAAAAATAATAGAAGAAACACTACATGTTTCTTCTGATGAAAATTAAATAAATTAAAAATAATGATGAAGATGAAGAAATAAACACAAAACAAAGTAATTTAGAAGACAAAAATATTGGAAATAATGTTGAAAATAATATTGAAAACTTACCCATTGAAAATAAATATGTTCACCACTTAGAGTATTAAGAAATCATCATATCTAAAATATTATTGGAGAAATAAAGACAAATGTAAGGACAAGAAGTCAATTAAATCAAATAGGACATGTTGCTTTTATTTCTAACATTGGCCTAAAAATGTAGAAGAAGCTTCAACCGATAACTATTGGATTTTAGCTATGTAAGAAGAGCTAAACCAATTCGAACAGAACGACGTTTGGGACTTAGTTCCTAGACCTAATGATCATACATTTATAGGTACAAAGTGGGTTTTTAAAAATAAAGCTGACGAGCAAGATAATATAACTCGTAATAAAGCTAGATTAGTCGCTCAAGGCTACAATCAAGAGGAAGGAATAGACTATGAAGAAACATTTTGTAATATCCCGGAAATTTTAACAATATCAATTTAATAATCTGTTAAATAATTAAATTGATATTGATGATATTTGATAATAAGATTTGAATTTAATTTAATAATCTGATTAAATTAGTATTAATTGGTGATTTTATCTTTTAAAAGTTAATAAGATATTTTCTATTTGAATATATATATATTTATTTATATATATTGTAAATAGAAGCTTTGGGCAAATTGGGAATTTATATTTAATTTAATCTGGACTTTTCAAAGATATTTAAATAAGTAATTTTATAGTTTTAAAATACTTTAAGTAGGTATTTTAATTATTTAAGAGATATTTTTACTTAAGTTTAAATAAATAAGATTTAACAATAATAGTTTGTTTTATTTCTTTTTAAATATTTCTTGATAATATAATCTCTTGTTTAAATTATAAAATATGTTATTTTCAAATAACAAGTATAATGTATTATTTTTAATATGTATGAATTTTTAATGCTAAAAGGAATTGTTATTTTTAAATTGAATACATAGTGTATGTAAATATATATAACTTAACTTTTAAAAATTGAATCTTAGGATTTAATTTTATTTAAACTTGAATTTAAAGTTTTGAAATTCAAAAGAATATATATATATTTAATTTTTTTTTTTTTGGATTTTAAAATATTTGTATAAACTTTTATGTATAAATATAATTAGCTTTTGTTTCTCTTTAAAAAGAAATATATATAGATAAGTGTTTAAATAAATAAGAAAAGGCTTTTTAAATAATTTTAAAATAAATAGAATTATGAGTAATTACTTAAAGGACATGTGTCATTTATCTAAAGCTTTGTAAAAACATGTGTAATTAAATAAACAAATGTATAGGACAAGTGTCCTTATTTATTTTCAATTTCTTTTATTTTATAAAATCAAAAATATACATGTATATAAACAATTGCATTTCTTCATTTCATTCTTTCTAATCTTCTCATTTTTTCAAAAGCCAAGAGAAATCAATAATCTTTCTCTAAACAAATCTGAAAATCAGATCAGTAAACTTTCTTGTTCATGTTCAAATTAGAAATTCAAATGCTCAAACCAAAAACTAAATTCAACAATTTGTAAACAAGTTTCCAAATTCAAACTCCTGTAATTCTCTTTTCCAAATCAACTCCTCTCAAACCTGAAATCAAATGCTTCAAACTGAGATCAGTAAACATCTCCTCAAAACCAAATTCTTCAATCTGTAATTCTTTTTCCCAAAATCCAAATCAAAGTTCAGCCTGCATGTTCTTTAATCTGGAAGAAATTCTGGAATCATTTTAAAGCTAGTGCATTTTCTTCTGTCTGAAATCAAAAGCAAGAAAACTAGATCTAAAGCAACACATCTCAACAAGCATGTATGCAGTTTTTAAAAGCAAAAGCAATTCATAGTTTCAGTTTTCAAAACCAAGCATTTCCAGTTCTCTGTTCAACAAAAACAGTGAGTAACATTCTTACTTAAATTAACTTAAGAATTTATGATGCATGTTTAAATTCTGTGATAAATAGTGTTTGGATGTGAATGTTTGTTTATATGTATGTGTTTGAGAATTGCTTTGTGAAATTATGTAAGTGTGCATATCTGTAGTTATTAAACACCTCAGGTCATAGTTCAACCCTCTGCTTTGAAAACTGTAAATATGAGATACTTTTGTTTAATGGATATGACTTAAGTTTTAAGTAGACTTGTGGTGTATGTCTGGAATGTGTTGCTATGATTGTTTAAGGTTCTGGAAAACATTTGAGTATGTTCAGATAAGCTATTGTGATCACCTCTGTTTAAAACTTTAGAGATTTAAAACTTAGATTTAACTCAAATCTCTTCTCACTCAAATCTTCTGTAGGCTTAAGTGTTTTAAACAAAGTGTTGTTTAAAACTAAACCAAGCTTTAAATACATTTGCAAGAATTTAGATAGAAACACTGTCTGGAAGAAGAAATCACAGAGGAACTTGAAAAGTGTTAAAAACCAAATATGGAAATTTGTTGATACAATCATATATCTGAAATAGTAGATGAAAGTTAGGATTTTTAAGATCAAGTTCACAATTTTTAATGTAGTAGTGAATGGGTTATTTGGGTTCGTCTAGAAAGCATGTTTTCGAGCATTTCCGATGATCACGTGGTCAAGGGTGGTCGGGCTTGTGAGAGGTGATGGAGGAGCCTATGGGGATGACTGGAAAATTGGTCGTAGATGGTCATGACTATGGTGGGGGAAATGGTTGGTGTTCGAAGTTTTTAACCCTAGTTTTACTGCGGCTAGAAGAAGTGATCAATTCGACAAGTATAATTGATCGAGTGACTTGGGGTTTTGGTTTTTAGAGGAGGAGGGGTTGTCGAAGTCATCGCTGGAGTTTCAAAGGTGATGGTGGCCGGAGATGGGAGGAATCGCCGTTGACAGGTTTTGGTGGGAGTTCGATTTTCTGTTCCAGGTTTGGGATAGCAGGCTCGTTTTTGCTTTCGAATTCGTTTTGACAATCAGATGAGCGTGGAATGGTACGGAGATGATTGTCGATGTGGGAAGATCACCGGAGGTGGCTGGCGATAGTCGGAGAGTGGTGCACGTGCACGGTGACATCGAGATATCTGGTGAGTCTGGGATTTTAACAGTGAGGCTACTCGAGTTTTCCTTGGTTTTGCTCGTGAGTGTCTCGGGTAATTTAGGGTTATGACTCGAAGCAGATTAGGTTGGACTCGAGTATTTTTGTGTTGACAGGTTATAACTGTCTGGTTTTTAAAATTTTAAACTGATGTTAAATTTGTAAAGGAAATTTTAAACAAGAATTTAAATCAAAATTTAACTACATAGATTCAAGTTAGTTTTGAATCTTAAAGATTTGAAATAAATAAGTTTATAAATTTATATATTTTAAATAGGTTTTAAATGGTAGTTAGATTTAATTAAATGTTTAAAAATAAAAAGGAAATTGGTTTAAACTCTTCTTAAATTCTTTTATAAGGGATAAGATTTTTAATAAGTAAAAGTTTTTAAATTGGTTTTAAAAACTTTGTTAAAAATAAATTGATATTCATTTTAAATACAGAATTTAAAATGAAATTTAAAGTAGATTTGAAATGAATGTCTCAAATATAAATTGTAAATGATAACTTGTTTATCAATAAGAATAAAGTTTATCTTAAAATAAATAAAGACTTGTGTTTATTTAATTTATTAGGAGATTTAATAGATAATTAAATTATTTTATTAATTAATCATTTGGATTAATTAAATAGGTAATTAAAGGTTTAAACTAATTTATTTAGGATTAAGATAAATTAATTAGGGATGATTAATTTGTTGTTAAGAATTATAAATTAGAATATTAATTAATGATTAGGAATTAATTAATAAGTAATCAAAGATTAATTAAGTTAGAGTTAATACTTAATTAATTTAGTAATTAGAGATTAATAAATTGGTTATTAAGATTTATTAATTTAGAATTAATAATAATTAATATAAGTTAATTACTTAAGGAAAGTAATTAAATAATAGTTAATGAGGTCATTAACTATGGGTTATTAAATAATTAATTAATAGGATTAATTTTAATAGTTAATTAGATTAATTAATTTTAAGAATAACCAATTATAGAATTTGTTTAAATGTAATTACTTATTGGAAGTAATTAAGAGTTAATTACTTATTGTAATTAATTGAAGTTAATTTGATTTGTTAAATTAATTAATTAAGTTTAATTAATTTAGAATAATCAAGAGATGATTTGATAATAATTACTTAATGTAATTATTAAGGAAAGATTGTTTAGGGAGGTAAATAATAAGATAATTACTGGAAGTAATTAGTTGAATAAATGATGTTATTAATAGAAGTAATTTGAGTTAATTACTTTAAATAATTAATCAAGAGATTAGTTAAGGAATTAATTAAGAAGTAATTAATTTAGTTAGTGAAAGTAATTAAGGGTAGTTAATTACTGATTGAAGATTAATCAAGGTGATTAATAAATGTTGTTTAATTAAAGGTTAATTACTTAATGTAATTAATTTAATTTAGTAATTAATAATTAAGTGGTAATTAAGGATCATTAATTAATATAATTAATGATGTAATTAAGAATTGATTAATTAAGTAATAATTAATAAATGAAGTAATTAATCAATGTAATTAATTAAGGATTAATGTAATTAATTATAGTTGATTAACTTAATTTATTTTAGTTAATTAATTAATGATGTAATTAAAGGTTAATTACTATAAGTGGTTAAGGATAATTAATTTGAGAAATTAATTAAGGATAAATTACTTGGATGTAATTAAAAGATAATTAATCAAGATGATTAATTAAAATGAATTATTAGAGGATAATTTATTTATTTGTAATTAATTAATGGTTAAGTAAGAAGGATTTATAAAATGAAGTAATTAATTTAATTCACTTTAAATTAATTAGAGATAATATAAATCACTACTTATGAATGAGTGATAGTATTGAATACTTGGCATTGATTGATATCTTTGATGAGGTATATGCTGTATGATATGGATGTTAGTTGAATTGTATGGATTATCTAATAATGTTGATTATCTGTTGGGAATTATCTTTCTTTGTGTATAAAGATAATGAATTAAATTGTTTTAACCTTTAAAACAACTTGGCCTTAAAAGATACGTTTTGGATTTCGATGAGACCGGGATCGGGTTTCCGTATACCGGATTTCCAGGTCTGGAGACCCGAATACCACATCGATCCAAATTAACGATAGGTCGTGAATCAAGTGAAGATGAAGATTCAGAGTGCAAGGGTTATTATCGTTAACTCTGAGGGTGATTCCAAAACGAGTGTAACGAGATAATGCCTTCGGTTTCGTTCGAACCCGGAACGAACTTGTATGGATTGAATGCTTTCAGAACATCGTCAGGTGGACGATGAGCATTCTAAGATAGATGTGTTCTATTTTAAGGTAATCGTGACCTCAAGCCTCACAAACCGGGAATGGCTAAAACAGGGGAGGTGCAGCAAGGTTAGTGGGTAGCACCCAAGTAGGACAAGATTATCTCTGTCTAGAGGTCCCTTCTTATTATTATTCGGCTGTGTGGGCAGTTGTGAGCTCCAACTGCTGGGATATCTTGTGCGGGAATTATCCAGTAAGGGATGTTCCGGCCTTGTGTTGCAGGGGATTGGGAGTGATCCTCGGTACGGTGATCTAGGCCACGTACTGTGACGGGCGGTACCCCGGTAGCCCTGCCATTGATGGAATCCAAACTCCAATAAGTGCCGTACGTTTTAGTTGTGCCCAACTATGTTGGAACGTGAGATGTAAGCATTCCAGCTATTTCATATTTATTTGAAAACCCTAGACCTATTATAATACAATCGAATTTCCTATCAAATGTTTTGGTTAGCGTAAGGTAAAAACTTACCCATATTTATTGGTGGGAAGTCTTACGTGATACCTTTTCTTTCAAAAGGTTTTGAAGTTAAAAAAGTTTAACCTGTTACTCACACCAGACCCATGTCTGACCCAAGTTGTTTATTTCTGTTTTATAAACTCTTGGGTACTCAAATTTTTACGAGTAGCCAAGGGATTCAGGTTTAGCTTTGACGAGTAATCTGGAGGAGCAATGGAGCAGGAGGCTTCGGCGTTGTAGATATAGATAGTAGTTTTCCGCTGTGTTGATCTTTGTATTGATCTGTATTGTGTTGAGATGTAATAACTAGACAGATGTTTATAACTGTCTAGTATGTGATGTGTAATCTGTGTAACTCTGATAGATGATGTATATGATACTATGTAATATTTATGTGATATATTATATTTCGTTTCGTTTCCGCTGTGAGTATCTGTTGTTGTTTTCTTTTCTCTTCTTCTCTTTTCTATTTCTCACCCCTTTCTTTCTTACTGTCGATGCGATTTTCCGGGAGTGGAAAGTCGGGTCGTCACACGTGGTATCAGAGCTTAGGTTGAGCGAATGCCTAAGCTTTTGGTTAAGTGAATATCAAAGCTATTGGTTGAGTGAATACCTAGCTCTGGAGTGGTATCTATCGTGAGAGAGCGTATTTGTAATTTTTATATAACTATATATATATTTATTTCTACCTATCTGTTGGGTTACCCGTACAGGTTTTCCAATATAGGATATAAAGGTAGATAGGGTAGTGGTGTGTATGACACGACTACAAATGGTTGGAGTTTGAGTGTTGAGATTGGAAGTGTATTTATCGAGACTGTAGACCCAATACTGTCTCGAGTAAGTTTTGCTGTGATGAAGGATTTCATCAAATCTCTGAAGGAAACCTGTTAAGATTCGGAGTTTTCTGTAAAGTTGGATGAGTAGAGTTTGGATCTATCGGTTGAACAGAAGCAAGTGATGGTATCTTGATACCTCAGGAAATAGTAGCTGTGTGATGAGATGCAGTGACGATGGATGTTTCCCGAAGATGTTTTCTTTGGAACGAGTTTAAGAAGTGTATGCTTCAGTGTTGTGGCTGAGTTCAGCATGGTGTTTCTGTTTAGTTTGGAGTTCGAGTTTCTCGAAGATCTTTGGAATAGGAAGTCCTTGGCATCAGTGTCAGCAGTGCAGCTCGGAGTGTTCTGTGATGGCAAGAAGTTTTCTGGCTGAGCAGTTTTTCTGGAAGTGAAGTTCAGAAGCAGCAGAGTGGATCCATTTCTTCGATGGATTGGATAATTAAGTTGAACTGTTCTGATTAGTAAAGAGAGGACAGTTTTCTTTGGAATTAAGCTGGGTTGATCGCAAAAGTAACTTGCGATTGCTGAGTGTTCTCTTGGGTTATTGAAGATTTTCTGGATGTCTCCAGAGAAGCCAGAAGTTTGTCCGCATCTGAAGGTGAGTTTTCTTATCGACTGGATTCCAGGAGTGATACCGGTGGTTCAGTCTAGTGGAAGGATGTTTCCTAGAGATGGAGTTGGTGAAGCAGCTCAAGTTTTGCTGGAGTATCTGAGTTGTATTTATGGATTAGTGAACCTTATTTCTAGAAGTGAGTTGTCCAGTCTGTGCTTGTGTCCGACCTCATATCGGAGTTGAGCAGCGAAAGCAGTTTGGAGTGTATCTCTGGATAGGAGAAGTAAGTTTGGAATCTACTGAAGTTGTGAAGTAGAGTTATGTGTGGATCTCGTCTGTGTTCTGATTTGGATAAGTAATTGGTCTACTTGGTTGAATTGTCAGTTTGGATAACTGGAATTCATTGTGTTGTACGTATCTCTGAGGGAGTACGTATTTGATCTATCTTTGGATTTGGAATCTGCAGTTCTGGAAGCTTGGTAGTTGAGTCAGACTCGTCTGTAGTCTAATATTCTGTTTAGTTCTGTAGATCTAGATGAGTAGGAGATCTATAGCTTAGTAGTTTAGATTGTTGTAGAGCGAGTATCCCGGTATATATATACTTGGGGAAACTCGAGGAATTCTATCTAGAATTTTGTTTGGATAGTTAGATTTGATTGATTGGATGAATTGGTTGCTATGGTTGTTAGCATATGGATGATAGTATATGCTTGTGTTTTAAAATTTAAAATCTTTAATAAGATTATTAAATTACCTTTGTTTAAATTTCGGGGACGAAATTATTTTAAGGGGGAAGGAATGTAATATCCCGGAAATTTTAACAATATCAATTTAATAATCTGTTAAATAATTAAATTGATATTGATGATATTTGATAATAAGATTTGAATTTAATTTAATAATCTGATTAAATTAGTATTAATTGGTGATTTTATCTTTTAAAAGTTAATAAGATATTTTCTATTTGAATATATATATATTTATTTATATATATTGTAAATAGAAGCTTTGGGCAAATTGGGAATTTATATTTAATTTAATCTGGACTTTTCAAAGATATTTAAATAAGTAATTTTATAGTTTTAAAATACTTTAAGTAGGTATTTTAATTATTTAAGAGATATTTTTACTTAAGTTTAAATAAATAAGATTTAACAATAATAGTTTGTTTTATTTCTTTTTAAATATTTCTTGATAATATAATCTCTTGTTTAAATTATAAAATATGTTATTTTCAAATAACAAGTATAATGTATTATTTTTAATATGTATGAATTTTTAATGCTAAAAGGAATTGTTATTTTTAAATTGAATACATAGTGTATGTAAATATATATAACTTAACTTTTAAAAATTGAATCTTAGGATTTAATTTTATTTAAACTTGAATTTAAAGTTTTGAAATTCAAAAGAATATATATATATTTAATTTTTTTTTTTTTGGATTTTAAAATATTTGTATAAACTTTTATGTATAAATATAATTAGCTTTTGTTTCTCTTTAAAAAGAAATATATATAGATAAGTGTTTAAATAAATAAGAAAAGGCTTTTTAACTAATTTTAAAATAAATAGAATTATGAGTAATTACTTAAAGGACATGTGTCATTTATCTAAAGCTTTGTAAAAACATGTGTAATTAAATAAACAAATGTATAGGACAAGTGTCCTTATTTATTTTCAATTTCTTTTATTTTATAAAATCAAAAATATACATGTATATAAACAATTGCATTTCTTCATTTCATTCTTTCTAATCTTCTCATTTTTTCAAAAGCCAAGAGAAATCAATAATCTTTCTCTAAACAAATCTGAAAATCAGATCAGTAAACTTTCTTGTTCATGTTCAAATTAGAAATTCAAATGCTCAAACCAAAAACTAAATTCAACAATTTGTAAACAAGTTTCCAAATTCAAACTCCTGTAATTCTCTTTTCCAAATCAACTCCTCTCAAACCTGAAATCAAATGCTTCAAACTGAGATCAGTAAACATCTCCTCAAAACCAAATTCTTCAATCTGTAATTCTTTTTCCCAAAATCCAAATCAAATTTCAGCCTGCATGTTCTTTAATCTGGAAGAAATTCTGGAATCATTTTAAAGCTAGTGCATTTTCTTCTGTCTGAAATCAAAAGCAAGAAAACTAGATCTAAAGCAACACATCTCAACAAGCATGTATGCAGTTTTTAAAAGCAAAAGCAATTCATAGTTTCAGTTTTCAAAACCAAGCATTTCCAGTTCTCTGTTCAACAAAAACAGTGAGTAACATTCTTACTTAAATTAACTTAAGAATTTATGATGCATGTTTAAATTCTGTGATAAATAGTGTTTGGATGTGAATGTTTGTTTATATGTATGTGTTTGAGAATTGCTTTGTGAAATTATGTAAGTGTGCATATCTGTAGTTATTAAACACCTCAGGTCATAGTTCAACCCTCTGCTTTGAAAACTGTAAATATGAGATACTTTTGTTTAATGGATATGACTTAAGTTTTAAGTAGACTTGTGGTGTATGTCTGGAATGTGTTGCTATGATTGTTTAAGGTTCTGGAAAACATTTGAGTATGTTCAGATAAGCTATTGTGATCACCTCTGTTTAAAACTTTAGAGATTTAAAACTTAGATTTAACTCAAATCTCTTCTCACTCAAATCTTCTGTAGGCTTAAGTGTTTTAAACAAAGTGTTGTTTAAAACTAAACCAAGCTTTAAATACATTTGCAAGAATTTAGATAGAAACACTGTCTGGAAGAAGAAATCACAGAGGAACTTGAAAAGTGTTAAAAACCAAATATGGAAATTTGTTGATACAATCATATATCTGAAATAGTAGATGAAAGTTAGGATTTTTAAGATCAAGTTCACAATTTTTAATGTAGTAGTGAATGGGTTATTTGGGTTCGTCTAGAAAGCATGTTTTCGAGCATTTCCGATGATCACGTGGTCAAGGGTGGTCGGGCTTGTGAGAGGTGATGGAGGAGCCTATGGGGATGACTGGAAAATTGGTCGTAGATGGTCATGACTATGGTGGGGGAAATGGTTGGTGTTCGAAGTTTTTAACCCTAGTTTTACTGCGGCTAGAAGAAGTGATCAATTCGACAAGTATAATTGATCGAGTGACTTGGGGTTTTGGTTTTTAGAGGAGGAGGGGTTGTCGAAGTCATCGCTGGAGTTTCAAAGGTGATGGTGGCCGGAGATGGGAGGAATCGCCGTTGACAGGTTTTGGTGGGAGTTCGATTTTCTGTTCCAGGTTTGGGATAGCAGGCTCGTTTTTGCTTTCGAATTCGTTTTGACAATCAGATGAGCGTGGAATGGTACGGAGATGATTGTCGATGTGGGAAGATCACCGGAGGTGGCTGGCGATAGTCGGAGAGTGGTGCACGTGCACGGTGACATCGAGATATCTGGTGAGTCTGGGATTTTAACAGTGAGGCTACTCGAGTTTTCCTTGGTTTTGCTCGTGAGTGTCTCGGGTAATTTAGGGTTATGACTCGAAGCAGATTAGGTTGGACTCGAGTATTTTTGTGTTGACAGGTTTTAAACTGTCTGGTTTTTAAAATTTTAAACTGATGTTAAATTTGTAAAGGAAATTTTAAACAAGAATTTAAATCAAAATTTAACTACATAGATTCAAGTTAGTTTTGAATCTTAAAGATTTGAAATAAATAAGTTTATAAATTTATATATTTTAAATAGGTTTTAAATGGTAGTTAGATTTAATTAAATGTTTAAAAATAAAAAGGAAATTGGTTTAAACTCTTCTTAAATTCTTTTATAAGGGATAAGATTTTTAATAAGTAAAAGTTTTTAAATTGGTTTTAAAAACTTTGTTAAAAATAAATTGATATTCATTTTAAATACAGAATTTAAAATGAAATTTAAAGTAGATTTGAAATGAATGTCTCAAATATAAATTGTAAATGATAACTTGTTTATCAATAAGAATAAAGTTTATCTTAAAATAATTAAAGACTTGTGTTTATTTAATTTATTAGGAGATTTAATAGATAATTAAATTATTTTATTAATTAATCATTTGGATTAATTAAATAGGTAATTAAAGGTTTAAACTAATTTATTTAGGATTAAGATAAATTAATTAGGGATGATTAATTTGTTGTTAAGAATTATAAATTAGAATATTAATTAATGATTAGGAATTAATTAATAAGTAATCAAAGATTAATTAAGTTAGAGTTAATACTTAATTAATTTAGTAATTAGAGATTAATAAATTGGTTATTAAGATTTATTAATTTAGAATTAATAATAATTAATATAAGTTAATTACTTAAGGAAAGTAATTAAATAATAGTTAATGAGGTCATTAACTATGGGTTATTAAATAATTAATTAATAGGATTAATTTTAATAGTTAATTAGATTAATTAATTTTAAGAATAACCAATTATAGAATTTGTTTAAATGTAATTACTTATTGGAAGTAATTAAGAGTTAATTACTTATTGTAATTAATTGAAGTTAATTTGATTTGTTAAATTAATTAATTAAGTTTAATTAATTTAGAATAATCAAGAGATGATTTGATAATAATTACTTAATGTAATTATTAAGGAAAGATTGTTTAGGGAGGTAAATAATAAGATAATTACTGGAAGTAATTAGTTGAATAAATGATGTTATTAATAGAAGTAATTTGAGTTAATTACTTTAAATAATTAATCAAGAGATTAGTTAAGGAATTAATTAAGAAGTAATTAATTTAGTTAGTGAAAGTAATTAAGGGTAGTTAATTACTGATTGAAGATTAATCAAGGTGATTAATAAATGTTGTTTAATTAAAGGTTAATTACTTAATGTAATTAATTTAATTTAGTAATTAATAATTAAGTGGTAATTAAGGATCATTAATTAATATAATTAATGATGTAATTAAGAATTGATTAATTAAGTAATAATTAATAAATGAAGTAATTAATCAATGTAATTAATTAAGGATTAATGTAATTAATTATAGTTGATTAACTTAATTTATTTTAGTTAATTAATTAATGATGTAATTAAAGGTTAATTACTATAAGTGGTTAAGGATAATTAATTTGAGAAATTAATTAAGGATAAATTACTTGGATGTAATTAAAAGATAATTAATCAAGATGATTAATTAAAATGAATTATTAGAGGATAATTTATTTATTTGTAATTAATTAATGGTTAAGTAAGAAGGATTTATAAAATGAAGTAATTAATTTAATTCACTTTAAATTAATTAGAGATAATATAAATCACTACTTATGAATGAGTGATAGTATTGAATACTTGGCATTGATTGATATCTTTGATGAGGTATATGCTGTATGATATGGATGTTAGTTGAATTGTATGGATTATCTAATAATGTTGATTATCTGTTGGGAATTATCTTTCTTTGTGTATAAAGATAATGAATTAAATTGTTTTAACCTTTAAAACAACTTGGCCTTAAAAGATACGTTTTGGATTTCGATGAGACCGGGATCGGGTTTCCGTATACCGGATTTCCAGGTCTGGAGACCCGAATACCACATCGATCCAAATTAACGATAGGTCGTGAATCAAGTGAAGATGAAGATTCAGAGTGCAAGGGTTATTATCGTTAACTCTGAGGGTGATTCCAAAACGAGTGTAACGAGATAATGCCTTCGGTTTCGTTCGAACCCGGAACGAACTTGTATGGATTGAATGCTTTCAGAACATCGTCAGGTGGACGATGAGCATTCTAAGATAGATGTGTTCTATTTTAAGGTAATCGTGACCTCAAGCCTCACAAACCGGGAATGGCTAAAACAGGGGAGGTGCAGCAAGGTTAGTGGGTAGCACCCAAGTAGGACAAGATTATCTCTGTCTAGAGGTCCCTTCTTATTATTATTCGGCTGTGTGGGCAGTTGTGAGCTCCAACTGCTGGGATATCTTGTGCGGGAATTATCCAGTAAGGGATGTTCCGGCCTTGTGTTGCAGGGGATTGGGAGTGATCCTCGGTACGGTGATCTAGGCCACGTACTGTGACGGGCGGTACCCCGGTAGCCCTGCCATTGATGGAATCCAAACTCCAATAAGTGCCGTACGTTTTAGTTGTGCCCAACTATGTTGGAACGTGAGATGTAAGCATTCCAGCTATTTCATATTTATTTGAAAACCCTAGACCTATTATAATACAATCGAATTTCCTATCAAATGTTTTGGTTAGCGTAAGGTAAAAACTTACCCATATTTATTGGTGGGAAGTCTTACGTGATACCTTTTCTTTCAAAAGGTTTTGAAGTTAAAAAAGTTTAACCTGTTACTCACACCAGACCCATGTCTGACCCAAGTTGTTTATTTCTGTTTTATAAACTCTTGGGTACTCAAATTTTTACGAGTAGCCAAGGGATTCAGGTTTAGCTTTGACAAGTAATCTGGAGGAGCAATGGAGCAGGAGGCTTCGGCGTTGTAGATATAGATAGTAGTTTTCCGCTGTGTTGATCTTTATATTGATCTGTATTGTGTTGAGATGTAATAACTAGACAGATGTTTATAACTGTCTAGTATGTGATGTGTAATCTGTGTAACTCTGATAGATGATGTATATGATACTATGTAATATTTATGTGATATATTATATTTCGTTTCGTTTCCGCTGTGAGTATCTGTTGTTGTTTTCTTTTCTCTTCTTCTCTTTTCTATTTCTCACCCCTTTCTTTCTTACTGTCGATGCGATTTTCCGGGAGTGGAAAGTCGGGTCGTCACACATTTGCTCCTGTCATTTGATTAGAAGCAATACGTATCTTGTTAGCCTTCTCTTGTTATCATAATTTCAAATTATATCAAATGGATGTAAAAAGTGCATTTTAAATGGTTTTATAAAAGAAAATGTCAATGTAGAACAACCACTTTTGTTTACACATGAAAAATATGTAGATCATGTTTATAAACTAAAGAAAGCTTATATGGTTTAAAACAAGCACCTCATGGTTGGTATGATCGTCTCAAGAGCTATCTTATAAACTATGGTTTTGAAGTTGGATAGGTAGATCAAACACTTTTTATTAAATAGGATAAGAAATATATTTTAATAATTCAAGTTTATGTCGACGATATTATTTTCGGCTCCACAAAGGAAAATTTATGTAAAGAATTTTCTAACATTATGAAAAGTGAATTTGAGATGTCACATATGAGGGAACTCTCATATTTTCTCGATTTACAAACTAAACAATTAAGTAACGGTATTTTCATAAATCAAGATAAATACTGTAATAATTTAAAAAAAACGTTTTGGTATAGAAAACACTTCTGCAAAACCAACTCCAATGAGCACTATGATCCATCTCGATCGAGATGAAAATGATAAAAGTATTGATCAAAAACAATATCAGAGCATGATTGGTTCTTTACTATATTTGACTGCTAGTCGTCCCGATATCATGATGAGTGTGTGTCTATGTGCATAATTTCAAGCAAATTCTAAAGAATCACATTTGCGAGCAGTGAAACGAAATTTGCGCTACTTAAGCAACACTAGAGACTACGGCCTCTTTTATCCGAAAGGATGTCCTTTCGAATTAGTATCATACAGTGATGCTGACTTCGGTGGATGTCGAATGGACCGAAACAGTACGAGTAGTACACGCCACTTCATTGGACAGTCTCTAGTATCATGGTTTAGTAAGAAGCAAATTTGTATCTCGCTCTTGACGTGTAAAGCGGAATATATCTCTACTGCTTTGGTGTGTGCACAAATGATCTATATGCAATAATCTCTTCAAGGTTTGGTATAAATCTTTCTAAATCAATGATTTATTATGATAACACAAGTGCAATTAATTGGCCAAAAAATCTGATAAATCATTTGAGAAATAAACATATTGATATCCGACGTCATTTTCTATGTGACAACATAGAAAAATATATTATTTCTCCCCAATTCGTATCTTCTCCTCGAAAAATCAAATAGCCGACATATTTACCAAACCATTAAATGAAAATACTTTTATAAAACTAAGACGAAAAGTTGGAATTATATCTCTACAAGAATTTTTTTTAAATGATATATAAATTTATTTCCATAGGCAATAAAGAAATAAGTGTATAAAAATGTGGTTGATTAGATTCGAACCCAGATTGCATGGGAAATGAGCACATGTTCAACCAAATTGGCACATCTTCTTTTGCATTAGAACCTACTAATTTTTGGAAAAACCAAGTAAAGGTCATAAAACTTGTGTTTATATTAACCATTAAAAATGTATATATAATTCACAGGTTACAAATCGAAAGAGATATTAAACTTTCAAAATATTTCTAAAAATATAAATCAATTATATATAAAGAACTAATTATGATGTTATTTTGTTCTATCATTGACTTGTTATTGTGATGTTGTGAAACTGCTGGTTCGTTTTGTGATGTCTGAACTATATTGTGATGTCTATGAATTATATTTCATGATGTTTAAATGTTCATCCTTTTTATGTTAAATGTCTATGATGTTATTCACAAATTTGT
This sequence comes from Allium fistulosum, assembly GCA_030737815.1. Classification (NCBI taxonomy): domain Eukaryota; kingdom Viridiplantae; phylum Streptophyta; class Magnoliopsida; order Asparagales; family Amaryllidaceae; genus Allium; species Allium fistulosum. The sequence continues at coordinate 1,018,003,340 of CM060901.1, read as the reverse complement.
CTATATTATGTGATGGTTTATTATTTATCTACAATATTGTTGTACTTTGATGTGATCCAAAGAAAGCTCCCTACATAATTTTTATTTATTTCTCCTATAGATATCTATTCCCTTTTTGTCGATGATAAAGGGAGAGATTAACTTACGATCATATCAATAGGGGGAGTATACACATAGGGCGAGAACTATCTAAAGGTTGATTAAATTTAAAATTAAACTTATATAGTTGTCATTATCAAAATGGGGGAGAATATTAGAACCCTGTACTTTGATGTTTTGATAGTGACAACTATACAAGTATATATTTTATATACTAACCATTTTTGCAGGAAATGATATCACTTATACAAAGAGACAAACATATCAAAATAAAGATCAAAATGACACTATAAATTTGTTATCTGTCATAGAGTCTGTGCCTAGAGGTAAAAGTTGTTAAAATCCCTTCTACGTGATATATATACACACATGTTTTTCCAAATAATGAATTTTAAAGAACAACCCAAAAAACATGGAATTTAGCTGGCTGAATCAACCAGGTCAGCCGACTGAATTCTCTGTACGTGAATAATATTCCAAAATGCACTATGGCCTTGCTGATTTCAAAATCATCGATTCAGCTGGCTACTACACTCTATTCAGCCAGCTGAATCTGCATAACGGCTAGTTTTCTGAAATGGTGCATTTCCTTCGTTAAGAGTTACAACTCTTAATCAAGAGTTGCAGTCATAACTCTTCACCGTTACTTTTCACGAATGATTGCAACCTTTAAACAATATATAAAGCAAAGAATTACAATGTTTTGATCAGCTATTCTATTCCTAATTCTCTCTATCTTTGCTATTGAACTTACAAGCCTTCAATTCTAAATATCTTTATATTTTGATCACTTGTTTATTCAAGAATATTTTCTTATGATCAAATTTACTTCCTTTCTTCACAAACTACATTATATACCATAAAGAAGAAGATTATAGGAAGGGTGTACACTATCGACTTATCAGTACTATTTAAGAGCATACACAGTCAAATACTTTTCTACTATTTGTAGTAAAAAGTCCTATTATAGAATCCTTAGGCGGTTGAAGTCTTATTCGATTGTCTATGAAGTTGAAGTCTTGTTCGGTTGCTTAGGCGGTCATAATACCTATCCCTTTGGGTTAAGAGAGGGTATCGGTTAAATCCAGGAGTCTGGGACTAGATGTAAAACGGGAAGTTCGAACTAGTATAAAAATCTCTAGTGTTATTTTCTTTTCGTTGATTACTTTTTATTTTTATTCCATATAAGTTTAAAACTTAGATAATTATTCATATTACTCGATCCTTAGTCACTTTCAATATATATATATATATTATAATAATAATAATTATTATTTTATAATTTTTAGAAATAGTGGAGAAGGAAAGAAGGAGAAGTGGCAGAGCTCCGCTACTCGGATCAGAAAATATGAGAAGAAAAGTGAGGGGCTAGGCCCATATTTATAGGAGCCCTAGTCAATCGTATTCGATAATAACTAAATCCAAGCCATTAGGTAGAGGTTCAACCCTAGCCACCGCTGGTCCAACCAGTCGATCGCTCGTTTCTAGGTGGTCGATCGTTAGCGGTCAACCAGCAAAAGGAGGGGGTCGACCGGTGGGGTCAACGCGTATAACATTTTTTTCCTTTTTAAATCCTTTCTAATTATTTTTGATCCGAAAACTTCAAATACTAATAACTTCTTCATTTGAATTCTGATCGCAAAATTTCATATATAAATGTTGCTCAGAAAATCGCCATAAACACGATAGTCTAAGTTTCATGGTCAAATTACGATGTTTGCTCAAATTCAATTTTTGAGACTTAATAATTATTATTTAATTGCCGTTTATTCTACGGGGTGTTGCAGCTAGCCTTAGAGCTTTCGAGCTTGATTTCGAGAAGATTTACCTGGCCAGGCTTTTGGCTATCCATGGATGTAATGTGGGGATGGTTTGCTATCCCACTCTCAACGACCATCCTGATCACCACCTTCGGGCTACTTTGCTTTCTCCTTGGACTATTTCAAGGTGGAGATTATACTATTTATCCACCCTTATTTTGTCACTATCCTCAATGCATACATACTTGCCTCTGGTCAACTAATTCACAATAGCTTCCGATTTTTATGCAGCGTTTATGCCGCTTGTATGGCGCTCGACCTTTCTAACTTAAATGCCAATTTTGTTGAGATGATCTTTCAGTTGTAGAAAGAGGTTGGATTCCCAATTAGTAGTTACTATCACTTCCAGTCTAACACTAAGCCTATGATCTTTTCGGGAATTCCCATTAAAGCCGCCTCCAGTTGGATGATTAGATGCTTCTCCATTTCCCACTGTGCCAACCTCGGGCTCGAGCACCTTAATTTCTAGATTCCTAGTAAGTCTTCGCTTTTTTTCCTTTTCCTTCATTTTTTTTCTCTACCTTCCTTTTCTAAACTCATCTATTGATGGGGGAAGACCTTGCTTTTGTCGGCGTTACTTTCACGATGCTAAATGAGGATCTGAAACAACTAAAAACGGCCACCGTCGGGCATCGAGACTTGAGACTCTTGGTGATTAATGTCAACCTCTACTAGGTTGGACCAATGAAGTTAGACCAGATGATGGTTAGCAAGTAGGACCCCAAAGAGGAAACCGATAAAGAAGGTGGTCGTAGAAGCGGGGTTAGCCATAGAAAAGCCAGCCTACTCCAAAGTATGTTTTTTGAACCCTAGCGCTTGGCCGATCACAAGCCAGAATCGAGGATATGATGATGTTATCATGGGTGAGGAGCCTAAGTGTGGGAAAATGTTGATCTTGAAAAAAAGTGTGATGTTGTTCCAACATCGCAATAGGAATAGTTTGATCCACAACAACTAGTTGGCATTCTAGTCCTTCACTGTGAGCCACTGCATGCGGAGTGGGACACTGAAGCGAGCTCTAAGGAAAGCATCATTGGGGAAGGGGAACCAGAGAAGAGCATCTAAAGGGACATAGGTCCTTCTCCGAGTTGATTTCTGTCTATGACCCTTTGTATCCTCAATACAAAGCTGAGTCGTCAAGCCAGCTTCATGTAGGGACGAATGAAACTAATGTAAGCACCTCGTCCTTATCATGTTAGCCCCTTGTAAGAAATAGGAGTAGGTCTAGTACAAACGGTAGTTTACTTGCAATAATCTTCTTCTACTTTGAATTTTGACTAACTTATGTGTTCATTGTTGTTTCAATGGTTAATGACTTAGACTTTATTGCTTTTGACAAGGGGATCGTGAGGACCACCATGACTCAAGTTTTCACCACGCCCATCACGCCTATTGTGCCTACCATGCATCAGGCCCCTCCTATGCCTAAACACATCTAGTAGGCCATTAATGTGTCTTCCAGCCTTATACAGTTGCTCCAGTGGTGCATTGAGATGAAGAAGAGGAAGTTGGACATAGCTGACCATCCTTGGCAGCTGAGGAGGCCACACCTATCAAGAAGTTCCTCCATATTTATGGCATAGAGGAGTTGGATGTTGATAAGGATGTCACGCCAATGGGGTAGGTTATTCTAGACCATCACCATGCCGATGATGCGGCTGATATGGAGTGAATACTTTTGGCCTTCCAACTAATGCCAATAAAGGTCCTCTCTTACCTTCAATGCACCCGATTTGGCTTGAACTAACACTCCTTAGAAGATGTGATAGACTTCTAAACTCGGAATTCACGACCAATAAGTTATTGGCTTCAAACTTGTGTCCTTTTTTACTTAGTTATTCTGACATTTGCTTTTATTCAGGCAAGGTACCGCTGCATGCGCATTCGGGATGATGTTGAGAAGCTTCATAATGACCCGAGGACTAAGGTGGAGGCTCAATAGGAAATAGTGGCAGTGGCCACTAAGGCCTGGGATAAGAAGGAGGCGGCAAGAAGGCCAGCAAGTAGGCGGTCGGGGCGGCCAAAGAGTCTGCAAGGGAGACGACCGAGGCTTGAGAGAGGGCCAAGAGGGTGGAGAAGGAAGAGGCAAATCTCAAAGCGAGGGTTTTGAATGTAGAGAAGGTGGCGACCAACTGTGGACTGACCAGACTAAACATACAGTTAGGTGCCTGATGGATGGGGACGTAGCTATCGCTTGGAAGGAGGAGGGGCCAAGTGGAAAAATCGACCGAGGAACATGGTAAAGACCCTTCTTAGGAAAAACTTCTAGTTTTTTATCTCCATTAGAAAGTTTGGCAACACACCTTTTGCTAAGGTCAGGGAGGAGGTGGTGGAAGAGAAGAAGTCAGTAAGGATTCTGATGTCGGTCGTGCTAACTAAGGAGCAACTTGACTCCTTGACTCGACCAGTTGAGGATCCTAATTTGTAGATATTTTTCCCTCCTTTTGTAAGCCTAGCAAGGTGGGCTATGTGTCCTCGCACTTTGTAAATGAATATAATCCTTTTTGTTGAATTTTTTTTATGTATTTGTTGCTTTATCTGCCCTTGTCTGTCTATGCATAGTTAGTAGTTTAGCATACTTTTAGTAGCTAACATAGTCCCTTGTACTGAATTGATCTTCTTGTTGTGGTTGATTGGTCAGGCTCTTTAATGGACTCTCAATCGAGAATTGAACGTGCAACCCAATTGCTTGTTTAAGCATCGAGGCCGACATATAATAGCCAGGCTTTACTTGTTCTATTTTGTTCTTAGGAGGTTCCGACATGAAGCTAAACATTGAGAGGCTTAAAGATTCTCCTGGGTGATACATGGAAAGTAGGAGCGACAAATGGTCCCGGCACGAACCTAAGCGTTGAGTGGATTGGAGGTTACTCTTAGGTGACACGCTGCAAGAATGGAGGGCAGGTGGTCCCAGCACGAACCTAAGCGCTGAGTGGATTGAAGGTTACTCTCAGGTGACACACTACAAGAAAGAAATTAGGCTTTTTGTAGGTTCTCCAGGGTGACATGTTGCTAGTTGAGAGTGGCAGATGGGCCCGGCTCGAATCTGAAAGCTGGGTAGTAGTCCATGACAAGGAAGTGAATGCATGGTAATTCACCCTCGTGGATAGCCGGTCAACAAGGAAGGAAGTTTGGCTCGTGCAGTCCTTTACGGCAAAGGTCAACAATCCCGGATAAGGTAATGAGCACATGATAACTCATCCTTCATTGGATTACTTAGGTTGTTCAAAGGTTCTTCAGGGTGACACACTACCAGTTGAGAGTGCAGACGGGCCCGATTAGAACTTAAATATTAGATGGCAGTCCCCGACAAGGAAGTGAATGCATGGTAATTTACCCTCGTGGATATTTGGCTGGCAAGGAAGGGAGGCTGGCTTGTGCAGTCCTTGGCGGCAAAGGTCTGCAGTCCCTAACAAGGTAATGAGCACATGACACCTCATCCTTTATTGGATAGCCTGGTATAACACCCCATATTTTGGAGTTCCATAATATGGGGAATTAAATAAATAAATGATTAATTAAATTAAGGTGTAAGGTAAAAACAAAGATATGCTATTTAATAAGAAATGAACTCAGAATGAGAAGTTAAGGGATTAATAAGAAAATGCTAGTTTTAGCCCAAGTCCCAAAAGACTAACCCCTTAACCTTTCCACTCTTCATCCATTCTCTACTTACTCAAAACTAAACAAAGAAAGAAAATCTAAGACCTAGGCTGGCCATACTTTAAGGCAGAGAAGAGGATAATCTAAAGGAAAAGAGAAGGAGCATTCATTTCTTAAGCAAACCAAGGGTTTAATCAAGTTTAAACAAACCAAAGGTGAGTTATTCTTTTTCAAAAATCTTCTAAACCGATACAGATTTAGATTGTATGTATTTGTGATGTTTTGAATGTTAATTATCAAATTTAGAAAGATTAGAAGATATTTGCTCATGTTTGGAAATTTAAAGGTGATAATTTATAAAGTGTTCAAGGGAAAATGTGAACCAAACCTGCTCCAAATCACATGAAACTTTTATATGATGTGTAAAAAATAATGTGGAGGTGGGTTTTTAAGTTTATAATTTTGTGAAATTATTTGGAGTTGACATGAATTTTCTAATTTGATAAATTGCCTAATTTTGGAAATTAACTAATTAATATATTAAAAATAATTATTTTGGTTGAAAATTTGACATGAGGGAAAATATGATGATTATGATTTTTTGGTGAATTTTTGGGATTTTTCCTCTGCATTTTCGAATTTATGTGAATTATTTGGCAAAGGGAAGAGTTAATTACAAAAAGGGTAATTAATCAATTAATTAAAAAGGTAATTGATAATTTTTGAAAAGAAAATTGTATAAAGTCCTGGTAACTAATGATGATTTGACATATAACTGGATTAGGTAAAAAGTAGAGTGGAAATAAAAAAAGTTTTCAAATTAATTAAAAAATTACAACATCAACGTGAAATGGCTCAAAATATCAGCTTCCAATGCCTTTACATTTAATTACGAAAATGCCAATCTACATGAAACAGCTGAATGCTTCAACTTGCAATGGCTTTACATTTAATTACAAAATTTCCATATCAACATGAAATGGCTCAAAATATCAACTTGCAATGGTTTTACAATTAATTGCGAAAATGCCATATTAACATGAAATGGCTCAAAACACCAAATTGCAATGGCTTTACAATTAATTACGAAAATGTCATACCAACATTAAATGGCTTGAAATACCAACTTGTAATGGCTTTACAATTAATTAATGTCATATCAACATGAAATGGCTCGAAATATCAACTTGCAATGGATTTACAATTAATTATGAAAATGCTATATCAACATCAAATGTCTCAAAATATCAACTTGCAATGGCTTAAAAATTACTCATGAAAATGCTATATCAATAGGAAATGACTTAAGTTATAAACGTGCGATAGCTATTTATCAGCAGGAAATAGCTTAAATTATTAACGGGAAATGGCTTAAATCATCAACGTGCGATAGCTATTTATCAATTGGAAATAGCTCGAATTATCAATAGGAAATAGCTATTTATCAATATGAAGTAGCTCAAATTATTAATTGGAAATAGCTTAATTATCAATGGGAAATAGCTCAAATTATCAATAGGAAATACCTTAGATTATCAACGTGCGATAGCTGATTCTAACTAGGAAATAGCTCAAATAATCAACTTGAGATAGCTATAAAACTTATCAACTTGCTATAGATTATTGTCAACTTGAGATAGTAATAACACTTACCGACTCACATTGTCTTTAACCTGTGACGGCTATACACTGGCAACCAATGATAGCCAAATGTGCCAAGCAATTCTAAATAAGTAAATGAACTTTTTTAACACTTGTGAAGCCATCTTCCCTAAGTGATGGTTGAGAATTTCGTAAAGATGGAAGGCCTTTATGGCTAGAAAATGTCTATTCATGGCATTATATTTAGTAACATGACGGAAGGCCTTTATGGTGCCGAATGTCTATTCACAACATTATATATGGTAATGTGGCGAAAGGCCTTTGCGACTACCAAAGGTCTATTCACGACATTATATTTGGTGACATAAGGGAAGGCCTTTGTGGCTACAATATATCTATCCACGGAATTAAATATGGTAACGTTGATGGAATGCCTTAGTGGAGAACCCAGGTCTGTTGACGAGGATATATGGGCATAATGGCATAAGTCTTTTGTAGCATCCAAACATATATTCACGACATTATACGAGAACGAGGGTATGGGCCCTGCGTGGCACCCAAATGTCTATTCACGACATTATATACAAGAATGAAAGTATTTTGCCTTCATGGCAACCTAATTATCTATTCATGATACAAAACGTGAAACTAAGAGTAAGGCCTGAGTGGCAAATATAAATATGAACGAACTATAAAATTAGTCGGTAATGTTGTGAAGGGAATCTCACCCCTATGTTGAAATTTCTGATTTTTGTTTGATCATGATTTGATATTATCACAGTATATGATGTAATTGATAAAGTTGGAATAGTGTAGGGAAATCCCGTTCCGTGCTTTAGCAACGTGGTCATACTATGCGTAAAGGAACTGGGCCAGCCCACAGCGGAAGAAATGGGCGAATTTCAAAATTTTAACCATTTTGGATATTTAATGGGCCTATAAAGTCTAAATATACTTAAAACTTTTCTAAGTTTCTTTTAAATAAAATTAGTATTTTATCTAATACCATATTTTGTTTTATTAATTTGATTCTAAAAGAATAAAGAATGAGATATAAAAATAAGGTTTGAATATATCAAATATATTCATTCCTTAATTGTGTGATAGAATAGTTAATCATAAGGCAAATATGATCAATTGATAACATGATGTATATGAATAAATAAGAATAAGTTTAAAGGCAATGACATAAGGGACAAAAAAGAAAGAAATAAAAGATGACAAAGATGAATGATTCATCTTCCCCTTTTGACAAACTTGATTTATGTAGCATTCAATTAGTAATCAATGAATCATTATGACATAAGATTAGAAATAGCCAAAAATAATTCATCTGGATAAACTACTGCCTCATTTAAAATTGTTTGATATTAATAAAGTGTAACAACCCGGTATTTTGTACCGATTAACTATCGTCTTTTGACGATTCCTTCTAATGGTTAATCGCTGTTTGGAAATTTTTAAAGCTGTTGAAATTCTTTTAAATAATTTTGTTAAAGGGTTTCGGGCTTTAAATTTTATTTATTTTGGCCCAAATCTTCGATTGTGTGTTGATATCTACCCAAGAAAACCCTACCTCCCTTTCTCATTCCTCATTTCGAAAACCCTAATAAAAAAAAAAGAAATCAGAAGAACGAAAATGGCGGCGGCCTCTTTTCTCGTTCGTCTCCAATTTAATTAGAGCTTTGGCGGCTTCGTTCTTCTTTCTCGAATTAGGGCTTCGACTCTGGCTTGCGCTCGTTCTCTGATGGACGATTCTCTGGTTAGCTTTCACTCGTTGTTTTCTCGGCGGAGTTAGGGCAAGTCGCGATCGTCCTTCTTCGATTTGGGGCTGCTGACGATTCCATTCGAGTCGACTTCGCTTCATATGCAAAGGCTTTAGCTTCACTGCCTCTTCGAAGAAGGTGAGTGTCCATCACTCACATCTAATTCAAGTCAATTTTGTGAATGTAGTCGGTTTCTCTGTTTTTATGCGATTTTAAACTGTGTTATAGTTCGACTCCTTGTTTGTTTGGGTTTTCTGGCACTATTGGTTTTCGTGGTCACTTCAGTTCCACCTGACTTCGGTCCCTACTTTGATTGGTATTGTTTCATTTGAAATTGACATGTATGTGTGTACATATATATATATATATATATATATATGCATACATGTACAATTGGATTTGTTCGGCTGTGGAATCATTTGAACTTGTTGGCAGTAGCCTTTTTGTCACTGCTGTTTACATGTTGTCTTCATGAAATTGTCGGTGAGTATTACACTCACATCTAATTTTATACACATCTAACCTCTGACAGAGTTTTGAAACACTGTTTTCTCTGATTTTTGAATTCTACTTTCGTGGTAATTTTTGACATCTCTGCATCATACGTTTTGCACTGCTTTTGTTTAAGTATCCTGGCCTTATTGTTCAGTAAAAATGTGGATTCTTAGTCATTAGCCTGCATGAAAAACTTTCAGACAGCATACAAGTATTAAAGCACTGATTATAGAGGTCTATTAAAATGTGCTTAAACGTGTATCCCTCGATACGTTGCGTAGCCCTTGGTGCATGCGTGACTAGCTTGTTCACGTCTCTGCTTCAGCACCTTAGTGCGTGCCTTTGCATGAAATTATTTCATGCGTAACCCATAAGTTTAGGCCCAGAATTGTTTGCATTTAGTAGCAATTGCATAGGAGAAATATTGGAAGGCATGGTCACCTTTTTGTTTTACACGTGTAGTATAAAGTTGCAGATGTAGTGTATTTTGAATTGGATTGTGAGTCCTCACTGTGAGCATGAGTTCAATATATTTTTTTGAACATATTATACCATTGATCAAATATTTCCACTTCCCTTTGTTCACGTGAATATTATGTTCCAGTTAGTTGAGGCATTTTTGGTGATTTCAAAATGTAAGTAATTTTACAAAAATTAAAATGTTGCCTACCTGTAGTTGCATTCGACCTTTCTACAGTTCGATTTTTCTTTAGTTCGACAGTTCGATTTTGTGGTATTGTTGATTCTGACTTATTCACATTGAATGAATACATTGATTTGAATTCGTCAATGATTTTGCTTGGCTTCCTTTCGGCCGCGTGATTATGCTTGGATATAGATGATTTATCTTTGGCCTTGACTTGAATGGCTTCGACTTTGATTTTGAACTTGGTTATTGTCGTTCCTCTGTGACCTTGTCACTGACACTACTGACTTGGGTTATGGTGATCTTTATCTCCGGTAGCAATGATTTCAAAACCCGACTTTGATTCTAGACTGTATATTTCTTTAGACTTTGGCCTTCACTACTGTCTCATTTTTGGTTGGTCTGACCTGTCTGTGATTTACCACTATCTTCACTTGAGTTGCATTTAGCTATTCACTTGTTTGAGTCTTTGAATCTTCTTCATTGTATATGTTGTACATACGAACTGCAGTGCATATGCATTCCAGTATAGTAGCAATGTGATGTTGTCTGGGCTTCTTTGTGTGTCACTGCATATATATACTTTTGATTGCACTGTCCACATGAGTTTGCTTTGATTTCATTCCTGAGTCTGTTGCCTTCCTGTTCCTTCACCATTTCAACTTGATCCTTTTTCTTTGTTCACTGCTTTGACTTGTCTGTCCTGTGATTGCCACTGTCACTTGATCTTGCTGTGACATTGTGACTTGGTTCACTTTGTCACTGCATATCTATATATGCTTGACCTATTTCTATTTTAGTTGTACTTGGGTATACACTGCATATCCATGCGTCATTTTCACTTGCATCTGTTCATCCCTGAGCACTTGCTGACCTGCTACATTTTCGTAGCAGTTTTACCCTTGTCCCTTGTGGTGACTTTATATTCTGTTGTGGCGAGGCGGTGCACGCGTGCGTGCACTGCAGCCACATTGAATTGACAGATTTTAATCGATATTTCTTTTGTTCTTGATTCATCGACCTGTTGCGTAATTCGTAGGCTGTATTGGCGAGGCAGTACACGTTAGCGTGTACTGCAGCCAATTAGCATTGATGTTTTTAAATTGACATTTCAATTGTTTAAACTGCTTTGGATTTCTGTTTTGTGGATTAACACTGTTTAGTGTTATATCTGCCGTTATCCGGTTCTCTTATCGAGAAGTTGGGTATACGAGATTTCTGTGACTGTCGTCCATTTGATATTTGATTATTATTGCTTTCGTGCATTAATAACTGAGTTTGAATTAGACTGACCCGTGTATTATTTTCTTTTGAATGTAATACTCGGGTCAGACCGAGTATTTACAGGTTGTAGATTTTTAGCTTTGGGTTGCTGCTAGAGCTATGAAGACTTTGTATATCATTTGAAGCGGTCTTCGTCTTGTTGTAGTAGTCAGTGTGTCTGTTTTAAGATGATAATGTATTCATGTATATTAGTCGATAATGTACTTGTATATATAACTTCTTGAGTCGACAGTTGTAGTTGTATCATTTGTATTGTAACTGATATCAGTTATTATATATCTGAGACTTTTCGTTCCATCTGTATTCCGCATTTATGTTATCTGTGTTATTTTTATATCTGTTGTCCTAAACTAGTATAGCCACTGTGTAGTAGCTTTGAGATTGTATCGGTATGTCGGATTTCCTCTAAAGATGAAATGCAATGTTTTATTATCTGACATATCGGTGCTCGCACAAAGCAATTACATAGATGGTCGCTCCTCAACAGCCTTATTCTCCGTGCTAGTTGACAGCACTACACCGTAGTGTTCTTGGCTAGCGTGGGTATAGAGGTGGGGCGTCACATAAAGCATTTAAACTATACAATTTGAAATATAAACATTAAGTTTTATACGTACACACACACACATATATATATAATTATATCTATATAAAGATTAATGCAAAACTTCTTAATTAATTCAAATAAACCGTATAACATTTAAATTTTCCGATGTATTTATGAACTTATATAAACTTAAATTAGTTAACAAAATATATGTACATAATTAAATCAAGAGATTCAACCTATATTAGTTTTTTTACAAAAGTGAAACATACTAAACTGAGCAATATATTAACAATCCTTTGAATACTTAAAGAAATATATTAGTCATATCAAATAGGGTAACGAATTTATAAATTTATTGTAATCAATTTATCATCCAAACATCCTTTAATCACGAGTATATAGGCACGTCCACGTAGCTCGCATCCGCTTAATTACTTTGGTATTTGTGCACACTGTCGATTTTTTCAAGAACTTCTGTTTATTTTCATTTCATTACAACCGGTTATGTTATTACAACATATCTACTATTAATGATGAGAATATCATGAATATAATTCAACCGTGTATTTTTGAATTTTCCAAAATACCCTTCACATCTCAATATTCATATTACCCATTGTTGAATTAATATAAACCTATATTCTGGTTGCCAGATTAACTTATATTTAAATAGCTAGGTAAAGTGCAGCAACATTGGACAAATTACGGTAGTTTTCATGAAAACTAATTGTTTTGATTAGTCCCATATCGTCCAAATTATGTTAGTTGTTAGCGTATAAAATATAAGAAATAAGAACGCATGTTATCTTCTCATAAACATCCGATGGTATTTCAAATTGCAAACACAAACCAAGAAATGGTTGAAGCATTTTTCGCCATTAACTTTCACCCCACCTCCTTTGCTTGGGCTGCAACCAAGGACTGCTGCTGTTAAACCATCCAAGGAGACCAAAGACTGCTGCTGTTCATCGGGCTGCAGCCAAGGACAACCAAAGACTGCTGCTGTTCATCTTGGGCTGCAAGGCTGTTGTTCATCTTTTGGGCTGCAACCAAGGAAGCTGCTGTTCATATCTACATGCCTATATAACATGATTTAGTTATAGGAATGTGAAGGGTATTTTGGGACATTCAAAAAGACACGGTTGAATTATATTCATGAAATTCTCATTATTAATAGTAGAGATGTGTGGGTTTCAACTACAATAAGATGCAGATAATAAGAACAAATAAACTTTTAAATCTAAGGAGATTGAACCTATATGAATAAATAATTATAAAACAAAAGGTGATACATACTGAACTAAGCAATTTGTTAAAATCCTTTGAATAGTTAATGAAGGATAATTGTGATGACAAATAGGGTAACAAATTTAGAAATTAATTGTAATCAATTTATTATCAAAACATCATTTAATCATATGTAAGTTTCTATTATAGTAAAAATGCAAACAATAAGAACATGCAAACATTCAAATAAAAAACATTACATTTTGATTTGAATGTATAAACATAGATCTAAAATTAAAATATTGTCTAATCATATAAAAGTTTCAATTTTGATTTATCTAAATAAAAAAACCAATCAATTCATATAATAAACAATTGAAATATATAAATCATTTTCAAATCAAATGAGACAATATTATACACATATAAATTAAGATATTCAATTTTGTTCATTAAATCATTATATCAAAATTATTAGAATAATAGATCATACCTTAATTTCAAAGCCTTGAAATACACCTTAAAACATTGAATTTTTCCTCTAGATGTAGCCAATGAATCGTACCTTGAATGTTGAATCAAATCTCCTAGATTCAGAAATCATCCTCCAGATGTTGCAAGAATCAAGAGAAATAAACCACTTTTCGTAATTGATTTTGTTTATATTTAACTTTATGAATAATTAAAGCTATGGATGATCTCATATTTTTAGCCATTAGAGAAGGAAAGAACCAGAAAAGTTACAGAAAAGAAGAATGAAAAATGAGAAATTAAATTGTACGTACATAATGAATTAGTGAATATGTTTTATTTGAAAAAATGAAACCTTTCTCATTCTTTAATTAAAATTTCTCTAATTATTTCTGCAGATTAATTTCCTCTTTTCACTCCTATTTCTTTACATGGTATGGATGAAAAATTATGTGCCATCAAATGACAAAAGATTCCATAAATTAACGCATGTAATTATCTTTTATTTAATTACAATGATATCATATATCAATGCGCACAAATATAATATTTATAAATACATTCAAATAATTACAAATAACTCCCAAACATCAAATAAAATAAATAATAATTAATATTTCTCAAATACTAATTAATTTATAACTTTTTATAAATTAATTAAATCATGTAGTTTTTCGAAGAATCCATCATTACGGTTGTGTGACTCAAAGGTGTAAATTCAGTCAGCGATTAATATTGAACAATTCAAATACTAACGTTCACATGTCACTTAGCAGATGGTGTGACATTTTGGCTACATTCATCGCTTACACATCTTTTGGTAAAATCCAATTTTACTTATTATAAGCGGTACCTAATAGTGACAATTATTTACACCAATTCTCTTCGTCAAAACTATATCACTTTGGATTTATGGAATTTGGTAATGGTCAAAATTTCAATATCATCCACATTCAACTTTATAGTCCAAATACAAAGTCTTTGGTTCAATAATAACAATTATTATTAACCGAAATGCTTTGACCAGAGACTTTGACTTTTAGTTGACTTCAGTTAACCGTGATACTAACCTCATATAACTAAGGAGACGAATCCTCTCTTGAATAGTGTTTCACTTCCTATGCTTCCACTCGACCCAACTATAGTTGTTCGATGGACACCGTACCATGATTTAACTATGTAACAACCCGTAATTTTCCAATAATTAAATTATTGAATTTTTAATATTTTGTAATTTAATATTGGAAGAAATAAAAATTTGTGATTTATTTATGAGAAAATAACTACAATGAAATGTAATAATGTGATTTAATGTAATCGATAACTACTTTAATGCAATTTCAATTAATTGAAATGATTGTAAAATTACAATTGGTTATAAAGTGTAAATAAGGAAATAAATTAAATATTGTACTAAACAGTGAAATTGTATGTAATTAATTGAAATTGGTTAATATAGAACAATCGATCAATATGTGAATTTATCTGCTTTTGTTTATAAACAATAAACTTGGAAATGTGTTTGAATTGGTAAGTTGTAACGATTGTTTAATTACCATTTCACTATTTAATCCATTGAAATTTAATTGGAATCTGTAACAGCCCGCCACTCATTCTACAGAATGACGAATCATTAATAAGAAAGAAAGGGGTGAGAAAAGAGAAAGAAGAGAAGAAAGAACAACAACACATTAGAAATCTCACAGCGGAACGAGAAATATATTATCACATAAGATATTACATAGTATCATATACATCAGAGTACACAATTTATACATCATAGAATAGACAGTTATAAACTTCTGTCTATTATACAACACAAGTACATCAGTACTATATAGACTAATACAAACACAGCGGAAACTCTATATATCTACTCGCTGAAGCCTCCTGCTCCTCAGCTCCTCCAGTATTCGTCAAAACTAACCTGAATCCCTCGACTACTCAATAAAATATTGAGTACCCAAGAGTTTAATAAAACAGAAAATAAACACTTGGGTCAGACATGGGTCTGGTGTGAGTAAACGGTTTAAATTGCTTAACTTTGAAAACCTTTGAAAACAAAAGTATCACGTAAGACTCCCCACACATAAACATGGGTAAGTTTTTACCTTACGCTAACTAAAACATTTGATAGGAAATCCGATTGTATTATAATAGGGTCTAGGGTTTTCAAATAAATACTCATATAGCTGAAATTGTTACATTATTAAATTCCAGCATACTAGCCACAAAGTGGGTTATACAATCAAAACCGTAAGGGCACGTAGGAAGAATGGGTTTCCATACAATGGCAGGGCTACTGGGGTACCGCCCGTCACAGTACGTGGCCTAGATCACCGTACCGAGGAGTACGCCCGATCCCCTGCAACACAAAGCCGGAACCATCCCTTACTGGATAATTCCGAACAAGACAATCCCGTAGTTGGCGCGACCAACCACACACTAAGCCGAATAAAAGAAAAGGGACCTCTAGACATGGATCTATCTTGCTCTCAGTGGGTGCTACCCACGAAACCTTGCTGCACCTCCCCTGTTTTAGCCATTCCCGGTTGATGAGGCTTGAGGTTACGATTACCTTTAATCAGAACATATCACTTAGAATGCTCATCGTCCGCCTGACGATGTGCTGAAAGCATTCAATCCATACAAGTTCGTTCCGGGTTCGAACGAAACCGAAGGCATTATCTCATTACACTCGTTTTGGAATCACCCTCAGAGTTAACGACAATAACCCTTGCACTCTGAATCTTCATCTTCACTTGAGATTCACGACCTATCGTTAATTTGGATCGATGTGGTATTCGGGTCTCCAGACCTGGAATTCCGGTATACGGAAACCCGATCCCGGTCTCATCGAAATCCAAAACGTATCTTTTAAGGCCAAGTTGTTTAAAGGTTTAAACAATTTAACTTATCTATATTCATACAGATAGATAATTCACAATTCACAACTGATAATCACATTATCAATTAAACAGATGATTCATAACCAAATAGGTAATCCATATCAACATCACAATAGTTAATCTATATTATCATCATAATGCAACCAAGCATTCATATCACACAACATCTTATCTCATTTCTGAGATTACATCCATTCAAGACAATCAATGTCATCCATTCTTATATAAGCAATGATTTACTTAATCACAACATAATTAATTTAAAATGAATTAAATTAACTATCTCTATCTTTAATTAATTTAAAGTGAATTAAATTAATTACTTCATCTCTTAATTAATTTAAAGTAAATTAAATTAATTATTTTATTATAAATCTTACTTATATAATCATTAATTAATTACAAATAAATTAATAAATCTTTCTTTAATTATCCACTTTAATTAATCACCTTGATTAATCATTCTTTAATTACATTTAAGTAATTATCTTAATTAATTTCACAAATTAATTATCCTTAACCAAATACAGTAATTAACCTTTAATTACTTCATTAATTAATTAATTATAATCAATTACTTTAATCCTTAATTAATTACAAATAATTAGTTATCATCTGATTAATTAATCTTAATTAATCAATTCTTAATTACATCATTAATTATAAACTAATGATCCTTAATTATATCTTTAATTATTCTATTAATTACATTAAGTAATTAACCTTAATTAAACCACAATTTATTAATCACCTTTGATTAATCTAATCCAGTAATTAACTTCCCTTAATTACTTCCATTAATTAATTACCTTTTAATTAATTACCTTAACAAATAATTAATTACCTTATAATTAATCTTAATCCTTTAATTAACTTAATTAAATAATTTATTTAATTAATAACACTAAGTAATTAACTCTTAATCACTTCTTATTTAATTACTTTCATAAAATAATTATCCTCTAATTACTTTATTAAATATTTTATCTTTACTAAATTACATCCAGTAATTATTTCTTAATTACTTCATCAAGTAATTATACTAAATTAATTTATAAATGATTATCTCTAATTAATCACAAATTAATTAATTAATTAATTATTAATTTAACTTAATCATTTAAATTTAATTAAATGATTCTTAACTTACTATATTAAAGGTTCTTAATTAAGAAACTATTATCTTAATTAAATCAATCATTTACCAATAACACTTGATATAATTTAATTATCTAAATTTCCTTTTCAAATTTAATTATCTTTAATTAAATCAACATTCTAAATACTTAAGAAAATTCTTATTTTAATTGATTACTAAATCTTAATCATTAAACCTTAATTAAATTAAAATATAAGATTTTAGAAATCAATAAATCATCAACACATTTTAAATTAAACCTTTAAATATTTAAACTTTTTTAAAGTTATCAAACAAAATTTAATACAAAATATATTATTAAAATTCACTTATTTTATTTTAAAAACTTTTATATTTCAAAATACAAGAACTTTGTTTTAAAACTTAACTTGAAACTAATTTAATTTTTATAAATAAACTTGTTTAACTTTTGTTTTAAAACCTTATAAACATTGCAAATTAATTTCTATATCATCTGCATAATTGTTTTCACTGATTTTATAAAAATTTTAGTTATTAAAAATACAAAACCGGGTTAAACTCGAGTAACCCAGCAAATACCCCGAGCAATACCTACAAAATCCCGAGTCAAACCCCGAGTCTCTCCAATCCTTCCTTGCTTCGAGAAAAACTCGAACTTCCCTGAACGAAACCCGAGCAACTCGTATTCTTCCCCAAACCCAATCTCAGGTGCACGTAACCGTGTTCGTGCACGTGCACGCCTATTCTGGATGACGACGAACTACAATCTGGCCTCCGGCAAGTCATCTACAACCACGACATCACGATCGAGCATCAAAACTTTCACGATACGAACGAAATCGAATCCGAGTATTTCGAACCCATCACCTGGAACGAACAATTACCAGGAAATCATCCACCGCCGGTGATCCCTGCCTCTAGACTCCACGCCACCTTCACCGTAGCTCCGTTACGACTTCCAGCATCCTCAGATCACCTTGCGATCGACTCCGGTCACTTCTCATTTTCGCGAAATCACTCTGAATACTGTCGACAATCTCAGGGTGTTAAACCCTATTTCATCGTCTCCCCATCACCATGATGATCTTTAAATTCTTCCACTATTTTTCCCACACTTGAAGATCACTCAACCACCTCCAGTTCAGATATCGAGTCTTCCCTCCCCTCTGATCGACGACAATCGATCAAGTTATACAAAACGAACAACTCGAGACCATCCACTAATTTTTAAACTAAAAATTATGTTATACATGTTAAAATTCATGATTTTCTATCATAAATACAATCATGCAATCCATATCTGAAATTTAATTTATAAAGTTTTGACCCAATTTAAACTTTACTGTAAATTTGAAACTTTCGAGTTAATTACCTAAACTAAATACCTGTAATTATTTTTAAAAGTGATGTTAATTGATTTCAAACATCTTTCGTTTGTAAATCCTAAGTTATTAGAGATCAAGTGATGAGATACATATTTTAAAAAGAAAATTAAGACTGTCATCACTTACAGAGACTAAGTTATCAACATACAAGCATTCAATTATAACTATACAGGCATTCAACACTTCTATACAACATGCATACAATTTCATCAACATTTCAGATAATAAAACATCACATGTTAAAAACTTAAATCTGTTTTTAAGATAAAATTTACTCACCTGTCAATTTAAAACAGAGAACATATGTTGTTCCAGGCTTTCTCCAGATTTGTTATTTGATTTTAAACTTGCTTTTCTTTTGCTTGTTGAGTTTTTGCTTGATGAATTTGTACTTGCTGTTTGATTTCTTGCATTTAGTTGCTTGTTGATTGATTTGGAACTGCTACTGAATTGCCTTTGATCTCCTTTAAGTTTGCATTAGAATTTCCAGTTTTTACATTTCTTCTTTGCAATTTGATTTCAGATTTTACTTATCTTTAGATTCGAATTGTATTTTAGTGGAGAAAGAAATGAAGATAATCTTAAACTGAAAAATGAAAACAGATATTTCTTCTTACATACTAATTTTATTTCTTTAAAAACTAATAACATTTTAATTTGGGTATATCTTTTCTAACAATTTTAAATTGGGAAGATTTATCTTTCTAAAACTTATATATAAATGTTTTATATTTATAATGTATATATATATATAGGTATATATATTATAAATAGGGAATCTTTTAAAACTATGTTTTCAAATTATAATATATATGTATATATATATTGTGATTTGGAGTTATGTATTAAATTCTTGATTTCCTGTATAGATATAGTTTAGCCTCTGTTTAGTGATAGCAGCTATTCTAGAGTGGAAGCAACCGAGAGTTGTAATTTTCTTCGAGTAGAGGATTTCTATAGGAAATTCAAGTGTATCTCTAAGTGTGAAGAAATTTTCGGGATTTGGAGGTAAAGTTGTCAAGTGCAACTGTTTTGACTATTTCAGATAGGAGAGGTAGTTCGAAGTTCTCTAATGTTTGTAGAGTAGAGTTGTGTTTTGGATTTCGGCTTAGTGTGTGGTTGGTCGCGCCAACTACGGGATTGTCTTGTTCGGAATTATCCAGTAAGGGATGGTTCCGGCTTTGTGTTGCAGGGGAGCGGGCGTACTCCTCGGTACGGTGATCTAGGCCACGTACTATGACGGGCGGTACCCCAGTAGCCCTGCCATTGTATGGAATACAAACTCCAATAAGTGCCGTACGTATTAGTTGTGCCCAACTATGTTGGAATGTGAGATGTAAGCATTTCAGCTATTTCTGTATTTTACTTGAAAACCCTAGACCCTATTATAATATAACTGGATTTCCTATCAAATGTTTTGGTTAGCGTAAGGTAAATTTTTTTCCATGTTTATGTGTGGGAAGTCTTACGTGATACCTTTGTTTTCAAAAGGTTTTGAAGTTAAACAATTTTAACCCGTTTACTCACACCAGACCCATGTCTGACCCAAGTGTTTATTTTCTGTTTTATTAAACTCTTGGGTACTCAAATTTTTACGAGTAGCCAAGGGATTCAGGTTAGCTTTGACGAATCTATGGAGGAGATATGGAGCAGGAGGCTTCAGCATTCGTAGATAGATAGTATTCCGCTGTGTTGGTTGATCTGAGTCTTTTGTTTGAATTGTATCTTGAGTTGTATAATAGACAGAAATTATAACTGTCTATTTTGTTGTATAAGTTGTGTAACTCTGATTATGTAAAGACTATGTAATAGTTATGTGATATATTATATTTTGTTTCGTTCCGCTGTGAGATTCTGATATTGTTTAGTTCTTTCTTTCTCTTCTTTTCTCTTTTCTATCCCTTTATTTCTTATTAGCGATACGACTTTCTGTGGAGAGAAAGTCGTGGTCGTTACAGAATCAATTACAATAAATCTATTTAAATATTATAGTTAACATAAATTAAGATGGTAACTGTAGAATATTGACGTAATAGGTGGTAAACCACTGTTAACTATGTCCATAGAGTAATGGTTGATTGAATAAAAGGAGTGAAATCAAATAAGTGGATTTATTGGAATTTGAAAACAATAATCAATGAATTTATTCAATTGAAATTGAACACCGTCATTAATGCAATATTTAACATTGAATTTGACATGGGAAATTGGTTTTAAAATAGATTGTTAATTTCTGTGTAATTAGAAATGATGAAATTTGTTAATTCTAAAATTTGAATTGGAAAAGTGATTTAATCAATTTAATAATCATTTATTTAATTGAAGTGAAAGTAGCCATTTTGGCCACTATCTCGGATTTCGACAAAACTAGTTTCATCGGATCTGTAACAGTGAATTATTGTAAGGTTTCAAGTTTCATAGCAATCAGACTTGTCGTTTGATCATTCGGGCTCGGAACACGTAGAAATCAATTTATTGAAATTAATTTGAAATAACCTAATTTTAAAAGCTAACTTCTTCATACGATGGAATTAGGACTTGAAACCTGTTTCATTGAGTTTAAAAATATTGAAAACATCTATTTTGATATATGGGATGAACCATTTTCATTTCGAAAGCAGAACGGGCTTTTCGGGTCGTTATTGTCGTTTCGAACCGTTTCGATATGTTGTTCTTTCTTTTCAGGCCTTGTCCATATAGATAAATTTTTCTAACCCTAGTAGCATTTCTATTTCTTATTACAGTACGTATAAATCCGTCTGTCTATTCCTATCTCTTCTCTCTAATAGCAGAAGCATATTTTCAATTCCAAAATCCTAATCAAATTTCAAAAATTCATACTCTCTGAACCCTATCATATTATATATCGTTGGAAAGCTCTCGACGAGCATAATCCACTGCAGTGATTCATTTTTCAATTTGGTTCATCGTTTGGCCAGAAATCAAGGTTGAACCTCAGCCGTCCAAATTAGGTTTTCATGATCCAACGGAGGATTTTCATCCGGTCGACGATCAGGAAGCTGTGTTGAGAAGAGGGAGTCGAGCAGGCCTTGGATCTGTGGTTCGCTCATGCTATTGGTGTTCGAAATCACCAGATTTAGGCCATGAGGATAGGCGGGGCGGTCGACATGGGTGATGACTTGTGACGACCCGCCCTTCTCGACTCGCAAAAATCGACACAAAATACACCATAGTATAATATGCCGACGATCGAGTGCAGGGAAAGACAGATTGTTGAGGAAAAAGAAAGAAGATAGAAGAAAGAAGGAACTAAACAACATCAGAATCTCACAATCGCAGCGGAACAAAATATATTAAATAATAATAGATCTTTACACAAAATGAAACCATATCTATTATATACAATACATCATCAAAGTATATCACCAGTAAAGAACAATTACCAGCCTAGCAGTTATATCAGCATGCCTCACAACTTGCTGGCAATTTCAAACAACCATAGCAGCGGAATAAACAAGTACGAATAATACGTCTCGGACTCCAGCTCCACACCTGAGCTCCACAACATCCTATCCTGTAATCTATAATACTCGGTCTGACCCGAGCATTATAATAAATAATAATCGAGTCAGTCTAGAATACCAGCGCGAGAGAAATACATCCAAACTGATTATTAAAGTTTCAAAAATCCTTTGGAAATCAAAAGCATCTCGTAAGACCACGCCACAAATAAACATGTTGGGTTTTTACCTTACGATAGCCAAAACACTTTTTATCAAAATCCTCTGATATTATAATAGTGTCTATATACAAATACTTATTCAAATAGCCGAAATTGTTACATCTATTAAATTCCAGCTAATAGGTATAAAAACAAAACCGTAAAGGCACGTAGGGAGAATGGATTTCCAACTAATGACTAGGCACTGGGGTACCACCTGTCATAGTACCTGGTCTAGATCAGCGTACTGAGGACCACGCCCGATCCCCTGCAACACAAGGCTGGAACTACCCCTTACTGGATAATTCCGAGTAAGATCACCCCACGGTTGGGATCAGCAACCGCACCACTAAGCCGAAATAAAAGGGACATCTAGACAGGGATGACCTCACCCTAATGGGCGCTACCCACTTAGCCTTACTGCATAACCTCTGATTTTCATTCATTCCCGGTTGATGAGGCTCGAGGCTAAGCGTTACCTTTTTAGAACATATCACTTAGAATGCTCATCGTCCACCTGACAATGTTCTGAAAGCATTCATCCATACAAGTCCGTTCCGGGTTCGAACGGAACCGAAGGCACTACTCCTACTACATCCATTTTGGAATCACCCTCAGGATTAGTAGCGACTAGCCCTTGCACTTCACTGCTCCATCTTCGATTCCAAATCTTGTTTTCGACACGAAAACGTACAAACCGAATCGAAGTGGTTTTCGAGAAATTAATCCCGATCCCGGTCTCTTCGAAACGATCAGCGCATTGGCCAATATTGATAGTCGGTTATTTAACTATCAAATAACATTCACAAACATCCATCAAACATAAATAATTCCTCAAATTTATGTTTTCCTCAAAATATCTTCGCAAGATATATTTTCATTTTTCAACCCTTTGAAAACAGTTTAAACCAACTTCCTTTTTACGGAATAGATTCCTAAACATTTTCTATCCCCCACTGAAAATAACCAAGTCCAAACATTTTAGATTTTAAAACAATTAAATCACTTTATTCTAAAATATACCTTAAAATATTTAAATTAAACTACTTAAACACTTTATTCAAAATATATTTTAAGAATATTAAGGTAAAACTATTTTATAAAATATAAAACTAATTTCAAAATAAAAGTTAAGTCAAACTAAATTTTAAAATAAAAGTTACAAACTTCTATATAAGTTTAAAATAAAACTTTAACCAAACTATCTTTAAATATATCCATTTTATAAAATATCAATATTAATAATATTCTTTTTAAAACATGATACCAATTAACCCTTTAAAATAACTACTATTATAACTAATTTAGTAAATATTTACTTTTAAAATTTTCACAACTTAATAATAATTTCTTAAAAACATTCTTTTTAATAACAACTTCAAAACTTCTAACTTCTACTCAAAATCTGCTTTAAAAACGTACTTGGCTTTTCAAGGAAATACACTTCCATTTCAGAATAAACCAAAGAATTCTTCTTATAAATCCTGCTTGATTTTTCTCAATTCAAATTTACGTTCAAGTCCCGTAAATTTCTCCCAACACTTTAAAAATAAACACCTTTATTTATTTTTAATCACATTCCCATTTCCTGGAAATCTCTTTCAAAATATGTGCTTAAATTATTTAAAATAAGTTACCATTTTCTTTATTCAAAATATACTTTTGAAAATTTATAAAAGTTTTCTTGAGCAACTTAAATCAAAAATTTCCTTTTAATATAAAGTTATCATATCAAATTCTTATAATAAAATTTCCTCTAGAAATCAAAATACTAATTTATCTTTAAATTAATTAAATACCATAATTACTTAGTAAATATTTACTTTTCACTTGAAAATAATTAAAAATAGTATTTTCTTCTAAAACATTCTAGAAACACATTTTAAACTTCTTGTTTATACTTCGAAAGCTTTCCTTTGAAAACATACTTAGTTTTCCAGGAAAATACATTTCCCATCATTTGAAAATAATCCCACTATTACCTTTAAAACAATTTGCACCTTCTTATAGAAGTTCCTACCGGAAATCTATACTTCCAAATTTATTCCCCGATAAATATTCCATTTCATTTATAAACCCAGTTTACAAATTCTCATTCCTCATTTCCCTTTAAAATCACAGTTTCAAAAACACTTCAAGTTCCAAACCAATTCCCTGAATTTCATTTCTTTAAATCCATTGCTCAAAATTCCTTTTCATTTTATTGATATTTTAAAATACCAGATTATATTTATTCAACCATAACACAGCATAACAAAATTCCAAATTAAACTATCACGGAATATAAATAAATACATCACAGATTATGAAGATAATATCTATATTGTGAGGAATCCAGTTGGATCCCTCCAACCTGTTTCCCTGCATCCACAGATGTTAGCACAATAGCAAATATAAATCCAAACTGATATTAATATTCATATTCAACCAATCACACAATTATTTAAATATTAAATATTTAAATCAGCTGAAATTCCAGATGTGAGTGAGATTAACTCACCTTGAGTTCTATCGAGCGTTGAAATTTTACATTAAATCGAGCACGTTCGATGTAATGCAAAATTTCCACTTGCTCAAAACAATTCTAGATCTGCACCCCAATGGGCTGCTCGTCGCTGCGATTTCGGCGCTACCAAATTCGTCGGAATCTGATTACGCATGCATAAGTTATGGAATTTTAAACCTTTGAATATAATTTATATATATAAACAATTTGCTTTTATAAATTTTAACCTATCAGATCGTGGCCGCTGATCTGGAAATACAAAATCAAAGCCACACATTGGTTCTTCTTTCCCGTTCGTTCAAGAACACGAAATAACCTGTAACGATCAAGGATTTTCGCGTTCGAAAATCGGCATCTATACTTTACATCGTACTTGAATGCCGTAGATTCGACCGTTCAAATCCGAGTCGCCGGAGCTTATAACAACATTAAGTAAATAACACAGCGGAATAAAAAGAATAATACATTGATATACAATATCTGATACAACAGAATGATACAATGAATATCGATATACATCAGAGATATGATACAACAAATAGCAGCGGAATAGAAAACGATAACACCAGCAGCGGATAATCTCTATCTTCAAAATGCCAATCCAGAAATAGCTCGAACTCCCAATAACGAGGCACAAAGATAAGCGAGTGCAGTCCATATCCAAAGACTGAACTAGTTCCAGATAATCTACTAAACCTGAATATCTGAAAAACCCAACTCTAGACTGCCCGTGTGGAAAATGATGGGCACCCAGAGTTTAGGAAGGGAACAATAAACTCCGGATCAGTCATGGGACTGGTGTGAGCAACTAAAACAGTTTATCTTTAAAAACAAATAGCAGAGATTTTTAAAGTCAATTCGCAATGCTTTTTGGAAAATGAAACTACCATAAGACCTCCCACCACACACACAATGCAAACGCAGACTTGGAGGAGATTTCTTCTTATGTTAGTCAAAGATGCTTACTACGCAAAAATCAAATCATTTTTGATATTATTATTAGTGCATAGTGTAGAAAGTATTTCGAAAATAGAATATAAATCTTAGCCAGCATAGGTACCATTATAGTATGCCTACTATAGCTACCATATTAAATGGCAGGTTCTACAACTAAAACCGTACAAGGTTCGTATTGTTTCTTTGGATTTCCAACAAATGGTCAGGCTAAGGAACTTCCTTTTCCACGATGGGTACGTCCCTGGAATAGACGACCCGAGAAATAACCTAACATTACGGTTAGATCTCTGCCAACACAAGGCCGGGTTACCTCTGCAAAAATAGGTAACTACTGACACGCGTATGCCATCCCCCGATCGTAACCGATCTTCCCGAGGATCCTCGATTCGCAACAAACCACATAATAATAATGCAGCAACCACATAGGTTAAGTATCTGGGCTCCATACCATGATACCACCTCTATCCAGAAGGAATGACATACACTAAGGGGCGCTACTCCCTAGAACCTTGCCGCATCCTTCCTGTTTTGACCATTTCCGGGGTGTGAGGTCCGACGAAGTCTCGTCCACAAAGCTACGCTTTGTCACAAAGCCATGCTTCGGGTCAAACAAATGATCAACATATGATCACAAAGATATAAGATCAAATAAATGATCAAATCGCAAATGATCAAACACTGATCATCACACAGTAACACTCAGCATGCCACATTACCAAATTGGGATATTACGCTGATAAATTTCAACTACATAACCTCTGAGCTCGTACGTCTCAAAGAAGGGTGTTAAGCTAAGAGAATAAATTCTCCGTCACCAACAGAAATGTATTTGAAAGAAATCGGCTTTATATCTCAAAGTGTAATGTCAGACATGTAACCATACAAGTCTGTTCCAGGTTCGAACAGAACCGAAGGCACTTCTCACGAAGCCCTTGCAATTCCGGATAACTCTCAATCACGTCCGGACTTCCCGTCACAAAAGAGTGATATAAATCTCTATACCGGCACGACTCAGTGCAGAGACATTCGACAGGTTGTCCTTTCATTTTCGAAAAATATCCGGTCTTCAACACCGGTCTTCAAATGCTATCCATATACGACGTATCACTATTCGGAATGAGTTATACAACCCAAAGGTCCTTTCCCGGTTAACCCGAATAGTGAGCGAAATATTTAAAAACATACGGATATTGGGATTTCAATTAAGTCACAACTTATTACCCAAACTTTCTTTACAAATGGTTTAACAAATTATCATTTTAATCTTTTTAAACAAAAAGATTCAATTCACAAAGTTCACTTAATTTCACAAAGATTCATTCACAGATTTTCCAAAACAATTTTTCCATTTCAATTCGGTTAACTCGTTAAATCTTTTAAAATAAAGATTCAACTTATAGCTTTCAAAACAATTTCATTTCGAATCATCATTTTAAATCTGTTGAAAATAACAGATTTAATTCATAGCTTTCAAAAAGATTTCATTCATAACTTGGAAAAATCATTTTTCAATTCAATCTTGAAATTCCTTTAATTAAACTGGAATTTCATTTCTTATCTGAAAGCTTTTATTATTTGGAAACAAACCGTTTCATTTCAGAAAATCTGATTCATACGAGTTGAAATCCTTGGTTTAAATTCAAATTCCCAACTTATACTTTTAAAATGGTTTAATTCATACAAACACATTTATATCATCTTTTATCCCTAGTTTCCAAATCATAGATTTAATTTCAAACTTTAATTCAAATTTAAATCTAACTATTTAAATTTTCAAAACTCGATTAAGTTATTCAAAATGACTTTTATCTTTGAAATTCCATTTCAAAAGCTTTTCACTTTTTATTTTAAACCCAAATTTCAAATTTCAAAATCAATTGAAATTAAAATTTCAATTTCAAAAACATCAAATTTAAATTATCTATGACTTAACCGATTTCCACGTGAAATCCATATTTGTGTGTGTAACAGTGTGGTCTAGGGGTTTTACACACAATAGTGCAACATCAATCATCACATAACAAAATACAGGATATAGTTGATAAGCGATATAACTATAACGCTTATCGTACAGATCACAGATATATATCACAGATAATAAATTACATCACAGATAATTTATCACAGATCACAATACAAATCAGGGTGTATCACAAAGCATCATATATCAGGGATATCAAACAATTCAGCATCCAATAAAATCTAAACATCCATAAGTAAGGTCAATTAATTATCTGATAAACTAAAATCAGATAAATTTCTTATGAATAAACTACATATCTTGGTTAATTAATCATTAATTAATTATAAACCATTTTAATTAATTAACTTTTAATCATTTATTAATTACCCTCAAATTAATTACCTTAATTTATAAATCATATAAATTAATTAACCTTATACAAATTACAAAATAAATTAACCCCTTAATTGCTTTCATTAAGTAATTAACAATTTACAATTGATTATCTTAATTTATAAGTCTTATTAATTCAAATCAAATTTAATCACATAAATTTAATTACTTAAAAATTTCTAGTTAATTTTCTTCATTAACTAATAACATTTCTTAAATTACTTTCTTAAGAAATTATCTTAGATTAAATCAATATTTATCATTTCTAATTATTAATTAGTCTAAATTATTTATAAATTAAATAAGTCATTCTTTAATTACCATATTAATTTTAATGAATTATAAATCATTAATCCAAATTTCCGTCAAGATAAAACTTTTCTTACCTATACATTTGAAAACATTTATTTTAATTTTACCTTTAAATTCAAACTATTTGAATCCTTTTTAAAGTTATTTTAAAACATTTTAATTTATAAAATTTTAAATAAATGTTGAATCTAGGGTTCAACTCAGTTTTGAATTCCAGACTTTAAATTTAGGTTTTAAATTCTGTTTTAAAACTTGCTTCCAGATTTTAAAGTTGAACTGAATTGAAAACCAACAGGCTTCCCAAAGAAACCTGTAACCCCTTTTCATACGCGAGCCAATCATCCACTTACCCGAGCTCAACTTCGGGTTCTACCCTTCCATTTCCTGCTTCTAGTCGAACCCATGCTTTCCTCGAGATTGAACCCGAGTCGACTTCTTTCTTCCTCGATCCTCAAACCACTCTGCAGAGCAACGGGTACGAGGGAACACGCGTGTACGTGCACACATGGTCGAGGCGCCTCCGACCATCACCGCTACCACCCATAAGTCGCCTACCATCCACTCCAATATCACAAAACCTAGATTGTGGAATCCAATCGAAAATCGAAATCGAGTTATCTGCATCAATACTGGAACCAACTATCACCAGAAACCGTTTCGAATACGGCGCCTCCGACAATCGTTCGTCGTCAAACTCCGGTCTCAACTTCGTCACTCTCTCCTCCACCTCCCCACAAAACCACATCGAACTAGATGCACTGTCGACGTCGCGCGAGGAGAAATCACCAGCCATCCCAAAATTAGGTCACCGTAGTTCGAACACCTCCCACCGCCACCACAAAGCTTCGTTTGACCTCCGAGTATTTTTCCTAGAACCCTCGATCACCCCCGCACCTCTAGCCTCAGCCTTGACCTCTCCCATTATCGCGATCACTGGCAATCCCCCAAAAACCCATCCCCGTTCAACTTCGAACTGCACCTCACTCCCTCTACTAAAAATTACGATTCTTATTTTAAAAATCAAGTTTTAGCATATAGATTCCATTCGTATACCTGAACTTAAAAATGAAGAGATTCGAAAATTTGCTCATCTTATGTTTATTTTGATAATTTGGGTTTCCAAAGACAATTTAAGGTTGTTTTAACTTAAATGAAATTTTAAATTAAAGCTTAAGGTAAAACAATCAAGTTTGTTTAGACATCAAAGTCTATAGAGGATTAGAGGAAGAAATTTGAATTTCTACACCAAGTTAAAGCCTGTGGACTAACAAAGACATATATCTGTTTATACAGATATGCACAGACATATGCACATAGTTTATATACATGCAAAACACATACATTTATCATTTTCCTAGAGATTCATCATCACAGATATTAGAATCAAGAGAATGGTTTCAGAAATGAAGTTCGCTCACAAACAAAAACAAACAGGTTCAGGAAGGAGATTTGCTCACCTGGTTTTAGAAGAAACAGAGAACAAGAAGAACAGAGAAAGATTGAGGCTTGAAGGCTGTAGTTTTGAACTTGCTTTTAAACTTGCTTTGAATTGAGTGATGTTTGCTTTGATCAGTTCTGGTTTTGATGAATTCATATTGTTGTTGAAGTTTAAATTGAATTTTTTTTTTGTTTGAGTTTTCACTATGATGCTTGCTCCCATTTTACTCAGTTGTGATAATGAACTGAAACGAGATTTAATGCATATAAAAAGAATTGTACAGAGGAGGTAGGTGTTTGTACAATAGAAAGCATGGCCGATGATGTTCCCTTGTCTTCGGCTGACCATTATACATGATGATATACTTTGTACAAGGGGATTGTATTTGTTTATACAATATAGGCATGGGCTAGAGATGATCTTGCTTGTACTTGTTTATACATATAAATGTATTTCTTCTTTTGCTTTCGGCTGAGGTGATTTTGGTGGCTAATGCTTGAGTACTTGTTGTATATTTTTAAATGAGTTTGTATTTTCAATTACTTATATATATTTTATTAACCCAAATATTTATTAAACCATAAATTCAAAATTATTTATTATTATTATTTATATTTTAAACCATTTATTTGCAAATTTAAAATCCAAGTCAAATTTATCTATATATCTATTATTTTCAAATTCCCTCATATTTGAATCGGGGAAACTCGCTCCAATTTTCTAATTAAATTAACAAATTTTTATCCAAAAATTTATTTAATTACCGATTTAACTTAAAAATTCAATAAATTATTAATTTAAATAAATTTAAAATCTGGGGTCGTTACAAACTTCCCCCCTTAAAAGAATTTCGTCCCCGAAATTCGCAGGCACGAAAATAACACAGAGATAGACAGAGGTGATCTCCTATAATTCCTAGAACACAAGATACGGATTCCGAATACAAGTAGGAATATCTCAGAATACATACCAATTTATCCCTCTTCGGACTTTGGTATTCACAAGAAATTTCAATAGAATTTCAAAATTTGGTTTTCAAACGAAATCGTTTTATTGATTAAATTCAAATTTTAGCTTCATATCCTATTAATCAATTTAACTCAATTTAAAATTTTCAATTTCAAATTCATTAAGATATAAATCAAAAAGTTGATAAGAAATTGATGAAGATACGAAGTAAGATCTTCTACAACGATTTGTAGGGCCACCATTACACCGAAACTACTTCTTGTAGCTGATACGAAGCAATCAAAAGAATTTGGAATCGAATCAAAGAAAATTGATAGACAAAGATTGTTTCCACTATTGCAGGGTATTGACCATTTATAGTCGTATTTCCTGTCCCCTATCTCGTCTTCTTCTTGCACTCATACTCACTATCAGTGGATTGTAAGAGAATTTACTGAGACGTTCAGACGGATATCTGAGAGATTACTCATTCTAGAGTTTACTTCACTCTATCTCTAATGAGCTACTTAATGTGTTACACTCCTGAGCTAAAGTTCAACCTTAGCTCTGATACCACTTGTCAAGACCCAAAAGTCGACCTTCGAAAATCGGCACCCGTAC
This sequence comes from Allium fistulosum, assembly GCA_030737815.1. Taxonomy (NCBI): domain Eukaryota; kingdom Viridiplantae; phylum Streptophyta; class Magnoliopsida; order Asparagales; family Amaryllidaceae; genus Allium; species Allium fistulosum. The sequence goes on along the minus strand of CM060901.1, from coordinate 1,017,971,543 downwards.
TTCACTTGTACTCAAAATGCCGTAGATTCAAATGCCGAATCTGGTTCTCGGGAGCTTATAACAACATTAAGTAAATAACACAGCGGAATAAAAAGAATAATACATTGATATACAATATCTGATACAACAAAATGATACAATGAATATCAATATACATCAGAGATATGATACAACAAATAGCAGCGGAATAGAAAACGATAACACCAGCAGCGGATAATCTCTATCTTCAAAATGCCAATCCAGAAATAGCTCGAACTCCCAATAACGAGGCACAAAGATAAGCGAGTGCAGTCCATATCCAAAGACTGAACTAGTTCCAGATAATCTACTAAACCTGAATATCTGAAAAACCCAACTCTAGACTGCCCGTGTGGAAAATGATGGGCACCCAGAGTTTAGGAAGGGAACAATAAACTCCGGATCAGTCATGGGACTGGTGTGAGCAACTAAAACAGTTTATCTTTAAAAACAAATAGCAGAGATTTTTAAAGTCAATTCGCAATGCTTTTTGGAAAATGAAACTACCATAAGACCTCCCACCACACACACAATGCAAACGCAGACTTGGAGGAGATTTCTTCTTATGTTAGTCAAAGATGCTTACTACGCAAAAATCAAATCATTTTTGATATTATTATTAGTGCATAGTGTAGAAAGTATTTCGAAAATAGAATATAAATCTTAGCCAGCATAGGTACCATTATAGTATGCCTACTATAGCTACCATATTAAATGGCAGGTTCTACAACTAAAACCGTACAAGGTTCGTATTGTTTCTTTGGATTTCCAACAAATGGTCAGGCTAAGGAACTTCCTTTTCCACGATGGGTACGTCCCTGGAATAGACGACCCGAGAAATAACCTAACATTACGGTTAGATCTCTGCCAACACAAGGCCGGGTTACCTCTGCAAAAATAGGTAACTACTGACACGCGTATGCCATCCCCCGATCGTAACCGATCTTCCCGAGGATCCTCGATTCGCAACAAACCACATAATAATAATGCAGCAACCACATAGGTTAAGTATCTGGGCTCCATACCATGATACCACCTCTATCCAGAAGGAATGACATACACTAAGGGGCGCTACTCCCTAGAACCTTGCCGCATCCTTCCTGTTTTGACCATTTCCGAGGTGTGAGGTCCGACGAAGTCTCGTCCACAAAGCTACGCTTTGTCACAAAGCCATGCTTCGGGTCAAACAAATGATCAACCTATGATCACAAAGATATAAGATCAAATAAATGATCATATCGCAAATGATCAAACACTGATCATCACACAGCAACACTCAGCATGCCACATTACCAAATTGGGATATATCGCTGATAAATTTCAACTACATAACCTCTGAGCTCGTACGTCTCAAAGAAGGGTGTTAAGCTAAGAGAATAAATTCTCCGCCACCAATAGAAATGTATTTGAAAGAAATCGGCTTTATATCTCAAAGTGTAATGTCAGACATGTAACCATACAAGTCTGTTCCGGGTTCGAACAGAACCGAAGGCACTTCTCACGAAGCCCTTGCAATTCCGGATAACTCTCAATCACGTCCGGACTTCCCGTCACAAAAGAGTGATATAAATCTCTATACCGGCGCGACTCGGTGCAGAGACATTCGACAGGTTGTCCTTTCATTTTCGAAAAATATCCGGTCTTCAACATCGGTCTTCAAATGCTATCCATATACGACGTATCACTATTCGGAATGAGTTATACGACCCAAAGGTCCTTTCCCGGTTAACCCGAATAGTGAGCGAAATATTTAAAAACATACGGATATTGGGATTTCAATTAAGTCACAACTTATTACCCAAACTTTCTTTACAAATGGTTTAACAAATTATCATTTTAATCTTTTTAAACAAAAAGATTCAATTCACAAAGTTCACTTAATTTTACAAAGATTCATTCACAGATTTTCCAAAACAATTTTTCCATTTCAATTCGGTTAACTCGTTAAATCTTTTAAAATAAAGATTCAACTTATAGCTTTCAAAAAAATTTCATTTCGAATCATCATTTTAAATCTGTTGAAAATAACAGATTTAATTCATAGCTTTCAAAAAGATTTCATTCATAACTTGGAAAAATCATTTTTCAATTCAATCTTGAAATTCCTTTAATTAAACTGGAATTTCATTTCTTATCTGAAAGCTTTTATTATTTGGAAACAAACCGTTTCATTTCAGAAAATCTGATTCATTCATACGAGTTGAAATCCTTGGTTTAAATTCAAATTCCCAACTTATACTTTTAAAATGGTTTAATTCATACAAACACATTTATATCATCTTTTATCCCTAGTTTCCAAATCATAGATTTAATTTCAAACTTGAATTCAAATTTAAATCTAATTATTTAAATTTTCAAAACTCGATTAAGTTATTCAAAATGACTTTTATCTTTGAAATTCCATTTCAAAAGCTTTTCACTTTTTATTTTAAACCCAAATTTCAAATTTCAAAATCAATTGAAATTAAAATTTCAATTTCAAAAACATCAAATTTAAATTATCTGTGACTTAACGGATTTCCACGTGAAATCCATATTTGTGTGTGTAATAGTGTGGTCTAGGGGTTTTACACACAATAGTGCAACATCAATCATCACATAACAAAATACAGGATATAGTTGATAAGCGATATAACTATAACGCTTATCGTACAGATCACAGATATATATCACAGATAATAAATTACATCACAGATAATTTATCACAGATCACAATACAAATCAGGGTGTATCACAAAGCATCGTATATCAGGGATATCAAACAATTCATCATCCAATAAAATCTAAACATCCATAAGTAAGGTCAATTAATTATCTGATAAACTAAAATCAGATAAATTTCTTATGAATAAACTACATATCTTGGTTAATTAATCATTAATTAATTATAAACCATTTTAATTAATTAACTTTTAATCATTTATTAATTACCCTCAAATTAATTACCTTAATTTATAAATCATATAAATTAATTAACCTTATACAAATTACAAAATAAATTAACCCCTTAATTGCTTTCATTAAGTAATTAACAATTTACAATTGATTATCTTAATTTATAAGTCTTATTAATTCAAATCAAATTTAATCACATAAATTTAATTACTTAAAAATTTCTAGTTAATTTTCTTCATTAACTAATAACATTTCTTAAATTACTTTCTTAAGAAATTATCTTAGATTAAATCAATATTTATCATTTCTAATTATTAATTAGTCTAAATTATTTATAAATTAAATAAGTCATTCTTTAATTACCTTATTAATTTTAATGAATTATAAATCATTAATCCAAATTTCCGTCAAGATAAAACTTTTCTTACCTATACATTTGAAAACATTTATTTTAATTTTACCTTTAAATTCAAACTTCTTGAATCCTTTTTAAAGTTATTTTAAAACATTTTAATTTATAAAATTTTAAATAAATGTTGAATCCAGGGTTCAACTCAGTTTTGAATTCCAGACTTTAAATTTAGGTTTTAAATTCTGTTTTAAAACTTGCTTCCAGATTTTAAAGTTGAACTGAATTGAAAACCAACAGGCTTCCCAAAGAAACCTGTAACCCCTTTTCATACGCGAGCCAATCATCCACTTACCCGAGCTCAACTTCGGGTTCCACCCTTCCATTTCCTGCTTCTAGTCGAACCCATGCTTTCCTCGAGATTGAACCCGAGTCGACTTCATTCTTCCTCGATCCTCAAACGACTCTGAAGAGCAACGGGTACGAGGGAACACGCGTGTACGTGCACACATGGTCGAGGCGCCTCCGACCATCACCGCTACCACCCATAAGTCGCCTACCATCCACTCCAATATCATAAAAACCCAGATCGTGGAATCCAATCGAAAATCGAAATCGAGTTATCTGCATCAATACTGGAACCAACTATCACCAGAAACCGTTTCGAATACGGCGCCTCCAACAATCGTTCGTCGTCAAACTCCGGTCTCAACTTCGTCACTCTCTCCTCCACCTCCCCACAAAACCACATCGAACTCGATGCACTGTCGACGTCGCACGAGGAGAAATCACCAGCCATCCCAAAATTAGGTCACCGTAGTTCGAACACCTCCCACCGCCACCACAAACCTTCGTTCGACCTCCGAGTATTTTTCCTAGAACCCTCGATCACCCCCGCACCTCTAGCCTCAGCCTTGACCTCTCCCATTATCGCGATCGCTGGCAATCCCCCAAAAACCCATCCCCGTTCAACTTCGAACTGCACCTCACTCCCTCTACTAAAAATTAAGATTCTTATTTTAAAAATCAAGTTTTAGCATATAGATTCCATTCGTATACCTGAAATTAAAATGAAGGGATTCGAAAATTTGCTCATCTTATGTTTATTTTGATAATTTGGGTTTCCAGAGACAATTTAAGGTTGTTTTAACTTAAATGAAATTTTAAATTAAAGCTTAAGGTAAAACAATCAAGTTTGTTCAGACATCAAAGTCTATAGAGGATTAGAGGAAGAAATTTGAATTTCTACACCAAGTTAAAGCCTGTGGACTAACAGAGACATATATATATCTGTTTATACAGATATGCACAGACATATGCACATAGTTTATATACATGCAAAACACATACATTTATCATTTTCCTAGAGATTCATCATCACAGATATTAGAATCAAGAGAATGGTTTCAGAAATGAAGTTCGCTCACAAACAAAAACAAACAGGTTCAGGAAGGAGATTTGCTCACCTGGTTTTAGAAGAAACAGAGAACAAGAAGAATAGAGAAAGATTGAGGCTTGAAGGCTGCAGTTTTGAACTTGCTTTGAATTGAGTGATGTTTGCTTTGATCAGTTCTGGTTTTGATGAATTCATATTGTTGTTGAAGTTTAAATTGAATTTTTTTTTGTTTGAGTTTTCACTATGATGCTTGCTCCCATTTTACTCAGTTGTGATAATGAACTGAAACGAGATTTAATGCATATAAAAAGAATTGTACAGAGGAGGTAGGTGTTTGTACAATAGAAAGCATGGCCGATGATGTTGCCTTGTCTTCGGCTGACCATTATACATGATGATATACTTTGTACAAGGGGATTGTATTTGTTTATACAATATAGGCATGGGCTAGAGATGATCTTGCTTGTACTTGTTTATACATATAAATGTATTTCTTCTTTTGCTTTCGGCTGAGGTGATTTGGCTAATGCTTGAGTACTTGTTGTATATTTTTAAATGAGTTTGTATTTTCAATTACTTATATATATTTTATTAACCCAAATATTTATTAAACCATAAATTCAAAATTATTTATTATTATTATTTATATTTTAAACCATTTATTTGCAAATTTAAAATCCAAGTCAAATTTATCTATATATCTATTATTTTCAAATTCCCTCATATTTGAATCGGGGAAACTCGCTCCAATTTTCTAATTAAATTAACAAATTTTTATCCAAAAATTTATTTAATTACCAATTTAACTTAAAAATTCAATAAATTATTAATTTAAATAAATTTAAAATCTGGGGTCGTTACATAACCCATCAGCTCAGACGTTGACCGGTGCTACTCCCTCGCCTCGTCGCGTTCGACGACGATCCAACGCCTCCACGTCGAAGCCCACCATCTCGCGCGTCCATGGCCAGAGACCGCACCCCAATAGTGCTTCCCTACTCTAGAAAAACGTGCTCAGCCTTGCGACAAACGTGGCCACTCCCTCGGCAAATCACGGCACCTAACTCGATCATAACCGTTCGAATTGTAGAGCTCAACGTGCTCTACGATTTTCATGTTGAACGTTTCCTCTAATTGTCAATGGATTGATCAAAAATTTGAGATGAATGTCGATGATTTTCGGCCATAGAATATTTTCGTGGCGGCTGCAAAATGAACTAGGGTTTCGGCCTAACGTGTTTATATATAAACGCTAATAAATATTATTTTAATATTAAATTCATTTTTAATCAACATTTTCAACCGAACTCCGAATCAGACATGCCGCCAGGCGATTATAAGGTTTTACCCATATTTCGAACACAATGGAACGTGTTTCGAAAGCCAATTTGATCATATGTGGAAGATAGCTTTTGAATCGATTTAAAATATTAAATTATCGATTTTAATTTCAACGCGTTTCTCACCCGTACGGGCAAACGGTAACTCCAAATGCTACAAAACTTGAAATCCGATAATAACTAACTATAACGGATCCAATGGAACTGATTTCGTCAGATTCTGAGCCTGTGCCCCGGAAGGCTATTTTATCTCGTCGATTAATTCGAGCGATTTTCAAAATCGTCAAAATCATTTAAAATCTCACTTTTAAAATTTACTAACTTAATTATAAATCGTATAGAATTTACATTCACATTAGAAATCATTCTGATTAATTCCGAATCAAAATCTGATTACTTGCATTATTATATTATTAAATCACATTATTAAATTAATATAAAATTCCAAATTTGGCTTATCAACTTTTGATTCCATCCAAAAGTCAAATACTAAAATTCAAATCAAACTAGACTTAAAACAAATCTTAGAAACCATTTTCACATCTATATACAACCAGATTCACCAATTTTCCAAATTTCAAATATGAAATTATTATTATCCAAATCCAATTAAATTGTCATATTTGAAATTATGTCTAATCTTATTGATTTTACAAAAATCTTCTTATTTCAAAATCAAATAATAATTCACATTCAACATTTAAAAGGAATTAAATGTTCAAAATCTAATGACTAAAATTCCGGGTCGTTACATTCCTCCCCCCTTACAAAAATATCGTCCCCGAAATTTGCTAAGGTAGGAAAATATTACTAAACTCATTTACTTACCCCCAAAATCCACTTAATTAAAAACTTACATTCACTTTACTAAAACTTTTAGCTAAATTCCAAAACCATTTGCTTATTACTAACTCAAAAGCTTTGTTTTCAACATTATTCCAAAAAAAACTTTCCTAGTTAACCAAAATTTTCTGACTCCCAAAATTTTTGAAATATTTTGACAGCGTCTCCTTTATACGGAGAGCCTTTTACAATATCACAAATATGATAAATATATATACATCGACCCATACGGTCGGGAAACAAAATATTTCACAATATATATCATTTTCCAATTTTATTGCGTAGGCGTACCTTTTAATTAGCATTTTAAAAGCAAGCACCTAATTTATATTGCATTTACGCTCTCCAACTCTATCAATTTCCTCCCGTACCTGTACTTACTCAAACAAACACATCAGTTTTCAATAATATGAGATTTTAGCAACCTTCCATACATTTATCTTAGCTAAACACAACAATTACATAGCCCAACCAACCAATTTCCATAAATCCTACATGTTAACCATATTTTATAAGAAATCACAAGGTTCAACACTATTTTAATTTCCCTAACCAATCCAAACTTCATTTTTATTCCACTCGAATGATTTAAATTCAAGTTTACCATATACCTTTATGAAACTATATATTTAACAAGTTGGAATAAATATATAAGTTGTACGTATGTTGTTTTATTCGCATAATTAATTTGATCCAAGTTTGAGTACACAAGTTTGAGGTGGATTACACCATTTCGTGTTAGGATTTTTCATTCGATTCTTGATGGCGAATATTTGATATGGATTTTGGGCTCGATTCTAGAATTCTCTATCATAGTATATGGCTATGCAAGGAGACTGATGGCTTCTAGTCGAGGAACCATATCGAAATCCACATTAGGGAAGTCAAATGAACAATACTAGTTCGAAAGCAAACTTGTGTGATCGAGCGAGCGATCAAATGTGATTCTGCGAAATGATGACGTATGTACATCTTATATTCTAATATCATTGATATATTTTGACGCTGAAATTGAAAGCTGTCGAGTTAGGATATCTTTGCTTACTAAAAGAAAATTTCCAATTTAAATTACAAAGATATATAACCCATAAAAGCAAAGATATTCAATCCCATATGGCTCTTCATACAGCGAAATTTATTTGGAAAAATTTGATCCTTATATAAGATAGACCTTACGTAAGTATAAGATGATTTTGAAAACATTTGATTTTGGAAATGAATTGGTTGACTTAAAGTATATTGATTTGGAAATTTGGATTTATTTTCTAAATCTATTATTTTGGAAACTTTGAAACTAAAGATATTTAATTTGAGAAGAAATAAATTGGTGAAATTGTATATGATTTTGAAATTGAACTAATATTGAAACAAATTGAAATTTGAGAACCTTGTGTTACTAAATACTTGATTTGGGAGTTATCGAACTTATATAAAAAATTTGGTTTGTATAAGTATGATGTTGATTCGAAAACTATGGATTTGAAAAGGTATTCAATTTGAAAAGTGAAATCTTATATAATTGAAGTCTATATAAGTGTGATTTGATATACTATTGATTTTGGAAAGTATTTGATTTGAAAATAAAATCTTATATATAATGGACTTTATATAAGTACGATATCTGAAAGTGATTTGAAAAGGTACTATATGATACATATTTTCGAAGTAAAGATATGGAAAGTGCCTTCTGCTTGATATCCGATTTGTGGCCACATCTTGGATTCATTCTATCGATATTATTCTCTCTGATTTTTGGTTTTCCGGATATGATACTCGAGTGTCCTTCGAATTCCATGGCGTTACCCATGGTCTTACGAGCGCGACTGCATAGCGAAACTGCCTGGCTGAGTCTTGCCTGGGGGTACGGATTGTTTCCTGGGGGATCCAGGCGTAACCATTGTGTATCCTGCAATCTGTGTAGGTCGCGAATAGTAGCGCAAATGCTTGGCTGAGTCTTGCCTGGGGGTACGGATTGTTTCCTGGGGGATCCAGGCGTAACCATTGTGTATCCTGCATTCTACTAGTCATCATGGCGTAACTCACAGGGCTGAGAAAGCTTACGGATATGGATTGTTTCCTGGGGGACCCAGGCGTAACCATTGTGTATCTGCGAACCATGGTTAGACAAAGGTTTTGTTTGTGTTTTTGATTGGATTGTACTTTCCATATCTGTTTTTAAAAGTTTTTCCAGTATTTTCACTTGGTGTTGAAACAAGTCTACTAAGTACTTGGAGAATTCTAGCTTTGCGCCAGATCAACGCACTGCCAGAGTCTATAGGAACGAGGATAAACTTGTCAAGACATCGAGTTATAAAAGTATTTTCGAAAGGAAATTCGTTTCGACTATAAAGGTATTTTATTATAAAAGTATTTCCAATAAAGAAATTTTGTATTAATATTCGAAATTGAAATTCTAATGGTTTGAATTAATTATTCATGCCCGATACTATTCTTTTGAATCTACCTTATCTGCTCAGCTTTATTTATTTACCTATATTCTGTTTTTCCAAGTCCTCCTTCTTTTCCTTGTTGACTGTATCCTTTTAAATATTGTTTATTTATATATTATATGGTTTAATAGAAAAAAATTTTTAGTGTTATAAATATTTTAAAAGTAATTAATTAAATAAAACATATTTAAAGTAAATGATTATTGATTTATTAATAATATTTGAAAAGTATTTTAGATAGAATTAATAAATTTATGATCATGGATTTAATAGCTTGTAACGACCCGATATTTTCAACCATTCGCATCCATTATAAGTGTATAGGCAGACACACATGCCGGAGTTGAATTGCTCAAAATATCGCGTTGTAATTAAAATTTGGCAAATCTCAGAATATACAGTAAATAAATATAATCACAGATCATAGACATAGAGTAAAATAATGCAGCGGAAGTAAAAGAAATAGTAGTTCATGAAGCTACTACGTAAATATATCAGAGTTACATAAGATACAACAGAAGAAAAAGAGTACAACAGAAGTATCAATAAGATAACCAAGTACAAGCTGAACAGAGCAACATAACTGAAGTAGATAGAAGAAGACTAGCAGATAATCTCCAGCGATTCAAATCTCCAGAAGGTGGAAATCCAAATCTGTGAATAACTCAGGCTGACCCGAGCGTAAAGCAAAACACAAAACACTCGAGTCAGGACAATATATACTTATATAATGTAAACCAACTCAAGTGAACTGTAATAAAGGTACAAGTAACTTAGAAGATGCTTGGGACCGCCCATCCTCTAAGGATCCGTTAAAATATCTACTATGTAGTAATATTCGCTATTATAATAGTGTCTAAATAAGTAAAGTATAATCATATCGGAAATAGCGTTAAGGGGATGGAGAACCTTAACGCGGTCGGATCTTAAAATCATAATCGTAGTAAAGCTCGATATGGTAGGTGACATGGCACAACTAGGCAATGCCAGGGTAGATATACCAATTACGCACACGGACTGATGGATACACATAGCAGCCACTACCGTTCCACCTCGAACAACATTCCCAAATCGGAGGATGGCCATCTAGTCAAATCACAAGTAAGAGTATAATATCGAAGAAATGTGTCTGAGAAGAGGTGCTACCTCACTGGTCCGAGATCGCTCCTGTTTTAGCCACCTTATGCCAACTCACGGGAGTTGGGTCCACGTAACATACCTTAAGAACGTCGCCACCATCCTACTTCATTCTGGAATCTCCACCGCGTACACAGTTGCCAAAGTGGTTTTCGGTAAGACAGAGAGTATGTCCATATCCGATCCCGGTCTCTTTAACAACCCAACGTTATTATAACCCGTGGTTATAAGTTTAAAAACAGTTTATACTTCAAAATAGAATATCATTTCAAATCCAAATCTTTATCAAAATAAAGATTAAATCAATTCCAAACCATTTCCATATTTTTAAAATATCATATCATTTCAAAACTTCATTTCAAATCATTTTAATATCATAAAATATCATATCCTTACAAAACTTCATTTCAAACCATTTTATTAAAATAAAATATCCTATCAGTTCAAATCCAAATATTCAACTTTAAATACCTTTTAAACTCAAAGATATCGTTCATTTACTATCATTTCAAATCACCTTTAAATAGTTTATTTCAATCAAAGTAATTCATTAAAACCTTTTAAAAGTGTAATTATTATATTTTCAAATCAAGTATTCAATTTCCAAAATTTCAAACCATTCTGAGTTCGTTTACTAAGTCAAAAACCCTAATTATTAAAATTTCAGCATTTCACAGCATTTAAAAACAACTGCTATAAGTTATATTTGAAAACATTTTTAATTCAGCAAAGACAGCACTTAAAACTGCTGTTAAAACTCAGTTTTAGTTGAATTATAGTTCAAAACAGAAAAGACAGCATTTCAGAAGTGCTGCGGTAGTTCAGATTTCAAAACAAGGGTTAAATTTGGTTTCAGCAAAGACTGCAGACCATTATAGCATTTCCAGAGAATGCTATAATAGACCTGGGTTCAATATTAGCCTATAAGTTCAACTACAGCAACTGCAGCATTTCAGAAATGCTGTAGTAGCCCTTTTATTCAATTTTTAGTGTAATTCAGAACCATAGCATTTCTGAATGCTATTAAAAGTGATTTCCAGCTTTTTAGTGTATTTCCAGCAATTAAATAACTTCATTTTAAACTCTTTAAACATTTTTAAAATCATAATTTAACATTTAAAATGTTCATTTACATATCATTTAACATGTATCTTTTTCACAATAAATTTCTTATAATTAAATCCAATTTTCAACAATTTACTTAATAAATTTAAGTGTAAAAGTTTCCAATTCTTCACATTTCAACAAATAACTTAACACTTCAAATTTAAATTACCATTTCACAAATTTAACTAAATTTCTAATTTTATTTAATTAACTAAAACCTTAAATTAAAACCAAATTTCACATTTCCAAGTCAAGTTATATTTTAAAAGATCACTTTTAAACATTCATTTATTTAACCACTTAAATTCATAGAAAAAAATCAATAATACTTTAATAAATCACTTAAATTCACATTTAATCAAATTATCATATTTACCATTTCCAAATAAAATTTAATATCCATTTTATTTATATAACTTAAATATCATTTTTAACCAAATTCCAAATTTCCAACTTAAGTTATATTTCAAAAATCCAGTTAAACCATTCATTAATTACATTTTTAACACATAGAAAAATCATAATTCTTTATTTTAAACATTTCAAAATCTATTTAAATCAAATTTCATAAATTTATAATTTTTAAAATACTTAAAAATATCCAAAACACTTTATAAAATAACCACGGGCCTGTATATAGTTTTCTAGCCTAGGTCAAGTGATACGGATATGTATCATTTCGATCCGCAGTTTAAAAAGAAAAATCCGGGTTCTATCATTTCAAACCCGCAATCCCAAGTTAAAATAAATTAAATAAAAACCATTCAGGCCTATCATTTCAGCCCATAACGATTTTTCCCTATTCTAAAGTCCGTTCGGGTATGTATCATTTCAACCCATAGTGATTCTAATCTACAGGGAACTTGCAATGGTGATAACTGATATAAATAACAGAATAACATTAAATAACAGTAACATATGATATAACAGGTGTAATAACAGGTGTGAACATCATATGATAATAATATAGGCATATATAACATGATAATATATTTCTACAGATTCACAGGGTGTCAATTTACTAGTTATATAGGTACATATTGTCTGGTGAGAATAACTCACAGTTTTGTGCTGGAGAAACGACGACGACTGCACGAATGGGATCCAAACAAGCACGATAACACGATTCAAATAAGAGTGGAGGAGCCAAAGTATCAAATCCCTTGAATATAAGTCAAACAAAACAATATAACAACGATGAGTTTCAAATCAGCTACGATCAAAACTACAGTAGAATAGGCTGCACAGAATCAAATAGAAATGCTTTGCACTTGCTTTTTACCTTTACTAGGCTCAGCCATGATGGAAAATACATGACAATAGCAGGTGTTTGGGTCAGGTTATGGTGGGTATGGGTCGGCCTAGAGGTCATTTGTGATGGTGCCAAAGTGGTAGAAGTGAATAACATACATAAGCATGCATACACATGGGTTTTGACAAGGATTTGGGCTCTACCAAGGCCCTATGTGTCATGGCCAGAGGAGTGGGGTCCACTGTGATGACGTGGCAGAGGGTCCAGGTGGTGGTGGAGGTGGTGGAGGTGGTGTTGGTGGCGGCCATGGGTGGTGGAAGGTGATGGAATGAGTGTGGTGCTCGGTTAGGCTAGTATGAAGGGGTGTTTTGAAACTTTTGTTGATATGCATCACCAAGGGGGTTCATGGCTTGGATGGCTGGTGAGGAGGAGGTGTTGGTGGTGTGCCATCAGGTGGTGGAGGCGGCTAAGCAGCAAGGGAGGCATGGCCAAACCTACATGAGGTGATACAAGTGCAAAAAAAATCAAACTAGAAAAATCAACATAAGTGGAAAAAGAAGAAAAAGAGACTTCAATCAAGGGGAGGCCGAAATTTTTTTGTTCAGGAAGGAGGAAAAAGTTACGTGAGTTGAGAAATGAAGTGATCGGCTGAAAATGTGGAGAGTTATGTCAAAAGAAATGAAGAGTTGGTGGAAAATGAAGAGGTGGAATTCAAAGAGTCAAAAGCAATTCAAAAGTCAAAACCTTTTCATATTTCTTTATTTTATTTTAAATAACTTTATATTTCTGGTAATAATAGTAATACCAGATAAGAATTCGAAAATCTATCAAAATATAAAAATATATATAATATTTATTAATTTATATAAGGTTAAATAAGAAAATAGCTAAAAATAGTAAACTAGTCTAGAAAATTTGAAATTAATTGGAATAAATTTTGGAAAAATCATATGAGCTTGTAATATAATTTTAAACATAACTAATAACATAAAATAAAAATATATTCACAAAATAAATATTTAAAATTTAATTTACATATAATTTTTAATGAAGAAAATAGCAGAAAATAGGAAAACAGCCTTTAAAATGAAAAATAAATACAGTAAATTTTGGAAAAATACTATTATCAATTTAAAAACATAAAAAGACAAAATATACATAAAAAACATATTAACACATATTAAAAAAAAATATAAGAAAGAAAATATGATTTAAAAAAATTTAAAATAGGCAAAATTGCACAAATAAACAAATTATACTAAAAATTGAAATGTACATAACTTTTACATTTTAACTCCGTTTTCAACGAAACGAAAAGTGGTGTTCAAGTTATTAAATCTATTTTCATAATAAAAGATAAAATTTATAATTTCAAAATATTAAAAATTTAAACTTAAAAGTCAAAGTTTGACTATTGACCAAAATTCACATTTTCAGGAAATATTAAATTTAGTCATATTTGGAATTCTAATCCACATCAAAGTCAAAGTTTATATTAAAAATAACAAAATTTATTCTTTTTCATAAATAAAGCTTTTAAATCTGGAAAAATCAATTTAAAAATATTTGTAAAATACAGGGTTGTTACACTCTCCCCCACTCAAAACTTTTCGTCCCCGAAAAGGAACGAGGTACGGGAAAGCACAGAAAAGATAGAATGAAATAGAATTAAGACAAGATGATAAGAAGATTGGAATTACACCTGATAACTATTGTTATTGGTAAGTTTAACAAGATGGAGGTGATCAAATCAAGAATATAAGCACGAAAAGATCCTCTAGAGTCTGAATCTCCCTTTTCACTTGACCGACGGTCTATGAATGGAAAAACAGTGTTCAGATCCAGATGAGTAACAAAGATTATCATAGATTACAGAAAGATTTCTAAATAGACTGGTATAAGCAATAGCCTTCCCATTCTGTAACAAGATAAGGGAAATAAGGACAACCAAAAGATAGTTTGGAAAAACAAAACCAGATAATAAATTTAAAACCATAATGCTTTGAAATCATAACAATTTAGGGATGTTTATCATTTGGAAATCACACTGCTAAAATCATAACACTTTGGACAAGTTATTCTTTTAAAATAATAATAATAATAATAATAATACTTAGAAAATCATAACACCCTAAAAAAAGTAATCTTCATTTAAACCATTTTAATTCAAGGTCAAATAATATTCATTTTAAAGTTGTAACATTTCTAAGTTCATTTAATTATAAAAATTTCCAAAACATTGTATTTTCAAAATAGTAGTACTTATAAAATGCTACAGTAGATATATTAATATTTCAAATCAGTTCAATTCCAGAAATATTTATTTGGATATCATTTAACTTATGACTTATTAAACAAACTTTATGAATGGAATATTCAAATCAAACTATACTTCATTTATTAAGTTAAAAGTTCACTATTTTAGTTAGCTCTTAATTTAACACATAACCTAACACTTTATTTAAAATACCCATTTCATAAATAGATATTCCTTTAATAAGTTACACTTAAAATTTCATTTGAAAACCAAATTCTCAATTATCAAATTTTAGTGATGTTAAAATACATTTTAACTATTTAAATCATAATTATTCATTTTTCAAGACATATCTATTTCATAAATAAAATATTTATCATAGCAAATATAACAATCAAATTCCTTTACACATTTATTCATTTAGACATCAATTAAACTATGAATTCAAGTTAAATAAACTTTATTACAAAATGTCCAATTCCAATGTATTTTATTTTATCTATTCAAAGATACATTATTTATTATACAACATATTCGTTTCAGGAAATAACCATTATTAAAATTCCTAGGTTAAACTTAAGGTTCCATATTAAATCAAATTTGATTATTAAGTTATTTAAATAAAATCTCTTTAAATCCCTTTTCACTATTTACCTCTGTTAATCTTTTATAACTAAAATTTAAGTGTATAACATTTATTATAACCACTCAAATTTTATTTATAAAATCCTTTCTATATTGTAATTATCCAATTTCATATTCAACTTCTGTGAAATTTTGATAAGTTATATTGGAATGAAATTGTATGTTATACAAATAAAACTTTCCAATTCAATTATCTCAAGTTTGAATCATTTATCCAAATTTTTGATTTTCTTTTTATAATTGAAATTATTCTTCAAGATGAAATATAAGAATTAAATTTCCGGTTTCCTTCAAACCAGTTAGAGATAAATAAATATATGTACATAATATGTCAAATCAATTTAAATCATATATCTATATATTTTATAAATCAAATCATCTTTTAGAAATTCAAATCAATTAAATTCCCCAAAATAAAGCTGTAGCAAGACTACAGAACAGTCTCTTCACTTCGAAACTCGAAAATGAACGTCGATGATGCTGCAGTCATCACCGAAATTATTTTCCAGCGACAAAGAGAAGAGCACTAAATTTTTAAACTTTAAAATCCTTTAGAGACAAATTTTTTATTCAAAAATACTTTAAATAATATATCCTTTTAAAACTTTAAACACAAGGTTTGAATCCATTGGAAATTAAATTCTTAAATTTATTGTTTTAAATTCCTTTCAGTTCCTAAATAAATTTATAAACAACTATTTATAAATTCATTTGCAGACAGTAAATGATAAATCAAGTATTATCATTTCAAATTATCAATTTAAATCAATTTATTAAGTTCCATAAATTTACTTATATACATCAAAATTTATTTCATTAACAATTTTTAAAATAATATTGTGTCAGTTTGTTCTGTCAAAGTGTTTTAGAAATCCTATCGATAGCGTTGATCAGACGAACCGATCGGAAACCCAAATCAACATCAACAACTCAAACAACACAATATATAAAACAAAACATAGATTTACAAACATAGTTCAAAATGTTTGGAGAGTTTGGAAACAAAAGATAAGATGATTAAACAGAGTAGAGAGATGGGTAAGCTTAGATAAATCGCGGACAACCTTAAACGGGTCGACCCTGACTTAATGGATAAGATCAAATGTGGATTTTCTGGGGTAAATCTACCTTCGATCTCAAGAGATAGAGTTTGGAATAACAAAAGATATTAGCATCTAAACCAAGGATAAATATAAATCTCTGGTTAATCGATGCTGATTGTAAAGGATTTTCACCCCTTTACAAGAAAATTAGAATATTGGCGAGACCGCCAATTCACTATGAAGATCATTCGAAGTGGAGTTATGGGATACTCCATAATCAAAAGATGATGAATAGTGAGGGACACGAATGAATTTCGGAACCGTAGGGAACGTTCCAAAATTCAAAGGAAAACGAATCAAAAGGAAGAGATTCAAACTCGAACGAAAGTGATTCTGTAAATAAATTTACCATACATTCTAAGTTTTGCCTCAAAGCCAAAGCTCTGATACCAACTGTAACGGACCGCGTCAGTGGGGTAACGCCCACCGTAGCATACAGCAGTACCTGTGTTCTGCCTTTACAGCCAGCCTCTCGACTGCACCAACCCCGCAGGGACATGTAGGAGTAAGAGTCATCCGCTCGCTACCAAACCAAATGCGAGAACCCCCTATCATGCTGCACCCGCCAAGTGCATAGGCAGACACACATGCCGGAGTTGAATTGCTCAAAATACCGCGTTGTAATTAAAATTTGGCAAATCTTAGAATATACAGTAAATAAATATAATCACAGATCACAGACACAGAGTAAAATAATGCAGCGGAAGTAAAAGAAATAGTAGTTCATGAAGCTACTATGTAAATATATCAGAGTTACATAAGATACAACAGAAGAAAAAGAGTACAACAGAAGTATCAATAAGATAACCAAGTACAAGCTGAACAGAGCAACATAACTGAAGTAGATAGAAGAAGACTAGCAGATAATCTCCAGCGATTCAAATCTCCAGAAGGTGGAAATCCAAATCTGTGAATAACTCAGGCTGACCCGAGCGTAAAGCAAAACACAAAACACTCGAGTCAGGACAATATATACTTATATAATGTAAACCAACTCAAGTGAACTGTAATAAAGGTACAAGTAACTTAGAAGATGCTTGGGACCGCCCATCCTCTAAGGATCCGTTAAAATATCTACTATGTAGTAATATTCGCTATTATAATAGTGTCTAAATAAGTAAAGTATAATCATATCAGAAAATAGCGTTAAGGGGATGGAGAACCTTAACGCGGTCGGATCTTAAAATCATAATCGTAGTAAAGCTCGATATGGTAGGTGACATGGCACAACTAGGCAATGCCAGGGTAGATATACCAATTACGCACACGGACTGATGGATACGCATAGCAGCCACTACCGTTCCACCTCGAACAACATTCCCAAATCGGAGGATGGCCATCTAGTCAAATCACAAGTAAGAGTATAATATCGAAGAAATGTGTCCGAGAAGAGGTGCTACCTCACTGGTCCGAGATCGCTCCTGTTTTAGCCACCTTATGCCAACTCACGGGAGTTGGGTCCACGTAACATACCTTAAGAACGTCGCCACCATCCTACTTCATTCTGGAATCTCCACCGCGTACACAGTTGCCAAAGTGGTTTTCGGTAAGACAGAGAGTATGTCCATATCCGATCCCGGTCTCTTTAACAACCCAACGTTATTATAACCCGTGGTTATAAGTTTAAAAACAGTTTATACTTCAAAATAGAATATCATTTCAAATCCAAATCTTTATCAAAATAAAGATTAAATCAATTCCAAACCATTTCCATATTTTTAAAATATCATATCAT
Organism: Allium fistulosum; assembly: GCA_030737815.1. Taxonomy (NCBI): domain Eukaryota; kingdom Viridiplantae; phylum Streptophyta; class Magnoliopsida; order Asparagales; family Amaryllidaceae; genus Allium; species Allium fistulosum. Next base: position 1,017,953,016 of record CM060901.1, on the reverse strand, counting down.
TTCAAAACTTCATTTCAAATCATTTTAATATCATAAAATATCATATCCTTACAAAACTTCATTTCAAACCATTTTATTAAAATAAAATATCCTATCAGTTCAAATCCAAATATTCAACTTTAAATACCTTTTAAATTCAAAGATATCGTTCATTTACTATCATTTCAAATCACCTTTAAATAGTTTATTCCAATCAAAGTAATTCATTAAAACCTTTTAAAAGTGTAATTATTATATTTTCAAATCAAGTATTCAATTTCCAAAATTTCAAACCATTCTGAGTTCGTTTACTAAGTCAAAAACCCTAATTATTAAAATTTCAGCATTTCACAGCATTTAAAAACAACTACTATAAGTTATATTTGAAAACATTTTTAATTCAGCAAAGACAACACTTAAAACTGCTGTTAAAACTCAGTTTTAGTTGAATTATAGTTCAAAACAGAAAAGACAGCATTTCAGAAGTGCTGCAGTAGTTCAGATTTCAAAACAAGGGTTAAATTTGGTTTCAGCAAAGACTGCAGACCATTATAGCATTTCCAGAGAATGCTATAATAGACCTGGGTTCAATATTAGCCTATAAGTTCAACTACAGCAACTGCAGCATTTCAGAAATGCTGTAGTAGCCCTTTTATTCAATTTTTAGTGTAATTCAGAACCATAGCATTTCTGAATGCTATTAAAAGTGATTTCCAGCTTTTTAGTGTATTTCCAGCAATTAAATAACTTCATTTTAAACTCTTTAAACATTTTTAAAATCATAATTTAACATTTAAAATGTTCATTTACATATCATTTAACATGTATCTTTTTCACAATAAATTTCTTATAATTAAATCCAATTTTCAACAATTTACTTAATAAATTTAAGTGTAAAAGTTTCCAATTCTTCACATTTCAACGAATAACTTAACACTTCAAATTTAAATTACCATTTCACAAATTTAACTAAATTTCTAATTTTATTTAATTAACTAAAACCTTAAATTAAAACCAAATTTCACATTTCCAAGTCAAGTTATATTTTAAAAGATCACTTTTAAACATTCATTTATTTAACCACTTAAATTCATAGAAAAAAATCAATAATACTTTAATAAATCACTTAAATTCACATTTAATCAAATTATCATATTTACCATTTCCAAATAAAATTTAATATCCATTTTATTTATATAACTTAAATATCATTTTTAACCAAATTCCAAATTTCCAACTTAAGTTATATTTCAAAAATCCAGTTAAACCATTCATTAATTACATTTTTAACACATAGAAAAATCATAATTTCTTTATTTTAAACATTTCAAAATCTATTTAAATCAAATTTCATAAATTTATAATTTTTAAAATACTTAAAAATATCCAAAACACTTTATAAAATAACCACGGGCCTGTATATAGTTTTCTAGCCTAGGTCAAGTGATACGGATATGTATCATTTCGATCCGCAGTTTAAAAAGAAAAATCCGGGTTCTATCATTTCAAACCCGCAATCCCAAGTTAAAATAAATTAAATAAAAACCATTCAGGCCTATCATTTCAGCCCATAACGATTTTTCCCTATTCTAAAGTCCGTTCGGGTATGTATCATTTCAACCCATAGTGATTCTAATCTACAGGGAACTTGCAATGGTGATAACTGATATAAATAACAGAATAACATTAAATAACAGTAACATATGATATAACAGGTGTAATAACAGGTGTGAACATCATATGATAATAATATAGGCATATATAACATGATAATATATTTCTACAGATTCACAGGGTGTCAATTTACTAGTTATATAGGTACATATTGTCTGGTGAGAATAACTCACAGTTTTGTGCTGGAGAAACGACGACGACTGCACGAATGGGATCCAAACAAGCACGATAACACGATTCAAATAAGAGTGGAGGAGCCAAAGTATCAAATCCCTTGAATATAAGTCAAACAAAACAATATAACAACGATGAGTTTCAAATCAGCTACGATCAAAACTACAGTAGAATAGGCTGCACAGAATCAAATAGAAATGCTTTGCACTTGCTTTTTACCTTTACTAGGCTCAGCCATGATGGAAAATACGTGACAATAGCAGGTGTTTGGGTCAGGTTATGGTGGGTATGGGTCGGCCTAGAGGTCATTTGTGATGGTGCCAAAGTGGTAGAAGTGAATAACATACATAAGCATGCATACACATGGGTTTTGACAAGGATTTGGGCTCTACCAAGGCCCTATGTGTCATGGCCAAAGGAGTGGGGTCCACTGTGATGACGTGGCAGAGGGTCCAGGTGGTGGTGGAGGTGGTGTTGGTGGCGGCCATGGGTGGTGGAAGGTGATGGAATGAGTGTGGTGCTCGGTTAGGCTAGTATGAAGGGGTGTTTTGAAACTTTTGTTGATATGCATCACCAAGGGGGTTCATGGCTTGGATGGCTGGTGAGGAGGAGGTGTTGGTGGTGTGCCATCAGGTGGTGGAGGCGGCTAAGCAGCAAGGGAGGCATGGCCAAACCTACATGAGGTGATACAAGTGCAAAAAAAATCAAACTAGAAAAATCAACATAAGTGGAAAAAGAAGAAAAAGAGACTTCAATCAAGGGGAGGCCGAAATTTTTTTGTTCAGGAAGGAGAAAAAAGATACGTGAGTTGAGAAATGAAGTGATCGGCTGAAAATGTGGAGAGTTATGTCAAAAGAAATGAAGAGTTGGTGGAAAATGAAGAGGAGGAATTCAAAGAGTCAAAAGCAATTCAAAAGTCAAAACCTTTTCATATTTCTTTATTTTATTTTAAATAACTTTATATTTCTGGTAATAATAGTAATACCAGATAAGAATTCGAAAATCTATCAAAATATAAAAATATATATAATATTTATTAATTTATATAAGGTTAAATAAGAAAATAGCTAAAAATAGTAAACTAGTCTAGAAAATTTGAAATTAATTGGAATAAATTTTGGAAAAATCATATGAGCTTGTAATATAATTTTAAACATAACTAATAACATAAAATAAAAATATATTTACAAAATAAATATTTAAAATTTAATTTACATATAATTTTTAATGAAGAAAATAGCAGAAAATAGGAAAACAACCTTTAAAATGAAAAATAAATACAGTAAATTTTGGAAAAATACTATTATCAATTTAAAAACATAAAAAGACAAAATATACATAAAAAACATATTAACACATATTAAAACAAAATATAAGAAAGAAAATATGATTTAAAAAAATTTAAAATAGGCAAAATTGCACAAATAAACAAATTATACTAAAAATTGAAATGTACATAACTTTTACATTTTAACTCCGTTTTCAACGAAACGAAAAGTGGTGTTCAAGTTATTAAATCTATTTTCATAATAAAAGATAAAATTTATAATTTCAAACTATTAAAAATTTAAACTTAAAAGTCAAAGTTTGACTATTGACCAAAATTCACATTTTCAGGAAATATTAAATTTAGTCATATTTGGAATTCTAATCCACATCAAAGTCAAAGTTTATATTAAAAATAAAAAAATTCATTCTTTTTCATAAATAAAGCTTTTAAATCTGGAAAAATCAATTTAAAAATATTTGTAAAATACAGGGTTGTTACATAGCTTCTTTGTAAATATAAGTAATAATGTAAATAATTGTTTTCAAATGGTTTTCATACATTTATAAAGGTGTCATTTAAACGTATAAATGGTATTTATAAAGGAAGCAAGAAATTTTACAAATGGATTTTTTGAAAGGTTTTAAAGTATATAAGATAATTGAATTGCAAATGAAGTTTTCGAATTTTAAGTAAAATTTATATAGTTCAAATTTATTGTTTAATCTTGACTTTCAATCTATCTTTTCTGTCTGGTTGTTTCTATTCTTCTACCTCCTTCCTTTTCGGGGACGAAAAGTTTTGAGTGGGGGAGAGTGTAACGACCCGTAAAATTTAATGGTTTTAAAAGTATATTTAACTGGAAATTTGTGAAATTTTAAACAATAAAATTTGAAATTAAAAATTTATTATTTGGAATACGTCTATTTTAATATAGCAACTGGTAAATTTTCATCTGATAATATTGAAGTTTATTTTCCTGTGAAATTTCATTTCAAATCAAACCAGTTAATAATAGTGAATTTAAAAGTTTTTCGAAACCAAAATATGTCAACAGGAGAAAATTTATTCAGATCATTCTGAATCAGACTGCGAAATTCGTTTTTCCAAATTTGGACTTCTATTGCTCCGTTTATCTTAATTCTGGCAGAATAGCAGCACTTTCAGTACCGATTATCGACTTTTGATCGGATGATCGTGCCACCAATATCTGTATACCGTTTTGATTGTTTCGTTGAGCTGATCTCTACGGTATATTTATTTCTTTATTTTAGGGTCTGGTATGCGACGGAATCGATGATAACGATCCGTTGTAACGGTATCAAATCGGTGACTTTCCACTTTCATATCTTTTAAAAATTGAAACGTGCAGCCCACTACAAGCAAAAATAATTAATTGCTTTAAATTGCTTAGCTCAATCGAGGGACGTCACCGTTACCATTGCTTTTACTTTATTTATTTATTCACTCAATTAAAAGTGCCTGTTCATTTCTTCATTTATATTTGCCTTTGCTGTCATCCATTCCTTACCCACGTCTATCATCTTCCTCTCCTCTTCCATTTTCACAAATAACACAATACAGCAACCAAATTCCTTTCCTCTTCCAAACTCTTTCTCCCCTGACGCCTCTCCCACTTCACATCCTCCCCAAGCATGCAACACGTCATACCACCCCAGCCTCCACGCAGCTAGCCCAGGCACCACAACCGAAGCCACAATCCAAACGAAACCCACGTCCCCTTCTCCCCCAGATCCACACAACCCACGCTCCATCCTTCACGGCTTCGTCACCACTTCCCAACCTATCTCCGCCCTTCCTCTTCATCCCTGCCGTAACTCCACCCTCACCACCGTGCTCCACCTTTTCCCCTTCATCCCACCACATCCGCCTCCGCCCTGCCTTCGACTCACCTCATCACCAGCCACTTCGGCTACCACAGTCCCGTGTCTCCCCACACAAACCGCGCCATTCAACTCCGCCTACCCACTGCTCGAGCTACAACCTCCGCTCGCCACAGCCTTGCCCCACCTATTTAGCCGCTCTCCCCTCCGCCTCCTCCCCTGAACGGAACCCAAGCGCCACCTCCACTGCGTTTTCATCGGCGAACCATTGGGAGGCAGCCTCCTTCCTTCGCCGAGATCAACTACAATCGCAGGCACCTTCCTTGCCGAGATCGTCCCAGTGAAATTTATAGGTATATTGGTCTTTTGTTTAAAATATAAAGTTATAAGATTTTGACTGTCAAAACAAAGTATGCTAGTTTATTCATATATTTTACGGCTTGTTAAATATATATAAATGTTTCGTTATACGTATATATATATAATTCTTTACGTAAAGGCTTATATGGCAGCTTTATATAATATATATGCCTATGTATATATTAGTCTATATTCTACGGTATATGAGTTATAAGATTTCTATGTATAACTTTTTCTTAGCCTATATATGATTTGTTATATATATATATATATATATATAGTTATAAAGTTAGTTATATATGTGTTTTGATTTTGCTTTAAGAAATATATATACTTTATGTTATTTAGGTAAATATACAGTGATTTACTATTACATATTTTATATAATAAATTGCATATGAAGTGTATACTGTGGTATCGTGAGCTATAAAAAAAAGGGTTTTATTTTATATGATCATTATATAAAGTTTTTTTTTATGTATATAAGTTATATAAAGTGGCTGTTAGTATAGTACCGTCTGCTTTATTTTAAATGTATATTTTATAATAGTTGTACTATTTTAAACATACATATATACAACAGTTTTGGGTTTATATGAGATTTTATTATATACTAGTTTATAAAGTTAATAAAGTTATATTTAAACCAGTATGTATATTTATATTTTGAAATTTTGTTTTGAAATTGTCTTACTTTTATAGTGATCCTCGAGTGTGTTATAATACTATATATAAATTCACTTTACCAATTATCTTCATCAATCCGGTTTGATTTGATTTCCTCTATTCAAACTATCAGATTTGTTCGTCAAATCGTATCCCTCTAGCTTTGATTTGGAAGTCGTGCTTGCATTTCGTAACTCAATCTCATTGCCTATTCTATCTAGCCTCGAAAGGTGAGCAATCACTCACGATTAACGTTCTTGTATTTATTAAATTTGATTTCAATTGAAACGACAATTGAAATATGATGTTGTAGTTATTTAAATTGTTATATATGCTATTATCTATATATGTTCACCTGTGACATCTGACACCAGTATCTAGTATTTATATGCCTGTTGTTACTATTATCTGTATATGTTCACCTGTGACATCTGACACCAGTATCTAGTATTTATATGCATGTTATTACTATTATCTGTATATGTTCACCTGTGACATCTGACACCAGTATCTAGTATTTATATGCCTGTTATTGCTATTATCTGTATATGTTCACCTGTGACATCCAAGGTTTCAAATCTCGGATTTTGGCCAATATCTCGGGCAAATATCTCGGCTGTCTCGGGCGATATTTAAAAGACTTATAACTAACCAAGCTGCCAAATCTCGGATTTTGGCTAATATCTCGGATTTTCATCTCGGCTGATCTCGGGGAGATTTAAAACCTTGGTGACATCTGACACCAGTATCTAGTATTTATATGCCTGTTATTACTATTATCTGTATATATTCACCTATGACATCTGACACCAGTATCTGTTATTTATATTGATGATATATGCTAGTTGTTATATTTTATATTATCTGTTATCACTCTGCAAGTTCCCTGTTAGTATAGAATTCACTATGGGTTGAAATGATACATACCCGAACAGACTTTAGAATAGGAGAAAATCGTTATGGGTTGAAATGATAGACCCAAGCGATTTTCATTTGAATTGAAATTGGGATTACGGGTTGAATTGATTCTACCCGTATATATTTAAATTTCGGATTGAAATGATAAATATCCGTATCACTTAACCATATGATAAATATATATACAGACACCGTTGGTCCATATATATAAATATTTTGAAATAAAATTCTATGGTTTTGGGAAAGAAATATATGGTTTTAATAAATGTTGAGCCTTAAATTATTATATATAAATGGGAATGATTTATATAGATTTAATAATGATATTTAATTTAATTAAGATTGATTTAATACATATAATATGGTTGAGTATTTAAATTTATGTTTCAAAATAGATTTTAGTAATAATTTGAATAAGTTAAGGTTGGGAAGATAATTTGAATTTAGTTGAAATTGTATTCAATAAAGAATTTTATTTAATTAAACCGATTAGGAACTTATTGAAATTGAGATGTAAGATATGATTTATAACTTGGGTTTGATTTATAAGTAATTTAATGAATATTTCTTGTTTAAATAAATTTAAGGAAATATTTAGTAAAAATGAAATTTAAGGCTAGTTAAATGATATTGAATTTATTAAGTGAATATTCCCTGATTAAATAATAATAAAGTTAAATCAAGTGCTATATGAAACTGTTAAATTTAACTTTGAAAATGTTGAATATTAAAGCTTTGAAATATATTAAAAAATTAAATGGTATATTTAGAACTGAATTGAATTGATGAATTGAGCTTTGAATAAATTTGAATTTGGAATTTGAGTTAATTTGAATCGATTTGTGAGACTTGAGGAAATTATAAATACTTTACTTTATAAATTATTTAATGAATCTACACTATTTTGGAAAATAGATATATTTGAAATGAAAATGATATTTTGATTTTTGAAGTAAATAAATTTAAAAATGACCATGGTGTCATAGTGTATATTCCCACCTTGTAGATAGTTCTATAGATCCTTAGAGGATGGTTATCCCAAACATCCTTTAAGTTAATTGTATTTCAGTTGATATTTCACTTGAGTTGGATTTATTGATATAAGAATGTTAATCCTGACTCGAGTGTTTTGTGTTTTGCTTTACGCTCGGGTCAGACTGAGTGATACAGCATTTGAGACTCACCCTTGGAGTTTGGAGCTTCATTTGGAGATCCAACTATCGATTCAGCTTTCAGCTTTTCCAGTTGATTTGTTCAGAGAGGTCATCTAGTCGTACTGAAGACTTCACTGTATTTGAGTTATTCTGTTGTATTTTATTTTAACTCTGATGTTTATATAGTAGCTTCATGAACTACTATTTTATCTATTCCGCTGCGTATTATTGTATTACTCTGTGTCTGTGATTCTGTGATTGATTTATTTACTTCATATGCTGAGTTTTGCCAAATTTAAATTAACAATCTGATATTTTGAATTATTCAAGTCGGACATGTGTGTATTTATTGTCGATTTGAATGGTCCAAAATAGTGGGTCGTTACAGTTGGTATCAGAGCGAGGTTCTAGGCAAAACCTAGCATATATTGTAAATTTATTTACAGAATTACTTTCGTTCGAGTTTAATCTCTTCCTTTTGACTCGATTTCCTTTGAACTTTGGAACGTTTCTTGAGGTTCCAACACTCATTCTTGTCTCTCCCTATTTGTATTCTTTTGATTCTGGAGTATCCCATAACTCCACTTCGAATGATCTCTATAAGAATAGAACCCCACCAATCTTTGAATGATTTGTGAAGGGGTGAAACTCCTTCACAATTGGCATTGATTCACCGGAGATTTATATATCTTTGGTTTAGATGCCGCTATCTCTTGCGATCGAATGTTGGTTTTTCTTGGAATTCTGCATCGATCTGATTCCTGAAGTCACGGTTGACCTGGTTAAGGTCGCCCGCGACTTATATAAGTATATATATCTTCTATTTTGAAATTTAATTATCTCATTTTCGTTCGAACTTATTTTCGAATCAGAATCCTATTTGATTAGAGTCCCTCTAACTTCAATTTCTATCTTTGTTTTGAAATCCATTCTTGAACAATCCTTTGAAAAATCAGGCTTGTTTATATTTTAGAAATTTTTTTATATATCGAAATTATTATATGCTATATATAAAAGTGAAATGTTTTCGATAAAGATTATAAACCCTTTTAAAATAAGAATTTGAGGTTTCGAATGGATTTGTAATTTTGAAAAAACTATATAAGAAATTTGATTTATAACTGAATGATTTTAAATTTGAAATTCGAGAATTGAACTCCGGTATTTTGAAATTGGTTTTAAGATTTTGAAATATATAATAACAATATGATTTAAAATATTTTTCGAATAAGAAATGTTTCAAATGATTTTAATGAGTTTCGAAGAAATTCCAAAAGAAGTTTGAGAAAATAGAAGTCCAGAACTCACTTACATCGCTCAAAATAATTTCGGTGATGAGTGCACGCATCATCGACATTGATTTTCGAGTTTCAAAGTGGGGGATAGGCCACTTCAGTAGCTTTGCTACGCGAGTGATTTTGCGAAACAAATTTTGATTTCAAATTCCGAAGTAAGATTTGATATTCGAAAGATATATGTATATATATATATATATATATATTTGAAAGGATTTGAAGTAAGACGGTGTTCAGTCCTCGAGTTTCGAATTTGATATAAACCTATCTTTTGAAATTGATTTACTGATTTGTTGTTGATTTCCAACTCTTGGATTTGAAAATGATTTCTTCAACTATTTTGAAGGTTCGAGCACTTCCAAATCAAGGTTAACTTTTCAAAGCTAAGAAATTTTGAAAAGTATAAAGTATATAAGTTTGGTATGTATGTTAAAGTATGTAGTAATATGATTTAAATAAGTGGAAACTATTTTGTTAAGTAAATGAATAAGGAAATTTTAAAATTTTTCTAATATGAAATTTAGATTTGAAATGTTTTGAAAAGAATTTGGTCTTCAAAATATTTGGAATGAAGTTTAGTTAAATGTTTTAACTTAGTAACACCTTTATGAAACTATATATTTAACAAGTTGGAATAAATATATAAGTTGTACGTATGTTGTTTTATTCGCATAATTAATTTGATCCAAGTTTGAGTACACAAGTTTGAGGTGGATTACACCATTTCGTGTTAGAATTTTTCATTCGATTCTTGATGGCGAATATTTGATATGGATTTTGGGCTCGATTCTAGAATTCTCTATCATAGTATATGGCTATGCAAGGAGACTGATGGCTTCTAGTCGAGAAACCATATCGAAATCTGCATTAGGGAAGTCAAATGAACAATACTAGTTCGAAAGCGAACTTGTGTGATCGAGCGAGCGATCAAATGTGATTCTGCGAAATGATGACGTATGTTCATCTTATATTCTAATATCATTGATATATTTTGACGCTGAAATTGAAAGCTGTCGAGTTAGGATATCTTTGCTTACTAAAAGAAAATTTCCAATTTAAATTACAAAGATATATAACCCATAAAAGCAAAGATATTCAATCCCATATGGCTCTTCATACAGCGAAATTTATTTGGAAAAATTTGATCCTTATATAAGATAGACCTTACGTAAGTATAAGATGATTTTGAAAACATTTGATTTTGGAAATGAATTGGTTGACTTAAAGTATATTGATTTGGAAATTTGGATTTATTTTCCAAATCTATTATTTTGGAAACTTTGAAACTAAAGATATTTAATTTGAGAAGAAATAAATTGGTGAAATTGTATATGATTTTGAAATTGAACTGATACTGAAACAAATTGAAATTTGAGAACCTTGTGTTAATAAATACTTGATTTGGGAGTTATCGAACTTATATAAAAAATTTGGTTTGTATAAGTATGATGTTGATTCGAAAACTATGGATTTGAAAAGGTATTCAATTTGAAAAGTGAAATCTTATATAATTGAAGTCTATATAAGTGTGATTTGATATACTATTGATTTTGGAAAGTATTTGATTTGAAAATAAAATCTTATATATAATGGACTTTATATAAGTACGATATTTGAAAGTGATTTGAAAAGGTACTATATGATACATATTTTCGAAGTAAAGGTATGGAAAGTGCCTTCTGCTTGATATCCGATTTGTGGCCACATCTTGGATTCATTCTATCGATATTATTCTCTCTGATTTTTGGTTTTCCAGATATGATACTCGAGTGTCCTTCGAATTCCATGGCGTTACCCATGGTCTTACGAGCGCGACTGCATAGCGCAACTGCCTGGCTGAGTCTTGCCTGGGGGTATGGATTGTTTCCTGGGGGATCCAGGCGTAACCATTGTGTATCCTGCAATCTGTGTAGGTCGCGAATAGTAGCGCAAATGCTTGGCTGAGTCTTGCCTGGGGGTACGGATTGTTTCCTGGGGGATCCAGGCGTAACCGTTGTGTATCCTGCATTCTACTAGTCATCATGGCGTAACTCGCAGGGCTAAGAAACTTACGGATATGGATTGTTTCCTGGGGGACCCAGGCGTAACCATTGTGTATCTGCGAACCATGGTTAGACAAAGGTTTTGTTTGTGTTTTTGATTGGATTGTACTTTCCATATCTGTTTTTAAAAGTTTTTCCATTATTTTCACTGGGTGTTGAAACAAGTCTACTAAGTACTTGGAGAATTCTAGCTTTGCGCCTGATCAACGCACTGCTAGAGTCTACAGGAACGAGGATAAACTTGTCAAGACATCGGGTTATAAAAGTATTTTCAAAAGGAAATTCATTTCGACTATAAAGGTATTTTATTATAAAAGTATTTCCAATAAAGAAATTTTGTATTAATATTCGAAATTGAAATTCTAATGGTTTGAATTAATTATTCATGCCCGATACTATTCTTTTGAATATACCTTATCTGCTCAGCTTTATTTATTTACCTATATTCTGTTTTTCCAAGTCCTCCTTCTTTTCCTTGTTGACTGTATCCTTTTAAATATTGTTTATTTATATATTATATGGTTTAATAGAAAAATTTTTTTAGTGTTATAAATATTTTAAAAGTAATTAATTAAATAAAACATATTTAAAGTAAATGATTATTGATTTATTAATAATATTTGAAAAGTATTTTAGATAGAATTAATAAATTTATGATCATGGATTTAATAACTTATTTGTAAATATAAGTAATAATGTAAATAATTGTTTTCAAATGGTTTTCATACATTTATAAAGGTGTCATTTAAACGTATAAATGGTATTTATAAAGGAAGCAAGAAATTTTACAAATGGATTTTTTGAAAGGTTTTAAAGTATATAAGATAATTGAATTGCAAATGAAGTTTTCGAATTTTAAGTAAAATTTATATAGTTCAAATTTATTGTTTAATCTTGACTTTCAATCTATCTTTTCTGTCTGGTTGTTTCTATTCTTCTACCTCCTTCCTTTTCGGGGACGAAAAGTTTTGAGTGGGGGAGAGTGTAACGACCTGTAAAATTTAATGGTTTTAAAAGTATATTTAACTGGAAATTTGTGAAATTTTAAACAATAAAATTTGAAATTAAAAATTTATTATTTGGAATACGTCTATTTTAATATAGCAACTGGTAAATTTTCATCTGATAATATTGAAGTTTATTTTCCTGTGAAATTCCATTTCAAATCAAACCGGTTAATAATAGTGAATTTAAAAGTTTTTCGAAACCAAAATATGTCAACAGGAGAAAATTTATTCAGATCATTCTGAATCAGACTGCGAAATTCATTTTTCCAAATTTGGACTTCTATTGCTTCGTTTATCTTAATTCTAGCAGAATAGCAGCACTTTCGGTACCGATTATCGACTTTTGATCGGATGATCGTGCCACCAATATCTGTATACCGTTTTGATTGTTTCATTGAGCTGATCTCTGCGGTATATTTATTTCTTTATTTTAGGGTCTGGTATGCGACGGAATCGATGATAACGATCCGTTGTAACGGTATCAAATCGGTGACTTTCCACTTTCATATCTTTTAAAAATTGAAACGTGCAGCCCACTACAAGCAAAAATAATTAATTGCTTTAAATTGCTTAGCTCAATCGAGGGACGTCACCGCTACCATTGCTTTTACTTTATTTATTTATTCACTCAATTAAAAGTGCCTGTTCATTTCTTCATTTATATTTGCCTTTGCTGTCATCCATTCCTTACCCACGTCTATCATCTTCCTCTCCTCTTCCATTTTCACAAATAACACAATACAGCAACCAAATTCCTTTCCTCTTCCAAACTCTTTCTCCCCTGACGCCTCTCCCACTTCACATCCTCCCCAAGCATGCAACACGTCATACCACCCCAGCCTCCACGCAGCTAGCCCAGGCACCACAACCGAAGCCACAACCCAAACGAAACCCACGTCCCCTTCTCCCCCAGATCCACACAACCCACGCTCCATCCTTCACGGCTTCGTCACCACTTCCCAACCTATCTCCGCCCTTCCTCTTCATCCCTGCCGTAACTCCACCCTCACCATCGTGCTCCACCTTTTCCCCTTCATCCCACCACATCCGCCTCCGCCCTGCCTTCGACTCGCCTCATCACCAGCCACTTCGGCTACCACAGTCCCGTGTCTCCCCACACAAACCGCGCCATTCAACTCCGCCTACCCACTGCTCGAGCTACAACCTCCGCTCGCCACAGCCTTGCCCCACCTATTTAGCCGCTCTCCCCTCCGCCTCCTCCCCTGAACGGAACCCAAGCGCCACCTCCACTGTGTTTTCATCGGCGAACCATTGGGAGGCAGCCTCCTTCCTTCGCCGAGATCAACTACAATCACAGCCACCTTCTTCTTCCTTGCCGAGATTGTCCCAGTGAAATTTTTAGGTATATTGGTCTTTTCTTTAAAATATAAAGTTATAAGATTTTGACTGTCAAAACAAAGTATGCTAGTTTATACATATATTTTACAGCTTGTTAAATATATATAAATGTTTCGTTATACGTATATATATATAATTCTTTACGTAAAGGTTTATATGGCAGCTTTATATAATATATATGCCTATGTATATATTAGTCTATATTCTACGGTATACGAGTTATAAGATTTCTATGTATAACTTTTTCTAAGCCTATATATGATTTGTTATATATATATATAGTTATAAAGTTAGTTATATATGTGTTTTGATTTTGCTTTAAGAAATATATATACTTTATGTTATTTAGGTAAATATACAGTGATTTACTATTACATATTTTATATAATAAATTGCATATGAAGTGTATACTGTGGTATCGTGAGCTATAAAAAAAAGGGTTTTATTTTATATGATCATTATATAAAGTTTTTTTTTATGTATATAAGTTATATAAAGTGGCTGTTAGTATAGTACCGTCTGCTTTATTTTAAATGTATATTTTATAATAGTTGTACTATTTTAAACATACATATATACAACAGTTTTGGGTTTATATGAGATTTTATTATATACTAGTTTATAAAGTTAATAAAGTTATATTTAAACCAGTATGTATATTTATATTTTGAAATTTTGTTTTGAAATTGTCTTACTTTTATAGTGATCCTCGAGTGTGTTATAATACTATATATAAATTCACTTTACCAATTATCTTCATCAATCCGGTTTGATTTGATTTCCTCTATTCAAACTATCAGATTTGTTCGTCAAATCGTATCCCTCTAGCTTTGATTTGGAAGTCGTGCTTGCATTTCGTAACTCAATCTCATTGCCTATTCTATCTAGCCTCGAAAGGTGAGCAATCACTCACGATTAACGTTCTTGTATTTATTAAATTTGATTTCAATTGAAACGACAATTGAAATATGATGCTGTAGTTATTTAAATTGTTATATATGCTATTATCTGTATATGTTCACCTGTGACATCTGACACCAGTATCTAGTATTTATATGCCTGTTGTTACTATTATCTGTATATGTTCACCTGTGACATCTGACACCAGTATCTAGTATTTATATGCATGTTATTACTATTATCTGTATATGTTCACCTGTGACATCTGACACCAGTATCTAGTATTTATATGCCTGTTATTGCTATTATCTGTATATGTTCACCTGTGACATCTGACACCAGTATCTGTTATTTATATTGATGATATATGTCAGTTGTTATATTTTATATTATCTGTTATCACTCTGTAAGTTCCCTATTAGTATAGAATTCACTATGGGTTAAAATGATACATACCCGAACGGACTTTAGAATAGGAGAAAATCGTTATGGGTTGAAATGATAGACCCAAGCGATTTTCATTTGAATTGAAATTGGGATTACGGGTTGAATTGATTCTACCCGTATATATTTAAATTTCGGATTGAAATGATAAAAATCCGTATCACTTAACCATATGATAAATATATATACAGACACCGTTGGTCCATATATATAAATATTTTGAAATAAAATTCTATGGTTTTGGGAAAGAAATATATGGTTTTAATAAATGTTGAGCCTTAAATTATTGTATATAAATGGGAATGATTTATATAGATTTAATAATGATATTTAATTTAATTAAGATTGATTTAATACATATAATATGGTTGAGTATTTAAATTTATGTTTCAAAATAGATTTTAGTAATAATTTGAATAAGTTAAGGTTGGGAAGATAATTTGAATTTAGTTGAAATTGTATTCAATAAAGAATTTTATTTAATTAAACCGATTAGGAACTTATTGAAATTGAGATGTAAGATATGATTTATAACTTGGGTTTGATTTATAAGTAATTTAATGAATATTTCTTGTTTAAATAAATTTAAGGAAATATTTAGTAAAAATGAAATTTAAGGCTAGTTAAATGATATTGAATTTATTAAGTGAATATTCCCTGATTAAATAATAATAAAGTTAAATCAAGTGCTATATGAAACTGTTAAATTTAACTTTGAAAATGTTGAATATTAAAGCTTTGAAATATATTGAAAAATTAAATGGTATATTTAGAACTGAATAGAATTGATGAATTGAGCTTTGAATAAATTTGAATTTGGAATTTGAGTTAATTTGAATCGATTTGTGAGACTTGAGGAAATTATAAATACTTTACTTTATAAATTATTTAATGAATCCACACTATTTTGGAAAATAGATATATTTGAAATGAAAATGATATTTTGATTTTTGAAGTAAATAAATTTAAAAATGACCATGGTGTCATAGTGTATATTCCCACCTTGTAGATAGTTCTATAGATCCTTAGAGGATGGTTATCCCAAACATCCTTTAAGTTAATTGTATTTCACTTGATATTTCACTTGAGTTGGATTTATTGATATAAGAATGTTAATCCTGACTCGAGTGTTTTGTGTTTTGCTTTACGCTCGGGTCAGACTGAGTGATACAGCATTTGAGACTCGCCCTTGGAGTTTGGAGCTTCATTTGGAGATCCAACTATCGATTCAGCTTTCAGCTTTTCCAGTTGATTTGTTCAGAGAGGTCATCTAGTCGTACTGAAGACTTCACTGTATTTGAGATATTCTATTGTATTTTATTTTAACTCTGATGTTTATATAGTAGCTTCATGAACTACTATTTTATCTATTCCGCTGCGTATTATTGTATTACTCTGTGTCTGTGATTCTATGATTGATTTATTTACTGCATATGCTGAGTTTTGCCAAATTTAAATTAACAATTTGATATTTTGAATTATTCAAGTCGGACATGTGTGGATTTATTGTCGATTTGAATGGTCCAAAATAGTGGGTCGTTACAGTTGGTATCAGAGCGAGGTTCTAGGCAAAACCTAGCATATATTGTAAATTTATTTACAGAATCACTTTCGTTCGAGTTTAATCTCTTCCTTTTGACTCGATTTCCTTTAAACTTTGGAACGTTTCTTGCGGTTCCAAAACTCATTCTTGTCTCTCCCTATTTGTATTCTTTTGATTCTGGAGTATCCCATAACTCCACTTCGAATGATCTCTATAAGAATAGAACCCCACCAATCTTTGAATGATTTGTGAAGGGGTGAAACTCCTTCACAATTGGCATTGATTCACCGGAGATTTATATATCTTTGGTTTAGATGCCGCTATCTCTTGCGATCGAATGTTGGTTTTTCTTGGAATTCTGCATCGATCTGATTCCTGAAGTCACGGTTGACCCGGTTAAGGTCACCCGCGACTTATATAAGTATATATATCTTCTATTTTGAAATTTAGTTATCTCATTTTCGTTCGAACTTATTTTCGAATCAGAATCCTATTTGATTAGAGTCCCTCTAACTTGAATTTCTATCTTTGTTTTGAAATCCATTCTTGAACCATCCTTTGAAAAATCAGGCTTGTTTATATTTTAGAATTTTTTTTATATATCGAAATTATTATATGCTATATATAAAAGTGAAATGTTTTCGATAAAGATTATAAACCCTTTTAAAATAAGAATTTGAGGTTTCGAATGGATTTGTAATTTTGAAAAAACTATATAAGAAATTTGATTTATAACTGAATGATTTTAAATTTGAAATTCGAGAATTGAACTCCGGTATTTTGAAATTGGTTTTAAGATTTTGAAATTTATAATAACAATATGATTTAAAATATTTTTCGAATAAGAAATGTTTCAAATGATTTTAATGAGTTTCGAAGAAATTCCAAAAGAAGTTTGAGAAAATAGAAGTCCAGAACTCACTTACGTCGCTGGAAAATAATTTCGGTGATGAGTGCACGCATCATCGACATTGATTTTCGAGTTGCAAAGTGGGGGATAGGCCACTTCAGTAGCTTTGCTACGCGAGTAATTTTGCGAAACAAATTTTGATTTCAAATTCCGAAGTAAGATTTGATATTCGAAAGATATATGTACATATATATATATATATATATATATATATATATTTGAAATGATTTGAAGTAAGCCGGTGTTCAGTCCTCGAGTTTCGAATTTGATATAAACCTATCTTTTGAAATTGATTTACTGATTTGTTGTTGATTTCCAACTCTTGGATTTGAAAATGATTTCTTCAACTATTTTGAAGGTTCGAGCACTTCCAAATCAAGGTTAACTTTTCAAAGCTAAGAAATTTTGAAAAGTATAAAGTATATAAGTTTGGTATGTATGTTAAAGTATGTAGTAATATGATTTAAATAAGTGGAAACTGTTTTGTTAAGTAAATGAATAAGGCAATTTTAAAATTTTTCTAATATGAAATTTAGATTTGAAATGTTTTGAAAAGAATTTGGTCTTCAAAATATTTTGAATGAAGTTTAGTTAAATGTTTTAACTTAGTAACACCTTTATGAAACTATATATTTAACAAGTTGGAATAAATATATAAGTTGTACGTATGTTGTTTTATTCGCATAATTAATTTGATCCAAGTTTGAGTACATAAGTTTGAGGTGGATTACACCATTTCGTGTTAGGATTTTTCATTCGATTCTTGATGGCGAATATTTGATATGGATTTTGGGCTCGATTCTAGAATTCTCTATCATAATATATGGCTATGCAAGGAGACTGATGGCTTCTAGTCGAGAAACCATATCGAAATCCGCATTAGGGAAGTCAAATGAACAATACTAGTTCGAAAGCGAACTTGTGTGATCGAGCAAGCGATCAAATGTGATTCTGCGAAATGATGACGTATGTACATCTTATATTCTAATATCATTGATATATTTTGACTTTGAAATTGAAAGCTGTCGAGTTAGGATATCTTTGCTTACTAAAAGAAAATTTCCAATTTAAATTACAAAGATATATAACCCATAAAAGCAAAGATATTCAATCCCATATGGCTCTTCATACAGCGAAATTTATTTGGAAAAATTTGATCCTTATATAAGATAGACCTTACGTAAGTATAAGATGATTTTGAAAACATTTGATTATGGAAATGAATTGGTTGACTTAAAGTATATTGATTTGGAAATTTGGATTTATTTTCTAAATCTATTATTTTGGAAACTTTGAAACTAAAGATATTTAATTTGAGAAGAAATAAATTGGTGAAATTGTATATGATTTTGAAATTGAACTGATATTGAAACAAATTGAAATTTGAGAACTTTGTGTTACTAAATACTTGATTTGGGAGTTATCGAACTTATATAAAAAATTTGGTTTGTATAAGTATGATGTTGATTCGAAAACTATGGATTTGAAAAGGTATTCAATTTGAAAAGTGAAATCTTATATAATTGAAGTCTATATAAGTGTGATTTGATATACTATTGATTTTGGAAAGTATTTGATTTGAAAATAAAATCTTATATATAATGGACTTTATATAAGTACGATATTTGAAAGTGATTTGAAAAGGTACTATATGATACATATTTTCGAAGTAAAGATATGGAAAGTGCCTTCTGCTTGATATCCGATTTGTGGCCACATCTTGGATTCATTCTATCGATATTATTCTCTCTGATTTTTGGTTTTCCGGATATGATACTCGAGTGTCCTTCGAATTCCATGGCGTTACACATGGTCTTACGAGCGCGACTACATAGCGCAACTGCCTGGCTGAGTCTTGCCTGGGGGTACGGATTGTTTCCTGGGGGATCCAGGCGTAACCATTGTGAATCCTGCAATCTGTGTAGGTCGCGAATAGTAGCGCAAATGCTTGGCTGAGTTTTGC
This sequence comes from Allium fistulosum, assembly GCA_030737815.1. NCBI lineage: Eukaryota > Viridiplantae > Streptophyta > Magnoliopsida > Asparagales > Amaryllidaceae > Allium > Allium fistulosum. The sequence continues at coordinate 1,017,933,517 of CM060901.1, read as the reverse complement.
CTGGGGTACGGATTGTTTCCTGGGGGATCTAGGCGTAACCATTGTGTATCCTGCATTCTACTAGTCATCATGGCGTAACTCGCAGGGCTGAGAAAGCTTACGGATATGGATTGTTTCCTGGGGGACCCAGGCGTAACCATTGTGTATCTGCGAACCATGGTTAGACAAAGGTTTTGTTTGTGTTTTTGATTGGATTGTACTTTCCATATCTGTTTTTAAAAGTTTTTCCAGTATTTTCACTGGGTGTTGAAACAAGTCTACTAAGTACTTGGAGAATTCTAGCTTTGCGCCTGATCAACGCACTGCCAGAGTCTACAGGAACGAGGATAAACTTGTCAAGACATCGAGTTATAAAAGTATTTTCGAAAGGAAATTCGTTTCGACTATAAAGGTATTTTATTATAAAAGTATTTCCAATAAAGAAATTTTGTATTAATATTCGAAATTGAAATTCTAATGGTTTGAATTAATTATTCAGTCGACTGACCTGGAAACAAAATGTTTGCCAGGCTCTGGACCAGTCGACTGACCTACTGGTCGAGTCGACTGACCTGCTTGTCTCTGTCCATTTTGTTAATTGCTTTGATTTCCAATTTTGATTGATTTGTGCCATTCCAATTTGTTGTTATCGCATTTTGACATTGATGATTCCTTTTTGACTTCATACACGGGTTTTATAAAATGATCTTTTCAAATTGTCTCGTTTCTCCAATTTATAATTTCTATTCAAAACACACACACAACTTTGCACTTCGAGCGAAGACGGAGGAGAATTAAATGATTAAATAAAACACGCAATGAACACGTGCGTTTATCTTTTCAGTTAATTCCTAATCTATTTGTTTGACCATTTTGACCTTTGGGTCTGGTTGACCGATGAGATGAGGTGAACTTTGTACTGCTTTGAGTGTGAAATTGACTAACAGTTAGTAAACCGTTTAGTGCGAACGTGGGGTATAGGACTCATGTTAACATTTTTCGGGTTCCTCTCCAAGAGTTTATGACACATTAGCTTCGGCGGCCAGTACTGGACCTATATGGGTCATTGATTGTCTATGTGGACAATTACTCCTATGTGGGAGTATTATATCGGCTTTGTCTATGTGGACAACTGCTCCTATGTGGTAGTAGAGCCTTCGTCTGTATCGCCCCTGGGTGTATGATACCACTAAATCAACAGTACTTGGCATAAAGACTCTGGTCTTAGCCCGTGCGACTTTCTGATGTTTATTATTATATTTCCCTTGAGTAGAGCCTTTCGACGATGGTTACATGGAACCAAGCGATATGAGTGCGACTACCCCGTGGAAATTTATATTGCCTATATGGGCACTATTCTTTGCTATGTTGCATTGATTTTTGGATATGTTTCCATTATTTCTTAGGATTGCCGATATGGCGAGTTTTGGAATATCTCCTAAGTGGGGGTAATATTGTTCCTTGTTTTGGGATATGATATCCTTTGTTTATTTGAATTGCCGATGATATGCGGCTTGTTTTGATTCATCTTATGTTAGATGATTTGGTTATCTCCTTTGGGGATTATTGTGGTACTCTATGACTATGTATGTTCATTATCATTTAGTATATCTAACCGATTTGTTTAACTAGACTGACCCGTGTATTTTATACTCGGGTCAGACCGAGATGTTTCAGATTAGGTACTTTGGACTTAGCCTATTTTGCTTCCGCATGGACTACTCCGCTAGCTCCTTTTGTTATAGCTTTTTGTGTAATCCTTTTTGTCTATAACTCTGATATGTATTCTATTGACTCGTCTGTATATTGTGGTTTGTTATACCACTTGTCGTGTATCAATTTGTAAACTCTGTAATGTATCTGTATATGTGAAAATGTATGTGATGATTTATTGTTCTGTGATTTGTATTACATTTGAGTTGTTATATTTCATTCTGATAGATCCTCAGCCATCTATGGCTTTGTATTAAGTATTTATTGGATATGTCGATCCATTTAAGTAAGAAGTGGCATTGTCGTCATATTCAATAGATAATTAAGACAAGGCTATAGATGGTCGCTCCTAACCAGCTCTATTCTCCGCATTAGCAGACGGTGTTACCTTGTAATACTCTTTGCTAATGTGGGTCTCGAAGTGGGGCGTCACAGCTTGGTATCAGAGCTGAGTTCAGAACAAAATATGATAAACATAGAACATAGACACATATTACGGTACATTAAAGTGTTGTGCGGATGTTACGAATCTTTGAATCACCATGCCTTTGGGGTAGATAGAATTTTGGGAATACGTCTAGGAATGCATTTTTATTCCGTAGTATTCCATAATTGAATTAATGATATCTGCCTTTTGAATACTCTTTTCTTTTCTTATCTTATCTTTCAGCTAATGGCCGGAAGAGGCCGAGGACGACGCTCGGATGCTGGGCAATCCAGTGGCTCGCATCCGGACGGCGTTTATATGTCTGTCGATCAGTTCTTGGAGTTATTTAGGAGCACTCAGCCTCTAGCTCCTATTCGTGCATCTCCTCCGCGCAAGTCTGCCTTTTCACGCATGTGCAGTGATTTTTCTCATCTTGGTGGAAAGCCATTCAAAGGCTCCGAGTCCGTTCTTAAGGTCCAAGCTTGGATTCGCACATGCGAACGTATCTTCTCTCGCATGGATCTTTCTGACCATGATCGAGTTCTTGTACCTTCTAGCATATTCCAAGAGCGTGCCCTTGATTGGTACGAGCTTCTTATATCTGAACTTGATGAGTCTGTTCTTTCTTGGACTCAGTTCCGGGAAAGCTTCGAACTAAAATTCATTCCTGAATCTGAGAAGGTTTTATTAGCCCGTCGCTTCCTTGAGTTGAAGCATGGGAAGTCTTCCGTCTCTGAATATGTTGCATCTTTCGAGGCCTTATCTAAGTATGGTCTTGAATTCATTAGCACTTCTTATAAGATGAATCTGAAGTTTGTTTCTGGTCTTAAGAAATATCTTAAGAAGTCCTTAATGCTCCAGCTTAAGCTTTCTTTTGAAGAGTTGGTTGATTCGGCACTTCATCTCGAGGCCATCGAGAAGGAGTGCGATAGTGGTGATGATGTTGAGGTTCGCAAGAACCCCAATAAGAAGAAGTTTCCATTTTATAAGCAGGGATTTCTTCCTTCCAAGAAGTAGAAGCCAGTTGAATCTGGTTCTACCTCTCAATCTGCTGGAACACCTTCCATTCGGAAGTGTTTCAATTGTGGTTCTCCTGATCATATGATTCGAGCTTGTCCTAAGCCTCTCTTCTGTCATTTTTGCAAGAAGGAAGGTCACCGTGTTTCGACTTGCCTTACTGCTCCTGCTAGTGCTAAGTCTGGCAAGCTTTATGTTGTTAAGGCTTCTGGAGGTTCTTCTTAGCCCGGAGGTATATCTCCATCTATTTTGGAAGGTTAAATTTTATTTCATGACCATAGCATTCGAGTTCTTTTCGATACGGGAGCTTTGCATTCTTTCGTACAGAAAAAGCTCGTCGATGATTTGTCTTTGGATGTTTCTTGTTTGATTACTTCATTGAGGATTGCGAATCCTATTGGGGGATCCACAACCCTTAGCATGTTTTGTGATGATGTTGAGATTGTTTTATGTGGCTTTTCCTTTCGTGCGAATCTGCATGTTATTTCTTATTTGGATTTTGATATGATTTTGGGTATGGACTGGCTAGTGAGATACGATGCCAGGATTATTTGTTCTGAAAGAATTTTATATCTTCGACGTCCAAATTTGTCTACTCAGCTTTCACTTGTTCTTTGGAATGTGGATAATTCCGAAATGGCTTTATATTCTCTTGACCCACGAGATGATGATAATATATCTCGTATTCCTATTGTTTGTGACTTCTCTGATGTTTTTGAGCCGGTTTTGGGTTTGCCACCTAAGCGGGCGATCGAGTTCCGCATTGATCTCATTCCAGGCGCGAAGCCAGTTGGGCGTCCTCCAATGAGGATGTCTACAAAAGAAAATGAGGAACTCAAGAAGCAGCTTTTAGAGCTTGAGTCCAAGCAGTTGATTCAATCCAGTTTTTCACCGTGGGGTACCGCGGTCGTCTTCGTGAAGAAGTCCGATGGAACTCTTAAGCTTTGCATCGACTATCGCAAGCTTAACGAGTTGACCATCAAGAATAGATATCCTTTGCCGAGGATCGATGATATGTTCGATCTATTGAGTGGTGCTAAGGTCTTCTCTCAGCTCGACCTTGCCACTGCTTTTCATCAGCTCCGACTCGCGGAAGATAGCATACCCCTTATAGCTTTCCGCACTCGATATGGTTCTTTCGAGTGGCTCGTTATGCCATTCGGTTTGACGAACGCCCCTACTTTCTTTGTTGATCTTATGAATCAAGTATTCCGGGAATATCTCGATAAATTCATCCTTGTGTTCATTGACGACATTCTTGTTTATTCTGAGGACTCTTCGTCACCATCAGCTTAAAGCCAAATTCTCCAAGTGCCATTTTTGGGAGAATAAGGTTAAGTTCTTAGGCCATGTTGTATCTTCCGACGGCATCTCTGTCGATCCCTCAAAAAATCGAAGCTATTCAAAATTGGAAGAGGCCAGAGAATGTTCATGAGATTTGCAGTTTCCTTGGATTGGCGGGTTATTACCGTCGGTTCATTAAGGATTTTTCCCGTGTTGTGCTTCCTCTCACCAGCCTTACTCGGAAAGGCATTCGTTATATTTGGTTCGATAAGTGTGAAGCTTCCTTTCAGAAATTAAAGGAACTTCTCACTAATGCACCTATTCTTGTGGTTCCCGAGGGGAATCATGGTCTTGTTGTCTACACCGATGCTTGTGGTAGTGGTCTCGGTGCCATGCTTATGCAGAAGGATCGGGTGGTTGCTTATGCTTCTAGGAAACTGCATCCGAATGAAGTTCGCTATGCCACCCATGATCTTGAGTTAGCCGCCATTGTCTTCACCTTGAAGATTTGGCGACACTATTTATTAGGCGAGCGCTTCATTCTCTATACCGATCATAAATCCTTGAAGTATTTGTTCACTCAGAAGGAACTCAATATGAGGCAACAGCGTTGGCTCGAGTTTCTTGCCTCCTATGACTTTGATATCCAATATACCCCTGGTAAGGGTAATCGTGTTGCTGATGCGCTCAGTCGTAGACATTCGGCTGTCGTTTCTATGATGCTTGCCGAATGGGTTATTCTTGAGACTCTATCTTTTTGTGATATTCGTGATCGAGTTCCATCCTCTGATTCTCCAATAGTATTATTCAGTTTGGAAGCTCGACCCTCTCTATTGGATCGTATTGCTGAAGCTCAGCGGCATGATCCTGATCTTTTGCATCTTATTCAGCTTTGTTAGACTGAACCCCGTGATGAGGCGTTGTGGGATTTTAACATTGATCTTCATGGGTGTCTTCGCAAGAAGAACCGTCTTGTTGTGCCTTCTGATTCTGCACTTAGGCATGACATTCTTGATGACTGTCATCGGTTTAAGTATACTATTCATCCTGGTAGTAGTAAGATGTATGCCGATATGCATCGCCTTTATTACTGGGAAGGCATAAAGCGCGATGTGGCGAGTTATGTGAGTAATGCATGACTTGTCAACGTATTAAAGCCAAACATCAGCGCCCTTCTGGTCTCCTTCAGCCTCTAGAGATTCCATTGTGGAAATGGGATCAGATTTCGCTGGATTTCATTGATGGCCTACCTCGTTCGAGATCGGGCCATTCTAGCATTTGGGTTATTGTTGATCGCCTCACCAAATCAGCTCATTTTATTCCTATTAAATCTAATAGGACTGCTTCTCTTTTGGCTAAGTTGTTTATCAAGGAAATCGTGAGACTTCACGGTGTTCCTAGTTCGATTGTGAGTGACCGTGATCCTTTATTCACCAGTCATTTCTGGAAGAGTCTTCAGCAAGCTTTGGGAACAAAGCTTAATTTCAGCACATCTTATCATCCACAGTCTGACGGACAGACTGAACGGGTGAATCGTATCTTGGAGGATCTTCTCTGTATTTGTATTCTTGATTTCGGAGGTAGTTGGGAGGATCATCTACCCCTTGTAGAGTTCTCCTACAACAATAGTTTTCAGTCCAGTATCAGTATGGCTCCTTTTGAAGTCTTATATTGAAGGCCATGTCGATCACCTTCTTGTTGGTTGGAATCTAGGGAGAAGCTTATTCTTGGCCCAGATTTTGTTCATGATTCTTCTGAGAAGATTGTCCTTATTCGTCAGAGAATGAAAGAGGCACAAAGCCGCCAGAAATCCTACGCGGATAACCGTAGGAAGCCTCTCGAGTTCTCGGTTGGTGATCTCGTCTTTATTCGTGTTTCTTCTTTGTAAGGGGTTATGCGCTTTAGTGTGATGGGGAAATTGGCTCCTCGCTTTGTAGGACCATTTCCTATTACTGAACGTATTGGCCCTGTGGCTTATAGAGTTTCACTTCTAGCTCATCTATCCGGAGTTCACAACGTGTTTCACGTCTCTCAGCTTCGGAAGTGTCTTCGAGAATCGGATTCTGTTATCGACTCTCCTGATTTGCAAGGGCTTGAGATCTCACCAGATTTATCTATTGTACAACAGCCTATTCGAGTACTTGCCATGGAGGTGAGACACCTTCGAAACAAGGACGTGCCGCTCATTAAAGTTCAATGGTCCGCTAATCCCAATGACTGTACTTGGGAAACCAGAGTGTTTATCGAGCGATACTATCCGGGTTTTCTATCTTTGCTTTGCAATGGTGAGAATATCTTCTTATCTCAAGCTTATTTTCTTTTCTTTTTGGGAGTAGTAAACATGTAGTTGTTGCGAATTCTTCTTTAGGAATTGTGTGGACGCAATTTTGTTAAGGAGGGGAGATCTGTAACAACCCGCATATTTTACGATTTTATATTTAAATATTTTATTTAAATATAACGTCGTTAGTCGGATTAAAGTCCGAAAAGTTACTTTTTGCAAACGGTCGAATCAGGACTCGGGACCACTTCCATTGAGTCCAAAATGGCGTTTGCGATCTTTTTGAGTATAAGATTCGATATGTTTGGAGTAAGTTGAATTTTGCTATTTTCTGTTGGGCTTTTGGGTTTGGGTTTGACCCAACTCGTCATATACTCTAACTCAGTCCCTCTCTTCATCCATTCTTCCTCATTTCATTTCTTTTACTCTAGTTAAACTGAAAATGGTGGAAGAGAAGAGGAATTAGAAATTCCAAGCCCTAGATTGAATAGCAAACTCCAAATTCTTGCTCCAAACTCTTGGAAAAGCTTAGGTAAGCTCCATCTTCATCTTCTCCATCTCAATTCCTCTTTGATTTCAGAAAATCCTAAACCCTAATTTAGGAAATACTTGTTTTGATCTTAGATTGAAGCTTGTAGAGTTGAAGTGAAGAGTGCTTGATAGTTTCTTTGCATTTGAGCTTCTTATCCTTGTTTTTGAGTTTAAAGGTGAGATTTTTGAACTCACATCTAAGCCTTTAGCTTTTGTTGTTGTTGGGTAAGAATTCCTAACATCAATTCATGTTCATTTGTGTTCAATTTGAATCGATTTGGTGAATTGTCCAATTTTTGGTTTTGGAATCCAATTTTAGTGAAAAATCCAATCTTTGATGTTTGAACACGTTAGCGGAGTGTTTCGGAGAGCCATACAAGGCTGGGTTATCGCTTGACGTAAGTCCTTAGCCGTGGTCGCTCGCTCGTCGCTCCCGTTCCGTGTTATCGGAATTTCCCCAAAGGGGGCTAGACTGTTTCTGCCTAGGAAGCAGGTTCAGTCGACTGAACCAGTAGGTCAGTCGACTGAACCAGGGGGGCAGAAAACATTCTGCCCCTGTATCAGTCGACTGACCTCTGGGTTCAGTCGACTGACCTGGGGGAACGAATATTCTTTCCCCTGTGTTAGTCGACTGACACCCTAGGTCAGTCGACTGACCTGGAAACAAAATGTTTCCAGGCTCTAGGCTAGTCGACTGACCCACTGGTCCAGTCGACTGACCTGCTTGTCTCTGCCGGTTTGTTAATTGCTTTGATTTCCAATTTTGATCGATTTGTGCTGTTCCAATTTGTTGTTATCGCATTTTGACATTGATGATTCCTTTTTGACTTCGTACATGGGTTTTATAAAATGATCTTTTCAAATTGTCTCGTTTCTCCAATTTATAATTTCTATTCAAAACACACACACAACTTTGCACTTCGAGCGAAGAGGGAGGAGAATTAAATGATTAAATAAAACGCATGCAATGAACACGTGCGTTTATCTTTTCAGTTAATTCCTAATCTATTCGTTTGACCGTTTTGATCTTTGGGTCTGGTTGACCGATGAGATGAGGTGAACTTTGTACTGCTTTGAGTGTGAAATTGACTAACGGTTAGTAAACCGTTTAGTGCGAACGTGGGGTATGGGACTCACGTTAACATTTTTCGGGTTCCTCTCCAAGAGTTTATGACACATTAGCTTCGGCGGCCAGTACTAGACCTATGTGGGTTATTGATTGTCTATGTGGACAATTACTCCTATGTGGGAGTATTATATCGGCTTTGTCTATGTGGACAACTGCTCCTATGTGGGAGTAGAGCCTTCGTCTGTATCGCCCCTGGGCGTATGATACCACTAAATCAACAGTACTTGACATAAAGACTCTGGTCTTAGCACGTGCGACTTTCTGATGTTTATTATTATATTTCCTTTGAGTAGCGCCTTTCGGCGATGGTTACATGGAACCACGCGATATGAGTGCGACTACCCCGTGGAAATTTATATTGCCTATGTGGGCACTATTCTTTGCTATGTTGCATTGATTTTTGGATATGTTTCCATTAATGCTTAGGATTGCCGATATGGCGAGTTTTGGAATATCTCCTAAGTGGGGGTGATATTGTTCCTTGTTTTGGGATATGATATCCTTTGGTTATTTGAATTGCCGATGATATGCGGCTTGTTTTGATTCATCTTATGTTAGATGATTTTGTTATCTCCTTTGGGGATTATTGTGGTACTCTATGACTATGTATGTTCATTATCATTTAGCATATCTAACCGATTTGTTTAACTAGACTGACCCGTGTATTTTATACTCGGGTCAGACCGAGATGTTTCAGGTTAGGTACTTTAGACTTAGCCTATTTTGCTTCCACATGGACTACTCCGCTAGCTCCTTTTGTTATAGCTTTTTGTGTAGTCCTTTTTGTCTGTAACTCTGATATGTATTCTATTGATTCGTCTGTATATTGTGGTTTGCTATACCAGTTGTCGTGTATCAATTTGTAAACTCTGTAATGTATCTGTATATGTGAAAATGTATGTGATGATTTATTGTTCTGTGATGTGTATTACATTTGAGTTGTTATATTTTATTCTGATAGATCCTCAGCCACCTATGGCTTTGTATTAAGTATTTATTAGATATGTCGATCCATTTAAGTAAGAAGTGGCATTGTCGGCGTATTCAATAGATAATTAAGACAAGGCTATAGATGGTCGCTCCTAACCAGCTCTATTCTCCGCATTAGCAGACGGTGTTACCTTGTAATACTCTTTGCTAATGTGGGTCTCGGAGTGGGGCGTCACAGTGCCCCTCATCCCACTTCAGGCTAACGTGAGATCACCGTGTGTCCATAGAATCTATAGGGGAAATGATGTTGGTACTGGCCCTTTATCCAAACAATATCTAGTTGCGCCCCTTATCCAAGTCCCCTGTGATTTGGACTTCTAATTGACCAATTACTACCATTTTTTTAGCATAAGCGTGCCCTCGTCTCACTTCAGGCTAATGTGGGACCACCGTTTTGTCTAATACAGAATGCTATTTGGTACAGGTCCTACTTTCATCTTTGCTTATTAACTTAGGTAAATTATTTAAATAAGCCTTTACACTTTTCTTTACTAGCCGTGCTTATTAATTTATCCTAAGTCTTAAGATAAGCCTTATTCTACTCTTTTTCTTATTATAACCTTCGTTATAATCATGCTTTTTACTTAACCCAAGGTCTAAGTGTGAAAATAAGCTTCTTTCATCTTTTACTCTATTTAGTTATAATTCTAAGTTATAAATACGCCAATTATCTTTAATTAGTCCAATTCTAATTATAATTAGGCGTAATTTCAGTCAAATTCCATTATTTATTATAGTCCAATTCCTTTATTTATTGCAGTCTTTATAATTTACATATTATTTTCTTCATTCAATATTCTTACTTATATAACCCATATCTGCGTTTAATTTATTCTAATCCATACGCGAAGAAAAGGGGGATGAAGAGAATAGATGCTTGCAAAAAATTCAAAACGTCGAAAAAGATGTAAATAGCAGTAAATAAACTTAAATACTGTAAATAAACTGTAAATCAATAAAAAGCTATGCTTAACAAAAATAAGCAAAATTACTGAAAAAAATAGCTGAAAGGAAATAGACTGAAAATAATTCTAAAAATTATAAATAAAATACCGAAAAGGATATTCCAAAAATCGTAGTAAAACCACAACTATTGGAAACCCTTCTTTTGGTCTTATCGGATCCACTTGGAGTTGTAAAATAATTTAATTTATAATGATTTTCTCCTCTTGAAAAATTATTCCGTTTAGGGTCCATTCTAGAAAGGTGAACCCAATTGGAGAAAACCTAGAATGAGAAAAAGTGTTAGGTCTAGGGGTCTATTTATAGGGTAGAAGTGGATCTTGGACCGTTGGATTTGGAGATTGAATAGGATGCAACCACGTCATAGGCTGAATAGGGGTCATCGGATGCAAGAATGGAGGGACCGGATTAAAATAAAGAATGCAAAACATGTCAGTTGGTTAAAAAAATCGCACCCTTATTCGAACGAACGAACAATCGTTCGTTCGCCCCTAAAATAGCAGACGGGTTGACCGGGCAGTCGATCGCCTCGGTGCCCTGGTCGACCGGTCGGTCGACCAAACTATGTATTTTATCTTCTGCTTATTATGTTTATTTTATAACTTGGTCATATTAGCTCGGTTTTTGATGTTCTATATATGGAAATTGACCAGAAAATTACCACGGACACAATGGTGCAACTTCTATGGCTTAATTCTGATAATTTCGCAATGTTATTTTATTATCTAATTAATTAACAAATTAATTATTACGGGTTAAATTTCGGGTTGTTACATAAACCATTTAAAACTATTTTAAAGTATTTTAAACTATCTTAACTATTTAAAACTATTTTAATCTATTTTAAACTATTAAAAACATTTAAAACTATATTTAAAGTATTCTAACCATTTAAAAGATATTTTAACTATTTAAACTATTTAAACTATTTTAAATTTATTTTAAACCATCTAAACTATTTCTAAATTTCGGACTGTGTAAAGTTGAAGTGTTTATATTTAAATCCTTGATTTAAAAGCGGATATGGTAAAATGATGTTATAACCCAAATTGGGATTTGAAATGACATTTTCTACTTAAATGACATACTTGAATAAGTATGATGATTTTGAAATAAGGATTTAATCTATTTTGTCGATATGATTTCGAAGGTGGATACGATTTCGAAAGTGATATGGTTTGAATTGAATATGATATTTTTATATCAATTATGAATCGATTTTGGAAATGTAAAAGAATCATCCGGTGTGAAATAAGCGTTTGGTTGTTAAAGAGACCGAGATCAGATATTGTCATACTCACTACCAATACCGAAAACCACTTTAACAACCGTGTACGTAGTGGAGATTCTAGAATGAAGTAGGATGGTTTGGCTAACGATTATGTATGAAGTATTTATGTAGCCCTGACTACCGTGAGTCAACTTGATGTGGCTAAAACAGGAGCTATACCGGGCCAAGTGACGTCGCTCCTCCTATCGGGCACATTTCTTTGATACCATATTCTGACTTTGTGATTGATTTGGTGGCCACCCCTCGATTTTGATTATGGGAGTGTGTTCCGAGGTTGGCGGTAGTAGCTTGTATGCGTTACCACCAGTCCGGGAGTTCAAATGGTAGAATCCTACCCTGGCATTACCTCACGTGCCGTGTCACATGTCTTATCGCGCCTTCTACAAGTTTTTTTGTACCGTACCTATGGAGTGCTCCATGAGTAAACCACCAGTTAGGTGGAGCTTACAGTATCTATATAGACTACGGGAATATATAAAAATGTATTAAGGGGGATATGGGTAACGCCTTAACGTTATTTTAATACTTTACTTTACTGTAGACACTATTATAATAGCGTATTGTACTATGTATGTAGATAGTTTAACGAATCCTTAGGAGATGGAAATACTAAACATCTCTTAAGTTATTGCACTCACGTTGACACTGGATGGGAGATGTCAAACCCCGTAAACATCTCTGAAGCCGTTACACTCATATTTATTTACTGTTGATTTAACTTACATAAGATCTTTTAGTTCTAACTCGAGTGTTTTGTCTTTTCATTACGCTCAGGTCAGTCTGAGCTTTTCAGTGTATTGAAGACCATTTCTGGAGAACGAAGATTCAATATATTATTGCTATTTATTATTCCACTGCATTCTATGTTCCGCTGCATTATTCGTTTATTTCTAATGAATGTATAACTCTGATTTGAATTGTAAATGTGTAATCAAATGTTATTTTGTAAATAGCTTCATGAACTGTTTATTTGATTATTATATTTTGTCCTTCCGCTGCGAGATTCTGTGTTTTGTTTTTCTTTATTTTCTTTTATTTTCTTATTTACCCCATTAACAATCCTCCATTTTGAATGGTTTGAATTAGAAATGTGAGGTTTAATGTCAATTTAAACAATCCAAGTGGGGCGTTACATTTGGTATCCGAGCTTTGGTTTAGCGATAACCTTAGCTTTGTGGGGTCAGACTCATTAGTGATAAGGTAGTAATACCCTAGAATGAGTCGTTGAGTGTGTATATATATATATATATATATGAGAGCGTATTTGTTAGTGTTATAAAAGGTTTTGAATTGTGTTAATTTGTTATGTGTAGTATTTATAGATTCTGGTCGGTACATAGGATGATATGACATCGATAAGGATTTCTAAACACTTAATAGAGCAGACCGACACAATATTGTTTTTGAAATATGGGTAAATGAAATAATTTTACCTAGTATTATATTTTGTATATAAAAGAATAATCTTTATAAATGTATGTAATTGTATGTGATATGTTTTTTGTTTGTTAGGAAGTGAAATTTGTAATTGTTGGTTGCAAATATGATTTACAAATAAAGTAAATATAATTTGAAATTTTAAGAACTTAGGTTCCAGGGTTTTGAAAATTTCTTTCGAAAGATTTTGGAATATAATATTAGTATTTTTTGGAAGTATTTTCTGATATAAATATTTCAATATGATTTGAAAGAAATATTTAAAGGAATTTACAAGGAAAATAATTCTGTACTCCCCTCTCTCTCGTTGGAAAATAATTTCGGTGATGAGTGCACGCATCATCGACGTTCATTTTCGAGTTTCAGAGTGGGAAGACTGCTGTAGTAGTTTTACTACACATTTGTTTTGATGAATAAATCTTAATTGTGAATTCCTAAATATGATTTGATCTGTAAAGAATATATACATATATATATATATATATATTATTTTCAAAATGACTGAAATGAATCCGGGATTTAGTTCTTAAAACTTTCTGATAATTAGTAGTTTTCAATTATTATAATGAATGAAACCTTAACTATTTTAATAATTGGAAACTTCTAAATGAAAATAAGAAATTAGATGCTAAGTGATAAATAAAATAAGAAATTGGAAATTTGTAACTTACGGGTTAAAGAATAATGAAATTTTAGAAGATGTAATTATTGAACATTTTGTTAACTAAAATGAATAAGATAAACTTGTTCGTCCATGAGTTGATGGTTTTGATGACAACAACCTAAGAATAAGATTATAAAATATAAATACTAATATTATAGTTTAGATATATATGTATATGCAGGATTTAACCATGCAGGTACCAAGAATGAAGACTGTACAGTATAGAGATTCAAGATATCAGGATTGAAGACTCATGAGTATCAAGAATATCAAGATTATTAAGAGTTCAAGATTTCAAGATAAGTATTGAGTCTAGAATTATGTTAAAACTTCACAATAGCACTGAAATCTTCATTCCGTATTTTCATTTGGGATGGAACCCATTTCTACCTTTTTAGTGGCTTACAAACCCACGACAAGTAGCTTACAAACCTACGACAAGTGGCTTACAAACCCACGAACATCCTGGTTTTGTACAAGTTCTCGAGTGCTGATGTGATGAGATATTCTGCAGGAAGAAGCTTGCAAAACTACTTCAAAATTATTTTCAAAACTGCTTTAGCCTTAAAAATTATCTTTTCAAATGATTTTCAAAAAGATGTTTTAGCCTTAAAAATATTCTTTGATTTTGTTCTTAAATAAATTCTAGTTTTAAACTTAGTTTGTTTTAAACTATCTTTTAATATATTTAACTTTTAATATTTACTTAGATTTAAATATAAAATTATAGTAAAATTTTATATATATTATTCTCTATATTTATCTATGTATTTTATCTATAGTCAAGTATATTAATAAAGTTTAAAATAGTTTTAATATAAGATAAAGGTTATTTTCAAAAGAAAAACAAAACATCAAAATTTCCTTTGGGATGTCGACATGCCCTAGTACCCCATGTCGACATAGTTTCAGTAGGACCAAAAATTTGAATTTCAAAAGAAGTGTCTATTCGCCATAACCTTTCATGAATAGACATGGCTGTTGTTCTTCTATAAATAGGAGTTGGTTTCATCGAATTTTATATCAGATTTTCTGGGTTTTCACTTCTCTTCTTCTTCCACATTTTCTTATTCAAAATCCTATCATTACTCTACCGAAATAAACATTGAATCTAACTAGATCATCTCTGGTTTGATTCTCTATCACTATCTCAACAAGATCCAAGTGCTATTCGGAGTTATAGGCTTCTTTTTAATCTATCTAGCGAGAAAAGGTGTGATTGTAGCCTTGGAAATCAATCAAGCGAGAAAAGGTGTGATTGTAGCCTTGGAAATCAATCGGGTGAACTTGTTGCCTAGGAAATCAAGTATCTCTACCCAGAGGATTGTTATTCTGGAGGGTGTACGTCGTAGCCTTGAAACCGAGGGTGTAATTGTACAATTGCTTTTGAAAGGAAATCCGTACTTAGTTGTGCGGGACTGGATGTGTAATGCCCCAAAATTTTGAGGAAAATTATTTTAATAAAATAATTCAGTTCTAAAAATATCTAGATTAAATGTTGAAGGATTTCTTGATGAAATGATGTGCAAGAGTATGTGTGCTCATGCACATTGGAAATGGCACAAGGAAAAGATTTAAAAATCTCTAAAAAAATAGTTATGTACTAAAATTAAAAATATGAAACTTATGCATATGAATATTTTTTACAGGAAGTAAGAAAGAACTAAATAAATATATATACATATTCTTATACACAGGTACATTTTCTTTGAGCAGAAATATATTGGAACTAAGCAAGAAAAATAATACTAAAATGGTATGAGATATAATATAAGCAAGTATGTTATGTATAGGCAAAAATAGAAATAGGGGGATTTCCAGAAATAAACAAATGAGTAAATTTAGTTAAGTCACACACTTTTAACATGACTTGAGTGAGTGGCCATTTTCTGAAAAAGTAAAGAAAGGAAAATGTTGCCTTAACTAATTGATATGGCGGGGGTAATCCAGGATGGAAATATGAAAACATAAAATGCAAAATACATGATGTTAGTCAGGACAAAAATGGAATTCTGCCTTGATAAAAACCCTAGTGAAAATGCTTATAAATAAGTAATTATAGCCAGGGAAATCATTTTACCCGAGATACTTAGAAAAACAAAGAGGGGAAGAAAACATTTTAAAGGAAGGGAAAATACAGGGATTTTCTGCATCAACTAGAAGGGGATACTTTGGTGAGTGATCTCACTAGATTCATGGCATTAAGACCTGATATAAGGCAGCCAAATTTTTATGTTGCTATTTGCATTTCTTTTCTGGTTTTGTTGAACACAGTTTTATTAATATTTTTGAGTGGTCTTTTTTTGATCTGGCATAATGTTTTATTATGAATGCTCTCTGGATAGTTTTGACCTGATGAGATGTTTTATTATGGATGTGCTAAATACTGTTTCATCACATTCTGAAAAGTTAAGGCATTAAATCTTGAAATCATAAGAAGAATACTTATAACTGATATGGAATCATGGCATGGAAGTTCCAACAGAAAAAAAAATGAGCTGCATTATACAATGTATAAGTGCTGAGGCTTTAGAGAAAGGTATTAGGGGTGCAATAGAAATTTCTATGTGTTGAATCCCTGATCACATAGTAAAAATCTACAAGTCAAAGATTATGATTCAGTTAGATCTTGAATCTAGCTCAATCATAGTTATTTGCAGATTATAATGACTTAATATGCCATGTTTCTATCCTTAGTTGTAAATACTCTTGCATTTGATTTAAAGACAAGATATCTAGTAGCAATATTCTTGTATCATTGCCTTAGAAAACATGTTTGCAGTATTACTGGGGTGTTTTAGTGAACACTGTGACAAGTTTACTTAGCTATCTGATGATACGGTCAAACAAGTATAATTAATAAATTAAATTAGAAATGGTGAGCCTAAGAAGGCTGCTGGAATGCTTGTCATATTTGAAGTATGCAAGTTGGCACATGGTTTGTTTAAGCCCTGAGATCTTTGTGCAATGATGTGAACTAGTTCATTGCAATGTGTACCTGTGATTCTTTGATAGCAGATGAGGCTAGGATTTAAATTGATATATGTGCATGGATGTACATGTGCATGGTGCACAGGAAAATAGAGGGAAGTTGAGCTTGATGACACTTCAATCTGAATTAATTTTGAAGGTAAGTAAAATGCAAGACCAAGACCCTATTATAGTTGAGAAGAAAATTCTCATATCAAAAGGGAAAGAAGTGACAAATTACCATATTGATAAAAATGGTTATTTAAGAAACTAGGATAGAATATGTGTTCCAGAAAACATGGAGTTGAAGGAGGAAATATTGAATGAATATCATAGGAGTAAGTACTCCATACACCCAGGCAGTACAAAGATGTATCAAAATTTAAAAAGAAATTTTTGGTGGAAGGGAATGAAGTCAGATGTAGCCAAACATGTTGCAAGGTGTATGACTTGCCAACAAGTTAAGGCAGAAACACAAAGACCATCATTGTTGTTACAACCTCTAAGCGTACCACAGTGGAAATGGGAGGACATATCTATGGATTTCGTAGATGGCCTACCTAGATATAAAAGAGGAAACACAAGCATATGGGTGATAGTAGATAGACTAACTAAAGTGGCACATTTCATTCCACTCAAATCAGAAAGGAATGCACCAAAATTAGCACAAGTATTTATGAAGGAGGTGGTAAGATTGCATGGCATTCCCAAAACCATTGTGAGTGATAGGGATACCATCTTCACCTCAAGATTCTGGAAAAGTTTTCAAGTGGCCTTGGGGAGTGAATTATGCTTAAGCACTGCCTACCATCCACAATCAGATGGATAAACTGAGGTGGTGAACAAAGTTCTAGAAGACTTATTGAGAGCATGTGCATTGGATTTTGGAGGCAACTGGGAGGATCATCTCCATCTAGCTGAGTTTACATACAATAATGGTTATCAAAGCACTATAGGGATGGCATCATTTGAAGCCTTATATGGCAAGCCATGTTTATCACCTGTATGTTGGGTAGAGACAGGAGAGAGGGTTGTTTTAGGGCCTGAATATGTAAAAGAGACTACAGAGAAAATTGGGCTAATAAGAAAAAGGATGGCAGCAGCTCAAGATAGGCAAAAGAAGTTTGCAGACATGAAGAGAAAGCAAGTGGAATATGGAGTGGGAGACTTTGTTTTCATCAAGGTTTCACCCATGAAAAAGGTCCTGAGGTTTGGCAAGCAAGGTAAGCTCACACCAAGGTATGTTGGACCCTATAAAATTTTGGAAAGAATAGGCTCATTAGCATACAAATTAGAACTGCTAGAGGAAATGAAAGCAATGCACAATGTGTTTCATGTATCACAACTTAGAAGATGGGTACATGATAAGGAAGAGATTTTGGAGAAACCCACTCAAGTCCAGATCAACCCTGACATGGTTTATGAGAAGGAACCCGTGGGGATTTTAGCTAAAGAAGAAAAGAAATTAAGAAGTAAAACTTTGAAACTGGTGAAGATCCAGTGGAGTCTTGACCCAAAGGACTGTACATGGGAGTTCGAGGACAAAATTTGGATAGATTATCCTAAGCTTTTCGCAAATTAAAGGTAATTTTAAAATTCCCAGAAAATGTAATATATATATATATGGTTGTTATGATTTAATTTGTTTGTTTATGCATATGTTTGATGGATTCCTTAGAGTCGGTAAATGCTTGTTATAAGTATTAGAAAAATTGTGAGGACACAATTCCTAAAAGGAGGGGTGAATGTAATGCCCCAAAATTTTGAGGAAAATTATTTTAATAAAATAATTCAGTTCTAAAAATATCTAGATTAAATGTTAAAGGATTTCTTGATGAAATGATGTGCAAGAGTATGTGTGCTCATGCACACTGGAAATGGCACAAGGAAAAGATTTAAAAATCTCTAAAAAAAATAATAATAGTTATGTACTAAAATTAAAATATATGAAACATATGCATATGAATATTTTTTACAGGAAGTAAGGAAGAATTAAATAAATATATATACATATGCTTATACATAGGTACATTTTCTTTGAGCAGAAATATATTGGAACTAAGCAAGAAAAATAACACTAAAATGGTATGAGATATAATATAAGCAAGTATGTTATGTATAGGCAAAAATAGAAAAAGGGGGATTTCTAGAAATAAACAAATGAGTAAATTTAGTTAAGTCACACACTTTTAACATGACTTGAGTGAGTGGCCATTTTCTGAAAAAGTAAAGAAAAGAAAATGCTGCCTTAACTAATTGATATGGCTGGGGTAATCAAGGATATGGAAATATGAAAACATAAAATGCAAAATACATGATGTTAGTCAGGACAAAAATGGAATTCTGCCTTGATAAAAACCCTAGTGAAAATGCTTATAAATAAGTAGTTATAGCCAGGGTAATCATTTTACCCGAGATACTTAGAAAAAAAAGAGGGGAAGAAAACATTTTAAAGGAAGGGAAAATACTCAGGGATTTTCTGCATCAACTAGAAGGGGATACTTTGGTGAGTGATCTCACTAGATTCATGGCATTAAGACCTGATATAAGGCAGCCAAATTTTTATGTTGCTATTGGCATTTCTTTTCTGGTTTTGTTGAACACAGTTTTATTAATATTTTTGAGTGGTCTTTTTTTGATCTGGCATAATGTTTTATTATGAATGCTCTCTGGATAGTTTTGACCTGATGAGATGTTTTATTATGGATGTGCTAAATAATGTTTCATCACATTCTGAAAAGTTAAGGCATCAAATCTTGAAATCATAAGAAGAATACTTATAACTGATATGGAATCATGGCATGGAAGTTCCAACAGAAAAAAAATGAGCTGCATTATACAATGTATAAGTGCTGAGGCTTTAGAGAAAGGTATTAGGGGTGCAATAGAAATTTCTATGTGCTGAATCCCTGATCACATAGCAAAAATCTACAAGTCAAAGATTATGATTCAGTTAGATCTTGAATCTAGCTCAATCATAGTTATTTGCAGATTATAATGACTTAATATGCCATGCTTCTATCCTCAGTTGTAAATACTCTTGCATTTGATTTAAAGACAAGATATCTAGTAGCAATATTCTTGTATCATTGCCTTAGAAAACATGTTTGCAGTATTACTGGGGTGTTTTAGTGAACACTGTGACAAGTTTACTTAGATATCTGATGATAGGGTCAAACAAGTATAATTAATAAATTAAATTAGAAATGGTGAGCCTAAGAAGGCTGCTGGAATGCTTGTCATATTTGAAGTATGCAAGTTGGCACATGGTTTGTTTAAGCCCTGAGATCTTTGTGCAATGATGTGAACTAGTTCATTGCAATGTGTACCTGTGATTCTTTGATAGCAGATGAGGCTAGGATTTAAATTGATATATATATATATATAACCAACCTTTAAATGATGAGATAGGAACATGAGTATTTCCTGAGATTGGTTGAATGGAATCATGATTGTTCCAGTGTGTATATATATGTATATACTGTTGATTAATGAGTATGTTTACATGATCATGTATGAACTAATAGTAAGTTTATAAAAATACTAAGACTGCACAAAAGTTCATCTAAAGCATAAAATAACAGTTGAATTAAGAAAATTGCTTAAGTAACTGGCTAGTGTTCATGTATCATTTGTTTGCTTAATATCATGAATACATTGATGTTGCTCATACCAGATCATAGATCTGACCCTGGTATGCTCATGGCATATAGGGGTGTCTCATTTTTGAAATGAGGCAGCCACCAATGCTTTTTCAGGGAATGCAAGAAGTAAGTAGAAAGTGAAGTTACGGCTAATGAGAAGGAATGAATAAATATGCTTTCTAGTTCTGATAAGAATATAGAATGACATAATTGCATGTATTCATGAAAACAATGTTTAAATTCTCTGCTATGTATTGAAACATGTTTTGTTTGACTAAATTAGTGGTATCTGTTGAATCTTGCTATGTATTAAGATCTAAGAATTGAATGACTATTCGAGTATATCCGAACAAAGTATTATCTATGAAAAATCTGGGAAAAGAGATGTATTTATTCTGGAGCAATTTTTATACAAAACCTATATTATAATGGATAGGATAAAACTATTTAAAAAGGCAGAAAGTTCTGAAGTGAAATCTGATTTTAATTTGAAGTAATCTCTTGGTATTTAGTCACACTTCTTTGAAATATCTTGTGGAAGAATTTGAGTCCAGTTGTGAGCTGTTTTGTAAAGTATACATATACTTTAAACAGGACTTCATGTATTTAGAAAGTGAAAGACATTTCAAAATTCACACAGCCACAGGGATCAATCAGCTTCAAAAGAATGGAGTTTGGGTTGATTATGTTGGTTAGTGATTTGATAAGTAAGTGCTCTTTAAAACTCCTTAGTTCATTTAGTAAAGGTTTAAATTAAAAACTTTTCTTCGATTATTAAAGGGCAGTTTGCACAATTAACTGGCTTGCATTATCAAACCAGTAAGTATTATCTTGTTATAACCTGGTTCATTCAAAACATAGTGGTTGTTCACTTATGAATCATTTTCATATCAAGTACTTTTATCATCTCAAACTCAGAAGCAAATGATTAAATGACCAGTTTAAGGGAGTGTCAAATTGATGGAATCAGAAACAAGAGAGATGCAAAAGACAAAACCATGAATTGAAAATGATAAAGGCAAATATCATTTTCTGGGAATAATAAAATAGCAAATAAGTGAACCACACCAACAAAAAGCTTTAATTTCTGAGATAATTCCATCAAGATAAATTATTGAAATTCTTAGATAAAACAATCAAAATTACTATTTTAAACAAAATTTAAGCAGGATCTACTTATATAAATAATAAGTATCAAAGAAAAATATTTAAGTGGAGATTCAGATTTAAATTTAAATTCAATTCAAATCAAACAGAATATGCTCTTGTTTAGAAAAGAAATTTTTTTATATTACTCTGATTTAAAAAAGAGGGACACATACATCCTCATATGTATGTGCATATCTTTTTGAACATACTGATATATCTATATTAGTGGTAATTTTGAATCCTGGATAAATTGATTAAAAGGGAAAAATGACTTTGAGAAATTAACTAAGTTTAATTGAGCAAATGTATATGTGTATATATATATATGTAAAAAGAAGGAAAAAAAAATCCTAGAAAATATAGGTAAAATAAAGAGGGTCATTTCAGTTGGTATCAGAGCAAAAGGTTGCATTGATTGTTGAATACTATAGAAATGTATTACATCTGTTTGTTTTGGATGAAATAATTTAGATAGGAAAATATTAACTATAGAAAATACTCACAGTATACTAATACTATTTGCCCATAACTTGGTTAGTAAACCATGGTAGGAAGGGGATCACATCAAGCAGGAACAAGTGCACCACAAATACTTGATATGCAAGAGTTTGTAAGGGTTTTAAGGGATGGAATTGGACATAGACCTGAGAATCCACATGAGAAACTTTCAAAACTATTAAAGGCTTATACAAACTTGGGAGGCAAAAGTTTTGAAGGGACTGAGAATGTGATGGAAATTCAAGCATGGTTGAGAACACTGGATAGGATTTTCAATGACATGCAGCTTGATGATCAGAGGAAGAGGCAAGTGGCTTCAAGACAACTGAAAGGAGTAGCTTTAGGCTGGTGGGAGGTGATCATAGCTGGGAGAATTGAAAATGAAATCACTTGGAATCAATTCAAGGAGATGTTGGAGGCAAGATTTGTACCAGCATCAGCTAAGACCACATTACTTGGAGAATTTATTAGACTCAGGCAGGGAAATTTGAATGTCACTGAGTATACCCACAAGTTTGAGGGATTATCCAAATATGGAGCAATGATAGTGGTAGATGAAGCATCCAAAAATGATAGGTACATTAAAGGTTTGAACCCAGGACTTAGCAGAGCCATGTTACCATATGTAGATAGGACTTTTGATCAAGTAATAGATCTTGCTTTGAAATTGGAGCATCATGACAAGGAAATAGAGAAGTACAGGAATTTTAAGAACCAAAATAACAAGAAGAATAAGGGAAGATATCACCCTTATGATAAAAAGAAGGAGGAGACAGACAAAAAGAAGGCCAATGACACCAAGGCTAATGATGCTAAGAAGAAATTGGTCTGCCATCATTGTGGAAAGGAAGGACACATCAAACCAAGGTGCCCAGAGTTAAAAGGAGGAGCCTTCAAATGCTACCTATGTGGGAAAGAGGGGCATATGAAGAGGAACTGTCCTGAGTACAAGCAGCAAGGGAATTTGGCAAATCTGGAGGGCAAAAGCTAATCTACAGTGGAGATTAATACTGAAAATCATAGCCAAGTGGAAGGTACATTACTTATTTGTACCATACCCATAGCAGTAGTATATGATACTGGGGCAACTTACTCTTTGATTTCTTATGAACTAGTTAAAATGCTAAAATTGAATTGCATATTGGTAGAAACTCCATTGCTTATACAAAGTCCACTGGGGAGTTCTAGTGTTTTAGATATGATTTGTGTGGATGTGGAATTAAACATAGGAGGAGATACTTTTATTTCCAATTTATACGTTTTAAACTACCCAAATATAAGTGTTATATTGGGGGTAGACTGGTTAAGGCAATTTAAAGCCATAATTAACTTAGATTCATCCACCATATCATTGCAAAATCTTAGAGGCCAGAGAATCATAATTTTATGTGAAGTAGCTAAAGAAAGGAAATTATATCACTTAATTGACTTGGAAAGAGATTTCAGTGAACTTACTATTGAATAAATTCCCATAGTCAATGAATACTTGGATGTGTTTGGGGAGGTTAAGGGTGTTCCACACCATAGACCAGTAGATTTTGAAATCAATCTCATACCAGGAGCAAGCCCAATAATTAAGAAGCCTACCAGAATGGGGCCAAGTGAGTTAAAAGAATTGAAAAATCAGTTAGAAGAATTAGAAAGCAAAGGATTTATAAGGCCAAGCAATTCATGCTGGGGTGCTCCAGTAGTGTTTGTAAGAAAATATGATGGTACTTTGAGAATGTGTATAGATTACAGAGAGCTAAATAAAGTTACTATTAAGAACAAATACCCATTGCCTAGAATTGATGATCTCTTTGATCAACTCAGTGGAGCTAAAATATTTTCTAGGTTAGACTTAGCATCTGGGTTCCATCAGATAAAGGTTGAGGACTCAAGTGTTAAGTACACTGCATTTAACACCAGATATGGTTTGTATGAGTTTCTAGTTATGCCATTTGGGCTGACAAATGCCCCTTCATATTTTGTAGATTTAATGAATAGAACCTTTAGAGATTATTTAGACAAATTTGTGCTGATTTTTATTGATGACATTTTAATTTATTCCAAAACAGTGGAAGAACATAAAAGTCATTTGCATCTGGTTTTGTCTAGATTGAGGGAAAACGATTTAAGGGCAAAATTTTCAAAATGTGCATTTTGGAAAGAGGAAGTACATTTCCTTGGCCATGTCATTTCTGCAAAAGGAACTTCAGTGAACCCCAATAAGGTTGTAGCAATTCAAGCATGGAAAAGACCAAGCACAGTGAGTGAGGTTAGATCATTTATGGGGATGGCAGGATATTATAGGAGATTTATAAAAGATTTTTCTAAAATGTCATCACCACTTACAAATTTAACTAGAAAGAATCAGGCCTTTGTGTGGACTGAAAAATGTGAACAAGCTTTTATCAAGATAAAAGAAGCCTTAGTTAATGCACCAGTGTTGAGAGTACCTGAAGGAAATGAGGGATTAATTATGTATACTGATGCAAGTGGCTCTGGGCTAGGGGCTGTGTTGATGCAACAAGACCAAGTAATAGCCTATGCATCTAGGCAATTAAAGCCACATGAAACTAGGTATGCAACCCATGATCTTGAACTAGCAGCAGTAGTGTATGCCTTGAAGCTTGGGAGACATTACTTATTAGGTGCCAAATTTATTTTGTACACTGATCATAAGGCACTGAAATATCTATTCTCACAAAAAGATTTAAACATGAGGCAACATAGGTGGGTCGAGTTTCTAGCTGCCTATGACTTAGACATACTCTATACACCAGGTAAAGCAAACAAAGTTGCAGATGCCTTGAGAAGACAACATGCTAAGATAGCTATGATGATGATAGAAGAGTTTAAGGACTTGTCTTTGCTTGCTGATTTAGAAATTGGGGAGAATGGCTGTGTGCACATGGATGTACATGTGCATGGTGCACAGGAAAATAGAGGGAAGTTGAGCTTGATGACACTTCAATCTGAATTAATTTTGAAGGTAAGTAAAATGCAAGACCAAGACCCTATTATAGTTGAGAAGAAAATTCTCATATCAAAAGGGAAAGAAGTGACAAATTACCATATTGATAAAAATGGTTATTTAAGAAACTAGGATAGAATATGTGTTCTAGAAAACATGGAGTTGAAGGAGGAAATATTGAATGAATATCATAGGAGTAAGTACTCCATACACCCAGGCAGTACAAAGATGTATCAAAATTTAAAAAGAAATTTTTGGTGGAAGGGAATGAAGTCAGATGTAGCCAAACATGTTGCAAGGTGTATGACTTGCCAACAAGTTAAGGCAGAAACACAAAGACCATCAGGGTTGTTACAACCTCTAAGCATACCACAGTGGAAATGGGAGGACATATCTATGGATTTCATAGATGGCCTACCTAGATCTAAAAGAGGAAACACAAGCATATGGGTGATAGTAGATAGACTAACTAAAGTGGCACATTTCATTCCACTCAAATCAGAAAGGAATGCACCAAAATTAGCACAAGTATTTATGAAGGAGGTGGTAAGATTGCATGGCATTCCCAAAACCATTGTGAGTGATAGGGATACCATCTTCACCTCAAGATTCTGGAAAAGTTTTCAAGTGGCCTTGGGGAGTGAATTATGCTTAAGCACTGCCTACCATCCACAATCAGATGGATAAACTGAGGTGGTGAACAAAGTTCTAGAAGACTTATTGAGAGCATGTGCATTGGATTTTGGAGGCAACTGGGAGGATCATCTCCATCGAGCTGAGTTTACATACAATAATGGTTATCAAAGCACTATAGGGATGGCACCATTTGAAGCCTTATATGGCAAGCCATGTTTATCACCTGTATGTTGGGTAGAGACAGGAGAGAGGGTTGTTTTAGGGCCTGAATATGTAAAAGAGACTACAGAGAAAATTGGGCTAATAAGAAAAAGGATGGCAGCAGCTCAAGATAGGCAAAAGAAGTTTGCAGACATGAAGAGAAAGCAGATGGAATATGGAGTGGGAGACTTTGTTTTCATCAAGGTTTCACCCATGAAAAAGGTCCTGAGGTTTGGCAAGCAAGGTAAGCTCACACCAAGGTATGTTGGACCCTATAAAATTTTGGAAAGAATAGGCTCATTAGCATACAAATTAGAACTGCTAGAGGAAATGAAAGCAATGCACAATGTGTTTCATGTATCACAACTTAGAAGATGGGTACATGATAAGGAAGAGATTTTGGAGAAACCCACTCAAGTCCAGATCAACCCTGACATGGTTTATGAGAAGGAACCCGTGGGGATTTTAGCTAAAGAAGAAAAGAAATTAAGAAGTAAAACTTTGAAACTGGTGAAGATCCAGTGGAGTCTTGACCCAAAGGACTGTACATGGGAGTTCGAGGACAAAATTAGGATAGATTATCCTAAGCTTTTCGCAAATTAAAGGTAATTTTAAAATTCCCAGAAAATTTAATATATATATGGTTGTTATGATTTAATTTGTTTGTTTATGCATATGTTTGATGGATTCCTTAGAGTCGGTAAATGCTTGTTATAAGTATTAGAAAAATTGTGAGGACAAAATTCCTAAAAGGAGGGGTGAATGTAATGCCCCAAAATTTTGAGGAAAATTATTTTAATAAAATAATTCAGTTCTAAAAATATCTAGATTAAATGTTGAAGGATTTCTTGATGAAATGATGTGCAAGAGTATGTGTGCTCATGCACACTGGAAATGGCACAAGGAAAAGATTTAAAAATCTCTAAAAAAATAATAATAGTTATGTACTAAAATTAAAATATATGAAACATGTGCATATGAATATTTTTTACAAGAAGTAAGGAAGAATTAAATAAATATATATACATATGCTTATACACGTACATTTTCTTTGAGCAGAAATATATTGGAACTAAGCAAGAAAAATAACACTAAAATGGTATGAGATATAATATAAGCAAGTATGTTATGTATAGGCAAAAATAGAAAAATGGGGATTTCCAGAAATAAACAAATGAGTAAATTTAGTTAAGTCACACACTTTTAACATGACTTGAGTGAGTGGCCATTTTCTAAAAAAGTAAAGAAAAGAAAATGCTGCCTTAACTAATTGATATGGTTGGGGTAATCAAGGATGGAAATATGAAAACATAAAATGCAAAATACATGATGTTAGTCAGGACAAAAATGGAATTCTGCCTTGATAAAAACCCTAGTGAAAATGCTTATAAATAAGTAGTTATAGCCAGGGAAATCATTTTACCCGAGATACTTAGAAAAAAAAGAGGGGAAGAAAACATTTTAAAGGAAGGGAAAATACTCAGGGATTTTCTGCATCAACTAGAAGGGGATACTTAGGTGAGTGATCTCACTAGATTCATGGCATTAAGACCTGATATAAGGCAGCCAAATTTTTATGTTGCTATTGGCATTTCTTTTCTGGTTTTGTTGAACACAGTTTTATTAATATTTTTGAGTGGTCTTTTTTTGATCTGGCATAATGTTTTATTATGAATGCTCTCTGGATAGTTTTGACCTGATGAGATGTTTTATTATGGATGTGCTAAATAATGTTTCATCACATTCTGAAAAGTTAAGGCATCAAATCTTGAAATCATAAGAAGAATACTTATAACTGATATGGAATCATGGCATGGAAGTTCCAACAGAAAAAAAATGAGCTGCATTATACAATGTATAAGTGCTGAGGCTTTAGAGAAAGGTATTAGGGGTGCAATAGAAATTTCTATGTGTTGAATCCCTGATCACATAGCAAAAATCTACAAGTCAAAGATTATGATTCAGTTAGATCTTGAATCTAGCTCAATCATAGTTATTTGCAGATTATAATGACTTAATATGCCATGTTTCTATCCTCAGTTGTAAATACTCTTGCATTTGATTTAAAGACAAGATATCTAGTAGCAATATTCTTGTATCATTGCCTTAGAAATCATGTTTGCAGTATTACTGGGGTGTTTTAGTGAACACTGTGACAAGTTTACTTAGCTATCTGATGATAGGGTCAAACAAGTATAATTAATAAATTAAATTAGAAATGGTGAGCCTAAGAAGGCTGCTAGAATGCTTGTCATATTTGAAGTATGCAAGTTGGCACATGGTTTGTTTAAGCCCTGAGATCTTTGTGCAATGATGTGAACTAGTTCATTGCAATGTGTACATGTGATTCTTTGATAGCAGATGAGGCTATGATTTAAATTGATATATATATAACCAACCTTTAAATGATGAGATAGGAACATGAGTATTTCCTGAGATTGGTTGAATGGAATCATGATTGTTCCAATGTGTATATATATGTATATACTGTTGATTAATGAGTATGTTTACATGATCATGTATGAACTAATAGTAAGTTTATAAAAATACTAAGACTGCACAAAAGTTCATCTAAAGCATAAAATAACAGTTGAATTAAGAAAATTGCTTAAGTAAATGGCTAGTGTTCATGTATCATTTGTTTGCTTAATATCATGAATACATTGTTGTTGCTCATACCAGATCATAGATCTGACCCTGGTTTGCTCATGGCATATGGGGGTGTCTCATTTTTGAAATGAGGCAGCCACCAATGCTTTTTCAGGGAATGCAGGAACTAAGTAGAAAGTGAAGTTACGGCTAATGAGAAGGAATGAATAAATATGCTTTCTAGTTCTGATAAGAATATAGAATGACATAATAGCATGTATTCATGAAAACAATGTTTAAATTCTCTGCTATGTATTGAAACATGTTTTGTTTGACTAAATTAGTGGTATATGTTGAATCTTGCTATGTATTAAGATCTAAGAATTGAATGACTATTCGAGTATATCTGAACAAAGTATTATCTATGAAAAATCTGGGAAAAGAGATGTATTTATTCTGGAGCAATTTTTATACAAAACCTATATTATAATGGATAGGATAAAACTATTTAAAAAGGTAGTGAGTTCTGAAGTGAAATCTGATTTTAATTTGAAGTAATCTCTTGGTATTTAGTCACTCTTCTTTGAAATATCTTGTGGAAGAATTTGAGTCCAGTTGTGAGCTGTTTTGTAAAGTATACATATACCTTAAACATGACTTCATGTATTTAGAAAGTGAAAGACATTTCAAAATTCACACAGCCACAGGGATCAACCAGCTTCAAAAGAATGGAGTTTGGGTTGATTATGTTGGTTAGTGATTTGATAAGCAAGAGCTCTTTAAAACTCCTTAGTTCATTTAGTAAAGGTTTAAATTAAAAACTTTTCTTCGATTATTAAAGGCCAATTTGCACAATTAACTGGTTTGCATTATCAAACCAGTAATTATTATCTTGTTATAACCTGGTTCATTCAAAACATAGTGGTTGTTCACTTATGAATCATTTTCATATCAAGTACTTTTATCATCTCAAACTCAGAAGCAAATGATTAAATGACCAGTTTAAGGGAGTGTCATATTGATGGAATCAGAAACAAGACAGATGCAAAAGACAAAACCATGAATTGAAAATGATAAAGGAAAATATCATTTTCTGGGAATAATAAAATAGCAAATAAGTGAACCACACCAACAAAAAGCTTTAATTTCTGAGATAATTCCATCAAGATAAATTATTGAAATTCTTAGATAAAACAATCAAAATTACTATTTTAAACAAAATTTAAGCAGGATCTACTTATATAAATAATAAGTATCAAAGAAAAATATTTAAGTGGAGATTCAGATTTTAAATTCAATTCAAATCAAATAGAATATTCTCTTGTTTAGAAAAGAAAAAAATTTATATTACTCTGATTTAAACAAGAGGGACACATACATCCTCATATGTATGTGCATATCTTTTTGAACATACTGATATATCTATATTAGTGGTAATTTTGAATCCTGGATAAATTGATTAAAAGGGAAAAATGACTCTGAGAAATTAAACTAAGTTTAACTGAGCAAATGTATATGTGTATATATATATGTAAAAAGAAGGAAAAAAAATCCTAGAAAATATAGGTAAAATAAAGAGGGTCATTTCAGGATGTAGGGTAACTCCGAACCAGTATAAAATCCGGTGTGTTCTTTCCTTTACTGCATTTACTTTATTTCTACATCTGTGTTTGATTCTGTGATTATATCTGTGTCTGAATATTGCATACATTTGTGTACAAATCAACAATAACTCAAAAAGATTTAGTAATTTCTTATAAACACTATTCACCCCCCCTCTAGTGTTCATTCTAGCCTTAAGATCCATATTCCGCATTCCTCACATTTGGTATCGGAGCAAGGTTTTCAAAAGTTTCATAATCTGAATTTTGAAAAGTTTTCTAAATGGCTACCAACACTGGTACTGTTTCTAACACTAGTTCATTTGTAGAAGGTCAATCTACTGTCAGACCACCACTTTTTAATGGCAGTAACTATGCATATTGGGCATGTAGGATGAAAATATATTTACAATCTGTAGGATTAGACACTTGGAATATCACACAGAATGAATATTCTGAACCCACAACTGATTTTGCACAGTGGACCACTGAGCAAAAGGCTGTTGCACAAAATAATTCTAAAGCAATGAATATTCTGTTTTGTTCACTTGATAGGAATGAATTTAATAGAGTGTCGGTTTGTAAGTCTGCATATGAAATCTGGAAAACTTTGCAAGTTTCTCATGAAGGAACAAGCAAAGTTAAACAGACCAAAATTTCCATGCTCACAAATAAGTTTCAGTTATTTACAATGAATTCTAATGAGTCTATTTCTGATATGTATAGTCGATTTCAGGATATTGTACATTCTCTCATATCCTTGGGAAAAGTGTTTTCCGAAGAAGATCAAGTTAGGAAAATTTTAAACTCTCTCTCCAGAATGGGATCAAAAGACACTTGCAATCGAAGAGGCAAATGACATTAGTACTTTAAAGATAGAAGAATTAATTGGAAATCTAATGTCGTTTGAAGTCCAAATGATCGGGAGAAGAGAAAGCAAAGCATCTGAAAAGAAATCAATGGCATTCAATGCATTGACCGATGAATCACACTCAAATAGCGATAATGATGAAGAGATAGCTCTTATGACCAGAATTTTTCGGAAATTCTTGAAATACAGAAAGATGAATAATTTCAAGAGAAACAACTATAAGAATCTGGGAAATCAGAATGTAGTGACAAATAATGTTAAATGTTTCAACTGTGACGAACCAGGCCATATCAAAAGAGACTGTCTGTATCCAGAAAGGCAGAATCCTCCTATAAACAATGAATCAGTAAAGAAATGGAAGCGTGCATTTACTGCTACTCTAGATGACTCAGACTCGTCCTCGAGCGATGATGATCAGAAGTCAGATAACTCAAATTTGTGTTTCACGGCAGTTCACGACTTCAACAAATTCAAGGAAACGGACTCAGAAAAAGGTACACATTTACAATACAATTGATTGAAATTGCATGCTTAGAATTAAATGATTGATTGCTTGATTGATTGTTTTTTGAATTGGTGTGTTGATTGAATTTTAAATTTATTTTCTATTATTTTATTATAATTTTATTATTTTTATTATTTTTATTATTATTTTTATATATATTATTATTTTTATTATTTTTATTATTATTTATATATATATATTTTATGGAATATAATATAATCATAATATTATTCCAGATATATATATTTAGTCATAAATATATATATATATATATTAGAGTAGTTAGGAAAATTAAATCATAAAATATTTCAGGCACATGTCGACATGGTCCCTACCATGATGTCGACATGGGTACAAATTTTGAAATTCAAAATTTGAATTCAAATGTTTGAATTTCCCTCCACCTTTTCACTTCATTCAATACTCTGAAAAGGCATCTTTTGACCAGAGAACATGTCTTTCAAAAATCTATTTATTCACTATCTTTTATCACAACTTTTCACTTTCATTTTCAAATTCAAACTCTCTCTTCAAAACTCCAAGCTCTCTACTCTCTACTTTAATGGCTTCTTCAAGCAACCCCTCCACCATGAGACTTTCCAAAAACTTGAAAGAGCAACTCCTCAATAATCCGGAGGCAATAAAATCATACATCAATTATGCTAACTATGGAAAAGTCCATCCTGGAAAGTTTGCTATTTTTCAAGATTTTGCTTCTTATGAAATTGATACTCTTTTTGCAAACAATCAAATTCTTAGTCTTGTTGATTCTTCTCAAAATGATTTTGTTTGTTACCCAAATCTTGTTAAAATTTTCTATGCAAATCTCAATCGAGAATTTTATGAAGGAAATGATAATGAAATTTGGAGTAGTGTCAAAGGTACTAAAATTGTTTTGAATTGTGATCTTTTGGGTACCATTCTCAATTGCAAAAGCACGGGAATGGATCTTTCTAGTTTTCAAATCGATGAACATGATCGTGAGACATTTCATCATATTTTTGAAAGAGATGAAAACTTTGAATTTAAAAACCGAAACTTTCATCCTAAAGCAAGAATTGTCAATCTTCTTTTACAACATACTTTGATCCCAAGATCGGGAAATTTTAACAATCCTACTTCAAAAGTGTGCAAAGCACTTTTTGCTATTTTCGAAAATTATGATATCAATTGGGCGCAAGTTATTTTGGATGAACTTCGTCCTAAAATTTTTGAAATAGGAGAAAACACTTTATATCATGGAATTTACCTTACTCGAATTTTCAACTATTTTGGAGTAAATTTCAAAGGAGAATAATTTATTTCTAGAAAAGTTTTTAATATCTCAAACATTTCTCTCATGAAAATCCCATATGTTTTTCAACCTTATGAGACTCTTGCTGAAAAGGAAGAGCGTTTGGCTCATGAAGAAATGGAAGAGGAGGAAGAGGAAGAAGAAGAAGAAGAAGGGAATGAAATGGAAATAGAAGAAGAAGAAGAAGAAGGTGAAACATCCCTAGAAAGTATTGAATATCCCTCTAATCCTACCAACAAAACCCTTCTCAAAAACCAAAAGATAATTGTTAAGAATCAACGAATTCTTAAACGATCTATTAGTAAGAAGTTGGACAATATGTCATCCAAGTTGACCAAATTTTTCTCCAAAGTCAGCAAGAAACTTGGATTATCTTCATCTTCATCATCCTCTATCTAGTTGTATATTTTCATTTCATGATGCATTACTCTAGTTTGCTTTAGTTTGAGTGTTTATGTAGTTATTTATGGTTAATCATTGTATTATCCTATTATGCAATGAAATTGATTTCCTTTTCTGTTATCTAGCTTATCTTATCTCATGAATAAAATGTTAGTATATTATATAAATATATATATACACACAATTATTCACAAAATAAAAAAAGTCATCAAAATTCACTGGACCATGTCGACATCCCCCCTTGACCATGTCGACATGTATTGGTCAGAAATGACATTTCATTTCAAATTTGAAATTTGAATAACTACCTTATGTCTATTCATTTCAAACAAATTCCTACACCTATAAATACCTATTTCTTCCAGAATTCTTCACTCAATATTATTTTCTATCTTCTTTATCTCTTCTTATTCTCACAAATTCAAAAATGGCAAATCCTATTCACAATTTAACCGAGAATCTTGAAGAGACTCTTAATTCGTTCAAGAATATTCTTTCGTTCATTCTTCGTAACCAGCGACACTTAGAGTTGAGTCAAATGCAGATGATCAAGGAGCAAGAAAGGCATTTCGATGCAATGCGATGGATGATTTCTTCACTGCACAAGGATGATAACGAAGCACATCCTCCTGTCTCTCTCACAAATGACAATGAAAATTGGGATGCCATCAAAGTAGACCCTATATTCGGAGAAGAAGGATGGGTGGAAGTTCCTCGAAACGTTTGATGTTAGTTTGTTTGCTTTGTTTGATTTGATTGCTTTGATTGAAATTGTGTGTTTTGATTGGTTTGATTGACACTTGGTGTGGATTGATGAATGTATAAATATACATTGATATATTAATTGAATATTATGTCTATAAGTATAGTTATTTCTTAATCTATCTATTATATACTCTATTATATAGTTTAATGCAGGTACTGAAGTACAAGAATGAAGGGGAGTTATATAGTCTCGAGTTAGTTTGTTTTTGTTGATGACAAAGGGGGAGAAATATAAAATAGGAGAGTTAGGCATAGATTAAGGGGGAGTTATCAGTTTTAAGGGGAGTTATTAGGATAGAAGTAATATTTTATAAACAACGGTTGTCATCATCAAAAAGGGGGAGATTGTTAGTCCATGAGTTGATGATTTTGATGACAACAACCTTAGAATAAGATTATAAAATATAAATACTAATATTATAGTTTAGATATATATGTATATGCAGGATTTAACCATGCAGGTACCAAGAATGAAGACTGTACAGTATAGAGATTCAAGATATCAAGATTGAAGACTCATGAGTATCAAGAATATCAAGATTATCAAGAGTTCAAGATTTCAAGATAAGTATTGAGTCTAGAATTATGTTAAAACTTCACAATAGCACTGAAATCTTCATTCCGTATTTTCATTTGGGATGGAACCCATTTCTACCTTTTTAGTGGCTTACAAACCCACGACAAGTAGCTTACAAACCTACAACAATTGGCTTACAAACCCACGAACATCCTGGTTTTGTACAAGTTCTCGAGTCCTGATGTGATGAGATATTCTGTAGGAAGAAGCTTGCAAAACTACTTCAAAATTATTTTCAAAACTGCTTTTCAAAATGTTTTAGCCTTAAAAATTATCTTTTCAAATGATTTTCAAAAAGATGTTTTAGCCTTAAAAAATATTCTTTGATTTTGTTCTTAAATAAATTCTTGTTTTAAACTTTGTTTGTTTTAAACTATCTTTTAATATATTTAACTTTTAATATTTGCTAGGATTTAAATATAAAATTATAGTAAAATTATATATATATTATTCTCTATATTTATCTATGTATTTTATCTATAGTCAAGTATATTAATAAAGTTTAAAATAGTTTTAATATAAGATAAAGGTTATTTTCAAAAGAAAAAAAAACATCCAAATTTCCTTTGGGATGTCGACATGCTGTCACGTACGGGATTTTTCGACTTTCGAAAATTCGACATCGATACTCACTTTATCGACTGCCGAGAAATCGAGTGCCGGAAACTCCAATAGTGAGGGTTTTAAAAAGAAGAAAAAGGCAGAAGAAGAAGAAGATAGAAGAAAAAGAGAAGAAAGAAGAAAGAAGAACAACAGAACAACATCAGAACAGAAAACAATATCAGAATCTCACATATCGCAGTGGAACAATATATAATAAATAAACACTAGTCTTTTAAAACAAAGAACTATATCAGTTTATACATACATCAATCATCAGAGTCAATATACAACAATGGACAGTTATATAACTTGTCCTCATACAGAATACACAGCGGAATAAATACTATCAGATACAAATACTACGTCTCGCCCTCCAGCTTATCTCCAAAGCTCCAGAATATCCAGACTATCCTGATAACATAACTCTAGGCTGCCCGTGTGGAAATTGGTGGGCACCCAGAGTTTAGAAGGGAACAATAAACTCCGAGTCAGTCATGGTGACTGGTGTGAGATCGTAAAACAGTTATTCTTTCACAAAGAAAATAAAACAAATTCGCAATGCCTTTGGAAAATGAAACTACCATAAGACCTCCCACCACACACATAATGCAAACGCAGAATTGGAGGAGATTTCTTCTTATGATAGTCAAAGATGCTTACTACGCAAAAATCAAATTCTTTTTTATATTATTATTAGTGCATAGTGTAGAAACATTTTGAAAGTATAATATTAATCTTAGCCAACATACGACCAGTATCGTATGCCTACTATAGCTACCATCTAAACAGTGGTGACCACCGTACGTAAATGGCAGGTTCTACAACTAATACCGTACAAGTTCCGTATTGGGAAATGGATTTCCAACAAATGGTCAGGCTAAGGAACTTCCTATCCACGATGGGTACGTCCCTAGAATAGACGACCCGAGAACCTAACCGGATCTCTGCCAACACAAGGTCGGGTTACCTCTGCAAAAATAGGTAACTACTGACACGCGTATGCCATCCCCCGATCGTAACCGATCTTCCCGAGGATCCCCGATTTCCAACAAACCACATAGATAAAAATGCAGCAACCACATAGGTTAAGTATCTGGGCTCCATACCATGATACCACCTCTATCCAGAAGGAATGACATACACTAAGGGGCGCTACTCCCTAGAACCTTGCCGCATCCTTCCTGTTTCGACCATTTCCGGGGTGTGAGGCTCGATGAAGTCTCGTCCACAAAGCTACGCTTTCTACAAAGCCCTGCTTCGGGTCAAACAAATGATCAACCTATGATCACAAAGATATAAGATCAAACAAATGATCATATCACAAATGATCAAACACTGATCATTTCACAGCAACACTTAGTATGCCACGTTACCAAATTGGGATATATCGCTGATAAATTTCAACTACATAACCTCTGAGCTCGTACGTCTCAGAGAAGGGTGTTAAGCTAAGAGAATAAATTTTCCGCCACCAACAGAAATGTATTTGAAAGAAATCAGCTTTATATCTCAAATTGTAACGTCAGACACACAATCCATACAAGTCTGTTCCGGGATCGAACAGAACCGAAGGCACTTCTCACGAAGCCCTTGCATTTCCGGATAAATTTCTAATCACGTCCGGACTTCCCGTCACTAAGGGTGATAAAACCTCTAAACCGAAGATCAGCCGATGTAGAGTAACTCGACGGTAATCCTTCCATTTTCAAAAATATCCGGTCTTCAACACCGGTCTTCAAATGCGATTCATAACGACGTATCACATATTCGGAATGGGTTATACGACCCCATGGTCCTTTCCCGGCTAACCCGAATAGTGAGCGATTATTCAAAAATAAGTGTGGCATTCAAATTCATCCAATTCACAACAAATACCTATCTAAGGTAATTATTGATAGTCGGTTATTTAACTATCAATAAAGATGCGCAACATCATCAGATTCCAAATAATTTTCCAAATTATTTATTCTTCAAAAATATCTTTTACTAGATATAAAATTTCCACACTTAACCATTTGAAAACAATTTTCAAATCAATTTCCACATTTCATTTTATCTTTGAAGATAAAATCTCAAAACAGTTCATTTCATATTGGAAAAGCATTTCCATACTTATTTAAATAATAAGTATTTCACAATCATTTATTTTCAACATTTGAAAATATTCGATATACTTAAATCAATATTAAGTATATATTCATTCTTTAAGGAAATCATTTACTATAACAACATTTATTCGAGTCAAAACGAATGTTGCGTAAAACATCGTTACGACGACTCAAAATCACTAGTATAGGGATTCGAAATTTAGAGAGATATATAAATCCAATACTATATAAAACATTTCCTTTCGGAAATCATTTACTATAACAACAGTGTTATAGTCCACCATTTCCTTATTTCTCGAAAACGTTTATTTCAACAATAAATGTTGAAATCTATGATTTCGATATTTAACACATTTTTAATAACACTTCTTCAAAAATAAATCCATTTCATTCAATAATATATTCACTGTCCAAAATCGTGAATATAATTCACTAATTGCTTTCCACTATTTTCTACACATTTTATTTCAATAATAATTCGCTATCCAAAATCGCGAATATATCTCCTTTAACAATCTTCTATATTTAATTTATCAAATTCAATTGATTTCGAATTTATAAAAAACAACGTTTATAAATTCTAATTTTATTTTATAACAACTTTGATTTAAAATCTTCCTTTATTAACTTCTATACTTTACTTATCAAAATAAGTGATTTCGGATTTATAACCAACTTTTATAAATTCCAATCCCATTTATAAAAACTTCAATACCAAATCAATTTCAATATTGATTTCTAAATTTATTTTCCATCCCATCTCATTTTATATTGACTTTCCAAATTCGTTTCAATTTGCCAATTAAATTTATAGTTGGACTTCCAACTTATTTCCTTTTTAAATAAATTTCTCTTAAAGAAAATAAATCTCTTTATCTTTTTCAAACTATTTAGAAATCCAAATTTTAATTAAATTCTTCAATTTAAAATCACTATTATACGAAATTCATTTATTTGACATTTTCACTTGATTCTGGAATTGATTCAATAAGATTATAAAAATTAACTTTTTATACTTTAAAATTCCTTTTTTCGAATTTATTCAATTTCTAAAAATTTATTTACTTAAAAATTTCTATTTTTATTTCAAAAATTCAATTTCATTTATTTTTGGAATCCAATGATATCAAACATCCATTCAGCTGAATTTTAGCTTTCAAACGATTTCCAGACATCAATTCAATAACATCAATAATCATTCACAGGTTATCGCATCACAGTAGAAATAAATTCAATCAATGTGAGGGGTCCAGTTGGATCCCTCCAACCTGTTTCCCTGCATCCAAAGACGTTAGCACAATACCAATTCCGCTCCAGTACGGAATTATCGCGGTATATGGGTTTTATAAAAATCCGCTTACTAACGGCGCAATAGGCTCTCATCCGCTATACGAGGCGGGAAATCATCAATCCAATATATACATATGCCAATATGTATATATTGCTATATATATAGATATATCCTACTATATCTAATATCACAATCAATAGCAATCAATCAAATCAATAACTGAAAATATTCCACATTCAATTTGAGTGAGAAAATCTCACCTTAGCTTTTAATTTTTGCAATCCCATTTCCATTTCCAGTTCGTTTCCTTGATTTTTAACCTTGTATAATAATTTATACAATTCTATTAATATCCGAACAAATTGAATAATCTAATTTCCTATTGGATAATTTTAATTAACCAATGTTTTTAAATTTCAAAATTTAAAATCTGATTTTATATAAATTCTTCGATCATTTAAAATCCCTATATTTTTCAAAGTTCTACAATATACATATATATATTAAGACATGAATGTTTATACTTTACTGCAACATTAAATAGATTTATAACCCGAAGAAATAAACTGTTTTAACAACTTCACTGTTAATTAAATTTCCCACAAATCGGCATATAATATTTTTCTTCGATAAAACATGTACATTACCTAAAAATTTAAACAGACAGAAGTCTATTACCTCACTGCCTGCTTGCACTCGAGAAAAAATGTCGAACCCCTCCTTCCAGTCCACGTTGCCGAACCACCACGTAGTCGAGCTCTTCCCAACAACCACCCTGACCTCGCGAGAAAGCTCAAGCGACTTCAACCCAAACCCTAGCTCGCGCACTCCTCCAGACATCGTTCGCGACGAACTCGCGACCGCCACCGCCATCTTGCGAAACCCTAATCCTCTTGCCTCGCAATCGCGACCCCAGTAGCCGCCTTCGTCGTCGCCGCTCACGAATGACCTCCGATGTCGAGCATGCCACAATCCAGACCATCGCCATCATCCTTACTCGAGTCGCCTACTACCTATGACCCAGCGAACGCCTTCTCCTCGTCGACCACTGCAGGCCGAACGTGTCGACTCGTAATCGAGTTCGCGATGATGATTCTCGATTTCGTTATTTTTTTTTTCTTTTGATAGGGAGCAGCCATTTTTTTCGAGAGGGGGGGAACGAGAGTTTCGTTCGATCGAACGAAAATGAGGACGAAGGAAAAAGGAATCGGCCATTGATTTTCTTCTGATTTAAAGAGCGGGAACGAAGATTGTTTCGTTTGATTTGAACTGAAGTATGGAGAAAGGAAGGGAGCAGACGTCATTAAAACAGAAGGAAATGGCGAAACTTTAGGCGTGATTCCAGGCGTGTGTTTGAAGGAGGAAAAATGTTGACGTTGACAAATTTAAAATTTAAATTTAAATCGAATCCGTTTACATTTCAATGCGTTTTCTCATCGTATGGTCACGTATCATCTTCGAAAAATACTAAATTGGAAATCCAACAATAATTCAATATTACGGACCCAATGGAACTGACTTCGTCGAATTCCGAGACTGTTTGAAAAATGACTATTTTTAAATATCGATTCGGACAATTAATTTCAAAACTGGACAAACATTTCCAAGTTCGATTCTGAAGTTTCAATTATCTTCAGTATTACCATTACGAATTTTAAAAGCTTTCGAAATACTTTTAATCGGCCTAAATTTGAAGATTCAAATTTTTATTCAACTTCCAATCGATTAAATTTTATAATTTAATCGCCAATTTCAAAGTTATATTCGGGATTCAAATTAAATCATCGTTCAAATATTTAAAATTAATTAAATATTTTCAATTTAATTTGTTCAAAATTCTGGATCGTTACACATGCCCTAGTACCCCATGTCGACATAGTGTCAGTTAGGATCAAAAATTTGAATTTCAAAAGAAGTGTCTATTCGCCATAACCTTTCATGAGTAGACATGGCTGTTGTTCTTCTATAAATAGGGGTTGGTTTCAACGAATTTTATATCAGATTTTCTGGTTTTTCACTTCTCTTCTTCTTCCACATTTTCTTATTCAAAATCCTATCATCACTCTGCCGAAATCAACATTGAATCTAACTAGATCATCTCTCGTTTGATTCTCTATCACTATCTCAACAAGATCCCAGTGCTATTCAGAGTTATAGGCTTCTTTGTAATCTATCTAGCGAGAAAAGGTGTGATTCTAGCCTTGGAAATCAATCAAGCGAGAAAAGGTGTGATTGTAGCCTTGGAAATCAATTGGGTGAACTTGTTGCCCTGGAAATCAAGTATCTCTACCCAGAGGATTGTGATTCTGGAGGGTGTGCCTCGTAGCCTTGAAACCGAGGGTGTAATTGTACAATTGCTTTTGAAAGGAAATCCATACTTAGTTTTGCGGGACTGGATGTTAGGTAACTCCGAACCAGTATAAAATCTGGTGTGTTCTTTCCTTTACTGCATTTACTTTATTTCTGCATCTGTGTTTGATTCTGTGATTATATCTGTGTATGAATATTGCATACATTTGTGTACAAATCAACAATAACTCAAAAAGATTTAGTAATTTCTTATAAACACTATTCACCCCCCCCTCTAGTGTTCATTCTAGCCTTAAGATCCATATTCCGCATTCCTCACAAAACATGTGTAACATTCAATTACATCCTAACGGACATATATATAACTTACCAAAATATAAAGTTGAAATGTTAAATAGTAATATGTAATAAAATATTATACAAGTGAACTTAAATAATGAAAGTGTTCAATGGAACTACTTCTATAAATAAGAATTCTGATGTTATAAAATTTTATAAACTTACGTTAATAAGTTGAAATGCTACTAATTAAATTTAATACAAAAAGTGAATACTATAAGTAAATGATTATAAACTTAAGTTCACATTTAAGCTATTTATAATCAGATTGAATGGAAAAGGTGAATCCTATATTAAGTAAATGATTGTAACTTCTGAAATGTTGAAATGATTAACAAATAGATTTAATATTCAATTGACATTATAAAAGGAA
The DNA here is from genome assembly GCA_030737815.1 of Allium fistulosum. NCBI lineage: Eukaryota > Viridiplantae > Streptophyta > Magnoliopsida > Asparagales > Amaryllidaceae > Allium > Allium fistulosum. The sequence continues at coordinate 1,017,892,129 of CM060901.1, read as the reverse complement.
AGAGTAAATGTAAATTAAAGGTAGAAATACTTAAGTATGAAACATTTTATTTATTGGAAATCAAGTATATCATTAAATATAAATGTGAATTAACCTGCAATGAAAAGTATGTAATACTTAAATAATAAATTCATTGATTATTTTAAATAATTGAATGGAAAGAGTATATGTAAGCAAATGAATATAAATTAATGGAAAATTACATTGTATGAATGAATGAGAAATGAAATTTTTGTAAGTAATGAATGTAAATTAATGAAAATAAGTAGTGTATGAATGAATGTAACTGAAGAACAGTAAATAATGTGAAAGGAGATTTATAAGAATGAACTTAAACGATACTTGAAATTTTTGTTTGTTTTGGCTTATGGGATGGTTGGGAAAGGATACTTCTAACTGTATAAATGTGTATAAATAATCTATTAAGTTTTATCTAAGACTGTTGAGTGTATGGTATACTTAGTAGTTTATTTATCATTTTGTACAATTAAAAGTTTCCGAACCTGAACAATCCATTTGTTTTGGTTGTTATGGATGGAGGGTTGATTTCTTTGATTGCATGTGATGGTTGTATTGTTTGTTTGCAAGTGAATATTGTTATGTTTTGTTGATTTGTTTTGTTATTAATTGAAACAACTTAAATATTTCTCTTTTTACATAATTATTAACCTCTTTGGATTATATAAGTAAAATACAGGTTATGGAAGCAATTGCTACTGTTTTTGGTTTCTTAAATAAAGCGTTGTTTGCCCGACAAATAAGTATGTTTTCAGATTATGGTTTTCTCGCGATATTATATATTTTCCCATGGTTTGGGATATTTTATTTTGAAATATGATATATATATGATTATTTTTTATATTATTATTACTCCCGGACCTCTCCGTACAAAGGAGACTCTTCCAAAATTTTCTGTGAATTTTAAACTTAGAAATTTTTTGTGAAAGTGGAAATGTTTTCAAACTTTATTGAACTTGAAAATGAAAGGGTTTAATTGTTTATAAATTGATATGTTTTATTTAAATTATTTGATTACGTAAATTAAATGTTTGTGATTTTAATATTTTAAATAAAATATATTAATTTCTTAATTCGTTCTTTTTCCTTTTCGAGGATGAAAAGTTTTGAGTGGGAGGGAGTGTAACGACCCGTAATTTTCTAATAATTAAAGAATTTATTAAGATTTTGTAATTTAGTATTGGAAGAAATAAAAATTTGTGATTAATTTATGAGAAAATAACTAGAAAGAAATGTAATAATGTGATTTAATGTAATCGATAACTACTTTAATGCAATTTCAATTAATTGAAATGGTTGTAAAAATATAATTGGTTATAAAGTGTAAATGAGGAAATAAATTAAATATTGTATTAAACGGTGAAATTGTATGTAATTAATTGAAATTGGTTAATATAGAATAATCAATCAGTATGTGAATTTATCAACTTTTGTTTGTAAACAATAAACCTAGAAATGTGCTTGAATTGGTAAGTTGTAACAATTGTTTAATTACCATTTCACTATTTAATCCGTTGAAATTTAATTGGAAATCAATTGCAATAAATCTATTTAAATATTGTAGTTAATATAAATTAAGATTGTAACTGTAGAATATTGACGTGATAGGTGGTAAACTAATGTTAACTATGTCCATAGAGTAATGATTGATTGAATAAAAAGAGTGAAATCAAATAAGTGGATTTATTGGAATTTAAAAACAATAATCAATGAATATATTCAATTGAAATTGAACACTGTCATTAGTGCAATATTTAACATTGAATTTGACATGGGAAATTGGTTTTAAAAATAATTGTTAATTTTTGTGTAATTAGGAATGATGAAATTTGTTAATTCTAAAATTTGAATTGGAAAAGTGATTTAATTAATTTAATAATCATTTATTTAATTGATGTGAAAATAGCCATTCTGGCCACTGTCTCGGATTTTGACGAAACTAGTTTCATCGGATCCGTAACGGTGAATTATTGTAAGGTTTCAAGTTTCGTAACGATCGGACTTGTCGTTTGATCGTGCGGGCTCGAAACGTGTAGAAATCAATTTGTTGAAATCAATTTGAAATAAGCTGATTTTAAAAGCTAACTTCTTCATACGATGGAATTAGGACTTGAAACATGTCTCATTGAGTTTAAAAATATTGAAAACATCTATTTTGATATATGAGATGACCCATTTTTGTTTCGGAAGCAGAACGGGCTTTTCGGTCGTTATTGTCGTTTCGAACCGTTTCGATATGTTGTTCTTTCTTTTCGGGCCTTGTCCGTATAGATAAATTTTTCTAACCCTAGCAGCCTTTCTATTTCTTATTATAGTACGTACAGATTTGTCTGTCTATTCCTATCTCCTCTCTCTAATGGTAGAAGGATAAATTCAATTCCAAAACCCTAATCCAATTTCAAAAATTCAAACTCTCCAAACCATATCATATTATGTAACAGCCTGAAATTTTCAACCATTCGCATCCATACATGTCGGACTTGAATTGCTCAAAATATCAGATTGTTAATTTAAATTTGGCAGAACTCAGCATATACAGTAAATAAAATAATCACAGACACAGAGTAATATAAAAATAATGCAGCGGAAACAAAAGAATAGTAGTTCATGAAACTACTATATATATAACAGCGTTAATCAAGATACAACAGAAGTCACAAATAAATAGATGTATCAATACAAAAATCAAATACAAGATCTGAATATATCACTGGAATCAACTGAATAACTGAAAGCTTGATAGATAGCTGGATCTCCAAGCGAAGCTCCAACTCCAAAGGTGAGTTTCAAATGCGGTATCACTCAGTCTGACCCGAGCGTAAAGCAAAACACAAAACACTCAAGTCAGGATTAACATTCTTATATCAATAAATCCAACTCAAGTGAAATAACAACTGAAATACAAGTAACTCAAAGGATGTCTAGGATAACCATCCTCTAAGGATCCGTTAAACTATCTACTATGTAGTAATATACACTATTATAATAATGTCTAAAGTAAAGTAAACTATCAAAATAGCGTTAAGGCGTTGCCCATATCCCCCTTAACACATTTAATATATTCCCATAGTCTATACAGTATCGTAATCTCCTCCGTAATGGGCGTCGTCAGAGGGCACTCCATAGGTATGGTACAAAACAAACTCGTAGTAAAGCACGCTAGGGTAGGTGACACGGCACAACAAGGCATTGCCAGGGTAGATATACCAATTACGCATCCGGACTGGTGGTAACGCATAGAAGCCAGAACCGCCCACCTCGAGCCACACTCCCGAATCAAGGGTGCGCACCAAATCAATTACAAAGTAATAGAATGGCATACGATGGAGTGTGTTCGATCAGAGGAGCTACCTCATTGGCCTGGAATCGCTCCTGTTTTAGCCACCTTATGCCAACTCACGGGAGTCGGGTCCACGTATATACCTCATATAGGATCATTGCCACCATCCTACTTCATTCTGTAATCTCCACCACATACACAGTTGTTAAACTGGTTTTCGGTATCGACAGAGAGTATGCCCATATCCAATCCTGGTCTCTTTAACAACCAATCGTTATTATAACACCGTGGTCATTTCAAAATAGTTTATACTTCAAAACCAAAAATATCATTTCCATTTCAAAGATATATCAATACGATATCATTTCCATTTCAAGAATATTCACTTCCAAAATCATAGTACTTTCAAAGATATAATACTTTCGAAATTAAAACAATTTGAAATAATAATACTTTGGAAATCATAATACTTTGAAATTCATAACTTTGGAAATCATAACACTTTGAAATCATAACACTTTCCTTCAAACAGTTTAGATATTAATAATATTATATATAATAAGATAGTTTATAAAATAAAATAGTTTATATAAAATAGTTATAAGTTAAAATAGTTTATAATAAAATAGTTAGTATATTAAAATAGTTTATATTAAAATAATTTATAAAGTAAAATGATTTATATTAAAATAGTTTATGTTAAAATAATTTATAAAGTAAAATATAAATAGTTTTAGATATAGTTTAAAAATACTTTATAAAATAAAATAGCTTCCTCAATTTCACAAATCGATTCAAATCAACTCGAATTCCAAAATTCAATTTTAATTCAATCTCAATTCATAAATTTCAACCCAATTCAGTTTCTAAATAAACCATTTCAAATTATCGATTTCAAATACATATTTGAACCCTAAAATAAGCCATTTCAATTTCAATATATTTCAAAGCTTTAAATATTCAACATTTCAAAACTAAATTCGATAATTTTATATATATATATATATATATCAAATTCACTTTACTATTATTTATTTTTGAAATATTTACTTAATCATTTCAATATCATCTAAATACAACTTCAATTTACAAATTTAAATAAACAAAATATCCCATTTAAATTTATATAAGTTTGAAATATTCAATTAAGTAACTTTTATCAAATCCAAGTTATAAAACATATCTTTAAAATTTCAAATTTAATAAATTTCAAATCAAACCTATTTATGTAAAATTCTTAAATAGATATAATTTCAAATCACTTTCAAATTTATCTTTTCGACCTGAATCATTATAAACTCTATATTTGAAAATATAGATATTAAATAAATACTTAAACATATTATATATCAACTTTATTAAATCAAGTTTAATAAATCTTTAAAAATCAATATTTATTAAAACCATATATTTCTTTTCAAAACCATAGAAATCGTTTTCAAAATATTTATATATAGACCAACGGTGTCTATATATAATTCTCTACCCTATGGTCAAGTGATACAGATATTTATCATTTCAATCCGTAATTTAAATATATACGGGTATATATCTTTTCAACCCGCAATCCCAAATTCAATTCAATGAAAATCGCTTGGGTTTATCATTTCAACCCATAACGATTTCCTCCTATTCTAAAGATCGTTCGGGTATGTATCATTTCAACCCATAGTGAATTCTATACTTACAGGGAACTTGCAGAGTGATAACAGTAATAATAATATAACAATCAGTAACATGCATGTATCATCAGTGATAAATAACAGATAATGGTGTCAGATGTCATAGGTGAACAGATACAGATAATGGCATATATATATATATATATCAATGTAAATAACTAACAACAGCATATTTCAATTGACGTTTCGATTGAAATCAAATTTAATAAATATAAGAACGTTAATCGTGAGTGATTACACACCTTTCGAGGCTAGAGATGAATGAGAAATTGAGCTATAAATCCAAACACAAATTCCGAAGCAAAGTAAGATTGAACACGAATTTGACAAGCAAAGTTGATAGTTTGGAATCGACGAAAATCAAATCAAATTGGATCGATGAAGATAAATGGTATAAGTGAACTTATATATATATATATAACTATTTACCTATATAAAATCATATCCTAATTCAATCACATTTTATATTTAAATATATATATATATACATATTTCAAATTCATTGGTTTAAATAAACACAAAAAAATAAATAAAACAAACATATATACAAAATAAAATTTGGAATAAATACATATATATATATATATACTTAATAGAATGTAAAATACTTACATATATTGTTCATTCATTTGAAAATATTTATATATATATACAATTACTAATATAACCCAAACAGATCATAAATCATTTCAGACTAAAATTTAAAATCTATATATATGAAAAACCAAATTCACATATACACTGAAATTGGATTATCTTACATTTAAAAATCCATACATAAAATATTTATAAAACAGAATGCGAGAAACAACTTTAAAATATATATATAACATGCACCCTCACTTTCATACTGTAATAAACACTAAATGTATATTCTTCAGTACAAAAGTATGCAGGCTACCTGAAACAACACTTAACTGTTATATTATACTAATATGTTTATTTTTCTTGAACATATCGATACATACCTTTATATATTTAACTAGTATACACACTGAAGATGCCAAGCCATACATATATTTTTCTAATTTATATAATATATACTGTAACCTTTATATAAAATAAACTATGATAAATCTTTACATTAAAACATAACAGACTACTATATATCATATATATATATATTTAAACTATAACAACTGTTATATACTCTGGGATCAGCAATATGTCAACCAAAATAAAAGCTGGTAAATATATATAAACTTAGAAAATTTTCAAACTTTATAATATACAACACCTCGAGATATGCAACAGCATACACTTATATACTTTACAACTTTAGAGATTGCAGCATATATATCCATACGTTCTATATAAACAAATATATATACGTTATATATAAGCAAACATAAATATATATATCCCCACTGCTGAAAGAAGATTCGAAATACATATAATAACATATATATAAACTTATATAATAGTCAGACTATATATTTAAACTCTGATGTATATAAACTTTTATATATATACAGTACCTTTATATAAGATGAGATAACAACTAATATATATAAACATATAAACTAAATTTTTAAGCCAATAAAATCATACATATGAGAACTGACGTAAACCCATGTGCATAAACAAATCATATAACATATCACTATATACAAAACATATATTAAGATCTTACATAATGCAAGTATACCTATATTCATAAAGTAGACGCACGCAAATGGTGAGGGCAGAGATTGTATGGCGGAGAAAACTGATGTAAGAGAGTTGTAACAACCCTGTATTTTGTGATTAATTTAATTGTATATTTTGGTTATTTTAATTGATTTCTTGATTTAAAAACTTTATTTTATTTATTAAAATGAATAAATTTTGTTATTTTAAGTATAAATTTTGATTTTGATGTGAATTAGAATTCCAAACATGACTAAATAGAATATTTTCTAGAAAAGTGAATTTTGGTCAATATGGTCAAACTTTGATTTTTAAATTTAAAATTTGAAAGTTTAAAAATTTGAATTTTATCTTTTATTATGAAAGTAAATAAAATTTTAAGAATAATGCTTTTCGTTTCGTTAAAATCAGATTAATATTGTGAAAGTTATGCCTTTTCAACTATTGAGTGTAATTTGTTGTATTTAACAAAATTGTTTATGTTTAATATTTTATTTGGTAGTGTAATGTTCTAATTTATATTTATATGGGTAAAATAACATGTTATGTACATATTTTGGTTTTAAAAGATTTTTCAAAGTGTAATTGACATTTTCCAATGTCAGTTGTATTCTGTTTATAATTCCTAATTTCCAGTTTCATTTAATTAAAGAAATTCTTTGTTTATTTTCTATTTTCTTAAGACTTTATTTTATTTTTATTTACACTTCATTTTTTTCAGCATTTATTTTATTTTACTTGACTTTTATTGGTTTAGAAGTAAAGTTATAATTTTTCTAAAACTAGTGATATTCTATTTGAAATTTTTATGTCCTATTTTGAATTTTTAAACAATTTCTTTATTCTTTTTCTATTTTCTCTAAATTTAATTATTTATTTCACTTTAGAAATGACAAATGAATTATTTATTTCAAAGTTTTTCTTTAGAATATTTTTAAAATGAAGTGGATAATTTTCCAAAGTCAAAAGTGATTTATTTGTAATTTCTGGACCCTGTTTTCAATTTTAAAGAAATTTCTTATATTCTTTTTCCATTTTCTTTAAAATTAATTATTTAATTTTATTTTATATTACTTTGTTTCGGTTCTAAAGTCAAATTACTGATTTTATTTTGTTTTATTTGAATTAAAGAAAAAGGAAATATGAAAGAGTTTAAAATGCTTTAGAAACTGAAGTCTTTTCATCTCCTATGTCCTTTCAATTGCCACAACTCCTCATTTACTTTTTTGGCTGTGTATTACTTTGTTTGGCTGTGTATTCCAGTGCTCATTCCTGCAAAAAAAAACATTTGTTCCTCATTCTATTCATGGCTTGCAAAAAAATTTGGTAATGGCTACTTTTTCCTTCTTCTTCTTCTTCTTCTTCTCATTTTTCATGGTTTTTGCCTTGTTTCTTGGATTCTTTTGCACTTCCTCCTCCTCATATCCATGGCCACCACCTCCTACACCTCTTCCCTGCCATCATCACCAACTATACTCCAGGTCATGACCATGGCCGAACCCACCATGGTGACCAAACCCCTCAAAAATGCAACCTAGGCCTTAAAAACAATGATGTGACCACTATTTCATCACCACTTCATTTTCCACCACCACCACCACCACCTTTGGCTGCCAACACCACCTCTGACCAGACCACCACACACCCCTCTAGCCTCTGACCTGACCCACACTCCACTGGCCGACCCCAAACACCCCATGGCGGAGCCTGTTTGTTGAACCAAAACTCCTCTTTGTTGCCTAAAACCTCTTCACCTTCCTATGTTGTAACTTCCTCCACTTGCTCTAGCCTTTATGCCATACATTCCTATGTTCAAACCTGAGCCAAAGTCATTCCAAACCTGAGCCAAAACATCCCCTAGGATGTGCAAGCAAATGTTGAAAGCAAGGCAAAAGTCGTTGCATTCATATTTGTTTTTATTCCAAAGTTATATCATTTCAAGGTTGCACTGAAATTTATAATTTATTTGGTTTTGTTTTGGGTTGTAACACAAGATCTATAGCTTGGATCTTGCTCTCCACTCAAATTATAGTCTTGTCATCGTGCTTTTGATTCCGTTGTGTCATTTGTATTTCAATCTCCAGCCATAGAGGTGAGTAAATCTCACCTGACATTTTATACTTATGCAAATGTGAATTGACAACAATTGAATGTGTAGTACTATTATGTTATGCTATAACTGCCTGTGATTATTTATGTATGATGTTAAACCTGTAAATTACATGTCATATAATCTGTTACTGTTATATAACGTTATTCTATTTATTTATATCAGTTTATCACACTGCAAGTTCCCTGTAGAATAGAATCACTATGGGTCGAAATGATACATACCCGAACGGACTTTAGAATAGGGAAAAATCGTTATGGGCTGAAATGATAGGCCTGAACGATTTTTATTTATTTCATTTAACTTGGGATTACGGGTTTGAAATGATAAAACCCGGATTTTTCCTTTGTAAATTACGGATTGAAATGGTATATTATCCGTATCATTTGACTTAGGTTAGAAAAATTTATATACAGACCCGTGGTTAATATATATATTTTCTTGAAATTATAAAATATGTTAAAAATGTAAATATTATGATAATTTGATTTTTATGTTAATTTAAAATGATTTTATAAAGTGTTATTGATTTTTCTATAAATTAAAAATAGTTAAATAAATAAATGTTTAAAAGTTGAAATTTGAAGTATAACTTAACTTGGAATTTCACTGTTTTTAATAAATTTAAGTGAATAAATGAATTCTGAAATGGTAAAATTTTGAGAATTGAATATTGACTATTAAATATAATAGCTTCATTTTTAAATGATTTAAATGGAATAATTTCATTTGAAATATTTTGATATTTTGAAATGGGTTGGAAATGATATTTGATTTCGAAGTATAAATTACCATTTTGGAATTTTAACCATGGGATGTAATTAAATTTATGGTTTAACTAATCCTTAGAGGATGGGCGATCCCAATCATCCTTTAAGTTATTGTGCTTTACTACTACAGTTCACTTGAGTTGGTTTACATTATATAAGTATGTATGTCCTGACTCGAGTGTTTTGTGTTTTACTTTACGCTTGGGTCAGCCTGAGTATTTACAGCGTAGCTTTGGATTCCTTTTCTGGAGCTAGGAATCGCTGGAGATTCTACTTGTCTAGTTATCTATTCCCTTTCAGTTTCAGTTGTTCTATTTCAGCTCTGGTATTTATAAACTTCTATGTATTTGAGATTTCTATTGTATATGTTTTTTTTTCAAACAGATATTATGTATTTTGTTTGAGATTTTGTTATAGTAGCTTCATGAACTACAATGGTATTTTAATTTTCGTTGTGAGTTATTTTGATATTCTGTGTCTGTGATTCTGTATTTGATTTTATTTGCTCCAAATTTTATTACTGTAATGACCCGTAGATTTTCGATAATTAAAATAGTTAATTTAATAAGATTTCATGGCTTAATGTTGGAAGAATTAAAAATTTGTAATTTACTTATGATAATAATAACGAGAATGAGTTGCAAGAATATTTATCTAAGTTAATTATTAATGAATTAAATGATATTCCAATCGTAAAATGACTCAAATGTTATAACTTGGGTATGAGGGAATATAAGAAAACAAATGTAAATTTTTGGGTTAACTAATGAAATAATACTTAGTCAATGGTAATGAAATCTAATTTGTATTGTATAGGTAATTGTGACACTTATTTGTAATAATATATTTATAACTGTGATTTAAAGTTAATGGTGATAATTATAATAAGCTACCTGTTCATTCAGTCGAATTGAATTTGAAAACCAATTGTAAATGAAATGAAATTTTATATATTAACTGGGTTTATAATCAATATCGGAAGTTGATTTAACAAATGTTGGATGCCCTGGATGTGAATAAGGTAATTGACTGATAACGGAAATTTATTTAAAAATCTAATATTGAAATATAAATGCTACTTATTGAATGAGTTTACGATCAATAGTTGGATAAAATAAATGTTGAATTCATTAGATGTAAATAAAGTAATTGATTAGTATTGAGAATTCATTTAAAATCTAATATTGAAATTTGTTGAATATGGATCAATTAAATTGTTTAAATTTGATATTGGAAATAAATTGAATAATTGAATAGATTGAATAACGGGAATTGAATAACTGTATAACGGAAATAATTGTTCCATAATTTGAATTCGTTTTAAAGTTAAATTTTATAAGTTCATTTTCAATTATTTCAAGATAATGAATTTCGGATAATCAAAATTGTTAAAAATTTAAATTTGCAAATATTTGAATAATTGAATTTTGAATATAATATGATTGAAAATGATATCGAAGATTGATATAAAATTTTATTTAAACAACAATGAATTTGTTAACATTTAAAATTTGAATTTTAAGAAATTCTGTAAATTTTGAAAAGTCGTCGATTTAATCGACGAGTAAAATAGCCTTCCGAGGCACAGTCTCGGAATTCGGCGAAACCAGTTCCATTGGATCCGTAATAGTGTATTATTATCGGATTTCAAATTTCGGAGCAATCGGAGTTGCCATTTGACCGTGGCAGCTGAAAACGTTTAGAAATTCATTTAATCGATTTAATTTAAAATCGATCGTTTATTTCTATAACTCGTACAGACAATCAAATTGGCTTCCGAAACACGTTCCATTGTGTTCGGAAGGCAGGTAAAACCTTACGAACGCCTGTCGGCACGTCTAATTTGGAGTTCGTTTGAAAATCTTGTTAAATTTGTAAATAATATTAAATAATATATATATACGTGTGTATATATGCGTTCTCTACCAAAACCCTAGTCGTTCATCTCGTGGCCGCCAGAGACAATTTCAATGGCCGAAAAACTTCTCTTTTCCCCCTTGTCTTTCTCGTAATCCACTCGACGAATTCGAAAACCCCCAACTAGATAATCGAAGAGTGTAATGCGAACTTCCAATCCAACGGTTGAGATAGGTTTTGGCGTGGTGGATGGAGAGCGAGCTGCCTCCGTTCTCGGTCAGTTCGAGTGCGTTTTCGAGCTGTTGGGGACAACCGAGCTCGTCGAGCTCCCAGGCGAGAGTGGCTATCGCATAGGGCTTCGTGATGGTACTTGTTGATCGTCGTCTAGGTGAGCGTGGAGGCGTGCATATTGATGAATAGGTCGCGTGCGTTTGGGTTCTCTTCGCCTGGAGCGCGAGTGAACGAAGGGGAAGGTGGTTAGGATTTGCGGTTGTGATTGCTTTGGCTCAGATCTAATGGCCTATTTGCTGATAGGTTATAAAATTAATAAAAAGAATTTGTTTTAATTATAAAAATATATATGAAATCTTTAACAAGTCGTATCTCCTTCATTCGTTATCAGAATCAAACGAAACCGGCGATGCCGGAATCGCAGAGACGAGAGCTGCGCTGCAGTGCAGACCCGGGACTGTTTCGAACTCGTTAAAATTTTTGGTTAAATCGAACGCGCTCGATTTAATTAGAAATCTGAACGATTGGCAACGTAAACTCAAGGTGAGTGTTTTATAACGCTCACAACGTACTGGAATATTCTGATGCTAGTTAAATTTAATATTGCGAAGTGATATGATTTTATTAGTCGTTGTTGATAAAAATTTAACTGTCATCTAGATTGTCATCGAATTTAATGTTAGAAATTGAAATCGACAGTCAGATTAGAATTGAAATTTAATCGCAATTAAATTTCTGAACATTTATAACTATGAAATTTCCGTGATTTATATTGTCTGTCTGGATGATTGGTTGCGATGGATGCTATTGATTGATGTTTAAATGTTTGGATGTATATTTGGTTGTCGATATCCTGTCATCACCCTTTTTATAAATTACAACTGCAGATTGATTCATTTTGAATAAAATTGAGAAATAGGTTGAAATGATATATACCTATGACACTATAATTCGAATTGAAATGATATATATTTATTCCTGAAATTTAATTGAAATAACTGATCACTTGGCCATAGGATAGAAAATTATATATGGGCACCGGATTGGTTAAATTAAATGATTTTTAAATTCTTTGATTTGGAATTACTTTAAATGGTTTGATTTAAAGGAATAAAATCTATTTTATAGAAATTGAATTTATCGCGAATTTGAGGTTGAGATGTTGAAATAATTTTTGTTAAACAAATTGGTTACTAATTGAAGTTAAGACTTTGAAATTAAAATTGTGATATGATTGAATTTGCGTAAATTGATTTGATTTTTAAAGGATTCAATTCTTATTCGGATTTTTGAATATTATTAAGTAAAGGTGTGATAAAGACAACATTTTGAAATTTGAGGAAATTGGATTTGGGATAGAATTGAATTAATTTGAAATCGAAATTGATTGAACTAAAATTGAGATTTGAATTGACTGAATGTAAATTTGAATTTGATTCAGATTGGTAAGTTGGAAATTAAAATGGTTGACTTTGAAGCTATTTCAAATTTGGTTTTTCTGAAGTTATTCTGCTATATAAACTATTTTAAATACTTAAACTATTTTATACTAAACTATTTTAACCTATATTAATTATATTAAGTTATTTTAACTTATTTAAACATATTAACTTATTTTAATCTATTTTAAATCTACTTAATTTAATTCAATTTATTTTAAAATAATTAACCTATTTAATTTATTTTTAATTATATTTAATCTATTTTTAAAGCTATTTAACCTATTTAATTATATTAAATCTATTTTAAATCTATTTAACTATATTAAATCAATTTAAAACTATTTTGAAATCTATCTTTAATATTTAGAGTATTTCAACTATTTTCAATTATTTAAGCTACTTTAAACTATTCAAAACTATTTTCCAAAATTTCCAACTGGTCAATAAGGTGAAATGTTTATATTTAAATCTTGGATTTAAATACGAAGTGGGTTAAATAAAGTTACAACCTAAATTGAAATGTAACGATTTTTGAAATTGAAATGAGATATTGGGCGAAATGATTTTTGAAATGAAATCGTATATTTTGCGTAAATACGATGATTTTGAAATGGATTTGATTTTTGAAGCGAACTTGATATTTTGATATCAATTATGAATTGATTTTTAAAATGTAAAAGAACCATCCGGTGTGTAATAAGCGTTTGGTTGTTAAAGAGACCGGGATCGGATATGGGCATACTCTCTGTCGATACCGAAAACCACTTTAACAACTATGTACGTGGTGGAGATTCCAGAAATGAAGTAGGATGGTTTGACGACGATTCTATATAGTATGACGTGACCCTGACTCCCGTGAGTCAGCTTAGATGTGACTAAAATCAGGAGCCACGCCGGGCCAATGTGAGGTCATTCCTCTTATCGGACATATTTCTTCGATACCATTCTATTACTTTTGTGATTGTTTTGGTGGCCACCCCTCGATTGTTGGGAGTGTGTCCGAGGTGGGCGGTAGTAGCTGCTATGCGTCACCACCAGTCCGGATCCGCAAACGGTATATCTACCCTGGCATTTCCTCGTGTGCCGTGTTCACATGCCCTAGAGCGCCTTCTACGAGTTTGTTTTGTACCATACCTATGGAGTGCCCTCTGATAGCCCTCCAGTTTACGGAGGAATTACGGTACTGTATAGACTATGGGAATATTTATAAAAATGTGTTAAGGGGGATATGGGTAACGCCTTAACGCTATTTTAATACATTTACTTTACTATAGACATATTATAATAGCGTACTGTACTACATAGTAGATAGTTTAACGGATCCTTAAGAGATGGAAAATCCCGTAACATCTCTTGAGTTATTGCACACACGTCGACACTGGATAGGAGATATCAAACCCCGTAAACATCTCTGACGCCGTTACACTCATTTTTATTTACGATTGATTTAACTTACATAAGGATATTTTAGTCCTGACTCGAGTGTTTTGTTTTTTTATTACGCTCGGGTCAGTTCTGAGTTTTTCAGCTTATTGAAGATCTATTCTGGAGGACGAAGACGAAGATTTGGTATACTATTACTATTATTATCATTGCATCATGTTGTCTGCTGCATTATTTTATTTGTTCTGTTGTATATGTATAACTCTGATAAATGTTGTATAAATGATAATCAAAAGTATATTAAACAGCTTCACGAACTGTTTATTTGATTATTATATTTTATCTTTCCGCTGCGAGATTCTGTGATTGCTTCTTGTTTCTTTTCTCTTCTTTTCTTATTTACCCCATTTAACAATCCTCCCTTTTGAATGGTTTGGAATCGGCATGTGTATTTACTTGTCGATTTAAATTGTCAAAAAGGGTGGGTCGTTACAGTTGGTATCAGAGCTTTGGTTTAGCGATAACCTTAGCTTTGTGGGGTCAGACTCTTTATAAATAGGGTAGTAATACCCTATGATGAGCCGCTGAGTGTATATATTTGAGAGAGCGTATTTGTTAGTGATATAAAAAAAAAAATTTGTTTTATATTGTGTTGGTTGATTTGTTGAGTGGCATATGGATTCTGGTCAATACGAGTAATTAACGTCATTGATAGGGATCTCTAAACACTTGAACAGAACAATTCGACATAGTATTGTTTTGAAATAGGGTAAATGAAATAATTTTGCCCCGATTATATTTTGTATATAAAGAAATAATTTTTAGAAATTATTATGATTCATCCAGTTTGTTTGGTTGTTAGAAATGATAATATGAATGGTTACCGTAAATTGGATTTTGTATTTTAATAAATAAGGTTTATTACAAAATAAACAATGATAAAACAACTTGTGGAATGTTTTAAGAAGGTAAAAATTTTGTAAGAATAATTTATAAATGTGACTTGTAAATCAAGATAGATTTAAATTGTGAAATATTGAATTTAAGACCCGGGGATTTTGAAAATGGTTTTCAAAGCTTTGAAGAGAAATGTCTAGTGATATGAGTTGAAAAAAAAAAAATTTATGGGAAATAATTTTGAAAGGGTTTTTAAGATGGAATAAATTCAGTAATCCTCTCTTAGGTCGCTGGAAAATAATTTCGGTGATGACTGCGCAGCATCATCGACGTTTATTTTCGAGTCTCAAAGTGGAGGAGATTTCTGCGAAGCTTTGCTTTGCTTCGAAACTGTTTTGAAAAATTGCATTTTTGGTTTAAACTCCAAAAGTATGATTTGATTTATATATATAAGATATAAATGTATATATTTATTTCAAATGATTTGAAATAAACCGGGCATTTAAATTTTCAAGTTCTGTTTATTAATATTTTTTTTTTCAAATTATCTGAGTGAAATGTGAATAATTAGAACTTATATAATAAAAAAAAAAGACTCTAAGCTAAATGTTTTGAGAAACTTTAGAATTGAAGTGTAACTCTTAAAATTGAAAGGTATAAAAAAAGGGGGGTAAAGAAAATTTAAACTGGTAAAAATTTGTAAACATTCTAATTTAGTAAAATGAGTCCTATAAAATTTGTATTGTATCAAATTGCATTCTAATAACATATAATATGACTTACCTAATGCTAAAAGTTAAAATGATGTTTTGGTTATGTAATGGGATAATATACAAGTAAGCAAAACCTAAAAGTAATTGAAATATACAAGTAAGCAAAACTTAAAAGTAATTAAAATGTGTATAAATGGAAATTTGATTTCGATCAAAATGTTATATACTTATGTATAATATGAAATGATGAATGGCTAAATGGAATAAGTAAGTGAACTTAAGAAAGCAGGCAGCTGAATCAAAATAATATCTTTGTAAATTTGTTATAAAATCGAATATAAATTTGCAAAGAAAATTGTGAAATTGAATTTATGACTTTCGAGATAATTATAAACATAGATAAAGTCTAACTTCTTATATATGACTTTTATAGAATAATTATAAACTAAGTGATGATTAATAAGATGTTCCACCAATAAATTTGTTATTAACTGAAATTATGAAAATGAAGTAAATGTAAACAGAAGAATTTGTTATAGTTAAGAATAAATTGAAAAGGGAAATTTAATTTAATTAAATTACATGGAATGGTTAAAATGAACTTGACTAAGAAAATTGTATGAAATGATGAATAAGAAATAATAGTATAAAAGAACATGCTATGTAAAGAAATGGACATGCTAAGTAATTAGGGAATGAATAATGCATTGTGTATAATTAATTATAAATGAAATATGGTAAGTAAATAAATTGAATATAGACAAATTGTATAGGAATCTATTGGAAGGTAATACGTAAGTTGTACGTATATTGTTTTATTCGCATAACAATTTGACCCGAACTCGAGCACGGAATTTCGAGATAATTTATATCGATCCAAGTTATCGATTCTTAACGGCGAACCCTGGATATAGATTTTTGATTTGATTTTGGAATTATCTATCATAGTATATGGCTATGCAAGGAGAATAACAGTTTTCCGATCAAGGAACCAAATCTGAGTCCGCACTAGAGAGTCAGGTGAACGATACTAGTTTGGAAGTGAAATTTTGTGATCGAATGAACGATCAGATTTGATATTGCGTACGGATGATATATGTACTTCGTACAGGTTTAGGTGAAGCTAATATTGAAAATTGATAATGCAAATTATATATTGTTTTAAAATTATATGATTGGATATCATTGAGAAATAAGATGCAGGTATTTAAATCAAGGAAAATTTGGATTGCCCGACAAAAAGGTACACGTTTATTTGTCATTGGATTTGATGGTTTTTGGATGGAGCCACTTGGCTTTTGTTTTCTTTTATTGGTTTGGGGCCCGTAGAGGCGTTTTGTAGCTGTACCGATCGAGCCGCGCAAAGGAGACGCTGCCAAAATTTTCCGAAAATCCGGGTGTTAGAAAATTTTTGAGTTTTAAAATTTTATAACTCATTTGGATAACCAACTTGTAAATTTCGTAAGCTTACTGGAGTAGCGTAGTGGAAGTGTAGTAACTTCTTTATAAATGAAATTTCATTGTTTTATAAATTGATAAATTTTGAATAAAATATATCTCAAATGTTGAACTCTTGACTTAGTTCCTTTCCCTTCTTTTTCCTTTTCGAGGACGAAAAGTTTTGAGTGGGGGAGAGTGTAACGACCCGTAGATTTTCGATAATTAAAATAGTTAATTTAATAAGATTTCATGGCTTAATGTTGGAAGAATTAAAAATTTGTAATTTACTTATGATAATAATAACGAGAATGAGTTGCAAGAATATTTATCTAAGTTAATTATTAATGAATTAAATGATATTCCAATCGTAAAATGACTCAAATGTTATAACTTGGGTATGAGGGAATATAAGAAAACAAATGTAAATTTTTGGGTTAACTAATGAAATAATACTTAGTCAATGGTAATGAAATCTAATTTGTATTGTATAGGTAATTGTGACACTTATTTGTAATAATATATTTATAATTGTGATTTAAAGTTAATGGTGATAATTATAATAAGCTACCTGTTCATTCAGTCGAATTGAATTTGAAAACCAATTGTAAATGAAATGAAATTTTATATATTAACTGGGTTTATAATCAATATCGGAAGTTGATTTAACAAATGTTGGATGCCCTGGATGTGAATAAGGTAATTGACTGATAACGGAAATTTATTTAAAAATCTAATATTGAAATATAAATGCTACTTATTGAATGAGTTTACGATCAATAGTTGGATAAAATAAATGTTGAATTCATTAGATGTAAATAAAGTAATTGATTAGTAATGAGAATTCATTTAAAATCTAATATTGAAATTTGTTGAATATGGATCAATTAAATTGTTTAAATTTGATATTGGAAATAAATTGAATAATTGAATAGATTGAATAACGGGAATTGAATAACTGTATAACGGAAATAATTGTTCCATAATTTGAATTCGTTTTAAAGTTAAATTTTATAAGTTCATTTTCAATTATTTCAAGATAATGAATTTCGGATAATCAAAATTGTTAAAAATTTAAATTTGCAAATATTTGAGTAATTGAATTTTGAATATAATATGATTGAAAATGATATCGAAGATTGATATAAAATTTTATTTAAACAACAATGAATTTGTTAACATTTAAAATTTGAATTTTAAGAAATTCTGTAAATTTTGAAAAGTCGTCGATTTAATCGACGAGTAAAATAGCCTTCTGAGGCACAGTCTCGGAATTCGGCGAAACCAGTTCCATTGGATCCGTAATAGTGTATTATTATCGGATTTCAAATTTCGGAGCAATCGGAGTTGCCATTTGACCGTGGCAGCTGAAAACGTTTAGAAATTCATTTAATCGATTTAATTTAAAATCGATCGTTTATTTCTATAACTCGTACAGACAATCAAATTGGCTTCCGAAACACGTTCCATTGTGTTCGGAAGGCAGGTAAAACCTTACGGACGCCTGTCGGCACGTCTAATTTGGAGTTCGTTCGAAAATCTTGTTAAATTTGTAAATAATATTAAATAATATATATATACGTGTGTATATATGTGTTCTCTACCAAAACCCTAGTCGTTCATCTCGTGGCCGCCAGAGACAATTTCAATGGCCGAAAAACATCTCTTTTCCCCCTCGTCTTTCTCGTAATCCACTCGACGAATTCGAAAACCCCCAACTAGATAATCGAAGAGTGTAATGCGAACTTCCAATCCAACGGTTGAGATAGGTTTTGGCGTGGTGGATGGAGAGCGAGCTGCCTCCATTCTCGGTCAGTTCGAGTGCATTTTCGAGCTGTTGGGGACAACCGAGCTCGTCGAGCTCCCAGGCGAGAGTGGCTATCGCATAGGGCTTCGTGATGGTACTTGTTGATCGTCGTCTAGGTGAGCGTGGAGGCGTGCGTATTGATGAATAGGTCGCGTGCGTTTGGGTTCTCTTCGCCTGGAGCGCGAGTGAACGAAGGGGAAGGTGGTTAGGATTTGCGGTTGTGATTGCTTTGGCTCAGATCTAATGGCCTATTTGCTGATAGGTTATAAAATTAATAAAAAGAATTTGTTTTAATTATAAAAATATATATGAAATCTTTAACAAGTCGTATCTCCTTCATTCGTTATCAGAATCAAACGAAACCGGCGACGCCGGAATCGCAGAGACGAGAGCTGCGCTGCAGTGCAGACCCGGGACTGTTTCGAACTCGTTAAAATTTTTGGTTAAATCGAACGCGCTCGATTTAATTAGAAATCTGAACGATTGGCAACGTAAACTCAAGGTGAGTGTTTTATAACGCTCACAACGTACTGGAATATTCTGATGCTAGTTAAATTTAATATTGCAAAGTGATATGATTTTATTAGTCGTTGTTGATAAAAATTTAACTGTCATCTAGATTGTCATCGAATTTAATGTTAGAAATTGAAATCGACAGTCAGATTAGAATTGAAATTTAATCGCAATTAAATTTCTGAACATTTATAACTATGAAATTTCCGTGATTTATATTGTCTGTCTGGATGATTGGTTGCGATGGATGCTATTGATTGATGTTTAAATGTTTGGATGTATATTTGGTTGTCGATATCCTGTCATCACCCTTTTTATAAATTACAACTGCAGATTGATTCATTTTGAATAAAATTGAGAAATAGGTTGAAATGATATATACCTATGACACTATAATTCGAATTGAAATGATATATATTTATTCCTGAAATTTAATTGAAATAACTGATCACTTGGCCATAGGATAGAAAATTATATATGGGCACCGGATTGGTTAAATTAAATGATTTTTAAATTCTTTGATTTGGAATTACTTTAAATGGTTTGATTTAAAGGAATAAAATCTATTTTATAGAAATTGAATTTATCGCGAATTTGAGGTTGAGATGTTGAAATAATTTTTGTTAAACAAATTGGTTACTAATTGAAGTTAAGACTTTGAAATTAAAATTGTGATATGATTGAATTTACGTAAATTGATTTGATTTTTAAAGGATTCAATTCTTATTCGGATTTTTGAATATTATTAAGTAAAGGTGTGATAAAGACAACATTTTGAAATTTGAGGAAATTGGATTTGGGATAGAATTGAATTAATTTGAAATCGAAATTGATTGAACTAAAATTGAGATTTGAATCGACTGAATGTAAATTTAAATTTGATTCAGATTGTTAAGTTGGAAATTAAAATGGTTGACTTTGAAGCTATTTCAAATTTGGTTTTTCTGAAGTTATTCTGCTATATAAACTATTTTAAATACTTAAACTATTTTATACTAAACTATTTTAACCTATATTAATTATATTAAGTTATTTTAACTTATTTAAACATATTAACTTATTTTAATCTATTTTAAATCTACTTAATTTAATTCAATTTATTTTAAAATAATTAACCTATTTAATTTATTTTTAATTATATTTAATCTATTTTTAAAGCTATTTAACCTATTTAATTATATTAAATCTATTTAACTATATTAAATCAATTTAAAACTATTTTGAAATCTATCTTTAATATTTAGAGTATTTCAACTATTTTCAATTATTTAAGCTACTTTAAACTATTCAAAACTATTTTCCAAAATTTCCAACTGGTCAATAAGGTGAAATGTTTATATTTAAATCTTGGATTTAAATACGAAGTGGGTTAAATAAAGTTACAACCTAAATTGAAATGTAACGATTTTTGAAATTGAAATGAGATATGTAACAACCCTGTATTTTGTGATTATTTTAATTATTTATTTTGGTTATTTTAATTGATTTCCTGATTTAAAAACTTTATTTTATTTATTAAAATGAATAAATTTTGTTATTTTAAATATAAATTTTGATTTTGATGTGAATTAGAATTCCAAACATGACTAAAAAGAATATTTTCCAGAAAAGTGAATTTTGGTCAATATGGTCAAACTTTGACTTTTAATTTAGAAATTTGAAAGTTTGAAAATTTGAATTTTATCTTTTATTATGAAAGTAAATAAAATTTTAAGAATAATGCTTTTCGTTTCGTTGAAATCTGATTTATAATGTGAAAGTTATGTCTTTTTCAATATTGTGTGTAATTTGCTGTATTTAACAAATTGTTTATTTTAAATTGTATAAATAATATTTTATTTGGTCATGTAATGTTCTAATTTATATTTATATGGGTAAAATAACATATTGTGCATATATTTTGGTTTTAAAACATTTTTTAAAAAGTATAATTGACATTTTCCAGTGTCAGTTGTATTTTGCTTACAATTTCTAATTTCCAGTTTCAATTAATTAAAGTAATTCTTTATTTATTTTTCTATTTTTTTCTTAAAATCTTATTTGATTCTCATTCCCACTTTATTTTGTTCCTCATTTATTTTATTTATTTGACCTTTTATTTGTTTTAAAGTGAAATAGAAATTTTCTAAAACTAGTGATATTCTATTTGTAACTTTTAAGTCCTATTTTGAATTTTTAAGCAATTTCTTTAGTTCTTTTTCTAATTTCTCTAAATTTAATTATTTATTTCATTTTGAAAATATAAATGAATTATTTTACTTCACATTTTTGTTTTAAAATATTTTTAAAATGAAGTTGTTAATTTTCCAAAGTCAATAGTGATTTATTTGTAATTTCTGGACCCTGTTTTCAATTTTTAAGCAATTTCTTATATTCTTTTTCCATTTTTTTTAAAATTAATTAATTATTTTTATTTTATATTACTTTGTTTCGGTTTTAAAGTCAATTTACTGATTTTATTTTTGTTTAATTTGAATATAAAGAAAAAGAAATATGAAGAGTTTTAAAAGCTTATTTACCTTAAGTCCTTTCATCTCCTTTGTCCTTTCATTTGCCATAACTCCTCAATTACTATCTTGGCTGTGCATTTTTGGTTTGTAGCCGTGAGTTTTCAGCCTCCATTCACCCAAAAACATTTTACCTTCTCATTCATTCATGGCTTCAAGAAAAATCTATGGGTAATGGCTACTTTTTACACTTTTCTTCTCATTTTTCATGTATTTTGCCTTGTTTTCTTTGCTTCTTTGAATGGCCTCCACTCCATATCCACGGCCACCACCCCCTACATCTCTTCCCTGCCATCACCACCAGCTACTCCTCAAGTCTTGACCAAGGCCGAGCCACCATGATGCCAAAACTCCACAAAAAATTGCAACACAAGCCATAAAAACATGTTGTTTGACCACTATTTGTTCACCACTTCATTTTCCACTACCACCACCACCTTAGGCCGCCTCCACCACCTCTGGCCAGACCACCACACACCTTTCCTTCCACTGACCTGATCCATACCTCTCTGACCTGACCACACAAGCCCATGGCCAAGCCATTTTTGTGAACAAAACCCACCAATTTTGCCTTAAACTCTTCATATTCCTTTGTATAAACTTTCTCCTCATATTCTACTACCTAGGCCATGCATACACATGACCAAACCTGAGCCAAACTTGTTCAAACCAGAGCCAAAAACATCCCTAGGCCATGACAAAAGAATAGAGAAAGCAAGGCAAAAGATTTGGCATTCGTATCTCTTTTTATTTAAAAGTTATGTCATTTCTAGTGTATTGAAATTTATGGTTTGCTTTGATTTTTGTTTGGGTTGTAACACAAGATCTATATCATTGGATTTGCTCTCCACACTCAAATTGTATTAGAGTTGTCGTGCCTTCATAATCTTTGTGTTGTGAGCTTTGTTGGCAAATCTCCAGCTTAACAGGTGAGTTATTCTCACCAGACAATATGTACATATATAACTAGTGAATTGACCCCTTTTGAATCTGTAAAATGCATTATCATGTTACACTTGCTATGTTATGATTTATGATGTTCACCAATGCTTAAACACCTATTATATTATATGTTACTGTTATATTATGCTGTTCTATTATTTTTATCAGTTTATCACACTGCAAGTTCCCTTTAGATTAGAATCACTATGGGTTGAAATGATACATACCCGAACGGACTTTAGAATAGGAGAAAATCATTATGGGCTGAAATGATAGGCCTGAATGATTTTCAATTATTTTTCATTTCCTTGGGATTGTGGGTTTGAAATGATCAAACCCGGGTTTTCTTTGTAAATTACGGGTTGAAATGATATATTACCCGTATCACTTTACTTAGACTAGAAATGAAATACAGACCCGTTGTTAAAATATGTTTTTATAAAAAATCTTAAAAATATTTTTGAAATGTAAATATTATAATATTTGATTTAAACTAAATAAAAAAAATGATTTATGTAAGCATTATTGATTTTTTTTGAAAATTTATAAGTGAAATAAATTATTGGTAAAACTAGAAAACTTGAAATGTAAGTTATTTTGGGAAATTTTAATTGGGTGATAATTGGAATTTAAATTAAATATGAAATGTGATAACTTCATGATAATTTGGATTAAAGTGAATTTAAATGATTTTTATATTATATTAATGATTTTGAATAAAGTTAAAATGTGAAATGAATGAATATTTATGTTGAAATTTTGAAATATAACTAAAATTGGAAATTTGTGAATTTGGCTTAAGAGTGAACTTTAAGTTAAGTAAATAAAAATGGAATTAAGTTATTTTGAAATTTTAAAATTAAGTGTTAAGTTAATTTAATTTAATGAATTTATAATTTAAAATTGGAATTTAATAAGTGAATTATTATTAAATTTTGATTTTTGAATGGAGTTTTAACTTTATAAAATCATGAATATAAGGGTATTTGAATAATTGTTTTAAAAGTGAAATTATATGATTTTATAAGTAAAAAAATGATTTATATAAAAATATAATTGTTTGTGAAATTATACTGAATATTTGAAGTTAGTTAACTGCATTTCTGAAATGCTATTAAATTCTAATGTAAATGATAATACAACATTTGTAAATGCTGTAGTTGATAATAATGAACCAAATGGCTAAATTTAATTAAAGGCTATTATAGCATTTTTGTAAATGTTATAATGGTTGAATTTAACTAAGTTTATTTGAAACTAATGTAACCATATTACAAAATTTTAAATGCTGTCTTTTGTAAAATTGAACTATTTTAAATGTGACTTTCCGTAGCATTTTCTAAATGCTGCGAAAGTTGAAATTTCATTGTTTTAATTAATTTAAGTGATAGAATGAACTTTGAAAAGTTAAATTTTTGGAAATTTAAAATTTTAATTATTAAATATACTAACTTCATTTTTATGATTTAAAATGAAGTAATTTGTTTCGAAATATAAATTATTTTGAAATATGATATTTTGATATTTTGAAATGGATTTTATAAGGATATTGAATTTTGAAATGATATTTGATTTCGAAGTATAAAATACCATTTTGAAATTTTAACCACGAGATGTATTTAATTTATAGTTTAACTGATCCTTAAAGGATGGGCGATCCCAAGCATCCTTTGAGTTATTGTGCATTTCTACTACAGTTCACTTGAGTTGGTTTACATTATATAAGTATATATTGTCCTGACTCGAGTGTTTTGTGTTTTACTTTACGCTCGGGTCAGCCTGAGTATTTACAGCTTAGCTTTGGATTTCTTTCTGGAGCTAGGAATCGCTGGAGATTCTGCTTGTCTAGTTATCTGTTCCTTTCAGTTCAGTTGTTCTATTTCAGTTCTGGTATTCATAAACTTCTATTTATTTGAGATGTCTATTGTATATGTTTTCAAGCAGATATTATGTATTATGTTTTGAGAGTTGTTATAGTAGCTTCATGAACTACTATGGTTTTTTTATATTCCGCTGCGAGTTATTCTGATATGTTTTGTGTCTGTGATTCTGTGTATTTGATTTCATTTGCTCCAAATTTATTTACAATCTGTTATTTTGAATTATTCAAGCCAGACATGTGTGGATTATTGTCTATTTGAATGGTCCAAAATACCGGGTCGTTACAGTTGGTATCAGAGCTTTGGTTTTAGGCAAACCTTAGCCTGCGGAGCAAAAACTCATTAGAGATAGGGTAGAAATACCCTAGAATGAGTGAAATCAATCTCAGAATCATTTCTTTGTGAGAGAACGTATTTTCGAAGTATAAAATGATTTTCAAATGATTTTTAAAGAATTTTCAAAGATTATTTTGATATAAATTTCCTTGCTTTAAAAGTAAAATATTTCTTAAACTTCATTCCTTTCGTATCCACCTTGTTAGTAATTTCTTTGATTAGGATCCTCTAAAATTTTGAACTTCTCTCTTGATTGATCTAGATCCTTTGTTGATAGGAATCTATTTTAGGTATGGCAAAATCAGTAGTTTGTTAGGATGCTTTGAGTAAACTCTGTTGTATCTTTTGCTTAGCTAAAGTTGTCCAACTAAAGATATTTATGCTTCTGTTTTCGTATGTTATGAATTCGAGTCATTCCAAATTTTGAATGGGAATTTTTCTGTATCGATATAGGTTATATATCTCTAATCTTCGTTTGGATTCTTATCGAATAGGATTCCTTTGAATTTTGGAACGCTCCCACTTGTTCTAAAATCCATTCCTGTCTCCCATAATTGTATTCTTTTGATTTTGGAGCATTGCATCACTCCACTTTGTATGACCTTTATAGGGTGGCGATTCCGCCAATCTTTGAATGATTATAATTGGCATTGATTCACCGGAGATTTCTGTATCCTCGGTTTACGATGTTTTCTATCTTCTGTTATATTTAGATTCTATCTCGGGCAATCGAAGGTCGATTTGCCGTAGATTTTCGCATCGATTATATTCCTGAAGTCACGGTTGACCGGTTAAGGTCGCCCGCGATTCATATAGGCTTATCCATCTTCTATTTGGTAATTTAATTATCTTATCTTCGTTTGAGCCTATCTTTGAATTAGAATTCTATTTGATTAGAGTCCTTCTAAATTTGAATCTCTGTTTTGCTTTGAAATCCATCCTTGAATCGTCCCTTGGAAAGTTTGTGGTTGATTGTCTTTTGAAAATTGTGTATTCATCGTAGTTTTTATTTTGATAAGGATGACCATATTTTTATATAAAGATGAAATGTTTTTTATAAGGATTATATACCTTTTAAAAAAATGAGAATTTGAAGTTTTGAAAGGATTTGAAATTGTGAAAATTTTATAAGAAATAGTTTCATATAAAATGATTTATAACTGAAGGTTTTGAATCTGAATTTAAGTGATTGAACTTCGGCATTTTGGAACTGGTTTTAGGATTTTGAAATAATAAATAATATGATTTGAAATTATTTTTCCGAATAAGTAATGTTTCAATGATTTTAATGGGTTTTAATGATTTCGAAGGAATTTCAAAGAAGTTTTCAAAGTAAATGGAAGTCCAGAACTCACTTGTGTCGCTGGAAAATAATTTCGGTGATGAGTGCACGCATCATCGACATTGATTTTCGAGTTTCTGAGTGAGGGAGAGGCCACTTTAATAGCTTTGCTATGCGAGTGATTTTGTGAAACCATTTTTGATTTCAAATTCCGAAGTATGATTTGATATTCGAAAGATATATGTAAATATATTTGAAACGATTTGAAATGAACCGGTGTTCAGTCCTTGAGTTTTGGATTTGATTTGATATAACCCTATTTTTGGAATGGATTTACTGATTTAATTGTGATTTCCAACTCTTGGATTGAAATATGATTTCTTCAATTATTTTAAAGGTTCGAGCACTTCCAAATCAAGGTTAACTTTTCAAAGCTAAGAAATTTTGAAAAGAAATTTGATAAAGTATATAAGTTTGTTTTGAATGTTTAAGTATGAAGTAATATGATTTAAATAAGTTGAAACTGTTTGGTTAAGTAAATGAATAAAGCAATTTTAAAATTTTCTAATATGAAATTTAGATTTGAAATGTTTTGAAAAGAATTTGGTCTTCAAAATATTTTGAATAAAATTTAGTTTAAATGTTTTAACTTAGTAACATCTTTATGAAACTATATATTTAACAAGTTGAAATAAATATATAAGTTGTACGTATGCTGTTTTATTCGCATAATTAATTTGATCCAAGTTTGAGTACACAAGTTCGAGGTGGATTACACCATTTCGTGTTAGGATTTTTCATTCGATTCTTGATGGCGAATATTTGATATGAATTTTGGGCTTGATTCCAGAATTCTCTATCATAGTATATGGCTATGCAAGGAGACTGATGGCTTCTAGTCGAGAAACCATATCGAAGTCCGCATTAGGGAAATCGAATGGACAATACTAGTTCGAAAGCGAACTTGTGTGATCGAGCGAGCGATCAAATGTGATTTTGCGAAATGATGACGTGTGTACATCTTATATTCTAATATCAGTGATATATTTTGACGCTGAAATTGAAAGCTGTCGGGTTAGAATATCTTTGCTTACTTTTCCAATTTAAATTACAAAGATATATAACCTATAAAAGCAAAGATATTCAAATCCCATATGGCTCTTCATACAGCGAAATTTATTTTGTAAAATTTGATCCTTATATAAGACGGACCTTACGTAAGTATAAGATGATTTTGGAAATGAATTGGTTGACTTAAATTATATTGATTTGGAAATTTGGATTTATTTTCAAAAATCTATTATTTTGGAAACTTTGAAACTAAAGATATTTAATTTGAGAAGAAAATAATTTGGTGAAATTGTATATGATTTTGAAATTGAACTGATATTGAAACAAATTTAAATTTGAGAACCTTATGTTACTAAACACTTGATTTGGGAGTTGTCGAACTTATATAAAATTGATTTGTATGAGTATGAAATTGATTCGAAAACTATAGATTTGAAAAGGTACTCAATTTGAAAGTGAAATCTTATATAATTGAAGTCTATATAAGTATGATTTGATATACTATTGATTTTGGAAAGTATTCGATTTGAAAATTAAATCTTATATATAATGGATTTTATATAAGTACGATATTTGAAAGTGATTTGAAAAGGTACTATATGATACATATTTTCGAAGTAAAGATATGGAAAGTGCCTTCTGCTTGATATCCGATTTGTGGCCACATCTTGGATTCATTCTATCGATATTATTCTCTCTGATTTTTGGTTTTCCGGATATGATACTCGAGTGTCCTTCGAATTCCATGGCGTTACCCATGGTCTTATTGTTCTCTCGTGACTGCATAGCGCAACTGCCTGGCTGAGTCTTGCCTAGGGGTACGGATTGTTTCCTGGGGGATCCAGGCGTAATCATTGTGTATCCTGCAATCTGTGTAGGTCGCGAATAGTAGCGCAAATGCTTGGCTGAGTCTTGCCTGGGGGTATGGATTGTTTCCTGGGGGATCCAGGCGTAACCATTGTGTATCCTGCATTCTACTAGTCATCATGGCGTAACTCGCAGGGCTGAGAAAGCTTACGGATATGGATTGTTTCCTGGGGGATCCAGGCGTAACCATTGTGTATCTGCGAACCATGGTTAGACAAAGGTTTTGTTTGTTTTTGTTTGGATTGTACTTTCCATATCTGTTTTAAAGGTTTTTCAAGTATTTTCACTGGGTGTTGAAACAAGTCTACTAAGTACCTGGAGAATTCTAGCTTTGCGCCTGATCAACGCATGGCCAGAGTCTGCAGGAACGAAAGTAAACTTGTTAAGACATCGAGTTAAAAAGTATTTTGATATAATATTATAAAGGATATTTTGATCAGTTATTTCCTTTCTAAAAGATTTTAAAGTGTTTTAAATATTGTTTACCTCTTCAACCAACAATTTTAAATTAATGGCTCATCCTTGTCTTTCGTTCTATTTTCCCTTCTAGCTATTCCTATTCTCCACCTTATTAAACTTACCCATAACAATAGTTATCAGGTATAATTTTAATCTTCTTGTCATCTTGTCTTAATCCTATTCCATTTTATCTTTTCTGTGTTTTCCGTACCTCATTCCTTTTCGAGGACGAAAAGATTTGAGTGGGGGAGAGTGTAACAACCCTGTATTTTGTGATTATTTTAATTATTTATTTTGGTTATTTTAATTGATTTCCTGATTTAAAAACTTTATTTTATTTATTAAAATGAATAAATTTTGTTATTTTAAATATAAATTTTGATTTTGATGTGAATTAGAATTCCAAACATGACTAAAAAGAATATTTTCCAGAAAAGTGAATTTTGGTCAATATGGTCAAACTTTGACTTTTAATTTAGAAATTTGAAAGTTTGAAAATTTGAATTTTATCTTTTATTATGAAAGTAAATAAAATTTTAAGAATAATGCTTTTCGTTTCGTTGAAATCTGATTTATAATGTGAAAGTTATGTCTTTTTCAATATTGTGTGTAATTTGCTGTATTTAACAAATTGTTTATTTTAAATTGTATAAATAATATTTTATTTGGTCATGTAATGTTCTAATTTATATTTATATGGGTAAAATAACATATTGTGCATATATTTTGGTTTTAAAACATTTTTTAAAAAGTATAATTGACATTTTCCAGTGTCAGTTGTATTTTGCTTACAATTTCTAATTTCCAGTTTCAATTAATTAAAGTAATTCTTTATTTATTTTTCTATTTTTTTCTTAAAATCTTATTTGATTCTCATTCCCACTTTATTTTGTTCCTCATTTATTTTATTTATTTGACCTTTTATTTGTTTTAAAGTGAAATAGAAATTTTCTAAAACTAGTGATATTCTATTTGTAACTTTTAAGTCCTATTTTGAATTTTTAAGCAATTTCTTTAGTTCTTTTTCTAATTTCTCTAAATTTAATTATTTATTTCATTTTGAAAATATAAATGAATTATTTTACTTCACATTTTTGTTTTAAAATATTTTTAAAATGAAGTTGTTAATTTTCCAAAGTCAATAGTGATTTATTTGTAATTTCTGGACCCTGTTTTCAATTTTTAAGCAATTTCTTATATTCTTTTTCCATTTTCTTTAAAATTAATTAATTATTTTTATTTTATATTACTTTGTTTCGGTTTTAAAGTCAATTTACTGATTTTATTTTTATTTAATTTGAATATAAAGAAAAAGAAATATGAAGAGTTTTAAAAGCTTATTTACCTTAAGTCCTTTCATCTCCTTTGTCCTTTCATTTGCCATAACTCCTCAATTACTATCTTGGCTGTGCATTTTTGGTTTGTAGCCGTGAGTTTTCAGCCTCCATTCACCCAAAAACATTTTACCTTCTCATTCATTCATGGCTTCAAGAAAAATCTATGGGTAATGGCTACTTTTTACACTTTTCTTCTCATTTTTCATGTATTTTGCCTTGTTTTCTTTGCTTCTTTGAATGGCCTCCACTCCATATCCACGGCCACCACCCCCTACATCTCTTCCCTGCCATCACCACCAGCTACTCCTCAAGTCTTGACCAAGGCCGAGCCACCATGATGCCAAAACTCCACAAAAAATTGCAACACAAGCCATAAAAACATGTTGTTTGACCACTATTTGTTCACCACTTCATTTTCCACTACCACCACCACCTTAGGCCGCCTCCACCACCTCTGGCCAGACCACCACACACCTTTCCTTCCACTGACCTGATCCATACCTCTCTGACCTGACCACACAAGCCCATGGCCAAGCCATTTTTGTGAACAAAACCCACCAATTTTGCCTTAAACTCTTCATATTCCTTTGTATAAACTTTCTCCTCATATTCTACTACCTAGGCCATGCATACACATGACCAAACCTGAGCCAAACTTGTTCAAACCAGAGCCAAAAACATCCCTAGGCCATGACAAAAGAATAGAGAAAGCAAGGCAAAAGATTTGGCATTCGTATCTCTTTTTATTTAAAAGTTATGTCATTTCTAGTGTATTGAAATTTATGGTTTGCTTTGATTTTTGTTTGGGTTGTAACACAAGATCTATATCATTGGATTTGCTCTCCACACTCAAATTGTATTAGAGTTGTCGTGCCTTCATAATCTTTGTGTTGTGAGCTTTGTTGGCAAATCTCCAGCTTAACAGGTGAGTTATTCTCACCAGACAATATGTACATATATAACTAGTGAATTGACCCCTTTTGAATCTGTAAAATGCATTATCATGTTACACTTGCTATGTTATGATTTATGATGTTCACCAATGCTTAAACACCTATTATATTATATGTTACTGTTATATTATGCTGTTCTATTATTTTTATCAGTTTATCACACTGCAAGTTCCCTTTAGATTAGAATCACTATGGGTTGAAATGATACATACCCGAACGGACTTTAGAATAGGAGAAAATCATTATGGGCTGAAATGATAGGCCTGAATGATTTTCAATTATTTTTCATTTCCTTGGGATTGTGGGTTTGAAATGATCAAACCCGGGTTTTCTTTGTAAATTACGGGTTGAAATGATATATTACCCGTATCACTTTACTTAGACTAGAAATGAAATACAGACTCGTTGTTAAAATATGTTTTTATAAAAAATCTTAAAAATATTTTTGAAATGTAAATATTATAATATTTGATTTAAACTAAATAAAAAAAATGATTTATGTAAGCATTATTGATTTTTTTTGAAAATTTATAAGTGAAATAAATTATTGGTAAAACTAGAAAACTTGAAATGTAAGTTATTTTGGGAAATTTTAATTGGGTGATAATTGGAATTTAAATTAAATATGAAATGTGATAACTTCATGATAATTTGGATTAAAGTGAATTTAAATGATTTTTATATTATATTAATGATTTTGAATAAAGTTAAAATGTGAAATGAATGAATATTTATGTTGAAATTTTGAAATATAACTAAAATTGGAAATTTGTGAATTTGGCTTAAGAGTGAACTTTAAGTTAAGTAAATAAAAATGGAATTAAGTTATTTTGAAATTTTAAAATTAAGTGTTAAGTTAATTTAATTTAATGAATTTATAATTTAAAATTGGAATTTAATAAGTGAATTATTATTAAATTTTGATTTTTGAATGGAGTTTTAACTTTATAAAATCATGAATATAAGGGTATTTGAATAATTGTTTTAAAAGTGAAATTATATGATTTTATAAGTAAAAAAATGATTTATATAAAAATATAATTGTTTGTGAAATTATACTGAATATTTGAAGTTAGTTAACTGCATTTCTGAAATGCTATTAAATTCTAATGTAAATGATAATACAACATTTGTAAATGCTGTAGTTGATAATAATGAACCAAATGGCTAAATTTAATTAAAGGCTATTATAGCATTTTTGTAAATGTTATAATGGTTGAATTTAACTAAGTTTATTTGAAACTAATGTAACCATATTACAGAATTTTAAATGCTGTCTTTTGTAAAATTGAACTATTTTAAATGTGACTTTCCGTAGCATTTTCTAAATGCTGCGAAAGTTGAAATTTCATTGTTTTAATTAATTTAAGTGAACGAATGAACTTTGAAAAGTTAAATTTTTGGAAATTTAAAATTTTAATTATTAAATATACTAACTTCATTTTTATGATTTAAAATGAAGTAATTTGTTTCGAAATATAAATTATTTTGAAATATGATATTTTGATATTTTGAAATGGATTTTATAAGGATATTGAATTTTGAAATGATATTTGATTTCGAAGTATAAAATATCATTTTGAAATTTTAACCACGGGATGTATTTAATTTATAGTTTAACTGATCCTTAAAGGATGGGCGATCCCAAGCATCCTTTGAGTTATTGTGCATTTCTACTACAGTTCACTTGAGTTGGTTTACATTATATAAGTATATATTGTCCTGACTCGAGTGTTTTGTGTTTTACTTTACGCTCGGGTCAGCCTGAGTATTTACAGCTTAGCTTTGGATTTCTTTCTGGAGCTAGGAATCGCTGGAGATTCTGCTTGTCTAGTTATCTGTTCCTTTCAGTTCAGTTGTTCTATTTCAGTTCTGGTATTCATAAACTTCTATTTATTTGAGATGTCTATTGTATATGTTTTCAAGCAGATATTATGTATTATGTTTTGAGAGTTGTTATAGTAGCTTCATGAACTACTATGGTTTTTTTATATTCCGCTGCGAGTTATTCTGATATGTTCTGTGTCTGTGATTCTGTGTATTTGATTTCATTTGCTCCAAATTTATTTACAATCTGTTATTTTGAATTATTCAAGCCAGACATGTGTGGATTATTGTCTATTTGAATGGTCCAAAATACCGGGTCGTTACAAGATATTGGGCGAAATGATTTTTGAAATGAAATCGTATATTTTGCGTAAATACGATGATTTTGAAATGGATTTGATTTTTGAAGCGAACTTGATATTTTGATATCAATTATGAATTGATTTTTAAAATGTAAAAGAACCATCCGGTGTGTAATAAGCGTTTGGTTGTTAAAGAGACCGGGATCGGATATGGGCATACTCTCTGTCGATACCGAAAACCACTTTAACAACTATGTACGTGGTGGAGATTCCAGAAATGAAGTAGGATGGTTTGACGACGATTCTATATAGTATGACGTGACCCTGACTCCCGTGAGTCAGCTTAGATGTGACTAAAATCAGGAGCCACGCCGGGCCAATGTGAGGTCATTCCTCTTATCGGACATATTTCTTCGATACCATTCTATTACTTTTGTGATTGTTTTGGTGGCCACCCCTCGATTGTTGGGAGTGTGTCCGAGGTGGGCGGTAGTAGCTGCTATGCGTCACCACCAGTCCGGATCCGCAAACGGTATATCTACCCTGGCATTTCCTCGTGTGCCGTGTTCACATGCCCTAGAGCGCCTTCTACGAGTTTGTTTTGTACCATACCTATGGAGTGCCCTCTGATAGCCCTCCAGTTTACGGAGGAATTACGGTACTGTATAGACTATGGGAATATTTATAAAAATGTGTTAAGGGGGATATGGGTAACGCCTTAACGCTATTTTAATACATTTACTTTACTATAGACATATTATAATAGCGTACTGTACTACATAGTAGATAGTTTAACGGATCCTTAAGAGATGGAAAATCCCGTAACATCTCTTGAGTTATTGCACACACGTCGACACTGGATAGGAGATGTCAAACCCCGTAAACATCTCTGACGCCGTTACACTCATTTTTATTTACGATTGATTTAACTTACATAAGGATATTTTAGTCCTGACTCGAGTGTTTTGTTTTTTTATTACGCTCGGGTCAGTCCTGAGTTTTTCAGCTTATTGAAGATCTATTCTGGAGGACGAAGACGAAGATTTGGTATACTATTACTATTATTATCATTGCATCATGTTGTCTGCTGCATTATTTTATTTGTTCTGTTGTATATGTATAACTCTGATAAATGTTGTATAAATGATAATCAAAAGTATATTAAACAGCTTCACGAACTGTTTATTTGATTATTATATTTTATCTTTCCGCTGCGAGATTCTGTGATTGCTTCTTGTTTCTTTTCTCTTCTTTTCTTATTTACCCCATTTAACAATCCTCCCTTTTGAATGGTTTGGAATCGGCATGTGTATTTACTTGTCGATTTAAATTGTCAAAAAGGGTGGGTCGTTACAATTACAATCTATTATTTTGAATTATTCAAGTCAGACATGTGTGGATTATTGTCGATTTGAATGGTCCAAAATAGTGGGTCGTTACAAGAGTGGCTCTGGGCTTTGGTGTTGGCGTTCGGTGTAGATCAGGCGGAGGAGGTGTGTGGACGGTCGGGATGTGGTGGGTTGCGGCCAAAGGCAGAAGGGGAAGGCAGTTCGGTTGTTGGCTTCAGGAAGCGGTGGAAAGGCATGGTCGGTTGGCACCATGGAAGCATGCTCGAGAGGAAGGAAAAATGGGTGTCCAGTTTCACGGAGGAGAAGATGCTGGATTTGCGTTTATATTATTTTTCTTTTCGTTTGAAGAGAGGCCGACTAACATCTATGAGCATGGTGGGGAGTTCGGCTTCAAACCATAGATATATTTCACTTAATATATGATAATATATTGTCTTTGTAATTCTTTTTTTAGAGGTAAGAATAGAAGGCAAATAGACAGGAAACGAAGAGAGAGAGGCAAGCTACAGGAGAAATGAAGAGACCCAAGAAATGAACGACCTAACAAATAATAAATAGAACATAGGGAATAGTAATAGCCAGCAAATTAAATGTAGGAACCGAAAAAGGCTATTGGTTTTCACACGGTGAAAATGAACGGTTACAGGAAAACCAAAAGTCAAATTGCGGAACCGATACCAAGATCGTTTTCGTATATTTTGTCGTTTCCCGGATCACGAAATTGACAATTGAATATACCGTAGAGATCAGCATCATGAGACGGTCAAAACGGTTTACATATATCAGTGGTACGATCATCCGATCGAAAGTCGATAATCGGTACCGAAAATGCTGCTATTTTGTCGAAAATAAGATAAACGGAGCAATAGCAGTCCAAATTTGGAGAAATGAAATATGACGTCTCACTTAGAAGATGATTTATAAATTTATTGTATAAAAATATTCAGGTTTGGAAAACATTTTATTATCATCAATTTTAACTGATGTGAATTGAAATAAAATTACACAATAAAATAAACTTTCATATTATCTGATGAAAATTTACCAGTTATGTTAAAGTAGACGTATTCCAAATATTAAATTTTTATTTCAAAATTTTATTGTTTAAAAATTCCACAAAATTCAATTAATTAAATTAAATAAAACCACTAAAATTTACGGGTCGTTACACTCTCCCCCACTCAAAACTTTTCGTCCCCGAAAAGGAACGAGGTAGGAGAAGAGAAACAACCAAAAGAAAATAGATTTGAAATACAAAATAAACGATTAATTTAAACCGTATAAATTTCAATTTAAATTAATTTATATTCACAAATTGATTTAGGCCATTTGATTTCACTTAAGTTAAATCAAACTCAACTATTTCTAAATTCATTATCTTATTATCTAGTCATCCTCAATTAACAATTTCTAAAATCATCAATTTGTATAGTCATTTATTATACTCATATTTTATTCAACAAATTTAATTCTTTTATTCCAAATTATTATTAAATTTATTCCACTTAATATATCTTATCACATCTATTAAGTATATTTATACTTATTATACTACTTAAATTTATTCAAAATTTCTTTTAACATCATTTTATATTGTATAATATTCAATTACATAGTTAACTCCTGACCGATTTAGGTAAGTTATATTAGAATGGAATTGTGTATTATACAAGTAAAATTTTCCAATTCAGTTATTTCAAATTTTAAATATTTATTCAAAATTTTGGCTTTATTTAAAATCATCCTTTAACATAATTTAAGAATTTGATTCCCAATTAACTTCAAACCATTTCTTATAGATAAATCTATATATAAACTATATATATCAAATCAAATCATACCTATATATATATATAATAAGTCATACTTAAGAAATTCAAATCAAATTATTTTCCAAAATAAAACCGTATCAAAGCTACAGAATGGTCTCCCCACTCTGAAACTCGAAAATGAATGTCGATGATGCTGCAGTCATCACCGAAATTATTTTCCAGCGACAGAAGAAAAGAGTACTGATTTTAACATTTAAAATTCTTTGAAACCCATTTCTATTCGAATATACTTTAAATAGTATACATTTTAAAACTTTAAAACAAGAGTTTGAAACTTTTGGAAATTTAAATCCTCAAATTCTTGATTTAAATTCATTTAAATTCCAAATCAATTTATAACCATGTTTTATAAATTCATTTATAGAACAATAAATGATAATCAATATTACCATTTCAAACAACCAATTTAATTATCCAGAAAATTTTACTTATATATTTTTATAATATATTCATACAAATTTATTTCATTTACTAAATTTGAAAATAATATTGTGTCAGTTTGCTCTGTTCAAGTGTTTTGGAAATCCTATCGATATCGCTGATTAGACGAATCGATCGAAAACCCAAATCAACATCAATAACTCAAACAACACACTATAAAACATTTATATTAATTACAAATACAAAAATACACTCCCTCACTCGATGATTCAAAGATGGGTTTGAAAACAAGGATAGAGATCCAAATTAAATGGACCTAAATCAAAAGAATTCAAATTCGAAGATAGGTTCGAAACGAAGATAAGATAATTAAATAACAAAATAGGTAAGATGGATAGACTGATATAAATCGCGGGCAACCTTAACCGGGTCAACCGTGACTTCAAAATAAGATCGATGCAGAATCCGGAGGCAACTCAACATCAGATCACCAGAGATAGAATTCAGGTATAGCAAAAGATAGCAGCATCGTAAATCGAGCATACAGAAATCTCCGGTGAATCAACACCGACTGTAAAGGAGTTTCACCCCTTTATAGATTATTCAAAGATTAGCGAGACTGCCGATTTATTATAGAGATCATTCGAAGTGGAGTTACGGAATACTCCAGAATCAAGAATACGAATAGGGAGAGACAAGAATGGATTTTGGAACCGAGGGGAACGTTCCAAAATTCAAAGGAAACCGAATTGAAGAAGAAGGAATTCAAGCTCGAATGAAAGTGATTCAGTAATCAAATTTACTACATATGCAAAGTTTGGCCTAAAACCAGAGCTCTGATACCAACTGTAACAGCCTGAAATTTTCAACCATTCGCATCCATACATGTCGGACTTGAATTGCTCAAAATATCAGATTGTTAATTTAAATTTGGCAGAACTCAGCATATACAGTAAATAAAATAATCATAGAATCACAGACACAGAGTAATATAAAAAAAATGCAGCGGAAACAAAAGAATAGTAGTTCATAAAGCTACTATATATATAACAGAGTTAATCAAGATACAACAGAAGTCACAAATACATAGATGTCTCAATACAAAAATCAAATACAAGATCTAAATACATCACTAGAATCAACTGAATAACTGAAAGCTTGATAGATAGCTGAATCTCCAAGTGAAGCTCCAACTCCAAAGGTGAGTCTCAAATGCTGTATCACTCAGTCTGACCTGAGCGTAAAGCAAAACACAAAACACTCGAGTCAGGATTAACATTCTTATATCAATAAATCCAACTCAAGTGAAATAACAACTGAAATACAAGTAACTCAAAGGATGTCTGGGATAACCATCCTCTAAGGATCCGTTAAACAATCTACTATGTAGTAATTTACGCTATTATAATAATGTCTAAAGTAAAGTAAACTATCAAAATAGCGTTAAGGCGTTACCCATATCCCGCTTACCACATTTTATATATTCCCATAGTATATACAGTACCGTAATCTCCCCCGTAATGGGCGTCGTCAGAGGGCACTCCATAGGTATTGTAATATCCCGGAAATTTAGGGCAATATCAATTTAATAATCTGTTTAAATAATTAAATTGATTGATAATTTTTGATAATAAGATTTGAATTGATTTAATAATCTGATTAAATGAATATTTAACTAGTGAATTTATCCTTTAAAAATTTATAGGATGATTTCTATTTATAATGTATATACAATTGTATATATTGTAAATAGATAAGCTTGGATTTAAAATTTAAATAAATAAATAAGATCTTGTTTTTAAATTCTAATATATATTGATAAATTGGAAATTATGATTTAATTAATATAAGCTTTTCAAGCTATTTAAATAAATAACAATATAGTTTTAAAATACTCAAGTTAACTGTTAATTGATTTAAATTGATTTTAGCTTAAGTTTAAATTTAAATTAATTAGCAAAAAGATTGTTTTATTTTATTTTTGAATATAGCTTGTAAATATGATTTGAATATATATATATATAAAGTTTAAAATACAATTTAAATATGATATGTTAATTCATTTAATAAATAGAAGTAATTTATAATCTCCTTTATAAATTATTTTAAAATTGATAAATATGTTAATTTCAAACAATATTAATAGAGTATTGTTTTTATAATATAAATAGACTTTAATAAAATAAGATTGTTATTTTCAAATTGAAAGTGTAGTTATATATGTATATAACATGACTTTAAATTGGATTTTAAATATAATTTGAATTTGAATTTAGATTTAATTTTGAAATCAAAAAGAGGTAATATTCAAATAGTTTGGATTTCAAAGTATATGTAAACTTTTATTTATAATAATTAGTTTTGTTTCTTTATAAGTAATATATATAAATAGATAAGTAATTATATTTAATAAATAAAGAAAAGCTTTTATTTACATTTAAATAAATAAGTGTTACTTAAATGACATGTGTAAATCTATAAAAGCTTGTTTAAACAAATGTAAACTAATTAACCACTATAAGTGACAATTCTCAAGTTTTTAAAATTTTGTTTTCATTTATTTTTAAGAAACTACAAATTAACTTATATATGCATACCTCTCCTTTCATTTTAATTTTTTCTATCTTCTTGAATTCAAAGAAAAAAACTTTCAGCCTGAAAAGTTAAACAAAATTCTCAAAACAAAATCAGTAACTCAAACTATCTTCCTCTCTAAAAAAATCTGCAATTCAAATCCTGTTTCTCTAGAACCAAATCAGTAATTAAATTTCTCTCAAACCAGATTCCTTAAACAAAGATCTGAAATGTACTTCTTCAAAAATCTGTAACCATTTTCCAAAAATCAAAGACAAGACCTGTCTTTCTTTACAAATCTGAAAGCATGTAAATCTTTCTTCAATCCTTGTAATGCATTTTCAATCTGGAAAACAAAGCCTGCAAATTCTTCAAGTCTGGAATTAAACTCAAATCTGCATTTCTTAAGCCTGCAATATGAAAGCAAACAACCTGGAATCTAAACAACACATCACAAAGCAAGATTTTAGCAACATGCAAGTTTCCAGTTTTAAAAGACAATGCAAGTTTTAAATCAAAACAAAGTAGCATTCCAGATTTCAAGTATCTGTTTCAAACTCTGTTCTTCATTTGAAATCTGGTGAGTAACTTACATTTTTAAAACTTAAGTATATGATATCTGTTGCATGCTATAAATTTTTGAATCTATAATATGCCTGCATGTTGTTTAATATGTTTGGAATATATGTATATTTTTGTATATATGAATGTAAATTGGTGTGCATGTCTGTTATCTCTGTTTCCAGTTTTAAACTTAAGTTTTGATTGAAAAATCCTGTATCTCTTAACTTAATTAATATTATGATTTAAGTTATAAACAAATATTGTTTGATTTATCATAGATTAGAGTTTAGGATTTAATTTAAGTTAAAACAAAACTTGATTGGCCAGGGAAAATCAAAAGAACAGAACAAGTTTAATATAAGTGGAAAAATCGAATATGTTAATTTAACAATTCAGGATTATAAACTGAAGCTCTGGACTAAGTTATGATTTTTAGAAGAGAAATCACAATTTTAAAGTTTATAAATAGTGAAATATTCTAGTATGAATGAAAATTGGGTTTCTATTGATTTTTGGAAATCAAATGGATTATGGATCTCGGGGTTGAAGCTAGACTACGCTGGTAGGTCAGTAATCATTGAAAAAATAGTCAGGAGATTTTTAATTCATCATGGTAGGTGATTGAAGTTGATCTAGGGTTTAAGTACTGTATTTTGTAAATGATTTTCGCAAAGCAACGGTGTCGTCGATGTCACTTCGGAACGCATCGCACCAGGGGGAAAATGTTTGTGGGCCAGTGGAGTAGCTCTGGTGATAACGACGTGGTCGCTGATGGTCGTGGTTGGCGAGGCGAGTTGAAACTAGTGATCGAAGTTCTGTTCCAGGTTGTGATCGTGACGCTCGAATTCGATTGAGGGATTTGTTCCAGTTTCTGGTGATCGAGAACGTGAGAGATGGTCGTGGGTGAGATGTCGGCGATTGAATCGATGATCATAGGCGATCAATTCGTCTGTGCACGTGCACCTTGTATCAGTGAGTATCTGAGATGATTTTGGTTTGAGGAAGAAGCAAGGATCTCGGGGCAGGCTCGTGGAAAATGGTGAATATCTCGAAGCAGGGTGGAGAAGAATAGGAACGGGTTTTGGCTCGTGTAAAATAAGAATAGGCTCAGGTTAATGGAAGTGTTACAGGTTATAGAACCTGTTTGTTTAAATTTGAACAGAGTTTAAAGATTAATTTTTTTTAAATGCAGATTCAAATTTAAATTTGAATTCCAGTTGTGAAATAAATGAGTTTTTATTTACAAACTTACAAGTTTAAAAGAATAATTTTATAAGGGTTTAATTTTAATGAATGGGTTCAAAATCTTATAAATTTTCTTTATAAATGTTAAGTGTTCTTAACATTTAGATTTAAAAAGATTTTGGTAAATTTGATTTAAGTCTTGGTTAAAGTTAAATTTGATTTTTCAAATCAAAATCATTAATTTGAAATGAAATAAAAGAAAGATTTAAAGGTAAATTATTTCAAAGCTTTTGTTAATAATAATTAATGTAGTTATGAGGATAATACTTTAATTTAAAGAAGAATTAAGGTTTAATGATTTAGGTTCATTAAATTAGTAAGGTAAATAAAGGGTAATTTAACAATTTAATTAATTAATGATTTAATGTTAATTAATTAAATAATTAAGAATTATAAGTTAATTAATGAAGTGTTAATTAATTTGGGATTTAGAATCATTTATTTAAATAAGTATAGGTTATTAATAAATGTTTTGAAATTAGTTATCAAGTGGTTAAAAGTTTATTTAGCAATTAATTAAGTAAGTGAGGATTAGTTAATTGATAATTAAGAATTTATTAAGTTGTAATTTATAAATAATTGATTAAAGTTTAATTACTTAGGAAGTAGTTAAAGAATTATTAATAATTAATGAAAGATCATTAGATAATTAATTAATTAATTAATTAACATGATTAAATTTGATAATCAATTAGATTAATTAGTTAATATGAAAATGGGTTAAGTATAATTACTTAATGGAAGTAATTAAGGTAATTAATTACTTAAGGTAATTAATTAAATAAATTTGATTAAGTTAAATTAATTAATTAAATTAATTTAAGATAATCATTTAGAGATATGATAAATATAATTACTTAAATGTAAGTAGTGAAGTGTAATTACTTAGGAAAGTAATTAAAGTTAATTAGTGGATGTAATTAACTAAAGATGGTTTAATGAAAGTAATTTGAGTTTAATTACTTTGAATAATTAATCAAGGGATTAATTAAAAGATAATTAATTAAGAAGTAATTAATTTATGGAAGAGTAATTAAGGGTAGTTAATTACTAAATGTGATTAATCAAAGGTGATTAATAAATGTGGTTTAATTAAGAATTAATTATTAAATATAATTAATTTAAATGATGTAATTAAGGATTGGTTAATTAAAATTAATTAATCAATAATTAAGGATTAAAGTAATTAATTAATTAATGAAGTAATTTAAGATTAATTACTGAAATGGTTTAAGTTAATTAATTTGTGAAATTAATTAAGAGTTAATTACTTAAAGTAATTAAAGTATAATTAATCAGGAATGATTAACTAAGATGATACTTAGAGTAATGATTAATTAATTGGTTTAATTAATAATTAAGTAAGCAGGATTTATAGAATGAAGTAATTAGTTTAACTCACCTTAAATTAGATGATATAAATCATTGCTTAAAAATGAATGAATGAGATTGAATGTATTTCATTGTTTGATATCTCTGATGAGATATGATTGATATGATATAGATGTTTGGTTGAATTGAAATGATAATATGAATTATCTGTTGTGATGATAATGTAGATTATCTATTGAATTATCTATATGTGTGTAGTATAGATAAGAATTGAATTGTTTTAACCTTAAAACAACTTGGCCCTTAAAATACATTTTGGATTTCGATGAGACCGGGATCGGGTTTCCGTATACCGGAATTCTAGGTCTGGAGACCCGAATACCACATCGATCCAAATTTACGATAGGTCGTGAATCTCAAGTGAAGATGAAGATTCAAAGTGCAAGGGTTATTGTCGTTAACTCTGAGGGTGATTCCAAAACGAGTGTAACGAGATAATGCCTTCGGTTTCGTTCGAACCCGGAACGAACTTGTATGGATTGAATGCTTTCAGAACATCGTCAGGTGGACGATGAGCATTCTAAGTGATGTGTTCTGATTTAAAGGTAAATCGTAACCTCAAGCCTCATCAACCGGGAATGGCTAAAACAGGGGAGGTGCAGCAAGGCTTCGTGAGTAGCACCCACTAAGAGTAAGGTCATCCCTGTCTAGAGAGTTCCTTCTTTTATTTCGGCTTAGTGGTGCAGTTGGCGACGGCCATCTGTGGGGTGATTTTATTCGGAATTATCCAGTAAGGGATGGTTTCGGCTTTGTGTTGCAGGGGATTGGGAGTGATCCTCGGTACGGTGATCTAGGCCACGTACTGTGATGAGCGGTACCCCGGTAGCTCTGCCATTGTATGGAAATCCAAATTCCAATAAGTGATAACGGATTTGATTGTATACTTATGTATGCTGGAATTTAATAATGTAACAATTTCGGCTATTTCATATTTATTTGAAAACCCTAGACCCTATTATAATACAATCGAATTTCCTATCAAATGTTTTGGTT
Organism: Allium fistulosum; assembly: GCA_030737815.1. NCBI lineage: Eukaryota > Viridiplantae > Streptophyta > Magnoliopsida > Asparagales > Amaryllidaceae > Allium > Allium fistulosum. The sequence continues at coordinate 1,017,848,267 of CM060901.1, read as the reverse complement.
AGCGTAAGGTAAAAACTTACCCATGTTTATTTGTGGGGAGTCTTACGTGATACCTTTTCTTTCAAAAGGTTTTGAAGTTAAACAAGTTTAACCTGTTACTCACACCAGACCCATGTCTGACCCAAGTTGTTTATTTCTGTTTTATAAACTCTTGGGTACTCAAATTTTTACGAGTAGCCAAGGGATTCAGGTTTAGCTTTGACGAATTGTGGAGGAGCAATGGAGCAGGAGGCTTCAGCGTTCGTAGATATAGTATTCCGCTGTGTTGATATCTGTGTTAGAGTCTTGTATTGTATTTGAGTTGTAATATATAGACAGATGTTTATAACTGTCTAGTATGTGTTGTATAGTTGTGTAAACTCTGATAAGTGTTGTATACTATGTAATAGTTTATGTTATTAATATAATTTATTCTTTCCGCTGTGAGATAGTTGTTGTTGTTTCTTTCTTTCTTCTCTTCTTTTCTATTCTATACCCCCTTTCTTTCTTATTAATGATGCGTCATTCTGTGGAATGAGTGGCGGGTCATTACAGTGGTATCAGAGCATAGGTTGAGCGAATACCTAAGCTTTTGGTTAAGTGAATATCAGAGCGCTAGGTTGAGTGAATACCTAGGTTCGGAAGGGTTGTTCATTAGAGATAGGATCTGTAGCAACCTGTTTGAGTCTGAGTGTATATATATTCGAGAGCGCGTATTTGTTAGTTATATAAAATGGTTTTATATTGTGTTAATTGATCGGTTGGGTGGTATATGGATTCTGGTCAATACGAGTAGCTAACGTTATTGATAGGGATCTCTAAACACTTGGATCAGGCCAACGGACACAATATTGTTTTAAAAGGAAAGGTGAAATAATTTTACCCAAACATATTTTCTATATATAAAAAGTATCATTTTAAACATATATGGTTTTTGTAATGATTGGTTGAGATGATAATAATTTATCATCTAGGATTAGGAGTCTGAGTGTTGAGGTTGGAAGTATCTGTCGAGACTGTAGACCTAATACCGTCTCGAGTAAACTTTACTGTGGTAAAGGATTTCATCGATCTCCGAAGGAAACTGTTATGGTTCGGAGTTTATCTTTGTAGTTTGGATGAGTAAAGTTGGATCTGTTGGTTAGGACAGAAGCGAGTGATGGTATCTTGATACTTCTGGAAGAAGTAGCTGCCTGATGAGATGCAGTGACTATGGATGTTCCCGAAGATGTTTTCTTTGGAACAAGTTAATGAAGTGTGTCTGTTTCGGTGTTGTGGCTGAGTTCAGCAAGATGTTTTTGTTCTGTTTGAAGTCCGAGTTTCTCGAAGAGCTTTGGATTGAGAAGTCTTTGGTATCTGTGGCAGTAGTGCAGCTCGGAGTGTTCTGTTTTCGGCAGAAGTTTTTCTGGCTGAGCAGTTTTTCTGAAGGTGAAGTTCAGAAGCAGCAGAGAGGATCCATTTCTTCGATGGATAGGATAGTCAAGTGTGAGCTGTTCTGATTGGTAAAGAGAGAACAGTTTTATTTGGATTTTGGCTGGGTGGATCGCAAAAGTGACTTGCGATAGTTTGAGTATTCTTTTGAGTTATCCGATATTTTCTGGAATGTGTTGTCCAGTCTGTGCTTGTGTTCATCATCAGCATTTTCATTCTACTCCAGATCAGAGTGGTGCAGCAGGAACAGTTTTGGCGAGTGCTCCTGTTCGTCTTTTCCAGATAGGAGAAGTTAGTTTGGAATCTTCTGATGTTTGAGAAGTAGAGTTTTGTTTTGGATTATGGGTGGATCGTGAAAGGATCATTCTGTTGAGTTATTCTTAGTCTAGTTTGTTTCTAGAAGTATCGGCGAAAGTTGAACTGATCAGGAAGGATTTGTAGGAAGTCCAAGATCGTTTGAAGGATTTTGTGGATAAAAGATGGAGGAATTTGGAATTCGAAGTTAGAGACTTCGTTGTTGTTGAAGTTTCCTCTTGTGAACGGGAGTTATCAGATTGGGTAAGTCTGGGAAGTTAGCTCCGAGTTATTTTGGATCTCTTCTGTGTTCTGATTTGGATAAGTGCTTTGATCTACTGGATTGAATTATCAGTTTGGATAATTGGAATTCGATGTGTTTTACGTATCTCTGAGGGAGTACGTGTTTGATCTATCTCTGGTTTTGGAACCAGCAGTTCTGGAGTATTTGGTTGTTGAGTCAGACTCATCTGTAGTCTGATATCTTGTTTAGTTCTGTAGATCTAGATGAGTAGGAACTTTATAGCTTAGTAGTATGGGTTGTTTAATTTGTTTGTAGAGCGAGTATCCCGGTATATATATATACTTGGGGAAACTCGAGGAAATTTTATTCAGAATTTTGTCTAAATAATTAAAATTGTTTGATTAGGTGAATTGTTTGATATGGTTGATAGCATATGGATGATAATATATGCTTGTGATTTAAATAGATTATTAAATTACCTTTGTTTTGAATTTCGGGGACGAAATTATTTTAAGGGGGGAGGAATGTAATATCCCGGAAATTTAGGGCAATATCAATTTAATAATCTGTTTAAATAATTAAATTGATTGATAATTTTTGATAATAAGATTTGAATTGATTTAATAATCTGATTAAATGAATATTTAACTAGTGAATTTATCCTTTAAAAATTTATAGGATGATTTCTATTTATAATGTATATACAATTGTATATATTGTAAATAGATAAGCTTGGATTTAAAATTTAAATAAATAAATAAGATCTTGTTTTTAGATTCTAATATATATTGATAAATTGGAAATTATGATTTAATTAATATAAGCTTTTCAAGCTATTTAAATAAATAACAATATAGTTTTAAAATACTCAAGTTAACTGTTAATTGATTTAAATTGATTTTAGCTTAAGTTTAAATTTAAATTAATTAGCAAAAAGATTGTTTTATTTTATTTTTGAATATAGCTTGTAAATATGATTTGAATATATATATATATAAAGTTTAAAATACAATTTAAATATGATATGTTAATTCATTTAATAAATAGAAGTAATTTATAATCTCCTTTATAAATTATTTTAAAATTGATAAATATGTTAATTTCAAACAATATTAATAGAGTATTGTTTTTATAATATAAATAGACTTTAATAAAATAAGATTGTTATTTTCAAATTGAAAGTGTAGTTATATATGTATATAACATGACTTTAAATTGGATTTTAAATATAATTTGAATTTGAATTTAGATTTAATTTTGAAATCAAAAAGAGGTAATATTCAAATAGTTTGGATTTCAAAGTATATGTAAACTTTTATTTATAATAATTAGTTTTGTTTCTTTATAAGTAATATATATAAATAGATAAGTAATTATATTTAATAAATAAAGAAAAGCTTTTATTTACATTTAAATAAATAAGTGTTACTTAAATGACATGTGTAAATCTATAAAAGCTTGTTTAAACAAATGTAAACTAATTAACCACTCTAAGTGACAAATGTCAAGTTTTTAAAATTTTGTTTTCTTTTATTTTTAAGAAACTACAAATTAACTTATATATGCATACCTCTCCTTTCATTTTAATTTTTTCTATCTTCTTGAATTCAAAGAAAAAAACTTTCAGCCTGAAAAGTTAAACAAAATTCTCAAAACAAAATCAGTAACTCAAATCTATCTTCCTCTCTAAAAACATCTGCAATTCAAATCCTATTTCTCTAGAACCAAATCAGTAATTAAATTTCTCCCAAACCAGATTCCTTAAACAAAGATCTGAAATGTACTTCTTCAAAAATCTGTAACCATTTTCCAAAAATCAAAGACAAGACCTATCTTTCTTTACAAATCTGAAAGCATGTAAATCTTTCTTCAATCCCTGTAATGCATTTTCAATCTGGAAAACAAAGCCTGCAAATTCTTCAAGTCTGGAATTAAACTCAAATCTGCATTTCTTAAGCCTGCAATATGAAAGCAAACAACCTGGAATCTAAACAACACATCACAAAGCAAGATTTTAGCAACATGCAAGTTTCCAGTTTTAAAAGACAATGCAAGTTTTAAATCAAAACAAAGTAGCATTCCAGATTTCAAGTATCTGTTTCAAACTCTGTTCTTCATTTGAAATCTGGTGAGTAACTTACATTTTTAAAACTTAAGTATATGATATCTGTTGCATGCTATAAATTTTTGAATCTATAATATGCCTGCATGTTGTTTAATATGTTTGGAATATATGTATATTTTTGTATATATGAATGTAAATTGGTGTGCATGTCTGTTATCTCTGTTTCCAGTTTTAAACTTAAGTTTTGATTGAAAAATCCTGTATCTCTTAACTTAATTAATATTATGATTTAAGTTATCAACAAATATTGTTTGATTTATCATAGATTAGAGTTTAGGATTTAATTTAAGTTAAAACAAAACTTGATTGGCCAGGGAAAATCAAAAGAACATAACAAGTTTAATATAAGTGGAAAAATCGAATATGTTAATTTAACAATTCAGGATTATAAACTGAAGCTCTGGACTAAGTTATGATTTTTAGAAGAGAAATCACAATTTTAAAGTTTATAAATAGTGAAATATTCTAGTATGAATGAAAATTGGGTTTCTGTTGATTTCTGGAAATCAAATGGATTATGGATCTCGGGGTTGAAGCTAGACTACGCTGGTAGGTCAGTAATCATCGGAAAAATAGTCAGGAGATTTTTAATTCATCATGGTAGGTGATTGAAGTTGATCTAGGGTTTAAGTACTGTATTTTGTAAATGATTTTCGCAAAGCAACGGTGTCGTCGATGTCACTTCGGAACGCATCGCACCAGGGGGAAAATGTTTGTGGGCCAGTGGAGTAGCTCTGGTGATAACGACGTGGTCGCTGATGGTCGTGGTTGGCGAGGCGAGTTGAAACTAGTGATCGAAGTTCTGTTCCAGGTTGTGATCGTGACGCTCGAATTCGATTGAGGCATTTGTTCCAGTTTCTGGTGATCGAGAATGTGAGAGATGGTCGTGGGTGAGATGTCGGCGATGGAATCGATGATCATAGGCGATCAATTCGTCTGTGCACGTGCACCTTGTATCAGTGAGTATCTGAGATGATTTTGGTTTGAGGAAGAAGCAAGGATCTCGGGGCAGGCTCGTGGAAAATGGTGAATATCTCGAAGCAGGGTGGAGAAGAATAGGAACGGGTTTTGGCTCGTGTAAAATAAGAATAGGCTCAGGTTAATGGAAGTGTTACAGGTTATAGAACCTGTTTGTTTAAATTTGAACAGAGTTTAAAGATTAATTTTTTTTAAATGCAGATTCAAATTTAAATTTGAATTCCAGTTGTGAAATAAATGAGTTTTTATTTAACAACTTACAAGTTTAAAAGAATAACTTTATAAGGGTTTAATTTTAATGAATGGGTTCAAAATCTTATAAATTTTCTTTATAAATGTTAAGTGTTCTTAACATTTAGATTTAAAAAGATTTTGGTAAATTTGATTTAAGTCTTGGTTAAAGTTAAATTTGATTTTTCAAATCAAAATCATTAATTTGAAATGAAATAAAAGAAAGATTTAAAGGTAAATTATTTCAAAGCTTTTGTTAATAATAATTAATGTAGTTATGAGGATAATACTTTAATTTAAAGAAGAATTAAGGTTTAATGATTTAGGTTCATTAAATTAGTAAGGTAAATAAAGGGTAATTTAACAATTTAATTAATTAATGATTTAATGTTAATTAATTAAATAATTAAGAATTATAAGTTAATTAATGAAGTGTTAATTAATTTGGGATTTAGAATCATTTATTTAAATAAGTATAGGTTATTAATAAATGTTTTGAAATTAGTTATCAAGTGGTTAAAAGTTTATTTAGCAATTAATTAAGTAAGTGAGGATTAGTTAATTGATAATTAAGAATTTATTAAGTTGTAATTTATAAATAATTGATTAAAGTTTAATTACTTAGGAAGTAGTTAAAGAATTATTAATAATTAATGAAAGATCATTAGATAATTAATTAATTAATTAATTAACATGATTAAATTTGATAATCAATTAGATTAATTAGTTAATATGAAAATGGGTTAAGTATAATTACTTAATGGAAGTAATTAAGGTAATTAATTACTTAAGGTAATTAATTAAATAAATTTGATTAAGTTAAATTAATTAATTAAATTAATTTAAGATAATCATTTAGAGATATGATAAATATAATTACTTAAATGTAATTAGTGAAGTGTAATTACTTAGGAAAGTAATTAAAGTTAATTAGTGGATGTAATTAACTAAAGATGGTTTAATGAAAGTAATTTGAGTTTAATTACTTTGAATAATTAATCAAGGGATTAATTAAAAGATAATTAATTAAGAAGTAATTAATTTATGGAAGAGTAATTAAGGGTAGTTAATTACTAAATATGATTAATCAAAGGTGATTAATAAATGTGGTTTAATTAAGAATTAATTATTAAATATAATTAATTTAAATGATGTAATTAAGGATTGGTTAATTAAAATTAATTAATCAATAATTAAGGATTAAAGTAATTAATTAATTAATGAAGTAATTTAAGATTAATTACTGAAATGGTTTAAGTTGATTAATTTGTGAAATTAATTAAGAGTTAATTACTTAAAGTAATTAAAGTATAATTAATCAGGAATGATTAACTAAGATGATACTTAGAGTAATGATTAATTAATTGGTTTAATTAATAATTAAGTAAGCAGGATTTATAGAATGAAGTAATTAGTTTAACTCACCTTAAATTAGATGATATAAATCATTGCTTAAAAATGAATGAATGAGATTGAATGTATTTCATTGTTTGATATCTCTGATGAGATATGATTGATATGATATAGATGTTTGGTTGAATTGAAATGATAATATGAATTATCTGTTGTGATGATAATGTAGATTATCTATTGAATTATCTATCTGTGTGTAGTATAGATAAGAATTGAATTGTTTTAACCTTAAAACAACTTGGCCCTTAAAATACGTTTTGGATTTCGATGAGACCGGGATCGGGTTTCCGTATACCGGAATTCCAGGTCTGGAGACCCGAATACCACATCGATCCAAATTTACGATAGGTCGTGAATCTCAAGTGAAGATGAAGATTCAAAGTGCAAGGGTTATTGTCGTTAACTCTGAGGGTGATTCCAAAACGAGTGTAACGAGATAATGCCTTCGGTTTCGTTCGAACCCGGAACGAACTTGTATGGATTGAATGCTTTCAGAACATCGTCAGGTGGACGATGAGCATTCTAAGTGATGTGTTCTGATTTAAAGGTAAATCGTAACCTCAAGCCTCATCAACCGGGAATGGCTAAAACAGGGGAGGTGCAGCAAGGCTTCGTGGGTAGCACCCATTGAGAGTAAGGTCATCCCTGTCTAGAGAGTTCCTTCTTTTATTTCGGCTTAGTGGTGCAGTTGGCGACGGCCATCTGTGGGGTGATTTTATTCGGAATTATCCAGTAAGGGATGGTTCCGGCTTTGTGTTGCAGGGGATTGGGAGTGATCCTCGGTACGGTGATCTAGGCCACGTACTGTGATGAGCGGTACCCCGGTAGCTCTGCCATTGTATGGAAATCCAAATTCCAATAAGTGATAACGGATTTGATTGTATACTTATGTATGCTGGAATTTAATAATGTAACAATTTCGGCTATTTCATATTTATTTGAAAACCCTAGACCCTATTATAATACAATCGAATTTCCTATCAAATGTTTTGGTTAGCGTAAGGTAAAAACTTACCCATGTTTATTTGTGGGGAGTCTTACGTGATACCTTTTCTTTCAAAAGGTTTTGAAGTTAAACAAGTTTAACCTGTTACTCACACCAGACCCATGTCTGACCCAAGTTGTTTATTTCTGTTTTATAAACTCTTGGGTACTCAAATTTTTACGAGTAGCCAAGGGATTCAGGTTTAGCTTTGACGAATTGTGGAGGAGCAATGGAGCAGGAGGCTTCAGCGTTCGTAGATATAGTATTCCGCTGTGTTGATATCTGTGTTAGAGTCTTGTATTGTATTTGAGTTGTAATATATAGACAGATGTTTATAACTGTCTAGTATGTGTTGTATAGTTGTGTAAACTCTGATAAGTGTTGTATACTATGTAATAGTTTATGTTATTAATATAATTTATTCTTTCCGTTGTGAGATAGTTGTTGTTGTTTCTTTCTTTCTTCTCTTCTTTTCTATTCTATACCCCCTTTCTTTCTTATTAATGATGCGTCATTCTGTGGAATGAGTGGCGGGTCATTACAGGTATGGTACAAAACAAACTCGTAGTAAAGCACGTTAGGGTAGGTGACACGACACAACAAGGCAATATCAGGGTAGATATACAAATTACGCATCCGGACTGGTGGTAACGCATAGCATCCACTACCGCCCACCTCGAGCCACACTCTCGAATCAAGGGTGCGCACCAAATCAATCACAAAGTAATAGAATGGCATACGATAGAGTGTGTCCGATCGGAGGAGCTACCTCATAGTCATTGGCCCAAAATCGCTCCTGTTTTAGCCACCTTATGCCAACTCACAGGAGTCGGGTCCATGTATATACCTCATATAGGATCGTCGCCACCGTCCTACTTCATTCTGGAATCTCCACCGCGTACACAGTTGTTAAAGTGGTTTTCGGTATCGATAGAGAGTATGCCCATATCTGATCCCGGTCTCTTTAACAACCAATCACTATTATAACACCGTGGTCATTTCAAAATAGTTTATACTTCAAAACCAAAAATTTCATTTCCAGTTCAAAAACATATCAACACGATATCATTTCCATTTCAAGAATATTCACTTCCAAAATCATAGTACTTTCAAAGATATAATACTTTCGGAACCAAAACAATTTGAAATAATAATACTTTGGAAATCATAATACTTTGAAATTCATAACTTTGGAAATCATAAAACTTTGAAATCATAACACTTTCCTTCAAACAGTTTAGATATTAATAATATTATATATAATAAGATAGTTTATAAAATAAAATAGTTTATATAAAATAGTTATAAGTTAAAATAGTTTATAATAAAATAGTTAGTATATTAAAATAGTTTATATTAAAATAATTTATAAAGTAAAATGATTTATATTAAAATAGTTTATGTTAAAATAATTTATAAAGTAAAATATAAATAGTTTTAGATATAGTTTAAAAATACTTTATAAAATAAAATAGCTTCCTCAATTTCACAAATCGATTCAAATCAACTCGAATTCCAAAATTCAATTTTAATTCAATCTCAATTCATAAATTTCAACTCAATTCAGTTTCTAAATAAACCATTTCAAATTATCGATTTCAAATACATATTTGAACCCTAAAATAAGCCATTTCAATTTCAATATATTTCAAAGCCTTAAATATTCAACATTTCAAAACTAAATTCGATAATTATATATATATATATCAAATTCACTTTACTATTATTTAGTTTTAAGATATTTACTTAATCATTTCAATATCATCTAAATACAACTTCAATTTACAAATTTAAATAAACAAAATATCCCATTTAAATTTATATAAGTTTGAAATATTCAATTAAGTCACTTTTATCAAATCCAAGTTATAAAACATATCTTTAAAATTTCAAGTTTAATAAATTTCAAATCAAACCAATTTATGTAAAATTCTTAAATAGATATAATTTCAAATCACTTTCAAATTTATCTTTTCAACCTGAATCATAATAAACTCTATATTTGAAAATATAGAAATTAAATAAATACTTAAACATATTATATATCCACTTTATTAAATCAAGTTTAATAAATCTTTAAAAATCAATATTTATTAAAACCATATATTTCTTTTCAAAACCAAAGAAATCATTTTCAAAATATTTATATATAGACCAACAGTGTCTGTATATAATTCTCTACCCTATGGTCAAGTGATACAGATATTTGTCATTTTAATCCGTAATTTAAATATATACGGGTATATATCTTTTCAACCCGCAATCCCAAATTCAATTCAATGAAAATCGCTTGGGTTTATCATTTCAACCCATAACGATTTCCTCCCATTCTACAGATCGTTCGGGTATGTATCATTTCAACCCATAGTGAATTCTATACTGATAGGGAACTTGCAGAGTGTTAACTGCAATAATAATATAACAATCAGTAACAGGCATATATCATCAGTGATAAATAACAGATAATGGTGTCAGATGTCATAGGTGAACAAATACAGATAATGGCATATATATATATATATATCAATGTAAATAACTAACAGCAGCATATTCCAATTGACGTTTCTATTGAAATCAAATTTAATAAATATAAGAACGTTAATCGTGAGTGATTGCTCACCTTTCAAGGCTAGAGATGAACGAGAAATTGAGCTATGAATCCAAACATAAATTCCGAAGCAAAGCAAGATTGAACGCGAATTTGACGAGCAAAGCTGATAGTTTGGAATCAACGAAAATCAAATCAAACTGGATCGATGAAGATAAATGGTATAAGTGAACTTATATATATATATATATATATGTATATGTATATGTATATAACTATTTACCTATATAAAATCATATCCTAATTCAAACACATTTTATATTTAAATATATATATATATACATATTTCAAAATCATTAGTTTAAATAAACACAAAAAAATAAATAAAACAAACATATCTAAGAAATAAAATTTGGAATAAATACATATATATATATATATATACTTAATAGAATGTAAAATACTTACATATATTGTTCGTTCATTTGAAAATATCTATATATATATATATACAATTACTAACATAACCCAAACAGATCATAAAATCATTTCAGACTAAAATTTTAAATCTATATATATGAAAAACCAAATTCACATATAAACTGAAATCGGATTATCTTACATCTAAAAATCCATACATAAAATATTTATAAAACAGAATTCGAGAAACAACTTTAAAATATATATATAACATGCACCATCACTTTCATACTGTATACACTAAATGTATATTCTTCAGTAAAAAAGTATGCATGCTACCTGAAACAACACTTAACTGTTATATTATACTAATATGTTTATTTTTCTTTAACACATCAATACATACCTTTATATATTTAACTAGTGTACACACTGAAGATGCCAAGCCATACATATATTTTTCTAATTTATATAATATATACTGTAACCTTTATATAAAATAAACTATGATAAATCTTTACATTAAAACATAACAGACTACTATATATCATATATATATATATATATATATATATATTTAAACTATAACAACTATTATATACTCTGGGATCAGCAATATGTCAACCAAAATAAAAGCTGGTAAATATATATAAACATAGAAAATTTTCATACTTTATAATATACAACAACTCGAGATATGCAACAGTATACACTTATATACTTTACAACTTTATAGATTGCAGCATATATATCCATATGTTCTATATAAACAAATATATATACGTTATATATAAGCAAACATAAATATATATATCCCCACTGCTGAAAGAAGATTCGAAATACATATAATAACATATATATAAACTTATATAATAGTCGGACTATATATATAAACTCTGATGTATATAAACTTTTATATATATATACAGTACCTTTATATAAGATGAGATAACAACTAATATATATAAACATATAAATTAAATTTTTAAGCCAATAAAATCATACATATGAGAACTAACATAAACCCATATGCCATAAACTAATCATATAATTCATATCAGTATATACAAAACATATATTAAGATCTTACATAATGCAAGTATACCTATATTCATAAAGTAGATGCACGCAAATGGTGAGGGCAGAGATTGTATGGCGGAGGAAACTGATGTAAGAGAGTGGCTCTGGGCTTTGGTGTTGGCGTTCGGTGTAGATCAGGCGGAGGAGGTGTGTGGACGGTCGAGATGTGGTGGGTTGCGGCCAAAGGCAGAGGGGGAAGGCAGTTCGGTTGTTGGCTTTGAGAAGCAGTGGAAAGGCATGGTCGGCTGGCACCATGGAAGCATGCTCCAGAGGAAGGAAAAATGGGTGTGCAGTTTCACGGAGGAGAAGATGTTGGATTTGCGTTTATATTATTTTTCTTTTCGTTTGAAGAGAGACCGACTAACATCTATGAGCATGGTGGGGAGTTCGGCTTCAAAGCATAGATATATTTCACTTAATATATGATAATATATTGTCTTTGTAATTCTTTATTTTTAGAGGTAAGAATAGAAGGCAAATAGACAGGAAACGAAGAGAGAGAGGCAAGCTACAGGAGAAATGAAGAGACCCAAGAAATGAACGAACTGACAAATAATAAATAGAACATAGGGAATAGTAATAGCCAGCAAAATAAATTTGGGAACTGAAAAAGGCTATTGGTTTTCACACGGTGAAAATGAACGGTTACAGGAAAACCAAAAGTCAAATTGCGGAACCGATACGAAGATCGTTTCCGTATATTTTGCCGTTTCCCAGATCACGAAATTGACAATTGAATATATCGTAGAGATCAGCATGACGAGACGGTCAAAACGGTATATAGATATCAGTGGTACGATCATCCGATCGGAAGTTGATAATCGGTACCGAAAATGCTGCTATTTTGTCGAAAATAAGATAAACGGAGCAATAGCAGTCCAAATTTGGAGAAACGAAATACGACGTCTAACTTAGAAGATGATTTACAAATTTATTGTATAAAAATATTCAGGTTTGGAAAACATTTTATTATCATCAATTTTAACTGATGTGAATTAAAATAAAATTACACAATAAAATAAACTTCCATATTATCTGATAAAAATTTACCAGTTGTTATGATAAAGTAGACGTATTCCAAATATTAAATTTTTATTTTAAAACTTTATTGTTTAAAAATTTCACAAATTTCAATTAATTATATTAAATAAAACCATTAAAATTTATGGGTCGTTACATATTATATATCGCTGGAAAGCTCTTAATGAGTGTAATCCACTGCAGTGGTTCATTTTTCAATTTGGTTCATAATTTGGCCAGAAATCGAGGTTGAACCTCAGCCATCCAAATTAGGTTTTCGCAATCCAATGGTGGATTTTCATCCGATCGACGATCAGGAAGCGGCGGGAAGCGGCGTTGGTAAGAGGGAGTCGAGCAGGCCTTGGATCTCTGGTTCACTCGTGCTATTGGCATTCGAAATCGCCGGATTTGGACAATGAGGATGGGCGGCGGCAGTCGACATGGGTGATGTCTGGAGAGGCCGTGCGTGGGCTGGAAGGTCAGCGTGGTGAGGTGAGGTCGGCGCTTGTGTCAGATCGCGTTTGAATCGCGTGAGGAAGCCGCGAAATTGCAAGAGGAGTCGGCAGCTATCTCGTGTTTCAAGCGACGAAGTAGGGTTCTGGAATGGACGAACACACGGATGAAGGTTGACGTGGCAGTTTGAATGGTAATCCTTTATTTTATTTTATTTTATTTAAATTTCAATTCAAACTTTCTAACCTTAATAACTTTTACATACGACCTCGGATTCTCAGGCTGTTTATTTCGTTGGGATCGTATCGAAATTTCGAACATTTTGGAACTGGTTTGACGAATTCTGAGACTGTTGAATTTTGGGCCTTATTTTGGATTTCAAATCGATTTGAAATCAAAGGTGAGTGTTTTAACCCACTCGCAACTACTAAATTATCTTATGTTAGTTAAATTGAATTTATGATGTGATTAGAAATTGATTGGTTGATGTTTGGTATATTTAAATTGTCATTCCAGTTAAATATGACTTTTATTGAATTGAATCGCTATTTAATTTAATATTGAATATTAATTATCAATCAAATACTTGTTATTGATAATCAGTTAATTATTGTTATTGATGGGTTGATCTGAATGGTGATTGTGATGGAAGTTGATTGTTGATATTGGATGACTGGATGTTATATTTTTATAGTGTTATAACACTGCAAGTTCCCTATCGGTTGAAATGATACATACCCGAACAATCTGATAGATTAGGAAAATCATTATGGATTGAAATGATAGACTCGAGCGATTTCATGGATTTGAAATTAAATTTGGGATTGCAGGTTGAAATGATATATACATGTAAATTAAAATTATTGCAAATTGAAATGATATATGTCCATATCACTTAACCATAGGGTAGAAAATTATATACGGACACCGGATTGGTTAAATTAAATTATTTTAAAGCCTTAAAATTTAAATTCAGTTAAATGATATTTTGAAATAAAATTTGATTTGTATAAACTGAATTATTTTCAAAAATCCAAGCTTTAAATGTTGAAATTGGAGTTGGTTTACTGAATTGTTTAAAAGAATAAAAATGGAAATTTCAAAGTTGAAATTTGAAATATAATGAAATTTATCGAAATTGAGTTATTGAAAATGTTTGAATATTTAAACTTTGAAACCTATGAAATTGAAGTGCTTTAAAATTTTAGTTCAAACATGAGTTTGAAATCGATATAAATTGAAGGATTTTTATGGGAATTTGAATTGAAAGAAAATTTAATTTTGTTGAAATCTGGATATGGTCTTGTTGAAATGGAAGAAATAGTTTAAATTTGATATTATTTTAAATTAGTTATTTTAATATAAAGCTGATTAGAAATATATTATTTTAAATTCAGGTTGATTTAGATTTTCAAACCATTTTATATTAAACTATATTAAACCTATGTAACTATTTTAAACCATTTAATCTATTTTAAACTATTAAAACCATTTAAAACTATTTTAAAGTATTTTAAACTATTTTAACTATTTAAAACTATTTTAATCTATTTTAAACTATTAAAACAATTTAAAACTATATTTAAAGTATTCTAACCATTTAAAAACGATTTTAACTATTTAAACTATTTTAAATTTATTTAAACTATCTATACTATTTCTAAATTTCAGACTGTGTAAAGTTGAAGTGTTTGTATTTAAACCCTTGATTTAAAAGTGGATATGGTAAAATGAAGTTATAACTCAAATTGGGATTTGAAATGATATTTTCTAGTGAAATGACATACTTGAGTAAGTATGATGATTTTGAAATAAGGATTTAACCTATTTTGTCGATATGATTTCGAAGGTGAATATGATTTCGAAAGTGAATATGATTTCGAAAGTGATATGGTTTAAATTGAATTTGATATCAATTATGAATCGGTTTTGGAAATATAAAAGAATCATCCGGTGTAAAATAAGCATTTGGTTGTTAAAGAGACCGGGATCGAATATTGTCATACTCTCTACCAATACCGAAAACCACTTTAACAACCATGCACGTGGTGGAGATTCTAGAATGAAGTAGGATGGTTTGGCGAACGATTCTGTATGAGGTATTTACGTAGCCCTGACTCCCGTGGGTAAGCTTGATGTGGCTAAAACAGGAGCTATACCGGCCCAAGTGAGGTCGCTCCTCCTATCAGGCACATTTCTTCGATACCATATTATGACTTTGTGATTGATTTGGTGGCCACCCCTTGATTTTGATTATGGGAGTGTGTTCCGAGGTGGGCGGTTGTAGCTGCTATGCGTTACCACTAGTCCAGGAGTGCAAATGGTAGAATCCTACCCTGGCATTGCCTTGCGTGCCATGTTATATGTCTTATTGCACCTTCTACGAGTTTGTTTTGTACCATACCTATGGAGTGCTCCTTGACTGAACCACCGGTTTAGTGGAGCTTACGGTATCTGTATAGACTTCGGGAATATATAAAACTATCTTAAGGGGGATATCGGTAACGTCTTAACGCTATTTTAATACTTTACTGTAGACACTATTATTATAGCGTATTGTACTATGTATGTAGATAGTTTAACGGATCCTTAGGAGATCGAAATCCGAACATCTCTTTAGTTATTGCACTCACGTTGACACTAGATAGGAAATGTCAAACCCCGTAAACATCTCTGAAGTCGTTACACTCATATTTATTTACTGTTGATTTAACTTACATAAGATGTTTTAGTTTTGACTCGAGTGTTTTGTCTTTTCATTACGCTCGGGTCAGTCTGAGCTTTTTAGTGTATTGAAGACTATTTGTGGAGGACGAAGAAGAAGATTTAGTATATTATTGCTATTTATTATTCCACTGCATTCTGTGTTCCGCTGTAGTATTCGTTTATTTCTGATGAATGTATAACTCTGATATGAATTGTAAAAGTGTAATCAAATGTTATTTTGTAAACAGCTTCATGAACGGTTTATTTGATTATTATATTTTGTCATTCCGTTGCGAGATTCAGTGTTTTGTTTTTCTTCTTTTTCTTTTATTTTCTTATTTACCCCCATTAACAATCCTCCATTTTGAATGGTTTGAATTAGACATGTGTGGTTGATTGTCGATTTAAACCGTCCAAAAAGGTGGGGCGTTACAAACTATAATCAAAGCGGACCTTCCACATTGAAGATCAACAGTATTCTCAAGTCGAGAGAACTATGTAAATTAGTCACATCGATATTCTCTGCTTGACCTTAGTTATATTAACCAACAAAAAACTATCTAGTGAGTCATTCCATAGTTATCCAATAATTATCAGTATGTAACCCCTTAGTGCTCCCAACGGTCATGAGTAATACACTGCCCAACATTTGGAGATCGTTGCTCCTCTAGTCTCAACAGATACATCAATATCCAGTCTCGATGCATCTTGACTAGGAACATTTAAAATGTTATATTTGTTTCATCGTGATAAATTACTCACGGTTACAATACTTTTTTTTGAGCAGAACGAATGTGTAGCATGGAGCTACACAGCCGATTAGTGATAAATACTAAATATTAATATTACAATCAACATGCCTGATCGTTAGCCAGAAAGAGTGTTTTAACATACATCAGCAGCAGCAGCAAAAAAGAGTTATAGATACCATAACAACCCTAGACCAATATATACATAATAATCAGTCGGATAAATATACAGATGAAGAGATACTGTCACGGATGGAAATAATGACCATAAGAATGATGGTCAACCGGCGCGACGGAAGATGCGCTGCCCACCGACTCAGCTGGTAGAGATTCGGGAGACGGAAGACGGAGCCGGAGTGGAGCTAAGAAGCTGGAGCCTGAACAAAAAGAAAAGATATTAATAATCCTATTGCATATAAGCACTCTCTAACTAGCAGGTTTGTTGAAGACACGGGCGTTTCTTTCCTTCCATATAACCCAGCAGAAAATGGCAAGTAAAGAATCAAGAAGAGAATCCGGAGCGTTGTACTGCCAATATTCGAAGAAATTTGATATGAAAGGGATGTAACCAAGTAGATGAGCACAAGAAGAGACCCAAACGAAATGAGCGAAGTCGTATTCGAAGAACAGGTGATTAATGGATTCGGCTTCCATGTTGCAGAGGGCACAGGTCTGATCAGATAAGATATTGAGACGAAAGAGACGGTCTTTGGTATTAATGCGACCATGGATCAGACACTATTGAAAGAAAAGGATTCGAGGAGGAAGGTGGCATTTCCAAATGCGAGCGAAAGAGAAAAGTCTGCCAGGGTGGTTCAGGAAGGAATAGCATTGGGACACCGAGAAGCCTTTGGAGAAGCATTGGTTCAGGACGGTTACAATACTTTGTAACTACTATCACAAACTGTACCATTTATGGATTTTCTATTAATATACTTTTAATTAAATTGATTAATTAATATAACCACATTATATCAAGTATAAAATAGAAAGAAAGTACCTTTATTTCGAACAAGATTAGTCAACGAGTTAGATATATGTAACAAATTACATAATTGCCCCTAGGGCATACCCTTAACTCTATCAATTTCCAACTTGCACTTGGGATCAATTATGGAATCTTATTCCAACTTCTCCAATCAGTTTTCTCAAAACCAATTGGGTCAATCCTTTTGTGAATGGGTGTGCAATTATGTTTTAATTATCTACTCTGTCAATCAACTCTCTCCGACGGTGATAAACTGTTTTATCATATGGAACAATTCGGAGTATGTCTCTCAGCTTCTAGTGAGCTCTAAGTTCTATTACGAACCATATCACAACATTGTTATCATATAACAATGTTATGAGATTCTCAACATTTGCAATCAGCTCAGTTATAAATTGTGCATGTAAGAGTCCAAAAACTCGGCCTTCGAAAATCGGCATCCGTACTTCACTTGTACTCAAAATGCCGTAGATTCAAACGCCGAATCTGGCTTCCCGGAGCTATAACACAATTAAGTAAATAACACAGCGGAAGAAAAGAATAATACATTGATATACAATATCTGATACACAGAATAATACAATGAGTATCAATATACATCAGAGATATGATACAACAAATAGCAGCGGAAAAGAAAAGATAACATCAGCAGCGGAACAATATCAATAGAAATGATAACTCCAAAATGATCTTCAGACAAGAATGAATCCACAACTCCAAGATAAGTAACTCCGATGAATGAACTAGCTCCAGATAATCTACTAAACCTGAATATCTGAAAAGAAACCCAACTCTAGACTGCTCGTGTGGAAAATTATGAGCACCCAGAGTTTAGGAAAGGAACAATAAACTCCGGATCAGTCATGGGACTGGTGTGAGCAACAAAAACAGTTTATCTTTAAACAAACACAAAAGATTTTAAACATTGAAATCCGCAATGCTTTTGGAAAATGAAACTACCATAAGACCTCCCGCCACACACACAATGCAAACGCAGAATTGGAGGAGATTTCTTCTTATGATAGTCAAAGATGCTTACTACGCAAAATCAATTGGATATTATTATTAGTGCATAGTGCAGAAAACATTTCGAAAGTATAATATTAATCTTAGCCAGCATAGACATTTCGAACTATGCCTACTATAGCTACCATCTAAACAGTGGGGCGCCACCATAAGTAAATGGCAGGTTCTACAACTAAAACCGTACAAGTTCCGTATTGGAGAAATGGATTTCCAACAAATGGTCAGGCTAAGGAACTTCCTATGCCACGAAGGAAACGCCTCTGGCGGGACGCTCCGAGAGACAAACTGCTCTCTGCCAACAAGGCCGGGTTACCCCTGTAACAGGTAACTCACGAATATGCCACCTCCCGGTCCTTTGGGACCTTTATCCGAGCTCGGTATCCAACATCACACATCATAAAGAAAGTGTATCCACATGAGTAAGTATCTGGGCTCCATACCATGATACCACCCCTTTCCAGAAGGAAATGACATACCCTAAAGGGCGCGACCCTCATAACCTTGCCGCAACGATCCTGTTTCGACCATTTCCAGGTTGTGAGGCCCTGACGAAGTCTCGTCCACAAAGCTACGCTTTGTCACAAAGCCATGCTTTGGGTCAACAGATGATCAACCTATGATCACAAAGATAAATGATCAAACAAATGATCATATCACAAATGATCAAACACTGATCATCACACAGCAACACTTAGCATGCCACATTACCAAATTGGGAATATATCGCTGATAACCTTCAACTACATAACCTCTGAGCTCGTACGTCTCAGAGAAGGGTGTTAAGCTAAGAGAATAAATTCTCCGCCACCAACAGAAATGTATTTGAAAGAAATCGGCTTTATATCTCAAAGTGTAATGTCAGACATACAATCCATACAAGTCTGTTCCGGGTTCGAACAGAACCGAAGGCACTTCTCACGAAGCCCTTGCACATCCGGATAATTTCCAATCACGTCCGGACTTCCCATCACAAAGAGTGATATAAATCTCTATACCGGAGCAACTCGGTGCAGAGACATTCGACAGGTTGTCCTTTCATTTTCGAAAAATATCCGGTCTTCAACACCGGTCTTCAAATGCTATCCATAACGTCGAATCACTTATTCGGAATGGGTTATGTGACACAAAGGTCATCTCCCGGCTAAACCGAATAGTGAGCGCAATATTTAAAAATATACGGATATTGGGATTTCAATTAAGTCACAACTTAAACCCAAACTTTCTTTTCAAATGGTTTAACAAATTACCATTTCAAATCCTTTAAACAAAAAGATTCATTTTAACAACCTTAAATGGTTTAAACAGTTTCCACACTTTAATCTTTTAAATAAAAGATTTAATCACAGATTTTCCAAATTAATTCCCATTTCAATTTGATTAACTCGTTAAATCTTTAAATCAAAGATTTAACTTATAGCTTTCGAAACAATTTCATTTCAAATGGTTAAACAATTCATCATTTTAAATCTGTTAAAAATAAACAGATTCAATTCATAGTTTTCAAAACAATTTCATTCTTAACTTAGAAAAAACAATTTTTCAATTCGATCTTGAAATTCCTTTAATTAAACTGGAATTTCATTCCTTATATATATGAAAGCTTTTATCATTTGAAAACAAATAGTTTTCATTTCAGAAAATCTGATTCATTCATACGAGTTGAAATCCTTGGGTTAAATTCAAACTCCCAACTTATACTTTTAAAATGGTTTAAATTCATATAACTTGTGCAGCATCTTAAATCCCTAGTTTCGAATTATAGAATTCAATTTCAAACTTGAATTCAAATTTAAATCAAATTATTTAAATTTTCAAACTCGATTAAGTTATTCAAAATAACTTTTATCTTTGAAATTCTATTTCAAAAGCTTTTCACTTTAAACCCAAATTTCTAATTTCAAAATTAATTGAAATTTAAATTTCAATTTCAAAAACATCAAATTTAAATTATCTGTGACTTAACCGATTTCTACGTGAAATCCATATTTGTGTGTGTATGGTGTAGTCCAGGGGTTTCACACACAATAGTGCACAACATCAATCATCACAGATATATCGATAAGCGGTATAACCCATAACGCTTATCTTCATTCACAAATTCATAAATAAAATAAATTTATCAGTCATAAAGAATCACTATTACGATTCGATGTGGGTTTCGGATAACTAACTGGAATCCGACTCCCTGTCGCATCGAAATTCAAGTGTTGTTTACGGGCAAAGTTGTCTAATTAATTTAAACAGTTTAATTCAACACTTTGAATCCAAATAACTTTTATCACAGATAAATTATACACAATCATCATATATACCTATATATCAAGAGCAATATCATAGAAACATCACAGAATATCACAAATCAGATATTCAATATATACAATTATCCATAAACAATCATCTTTGAGTCTTATTGTAATTAATTCAATTTAAAATCGATTACTTGAGAATTTATCTCTTAACCCTGTTTAATTGATCATTAACTATCAATTTACTACTTTTTCCATTTCAAATTATTTAACTAACAAATCATTTCTTAACCAATGATTAAGTCTTAATTACTTAATTAATTACTCTTAATCATTAATTTATAACCTTAATTATTTATCAATCAAACTTAATTATCGGATTATTAACTGCTAATTACTTAGTTAATCATTTATTAGTCCATAATTAAATTACTTAATTACTTAACTACTAATCATTCATTAATTTACTTCAAATAGTTGATTACAAATTTATTAGTTACTTTCTGGAAAAAATCAATTAATTCTAATAATTCAACTTAATTAACATTTTAAAGGTATTCTTTAAAATTTGAAAATCAATTATATTACTAACTACCAACTTAATGGTTAATTAATTTTATACTTAACTAAATTAATCACTTAATTAAAATATTAACTAGGTGTTAAAACATGGTTAAGCATTAACTAAAATAATTAAAGCTTGTGTTAAAGTTTAACTTTAATTGTTAAACACTTATTCGAATTTACAGTGTCTAAACTGATTAACATAATATTGCCGTTGACAGGAGAACAACCAGAGACTTTCCCTATCAAAACTCGAGTAATACTTCGAGTTAAACGCTCGTTTCCCCGAGTCTCCCTGAACACAACTTCTTCTTCTCCTTTTTTTTTCTTTAATTTAAGTTTTTATAACTTAAGTATAAATAGCATCAGGTTCATACTCACGCTCGAACTCGACCTCAAACCCGAAGCAAACATCAAAACATCTCGAGTATACTCGCGAGCCATGGTTCCACGTCTCAGACACACATCACCGCTGTCGTGCACGTGCACGCGGCGCCGGAGCTACGGCGATCAACGCTGCCACCTCCCACATGTCGCCGTCCATCGACTCATGTCCTCAGGCCAATCCATTCGTCGAATCCACGATGAATTCGAAATCGAGAAACTAAATCCAACCTGGAACAGTTTTCGACCACCACGAGCATCCTCGTACCGCCACCACAGATCATCAGCGCCCACGAAACTTCGACCAGCCACACGTCCACACTCCCTCGACCATCTCCTAGAGTCTCATCGTACTCGATCATCCAGAGGCGTTACGCCGATCAAAAATGTCCATCCTATCCAAACTAGGGTTACCAACGTAAATCGATCACCACCACCACCACAGTGATCTTCCATCACTTCTACTATTTTTCCCAAACTCCTCCATCACTCATCTAGCTTCAGTATCAACCCCGTGGCCACCAGACCTCGCGATCACCAGAGATGGTCACGATTTCATTTTTCTGTTCAACTCAAAGCTCACTCGATTCCCAAATTTAAAAATCACAAAACTATTTTTAAAAATCATAACTTTCAAAGACAAATCTAGATATGTATTTGAAACATGAAATCTACACATTTGATTTCTGACCAATTTTAATTTGTCACTGTAAATACTCATTTTCCCAAATGATTATTCATTCTATCCATACGAATCTATTTTTAAACTTGATATTACGCCTATACAATCCTTTTCCTTTTATGATTATAACCTTAATTCGATTATATAGGGGAATATGAATTTCCTTTTGAATTTGTTGGGTCTGTAAAACCAACAGAAGTCTGTGTGTATATATATACAGACAGGCACATCTAAATTTTCAGGTATATACATGTAGACATTCATACAACATTTTCCAAATCATCATCATCATTACAGGCATGCAAAATCAAGCAACAACATATAAATATATTGGAGGTTGGAAGTTTGCTCACCTGTACTTGGAACAGAGACAAGCTTGAAAACCTGGAACAGTTTGAACACTGGAAGTAGATTTTTTTTGATTTACATGCTTGATGATGGTCTGATTTCACTTGATTTGTTTGAGTTGATTTCTGGATTCACTCAAGTTAAAGTAGTTGAATTTACCTTGCAGGCTTTAGATTTGAAAACCGATCTTTGCTTTGAGTTGCTCTGCCTTTTTATTTTTGAATGATATTTAAGTTTGTAATGGTGTTTATTTTCCTTTGCTTGCTAAATTATGTTTTCTTGAATGAACTGGAACTATATAGATGCGTATATGTGGAGAGAAAGATGTTTGTATAGGTGATAATATATATTTGTACAAAGTAATAAGATTTGTGCAGAGTTCTAAATTTTCTTTATTATGCTCAGAGATTTTTCATTTGTATATGGAGGCTGATGTGAATTTTCAGTGTGCTTGCATTAATTGAGTTGTACAAATATCTATTTGCTTTCCTTTCGGCTGATAATGTGGTATGTACTTAGAGATGCAACCCCTTAAATGCATATGTACCTTGTCTGTTTCTTTTGTTTTGCATTTCAATTTTTCACATATAAAATTTTACTTGCCTGGTTTGCTTGTTTGACTCGGCTGATGATATTTTCTTTTCTTGTTTTGTTTAAGTGGCTGAAATGATATGTGTTGTGGCTTTACTTTCTCAAGTCTACATACTTATGTGTTTACTTATTCTATTCCATACTTATCCAATCTTTGTTTATACTTGAGTGTATATTTAGTTTATTTTATTTTATTTTCTTGTTGCTTTACAATATGAATAAAGTCCTATTTTCATTATGTTATAATATAGCTAATTTGTTTACTTTCTATTTTACAAAATTCATTAATATGTTGTTTGCTTTTATTTATAACTATATAATTTATCTTATATATCAATGTTTTTATTTTTATTCATAGCTTAAGTATTAATTATTATTTCTTTATAGAATAAGTGAACTTATATTTTTATTTTACTTTTCATATGTTGTTATACTTAAACTAAGGTATTCATTTTATTTTATTTTAGAATTCATACCGAATTTCTGTTTTTAATATAGATTGTTTAATTTATGTAATTTGTTTATTTTAACAAGTTTGTTAAATGTACGTATTTTCCTATAATTTATCTCTTGTATGTTGTATCTTTATTTTCGAACCATTTATTTAAAATTTAAATTCCAAATTAAATACATATACATATATTTCAAAAATTAAAATAATTTCTACAAAATATACTTGAATCCGGGGCAACTCGCATCACTTTTAATAAATTTATTTCACTATATTTGTTCAAAAATACAATTAACTATCAATTTGAACTTATTCAAAATTCGGGATCGTTACAGACTTCCCTCCTTAAAATAATTTCATCCTCGAAATTACACGGGAGACACAAAGATAGACGAAACAGAATTTATCAAATCAACTGAACATCTGTTCTGCATTTGGCTTACCAAATCAGAATATCAATAACAGATACAAGAACGAATCTGTTTGACACTTCACAAGATACTCGGGTTATCCAGATCTACGAAATATACAGTGGCATCGGACAGTTCGAAGGGATAACTAACCATTCGTAGAATATATATCCGGACCCAAAGAATAGATAACTATATGGATACAACCCTTTTAATTTAGAAACTAAAGTATACCTATCAACCAATGCAAACAAAGCAAACAATTCATCCAAACAAACAATTTTGGTTTTTCCGGAGTTTACGTCCCATATTAATATATCGAATTTCTTTCTGAATCTACCAGAAACCATCGAAGAATTAAGAAAAGATGTTGAACGGAAGAGATTGATAGACAAAAAGATTGTTTCCTTGTTGTTACAGGATATTGACCAATTATAGTCGTATTCCCCTGTCCCCTATCTCGTCCTCTTCTTGCACTCATACTTACTATCAGTGGATAGTAAGAGAATTTTACTGAGGCTTTCAGACGGATATCTTAAGGATACTCATTCTAGAGTTTACTTCCCTCTATCTCTAATGAGCTACTTAATGTGTTACACTCCTGAGCTAAAGTTCAACCTTAGCTCTGATACCACATGTAAGAGTCCAAAAACTCGGCCTTCGAAAATCGGCACCCGTACTTCACTTGTACTCAAAATGCCGTAGATTCAAACGCCGAATCTGGCTTCCCGGAGCTATAACACAATTAAGTAAATAACACAGCGGAAGAAAAGAATAATACATTGATATACAATATCTGATACACAGAATAATACAATGAATATCAATATACATCAGAGATATGATACAACAAATAGCAGCGGAAAAGAAAAGATAACATCAGCAGCGGAACAATATCAATAGAAATGATAACTCCAAAATGATCTTCAGACAAGAATGAATCCACAACTCCAAGATAAGTAACTCCGATGAATGAACTAGCTCCAGATAATCTACTAAAACTGAATATCTGAAAAGAAACCCAACTCTAGACTGCTCGTGTGGAAAATTATGAGCACCCAGAGTTTAGGAAAGGAACAATAAACTCCGGATCAGTCATGGGACTGGTGTGAGCAACAAAAACAGTTTATCTTTAAACAAACACAAAAGATTATAAACATTGAAATCCGCAATGCTTTTGGAAAATGAAACTACCATAAGACCTCCCGCCACACACACAATGCAAACGCAGAATTAGAGGAGATTTCTTCTTATGATAGTCAAAGATGCTTACTACGCAAAATCAATTGGATATTATTATTAGTGCATAGTGCAGAAAACATTTCGAAAGTATAATATTAATCTTAGCCAGCATAGACATTTCGAACTATGCCTACTATAGCTACCATCTAAACAGTGGGGCGCCACCATAAGTAAATGGCAGGTTCTACAACTAAAACCGTACAAGTTCCGTATTGGAGAAATGGATTTCCAACAAATGGTCAGGCTAAGGAACTTCCTATGCCACGAAGGAAACGCCTCTGGCGGGACGCTCCGAGAGACAAACTGCTCTCTGCCAACAAGGCCGGGTTACCCCTGTAACAGGTAACTCACGAATATGCCACCTCCCGGTCCTTTGGGACCTTTATCCGAGCTCGGTATCCAACATCACACATCATAAAGAAAGTGTATCCACATGAGTAAGTATCTGGGCTCCATACCATGATACCACCCCTTTCCAAAAGGAAATGACATACCCTAAAGGGCGCGACCCTCATAACCTTGCCGCAACGATCCTGTTTCGACCATTTCCGGGTTGTGAGGCCCTGACGAAGTCTCGTCCACAAAGCTACGCTTTGTCACAAAGCCATGCTTTGGGTCAACAGATGATCAACCTATGATCACAAAGATAAATGATCAAACAAATGATCATATCACAAATGATCAAACACTGATCATCACACAGCAACACTTAGCATGCCACATTACCAAATTGGGAATATATCGCTGATAACCTTCAACTACATAACCTCTGAGCTCGTACGTCTCAGAGAAGGGTGTTAAGCTAAGAGAATAAATTCTCCGCCACCAACAGAAATGTATTTGAAAGAAATCGGCTTTATATCTCAAAGTGTAATGTCAGACATACAATCCATACAAGTCTGTTCCGGGTTCGAACAGAACCGAAGGCACTTCTCACGAAGCCCTTGCACATCCGGATAATTTCCAATCACGTCCGGACTTCCCATCACAAAGAGTGATATAAATCTCTATACCGGAGCAACTCGGTGCAGAGACATTCGACAGGTTGTCCTTTCATTTTCGAAAAATATCCGGTCTTCAACACCGGTCTTCAAATGCTATCCATAACGTCGAATCACTTATTCGGAATGGGTTATGTGACACAAAGGTCATCTCCCGGCTAAACCGAATAGTGAGCGCAATATTTAAAAATATACGGATATTGGGATTTCAATTAAGTCACAACTTAAACCCAAACTTTCTTTTCAAATGGTTTAACAAATTACCATTTCAAATCCTTTAAACAAAAAGATTCATTTTAACAACCTTAAATGGTTTAAACAGTTTCCACACTTTAATCTTTTAAATAAAAGATTTAATCACAGATTTTCCAAATTAATTCCCATTTCAATTTGATTAACTCGTTAAATCTTTAAATCAAAGATTTAACTTATAGCTTTCGAAACAATTTCATTTCAAATGGTTAAACAATTCATCATTTTAAATCTGTTAAAAATAAACAGATTCAATTCATAGTTTTCAAAACAATTTCATTCTTAACTAAGAAAAAACAATTTTTCAATTCGATCTTGAAATTCCTTTAATTAAACTGGAATTTCATTCCTTATATATATGAAAGCTTTTATCATTTGAAAACAAACAGTTTTCATTTCAGAAAATCTGATTCATTCATACGAGTTGAAATCCTTGGGTTAAATTCAAACTCCCAACTTATACTTTTAAAATGGTTTAAATTCATATAACTTGTGCAGCATCTTAAATCCCTAGTTTCGAATTATAGAATTCAATTTCAAACTTGAATTCAAATTTAAATCAAATTATTTAAATTTTCAAACTCGATTAAGTTATTCAAAATAACTTTTATCTTTGAAATTCTATTTCAAAAGCTTTTCACTTTAAACCCAAATTTCTAATTTCAAAATTAATTGAAATTTAAATTTCAATTTCAAAAACATCAAATTTAAATTATCTGTGACTTAACCGATTTCTACGTGAAATCCATATTTGTGTGTGTATGGTGTAGTCCAGGGGTTTCACACACAATAGTGCACAACATCAATCATCACAGATATATCGATAAGCGGTATAACCCATAACGCTTATCTTCATTCACAAATTCATAAATAAAATAAATTTATCAGTCATAAAGAATCACTATTACGATTCGATGTGGGTTTCGGATAACTAACTGGAATCCGACTCCCTGTCGCATCGAAATTCAAGTGTCGTTTACGGGCAAAGTTGTCTAATTAATTTAAACAGTTTAATTCAACACTTTGAATCCAAATAACTTTTATCACAGATAAATTACACACAATCATCATATATACCTATATATCAAGAGCAATATCATAGAAACATCACAGAATATCACAAATCAGATATTCAATATATACAATTATCCATAAACAATCATCTTTGAGTCTTATTGTAATTAATTCAATTCAAAATCGATTACTTGAGAATTTATCTCTTAACCCTGTTTAATTGATCATTAACTATCAATTTACTACTTTTTCCATTTCAAATTATTTAACTAACAAATCATTTCTTAACCAATGATTAAGTCTTAATTACTTAATTAATTACTCTTAATCATTAATTTATAACCTTAATTATTTATCAATCAAACTTAATTATCGGATTATTAACTGCTAATTACTTAGTTAATCATTTATTAGTCCATAATTAAATTACTTAATTACTTAACTACTAATCATTCATTAATTTACTTCAAATAGTTGATTACAAATTTATTAGTTACTTTCTGGAAAAAATCAATTAATTCTAATAATTCAACTTAATTAACATTTTAAAGGTATTCTTTAAAATTTGAAAATCAATTATATTACTAACTACCAACTTAATGGTTAATTAATTTTATACTTAACTAAATTAATCACTTAATTAAAATATTAACTAGGTGTTAAAACATGGTTAAGCATTAACTAAAATAATTAAAGCTTGTGTTAAAGTTTAACTTTAATTGTTAAACACTTATTCGAATTTACAGTGTCTAAACTGATTAACATAATATTGCCGTTGACAGGAGAACAACCCGAGACTTTCCCTATCAAAACTCGAGTAATACTTCGAGTTAAACGCTCGTTTCCCCGAGTCTCCCTGAACACAACTTCTTCTTCTCCTTTTTTTTTTCTTTAATTTAAGTTTTTATAACTTAAGTATAAATAGCATCAGGTTCATACTCACGCTCGAACTCGACCTCAAACCCGAAGCAAACATCAAAACATCTCGAGTATACTCGCGAGCCATGGTTCCACGTCTCAGACACACATCACCGCTGTCGTGCACGTGCACGCGGCGCCGGAGCTACGGCGATCAACGCTGCCACCTCCCACATGTCGCCGTCCATCGACTCATGTCCTCAGGCCAATCCATTCGTCGAATCCACGATGAATTCGAAATCGAGAAACTAAATCCAACCTGGAACAGTTTTCGACCACCACGAGCATCCTCGTGCCGCCACCACAGATCATCAGCGCCCACGAAACTTCGACCAGCCACACGTCCACACTCCCTCGACCATCTCCTAGAGTCTCATCGTACTCGATCATCCAGAGGCGTTACGCCGATCAAAAATGTCCATCCTATCCAAACTAGGGTTACCAACATAAATCGATCACCACCACCACCACAGTGATCTTCCATCACTTCTACTATTTTTCCCAAACTCCTCCATCACTCATCTAGCTTCAGTATCAACCCCGTGGCCACCAGACCTCGCGATCGCCAGAGATGGTCACGATTTCATTTTTCTGTTCAACTCAAAGCTCACTCGATTCCCAAATTTAAAAATCACAAAACTATTTTTAAAAATCATAACTTTCAAAGACAAATCTAGACATGTATTTGAAACATGAAATCTACACATTTGATTTCTGACCAATTTTAATTTGTCACTGTAAATACTCATTTTCCCAAATGATTATTCATTATATCCATACGAATCTATTTTTAAACTTGATATTACGCCTATACAATCCTTTTCCTTTTATGATTATAACCTTAATTCGATTATATAGGGGAATATGAATTTCCTTTTGAATTTGTTGGGTCTGTAAAACCAACAGAAGTCTGTGTGTATATATATACAGACAGGCACATCTAAATTTTCAGGTATATACATGTAGACATTCATACAACATTTTCCAAATCATCATCATCATTACAGGCATGCAAAATCAAGCAACAACATATAAATATATTGGAGGTTGGAAGTTTGCTCACCTGTACTTGGAACAGAGACAAGCTTGAAAACCTGGAACAGTTTGAACACTGGAAGTAGATTTTTTTTGATTTACATGCTTGATGATGGTCTGATTTCACTTGATTTGTTTGAGTTGATTTTGGATTCACTCAAGTTAAAGTAGTTGAATTTACCTTGCAGGCTTTAGATTTGAAAACCGATCTTTGCTTTGAGTTGCTCTGCCTTTTTATTTTTGAATGATATTTAAGTTTGTAATGGTGTTTATTTTCCTTTGCTTGCTAAATTATGTTTTCTTGAACGAACTGGAACTATATAGATGCGTATATGTGGAGAGAAAGATGTTTGTATAGGTGATAATATATATTTGTACAAAGTAATAAGATTTGTGCAGAGTTCTAAATTTTCTTTATTATGCTCAGAGATTTTTCATTTGTATATGGAGGCTGATGTGAATTTTCAGTGTGCTTGCGTTAATTGAGTTGTACAAATATCTATTTGCTTTCCTTTCGGCTGATAATGTGGTATGTACTTAGAGATGCAACCCCTTAAATGCATATGTACCTTGTTTGTTTCTTTTGTTTTGCATTTCAATTTTTCACATATAAAATTTTACTTGCCTGTTTTGCTTGTTTGACTCGGCTGATGATATTTTCTTTTCTTGTTTTGTTTAAGTGGCTGAAATGATATGTGTTGTGGCTTTACTTTCTCAAGTCTACATACTTATGTGTTTACTTATTCTATTCCATACTTATCCAATCTTTGTTTATACTTGAGTGTATATTTAGTTTATTTTATTTTATTTTCTTGTTGCTTTACAATATGAATAAAGTCCTATTTTCATTATGTTATAATATAGCTAATTTGTTTACTTTCTATTTTACAAAATTCATTAATATGTTGTTTGCTTTTATTTATAACTATATAATTTATCTTATATATCAATGTTTTTATTTTTATTCATAGCTTAAGTATTAATTATTATTTCTTTATAGAATAAGTGAACTTATATTTTTATTTTACTTTTCATATGTTGTTATACTTAAACTAAGGTATTCATTTTATTTTATTTTAGAATTCATACCGAATTTCTGTTTTTAATATAGATTGTTTAATTTATGTAATTTGTTTATTTTAACAAGTTTGTTAAATGTACGTATTTTCCTATAATTTATCTCTTGTATGTTGTATCTTTATTTTCGAACCATTTATTTAAAATTTAAATTCCAAATTAAATACATATACATATATTTCAAAAATTAAAATAATTTCTACAAAATATACTTGAATCCGGGGCAACTCGCATCACTTTTAATAAATTTATTTCACTATATTTGTTCAAAAATACAATTAACTATCAATTTGAACTTATTCAAAATTCGGGATCGTTACAGTGCACTTATAATTTTATTTTTTATTATGGTAATATTCAAGGCGATGTACGTAGCCTTTTTTCATTGAATAAGCCACGGTCTTTTATTAGGAACATTTCCGACTTAAAGATTCTTAACTTGAATTTATTATTCACATACAACACTCAATATGACTTATGAAGTTTGAGTTCGAACACTTCTTCATAAGGAGTTTTTGTTTCTGTAAATAATTCTCTAGTATTTCATAAATACACGAGAACACTTCAAACAACCATTTAGTGATATCAATTTGGATTTGACATTTGCTTCATGTATTAAATACATAAGCAAATCATGATATCATAGACAACACAACATGTATGATAATTCCTTTCGCCAATGCAAAGGAATCAATCTTACATGTTCCGTATTAAACATTTTGATAAGGTGTCCTTGTATATCATTTGGGACATTTTCGACATCTTTAATACTTACATTAAAAGTCATCTTTTATTAATCCAATGTTGAATATTAAAACAACTAAGGATAATTTTAACACAAGTACATCGTTAAAATCAACAATGTGTTGTTTACTTATAATTTAGAAATATCAATGTACCTTTTAACGTTCTTTCTTATGAACACACGCTTCCTCTGCATATTGATTAAAAATCAAACTATTTGATATTTCTATCAAAATACTTATTCAATCTTAATGCTTATAAAATGATATTTTCTTATCATTTCTTGGATCGTATCCAAAGATTCACAAACTCAATATCGCTCCCATTGACTTTGAGACATTTTTGGTTAATATGTGTAAATAGCTTACTCTAAATCATTATTTAGAATTTTCTATTTTAATACATATGTACCAAAAAACTAGGACTTATAAAGTGATAATTTTGTGAGTAAATCCAAATTGACTTGAACATGTTGAATATTGAATCTATTACGTTAATTTCAACAATTGAAATTTGCGATATTATTCTTATCAACATTGCTCATTTAATTCCAACTGCATTAGTCTTACTCATAAAGACAGTCGATGTCGATGGATCGTATCCCTTCAGTTACGACTACCAAAATCTATATTTTGATTGCATACTTGGAATTCTTTCGGATTTATGCATCATACCATATAGAGTCAACACACTCAATGGTTTAATTAAACAATCTAGGATTATATATTTTCAAAATAAATAAGAAACTCATAGTTTTCTTCGATGTGCGAGAATACTTGTAACGACTTGGAATTTCACTGCTTTGATTAGCGAATATTTAATTAATTTTAAATATTAAATATATAGGTTTTATAATGAAAATAAACTCATTTTATTTAATTAATAATGATGGTAAAATCATTTTCAAAATTTTTTAGCAAATTAAATAGTCAGTAGAAAAACAGAAAATGTGACCGAAGAACGTTTTCCGAAATTTTGACCTTTCGACACCGAAAAGTTGTCAGGAACGTTGTTCGTCTTTGTGCACTATATGTACATATATATAAGAGTTAATTAACTAGATAATAATACACTTAGAAATAAATTATCTTATATTAATTTGGATTAGTAAGTGATGTCACAAGACATAGTTTTAAAAATAATAAACATTTTATATAAATATATATATATTAAGTATCGTCACAACTTAGATTTGTAATCATTAACCAAAATTATCTCTTGTCACATCTTAGTTAGTTAATAATTAAACTTATATATATATATATACATATATATAAAAGGAAGTGATGTGACTAAACATAATAATTTTATAAATATATAAAAGGAAGTGATCTGACTAAACATAATAATTATATATATATAAAAGAAAGTGATGTGACTAAACATAATTATATATATATAAGAGTGATGTGATTAAACATAATTATATATATTATAAAAGATTTGTGATGTGACTAGATATAATGATGACATAGGAAATTTTCCTATAAATAGCCATATGTTTCTCCATTTTTCATCCTCTTTCCACTAACATTTTCTTCCTTATTTCTAGTTCAAATGGAGTTTTTATTTTTTTCAAACATTGTGAAATTTTAATGGATAAAACATTTTAGTTGACCATTTTTTCAAATTTCTATCATAGCTATGTCAAAATACCCAGTCTTTGAAGAGCAATTTTTCACCTAGAATTTCAAGTCTGAAAATTACACTTCTTCTTCTGATCATAACTTCTTCAAAACAAATCGAAAACGAGTGATTCTTTTTTAAATGATAGAGAAAAGAAATTCCACTAACTTTCTCTTTGAGTCCTTTTTGAAATTCTATGAGTAGGTAGCCCGAAAATCAGTTGCAGAATGACCTATTTTCGAGTTTATTATTGAGAATTCGATGTATATCCGAAGTCGCTCCACCTTACCAAAACAAGTCTTGCTTCCTCTTTCCTCTAAGGCCGAGCCTACCTAGTGCATTCAGGGTTCAAGACTCCATCTTCTTGCTTAGAAATGGAAGTGCTATGTCATACTCTAATTTAGTGAGAGTTTGGATAGCTTTCGGTGAGTAAATTCCTAATCTTTTGGAAAGAACTTTCCTTTATATGTTTTGTTGATCCTTAGCTACATGTATGTTATATATATGTTGGATCTTAGCATGTTTGAAATGTGATGATAAGTTTTAATGTATGGGTTAGTGTTAGCACTAGAATGGATGTGTCATTGCAAAGTTAGTAATTGTATATATTGATATATGTATACAATTTGTTGTATGAATGTCATGTGTGAATAAAAAGGGTTGATGATGAACTTGACTATAGTCATGATGGGTTGAAAACAAAGTTGAAACTTTGTATGTAGTCACGACAGATTTGAGGTCGGATTTGAAATCAAACTCGTTTCAAGAGTTTAAAGTGTCAATTTTGGTTAAAGTTTGTGTAATTGGTTTTAAATATGAAAATTTACTAAGTTATGTTTCAATCATGAAATAGTATGGTTTTAGTAAAGTGGCTACGCTTAAAGGTGGGTTAGAGCAAACTGCACTCATCGCGACAGTCGCTATGAGTGTAGTTCGGCAAAGGTTTGAATTTCTATTTCAAATTTGTTTTATTTTGAAATTAGTTTACAAATTTTTCAAACTTAATTAGTAATGTTAAAAAGTAATTAAGTTGTATTATAATTAATCAATTAATTAAAAGGTAATTAGCACTAAATTGGTTATTAAGAAGGTAATTAAAGGTTAATCATCACTTAAGTTAAGTTAATGACTGTTAATTAATAAATAAAGTTTGAATTAATGTTTTATATGGTTAAGAAGTAATTAAGTGATTAATAATTATTTAATTAAGATTAATGGTTAATAAATTATTAAGTAATTAATGGGTTATTTAATTAATATTTAATTCATTGGGGTTTAACTCTTAAACAATTTGGTTTAACCTTAACCAAGTTGCATTAGGACGTTAATTAGTACTTAATCAAGTTCATTAAGCCTAATTAGAGATTAATTATGATTTAATCTTGATTTAAATTGGATTAATTAAGGTTTGGTTAGGGTTTAAGCTAATTAAATATACTTTTAACTTTTCAAAGGTGATTTTAAACTAAACAGAATGTGTTTTAATCAATTTTCGTTTTCAAAGTAAATCGATTCCATATCAAAAGATCTCTTATCCGGACCCTTAAGTAACCCATATGATTAGGAGAATTAAATGACATCCGTTAGCAGAACAATACTCCATTCTACTATAGTGTAAGTGATTTGATTGTGTGGACATGTGTTAAGCAGAATAAATCCTCGTTCTGCTATAAATTGATTGAATTGTTTGGACATCTATTTAGCAGGATAAATCACCATCCTTTTGTTATGTTATTTGGACTTGTATATGCCAATTAGTTATATTGACGTGTTATTCACTGATTGGATATGAATTGTATTTACATATATGGTAGCTTATGTAAATAATTGTTATGTGACTTGGAAATCGAATTAAAATTAAATGGTAACTTAAATTAGTATCATTGGGACTGTTAAGCCTCATTTGGAATTTATAAAGTATGGTTTAAATTTACTTTAATTCTTTAATCAATTTGAGGCTAAGATTTTATAAATGGTTTTTCAAGTTATATAATTCTTATAAAGGTATTTATAAATGATAACTTGTTTATAGAAAGTGGTTTTCTAATGAAAAGGGTCATTAAGGTGTTTTACAAATGATGTTTTGTAAATGATATTTATAAAGGATGTTTATAAAGGAGTATTATATAAAGAGTTTTAAAAATAGGAAAAAGGTTTATAAATCATTTCAGAGATTTGGAAAGAGGTTTATAAATTAACTTCAGGGTTTATAAAAGTGGGTTATAACTTTATTTTGAAAGTTATAAGTTAATTGGAAAATGAGATGAGCTTTTAAAAAGGAATTTTTGATAAAGGATAAGCGGAATGTTTTAATTGGAAGAAATGTTTCGGTATTCATATGGGATTCAGAAAGAAGAAAACTATGAAAAGTTTGTGAATATACTTATGCTGATAAGATAAGTATGTGATTTGTTTCACGGCATGAAAAGTAAAATGTTTTGGTAATATACTTATACCATTGAGATAAGTATATAAATGTTTCCAAGTATAAAGGAAATGTAAGGGTTTGAGAATAATGTTTTGAAAAGATCTTATGATCAGATTTATAAAGTGGTTTTATTAATTAAAGAGAATTAATAAAGGCTTAGTGGATCCCATATGGAAATTAAACCATGATTGGATGTTTGTTTATTTGATAGTTAAATAACCAACAATCAAATCTGGAAAAAAACGTAACTTTGGAAATATCTAGGAGAAACACGAGTATTATATGTTACGGTTAACGTCGAAGGTGCTATATTGTACGTATAAACACGTTTCATTCTTCTGCGACTAATGATATGGAAATTCATCCAATAACGGTTAGGAGGTGAACTCCGCTCTTGTCATTTGTCTGTTTATTTTCTAAAGAACCAGGGTTGAGTTTACCGAAAATTATCGAAAGTTATTTCGAAGAGACCGGGATCAGATATGTTATCCGAAAATCACTTTGATCCAGCTCAAGCGTTGCAAACTGAAGACATCGTGAAGAGTATGGAATCGAAGATAGAGAGGTGAAGTGCAAGGGGTAATCGCTACTAATCCTGAGGGTGATTCCAAAATGGATGTAGTACGCATAGTGCCTTCGGTTTTGTTCAGACCCAGAAGGAACTTGTATGGATGAATGCTATCAACACATTATCATTGGAGAGCAACGAGCATTCTAAGTGTAAATGTTCTTGAAAGGTAATCATAGCCTCAAGCCTTATTAACCAGGAATGACTAAAATAGGGGATATGCAGCAGGGCTATGTGGGTCATACCCATTAGGGTATATCATCACCCTTCAAGATATATACACAATAATCAATGAATTCGTGTACGTGGGAGCGCTTGTTAAATGTTGCAAAGCAACCGGGGTGATGATATATTTGATACTATCCAGTAAGGGTGTAACATCCCACTATTTTGAACCATTCAAATCGACAATAAAACCACACATGTCCGACTTGAATAATTCAAAACAACTTATTGTTAATAAAAATTGGGGCAAATAAAATCAATCACAGAATCATAGACACAGAATATCAGAATAACTCGCAGCGGAATAAAATAAACATAGTAGTTCATGAAGCTACTAGATACAATGTCTCAAAAACAATACAAAATAACAGAGTCTGAAAACAGATACAACAGAAAATCCAAATACATAGGTTCACTATACATAAACGAAGCTGAATGGAAATAACTGAAATAGAAATAACAGATAAATAAATAGCAAAATCTCCAGCAGATCTCTAGCTCCAAAGGATGAATCCAAAGTTGTGATACTCAGGCTGACCCGAGCGTAAAGCAAAACACAAAACACTCGAGTCAGGACATACATACTTATAAAATGTAAATCAACTCAAGTGAACTGTAATAGAAATGCATCGGTAACTTAAAGGATGTGAAATGACCCACCAAATTATACTCTAATTTCATAAGGAAATTTTTTTTTTTTAAAAAGGATATATATATATATATATCATCCATTTCAATTATCATATTCAGGGTCACTTTCTTTTTCCAATAAATCAAATATATCCAGGATCACAATAATCAACCAATATAAATATATCAGTACATTTACAAAAATAAGCACATACATGTGAGGATGTATATGCCTCTCTTGTTTGAATCAGAGTTTTGAAAAACAAGAGGATGTTGGATTGCTAATTTATTTCAGATATTATTTTTTTTGATCAAACAATCCACTGGGAACAAACACATTAGTCTGTTTATACTAACTAAGAAGTGATCAAGAAATAATCAGTAGTAAACAAGCTTTTAATATAGATGTTTGTGTTAAGTTCTGAATAGTGTCAAAATCAGTATAAAATAAAGTGGATCCTAAGGAAACACAAGCAACATCTAGGTGTAATGGAAACGCGCCTAACTTATACATACAAGGTCACGAGTTCGAGTGCTATGCTGGTCGGTTCAAACACAATTTTTGTTTTTCATTTTTTTTTTCTTCTGTACAATTTGAAACTTGTTATCTACCTGTCTGCATATACATATTTTATTTTGCCTAAGATCCATCATACAAAACAAATATCCTTGCTTAATCATTTTTGAATTCCATTCCTACAACCTAGAAGGCTTCATGATTGAATGATAAGAGTGTTTATCATTTTCCAGGTTTGTATTTCTTCTTATAAGATTTGTCTGGCATTTAAAATGCATTTGGTTAGAAGCTGAGTAAATTCAGATTCTTATTTCAAATACAAAGGAAAAGGTGAGGTAAAATCTGCACTTAAACATGTTTATGTGCATATATATCTGCAACTATTTGAATCTGGCTTCCATCTATCTTACTACAGATCCTTTCTTTATTTAAAAATAGGACCTGAGGCATTTGTATGGAACAAGTTAAATAAACCTTGCAGCCATATAAATACATTCAACCTATGTCTATTTCTTTTGCATACATATGTTATATTAGAAAATAAAACCAGTTTGATTATCTGAGAATCAACTCTCCAGATTTTCCAAAAACTTAAATCCTTTTTAAAGTCTCAAGATTGACTAATACATTTATAAAATGTAATCATTCAAATTTTTTTTAACATAGTGTTCTTGCTAAATCTACTTACAAGATTTGATCAAAATCCTTTTTAAGCATAACAGAAATTTAACTAGGTTCATAGATTCCAGATACAAGTCAAATTCTTAACAAAATGCCTAACAAAATATCAATCCAATATTCAACACTTAATACAAGTAGCAATTTAAATTGTCAATACATGCAGATTTCAACATTTAGGCTCTTATCTAACTAAGTTTTAGCATGCTATATCTTCTTCTCAAGGCCTTGCTCCTACTCCTATTTAGTTGCTGCAATCCCTGAAAAAGCATTGGAAACTGCCTCATTTTAAATGAGACACCCCAGATGCCAATAGCACACTAGGGTCAGACACATGTCTGGTATGAGAAAATTCACAAAAGCAATTTGTTAATTAGTTTAAAATCAAGTTAAGTACAAATACATAAGGTTCTGTCCTTTGGAATTAGGTAAATACTTGTGTGCATGCTCTGTGTCATTGTGCATGTGCACACTTAAATTTTCTTCCCAGAGACTACATATATATATAGCACAAACATTCAAGCATACAATTCAATCATAGACAAACAATCATTCATACCAAACAGGAAAATAACTAATATGAGTTAAATCACTCATTCAATACTCATATTTCAAATCTGGGAAAAACTCTAGTTTTCTCATCTACTCAAGTATTACTTCCTTGGTATATTTATCTATCCTTGGTCTCACCTGCAATACTTATGAATCAATGGACACACTGTAATGAACTAATTCACTCCATTACACAAAGATCTCAGGACTTAAACAAGCCATGTGTCAACTTATGTTACTCAAGCACACAAGTCATTCCTGCAGTGTTCTTGACCCCAATATCCTAATCAGGTTTTTAGTTAATAATAACTCTCTTTTGATTTTTCATGGCAAAACCATTCAGTGATTCATTTCATAATCATACAGAGACAAACAAACAAACAACCATTGGTGATTACAAAATAAGGATTCTGGATGTACATATATTCATCCTGGTATTTAAAAGGAGTTTAGGCAACTAATATTGGCTTATAGCTTCTGGGAGAGTTTTCTTTTGCAAACATTTGTGCTTGAGTTAAACTCAGAATAATCTGGTTTCAATGAATCACAAAATTTTGTTTGCTATGTATTCTATTGAATCAGGAGCATCAGCACATAGGCAACCCTATTGCACCCCTAATTCCTTTCTATTTCAAGCCTCAGCACTATATACATGAGTATATTGTAGCTCAACATTATTTGCATTTTTCTGGGTTAAGCCAAAACCAATACTACTTGCCTATTCTCAACATTTTATTTTCTGGGTATTTGTTTATATCCCTAAATATTAACATATCAGAGATCTGAGTGTATAAACAGATTCAACACATAAAACTTTGTTATAATAAAACAAATGATCAATCAAAGAAAATCAAAACATATTCAGATTTAAATTCACAGATAAACATATATATATGAAAATACTCTTTAATAAAAATACTTTTATCTGGCTGCCTATATTAGGACTTATTGCCTTAGATTTTTGAGTGAGTTTTCTCACCTAGCTCTCTCCTTTGTTTCCTTAATTAACTGATGAACTCCTGCTCTTATCCTCAAGCTCTCTTTCTTCCCTTGTCTTATGATTTCTGTGGTATTGTTTTTCTTCCTTTTTTTTTTCAAAATTCTTTTCTGAGGAGGAGAGGAGGCTGCTGTATATACTTGTATATATATACAGGGTTTCTCTTAGGGTTTTGGGTATTGGCTAAAGCCATTTTTGCCCACCAGAAAATCATGTTATCTGCATTTTAACCCAAAGTTTTACCCCTTCCCGGCTTAATTTGGGTGAAGAGAGAAAAGTGGTTACATTTTTCTTTCAGAAATTGCTTTTCAGAAAATACTTTTCCCCCCCCCCCCTTGTCTACAATCATGCTAAAAATGTGACTTGGTTTTGTTATTTATTAAATACTCTTTTCTAATTCTGCCTATACCAAGAACTTCTCTGTTTTTATCTTATTTTCCTATTTTTAGCTTTCATGTAAATGGTATGTACCTCCTTCATTTATTTATAAGAGAATTAGTTCTTTTTATATCTTCTTGCCTTTTATTTTCTGCTTATATTAAAATATGTCTATATATATATATATTTTATTTCACTAGTTTGAACTCTAGTATTTTATTAGCACATGTATATGTTTATATATATATCACTCTGTATTGACACACACATGCACATGTATACTTAAGAAAAATATTCAGTAGCATACATATATTTATATTTACTTATGCATTCAGCTTTTAAAGATTTTAATATATATATATATATTTATTCCCATACATATCAATATGTATTTATTCTTAAAGTTCAGAGATTTTTAGCTCTAGTTCATGTGTATACCCTGTGCACACATGTACACACATACTGATACACTATCAAGCCATAACAATCTCCTTCCAAAATTAATTTAAAAATTATTTTAAATTTATTTATATTTTCCAGAATGAATTCCTAAAATCTTGGGTCATTACATACACCCCTCCTTTTAGAAATTGTGTCCCACAATTTTCCTAAGCTTAAAATAAATTTTAAACATAATTCAGAGAACAAGTATATTCCCTACCAAATAGATTCTTAGTTCTATACTAACTAAAAATATATTCATCCAGAATAAAGAAAACAATCAAAAATCAGAATTACCTTAATCTGAAAATAGCCTAGGATAATTCATCCTAACTTTGTCTTCCAATTCCCATGTGCAATCACTAGGATCTAGACTCCATTGTACCTTCACAAGTTTCAGAGATTTATTCCTCAACTTCTTCATATCTTTTGCCAAAATTCCCACTGGATCCTTTTCATAAATCAAATTAGGATTTATTTGCACTTGGGTTGGGGTTTCAAGAATTTCTGCCTTGTCATGGACCCACCTTCTCAATTGTGATACATGAAAAACATCATGTATGCCTTGCATGTTTTCTGGTAATTCCAACTTATATGCCAAAGGACCAATTCTCTCCAGAATTTTGTATGGTCCAATATATCTTGGGGTTAATTTGCCTTGTTTTCCAAAACTCAGCACATTTTTCATGGGTGAGATTTTGATGAAAACAAAATTTCCCACCTCATATTCTACCTGCCTCCTTCTCATGTCTGCAAATTTCTTTTGCCTATCTTGAGCTGCTGTCATTCTTCTTCTTATCAACTCAATTTTCTCCCTGGTTTCTTGTATGTACTCAGGTCCTAAAATAGACCTTTCTCCTGCTTCTACCCAGCAAACAGGTGACAAGCAGGGTTTACCATACAAGGCTTCAAATGGAGCCATTCCTATGGTGCTTTGGTAGCTGTTGTTGTAGGTAAATTCAACTAGGTGAAGATAATCTTCCTAGTTGCCCCCAAAATCCAATATACATGCCCTCAACATGTCCTCCAAAACTTTGTTTACCACCTCAGTCTGCCCATCTGATTGAGGATGGTAGGCAGTACTTAAACATAGTTCACTTCCCATTGCTTCTTGAAAGCTTCTCCAGAATTTTGAAGTGAAGATGGTATCCCTATCACTCATAATGGTTTTGGGAATGCCATGTAACCTTACCACTTCTTTTATAAAAATTTGAGCTAGTTTTGGTGCTGTTCTTTCTGACTTGACTGGGATGAAGTGTGCTACCTTGGTTAGCCTATCCACTATCACCCATATGCTTGTATTACCTCTCTTAGATCTAGGCAGTCCATCTATGAAGTCCATAGATATGTCTTCCCACTTCCACTGTGGTACACTAAGAGGTTGCATCAACCCTGATGGTCTTTGAGTTTCAGCCTTGACTTGTTGGCAAGTCATACATTTGGCAATGTACTTAGCTATATCAGATTTCATCCCCTTCCACCAGAAGTCTCTTTTCAAATTTTGATACATTTTTGTGTTACCTGGGTGTATGGAGTATTTACTTCTGTGATATTCATCCAATATCTCCTTCTTCAATTCTATGTCCTCTGGTACACACATCCTATTCTGGTATCTCACATAACCATCTTTATCAATGTGGTGATTCATTACTTCCTCCCCTCTTGAGAGGAGCATTCTCTTCTCTAATAAGTGAGCATCTTGTTCTTGCATTTTTCCTACCTTCAGAATTAAATCTGGTTGAAGTGTCATTAAGCTCAACTTCCCTTTATTTTCTTGTGCACTATGCATCTGCTCATTAATGTGCACACAACCATTCTCCTCAATCTCTAACTCAGTTAGCAAAGATAAATTTTTAAATTCTTCTATCATTATCATAGCCAATTTAGCATGCTGTCTACTTAGAGCATCTGCAACTTTGTTTGCTTTCCCTGGTGTATAAAGTATGTCAAAGTCATAGGCAGCTAAGAACTCCACCCATCTGTGTTGCCTCATGTTCAAATCTTTTTGTGAAAACAAATATTTCAGAGACTTGTGGTCAGTGTAGAGTTCAAACTTAGTGCCTAACAAATAATGTCTCCAAAGTTTTAAAGCATATATCACAGCTGCTAATTCGAGATCATGTGTGGCATACCTTACTTCATGGGGTTTAAGTTGTCTGGATGCATATGCAATGACTTGGCCTTGTTGCATCAACACTGCACCCAAGCCAAATCCACTAGCATCAGTGTATACCACTAATTCTTCATTTCCATGTGGTACCTTTAGAATTGGAGCATTCACCAATGCCTCCTTCAATTGTTCAAAAGATTTTTCACATTTTTCTGACCAAACAAAAGCTTGGTTCTTCCTGGTTAGGTTAGTGAGTGGTGTAGAAATTTTTGAAAAATCTTTTATAAACCTTCTATAATATCCTGCCATCCCCATAAATGACCTCACTTCACTCACAGTGCTTGGCCTCTTCCATGCTTGGATAGCCACTACTTTATTGGGGTTCACAGAAATTCCTTTGGCAGATATAACATGGCCAAGAAAATGTACTTCCTCCTTCCAAAACACACATTTTGAAAATTTTGCCTTTAAATCTTTTTCCCTTAGTCTAGACAAAACCAGGTGCAAATGATGCTTATGTTCTTCCACTGTCTTGGAATAAATCAAAATGTCATCTATAAAAATAAGCACAAACTTGTCTAAACAATCTCTAAAGGTTCTGTTCATTAAATCTACAAAGTAAGATGGTGCATTGGTCAAGCCAAATGGCATAACCAAAAATTCATACAACCCATACCTAGTGTTAAAGGCAGTGTACTTGATGCTTGATTCTTCCACCTTCATTTGATGAAAACCAGATGCTAAGTCTAGTCTAGAAAATACTTTTGCCCCTGCTAATTGATCAAAAAGATCATCTATTCTTGGCAATGGGTATTTATTTTTAATAGTTACTTTGTTTAATTCTCTATAATCTATGCAGAGTCTTAAAGAACCATCTTGCTTCTTAACAAATACCACTGGTGCTCCCCAGCAAGAATTACTTGGTCTTATAAAACCCTTTTCTTCCAATTCTTCTAACTGTTTCTTTAGTTCCTTTAGTTCATTTGGCCCCATTCTAGTTGGCTTTTTAATCACTGGGCTTGCTCCTGGAACTAAATTGATCTGGAATTCTACTGGTCTA
This sequence comes from Allium fistulosum, assembly GCA_030737815.1. Classification (NCBI taxonomy): domain Eukaryota; kingdom Viridiplantae; phylum Streptophyta; class Magnoliopsida; order Asparagales; family Amaryllidaceae; genus Allium; species Allium fistulosum. The sequence continues at coordinate 1,017,804,428 of CM060901.1, read as the reverse complement.
TGGTGTGGAATACCCTTGACCTCACCAAACACATCCAAATATTCATTGACTATGGGAATTTCTTCAATGGTTAGTTCACTGAAATCTTTTTCTGAGTCAACTAAATGATATAGTTTTCCTTCCTTAGCCACCTCACATAAAACTGTGATTTTCTGGCCTCTAGAATTTTGCAATGATATGGTGGATGAGTCTAAATTAATTATGGCTTTAAATTGCCTTAACCAGTCTACCCCCAATATAACACCTATATTTGGGTAATTCAAAACATATAAATTGGAAATAAAAATATTTCCCCCTATGTTTAATCCCACATCCACACAAATCATATTTAAAACACTAGAACTCCCCAATGGACTGTGTATATGCAATGGGGTTTCAACCAATATGCAATTCAGTTTTAGCATTCTAACCAGTTCATAAGAAATTAAGGAGTGAGTTGCCCCAGTATCATATACTACTGTTATGGGTATGGTACAAATAAGTAATGTACCTTCCACTTGGCTATGGTTTACAGTGTTACTCTCCACTGTGGCTTTGCCTTTTCCTTCCAAATTTGCCAATTTGCCTTGTTGTTTATACTCAGGACAATTCCTCTTCATATGCCCCTCTTTCCCACATAGATAGCATTTGAAAGCTCCTCCTTTCAATTCTGGACATTTTGGTTTGATATGCCCTTCCTTTCCACACTGATGGCACACAATTTTCTTCTTGTCTTCCTTAGCCTTGACATCTCCAGTGTTTTTGTTACTAGCCTCTTCTTTCTTCTTATCATAAGGGTGATACCTCCCCTTACCTTTCTTGTTATTATTGCTCTTAAAATTTCTGAACTTCTCCCTTTCCTTGTCATGCTGTTCCAATCTCAAAGCTAAGTCTATCACATGGTCAAAAGTCTTGTCTGCATAGGGTAACATGGCTCTACTAAGTCCTGGATTCAAACCCTTTATGTACCTATCATTTTTAGATGCCTCATCTGCCACAAGCATTGCTCCATATGTGGAAAGCCCCTCAAACCTTTGAGTGTATTCTGTGACAGTCATGGTCCCTTGTCTAAGCCTAATGAATTCTTCTAACAAGGTAGTCTTTGCTGATGCTGGTACAAACCTTGCTTCCAACATCTCTTTGAATTGATTCCAAGTGATTTCATTCTCATTCCTTCCTGCAATGATTACTTCCTACCAGCCTAAGGCTACTCCTTTCAGCTGTCTTGAAGCCACTTGCCTCTTTCTTTGATCATCAAGTTGCATGTCATTGAAAATTCTTTCCAATGTTCTCAACCATGTTTGAATTTCCATGATACTCTCTGTCCCTTCAAAGCTTTTGCCTCCTAAATGAGTATATGTCTTAAGCAATTTTGAGAGTTCTTCATAGGGATTTTCTTGCCTTTGTCCTGCCCCATCCCTAAATGCTCTCACCAAGTCTTGCAGATTGACCATTGGTGGTGCATGGGAAGATCCTGCTCCCTGATTTGGTGGTCTCCCTACCATAGTTTGCTAATAATAATTTACATAGCTGGTTAGTTTGATATTTAGTTCTCTTTAATTTTATTTCTATCTAAGGACTTGATCCTTACTTCTACTATGTTGAATAACATAGCTCTGATACCAACTGAAATGACCCACCAAATTATACTCTAATTTCATAAGGAAATTTTTTTTTTTTAAAAAGGATATATATATATATATATATAGATATATCATCCATTTCAATTATCATATTCAGGGTCACTTTCTTTTTCCAATAAATCAAATATATCCAGGATCACAATAATCAACCAATATAAATATATCAGTACATTTACAAAAATAAGCACATACATGTGAGGATGTATATGCCTCTCTTGTTTGAATCAGAGTTTTGAAAAACAAGAGGATGTTGGATTGCTAATTTATTTCAGATATTATTATTTTTTGATCAAACAATCCACTGGGAACAAACACATTAGTCTGTTTATACTAACTAAGAAGTGATCAAGAAATAATCAGTAGTAAACAAGCTTTTAATATAGATGTTTGTGTTAAGTTCTGAATAGTGTCAAAATCAGTATAAAATAAAGTGGATCCTAAGGAAACACAAGCAACATCTAGGCGTAATGGAAACGTGCCTAACTTATACATACAAGGTCACGAGTTCGAGTGCTATGCTGGTCGGTTCAAACACAATTTTTGTTTTTCATTTTTTTTTTCTTCTGTACAATTTGAAACTTGTTATCTACCTGTCTGCATATACATATTTTATTTTGCCTAAGATCCATCATACAAAACAAATATCCTTGCTTAATCATTTTTGAATTCCATTCCTACAACCTAGAAGGCTTCATGATTGAATGATAAGAGTGTTTATCATTTTCCAGGTTTGTATTTCTTCTTATAAGATTTGTCTGGCATTTAAAATGCATTTGGTTAGAAGCTGAGTAAATTCAGATTCTTATTTCAAATACAAAGGAAAAGGTGAGGTAAAATCTGCACTTAAACATGTTTATGTGCATATATATCTGCAACTATTTGAATCTGGCTTCCATCTATCTTACTACAGATCCTTTCTTTATTTAAAAATAGGACCTGAGGCATTTGTATGGAACAAGTTAAATAAACCTTGCAGCCATATAAATACATTCAACCTATGTCTATTTCTTTTGCATACATATGTTATATTAGAAAATAAAACCAGTTTGATTATCTGAGAATCAACTCTCCAGATTTTCCAAAAACTTAAATCCTTTTTAAAGTCTCAAGATTGACTAATACATTTATAAAATGTAATCATTCAATTTTTTTTTAACATAGTGTTCTTGCTAAATCTACTTACAAGATTTGATCAAAATCCTTTTTAAGCATAACAGAAATTTAACTAGGTTCATAGATTCCAGATACAAGTCAAATTCTTAACAAAATGCCTAACAAAATATCAATCCAATATTCAACACTTAATACAAGTAGCAATTTAAATTGTCAATACATGCAGATTTCAACATTTAGGCTCTTATCTAACTAAGTTTTAGCATGCTATATCTTCTTCTCAAGGCCTTGCTCCTACTCCTATTTAGTTGCTGCAATCCCTGAAAAAGCATTGGAAACTGCCTCATTTTAAATGAGACACCCCAGATGCCAATAGCACACTAGGGTCAGACACATGTCTGGTATGAGAAAATTCACAAAAGCAATTTGTTAATTAGTTTAAAATCAAGTTAAGTACAAATACATAAGGTTCTGTCCTTTGGAATTAGGTAAATACTTGTGTGCATGCTCTGTGTCATTGTGCATGTGCACACTTAAATTTTCTTCCCAGAGACTACATATATATATAGCACAAACATTCAAGCATACAATTCAATCATAGACAAACAATCATTCATACCAAACAGGAAAATAACTAATATGAGTTAAATCACTCATTCAATACTCATATTTCAAATCTGGGAAAAACTCTAGTTTTCTCATCTGCTCAAGTATTACTTCCTTGGTATATTTATCTATCCTTGGTCTCACCTGCAATACTTATGAATCAATGGACACACTGTAATGAACTAATTCACTCCATTACACAAAGATCTCAGGACTTAAACAAGCCATGTGTCAACTTATGTTACTCAAGCACACAAGTCATTCCTGCAGTGTTCTTGACCCCAATATCCTAATCAGGTTTTTAGTTAATAATAACTCTCTTTTGATTTTTCATGGCAAAACCATTCAGTGATTCATTTCATAATCATACAGAGACAAACAAACAAACAACCATTGGTGATTACAAAATAAGGATTCTGGATGTACATATATTCATCCTGGTATTTAAAAGGAGTTTAGGCAACTAATATTTGCTTATAGCTTCTGGGAGAGTTTTCTTTTGCAAACATTTGTGCTTGAGTTAAACTCAGAATAATCTGGTTTCACTGAATCACAAAATTTTGTTTGCTATGTATTCTATTGAATCAGGAGCATCAGCACATAGGCAACCCTATTGCACCCCTAATTCCTTTCTATTTCAAGCCTCAGCACTATATACATGAGTATATTGTAGCTCAACATTATTTGCATTTTTCTGGGTTAAGCCAAAACCAATACTACTTGCCTATTCTCAACATTTTATTTTCTGGGTATTTGTTTATATCCCTAAATATTAACATATCAGAGATCTGAGTGTATAAACAGATTCAACACATAAAACTTTGTTATAATAAAACAAATGATCAATCAAAGAAAATCAAAACATATTCAGATTTAAATTCACAGATAAACATATATATATGAAAATACTCTTTAATAAAAATACTTTTATCTGGCTGCCTATATTAGGACTTATTGCCTTAGATTTTTGAGTGAGTTTTCTCACCTAGCTCTCTCCTTTGTTTCCTTAATTAACCGATGAACTCCTGCTCTTATCCTCAAGCTCTCTTTCTTCCCTTGTCTTATGATTTCTGTGGTATTGTTTTTCTTCCTTTTTTTTTCAAAATTCTTTTCTGAGGAGGAGAGGAGGCTGCTGTATATACTTGTATATATATACAGGGTTTCTCTTAGGGTTTTGGGTATTGGCTAAAGCCATTTTTGCCCACCAGAAAATCATGTTATCTGCATTTTAACCCAAAGTTTTACCCCTTCCCGGCTTAATTTGGGTGAAGAGAGAAAAGTGGTTACATTTTTCTTTCAGAAATTGCTTTTCAGAAAATACTTTTCCCCCCCCTTGTCTACAGTCATGCTAAAAATGTGACTTGGTTTTGTTATTTATTAAATACTCTTTTCTAATTCTGCCTATACCAAGAACTTCTCTGTTTTTATCTTATTTTCCTATTTTTAGCTTTCATGTAAATGGTATGTACCTCCTTCATTTATTTATAAGAGAATTAGTTCTTTTTATATCTTCTTGCCTTTTATTTTCTGCTTATATTAAAATATGTCTATATATATATATTTTATTTCACTAGTTTGAACTCTAGTATTTTATTAGCACATGTATATGTTTATATATATATCACTCTGTATTGACACACACATGCACATGTATACTTAAGAAAAATATTCAGTAGCATACATATATTTATATTTACTTATGCATTCAGCTTTTAAAGATTTTAATATATATATATATATTTATTCCCATACATATCAATATGTATTTATTCTTAAAGTTCAGAGATTTTTAGCTCTAGTTCATGTGTATACCCTGTGCACACATGTACACACATACTGATACACTATCAAGCCATAACAATCTCCTTCCAAAATTAATTTAAAAATTATTTTAAATTTATTTATATTTTCCAGAATGAATTCCTAAAATCTTGGGTCATTACAGGATGCTTGGGATCGCCCATCCTTTAAGGATCTGTTAAACTATCTACTATGTAGTACAATACGCTATTATAATAATGTCTAAAGTAAAATAAACTATTAAAATAGCGTTAAGGCGTTACCCATATCCCCCTTAACACATTTTATATATTCCCATAGTTTATACAGTACCGTAACTTCCCGTAAACTGGGCTTATCAGAGGGCACTCCATAGGTATGGTACAAAACAAACTCGTAGTGGTCTCGCTAAGGTAGGTGACACGACACAACTAGGCAATGTCATGGTAGATATACCAATTACACTTCCGGGCTGGTGGTAACGCATATCATCCACTACTGCCACCTCGACACTCCCAAATCAAAGGTGTGCACCAAATCAATCACAAAGTAATAAAATGGCAATCGAAGGAATGTGTTCGATCGGAGGAGCTACCTCACTTGGCCCATCGATTACTCCTGTTTTAGCCACCTTAAGCTAACTCACGGGAGTTAGGTCCACGTATATACCTCAAATAGAACGTCATCAACCACCTACTTCATTTTGGAATCTCCACCACGTACCCAGTTGTTAAAGTGGTTTTCGGAGTTGGCAGAGAGTATGACAACTTCCGATCTCGGTCTCTTTAACAACCAAACGTTATTATAACCCATGGTTATTTCATTTTCAAATGGTTTATATTTCATATCAAACATATTCATTTCAAAACCATATAAATCCAATATTATTATCCTTTTGAAATAATATTCATTCCTAAAGTTGTAACACTTTCAAAATTTAAACCTTTAATTATAACACTTTGAAATCATAATAATTTAGAAACCATAGGACTTTAAAAATGCAACCTTTATAATCATAGCAATTTGAAAACATTACATTTTAGAAGTAGTAGCATTTCGAAGACATAATCATAAGTCATCATAGCATTTTGGAAAAGTGATACTTAAGAAGTCATAACATTTTGGAAATGTAACCTTAAGGAATCATAGCATTTTTGGAATGCAATACTTCCCACTATAACATTTTTATATAATCAAATATTATATATACTTACAAATTTTTTTCATGGTTTTTTATAATTTCTATTTTATTAGACTAATTAATTCATTTGGATATTAAATAAACCATGCCTTTAGTTAAATAAACTTTATTACTGTAATTTCCAATTTAAAAATTGAAATTCCTTATGTTAAGTTAAAAGTATATTATTAACTTACATTTTATTATTATAGTAAAGAACATTTATCATTTTAATCAATATTACATTAATTAAAACTTACATGTCACATGTATGTTTTAACTTACATTTTTATTTCAGTAAAGAGCATTTATCATTTTAACCAATATTACATAAATTAAAACTTACATGTCAAATGTACGTTTTAACTTACATTTTTATTACACTAAAGAGAATTTATTATATTTATTACCCAAATTATACCATTACATTTATTAGCACTTACAATTCTAGGTTAGAATAAAATACCTTTATTAAGTCAAATTGGATTATTAAATTTCAGTTAACCTTCATATTATAAATTAGATTCCAAAATTACATTTCCAACCATTTATTTCTTATAAAAATTCAACACATGTAAATAAATGTATAAAATTTTATAGCAATCATTACATTAAAATTTTAGTTGAAATCCATATATTAAAATCCAAAATACTTAATAATTTTTTTAGAAAACTATTTTAAAACCAACCACGGAGTCTGTATAAAATTTTCTAACCTAGGGTCATGTGACGACTCACTATTTTGGACCATTCAAATCAACAATAATCCACACATGTCTGACTTGAATAATTCAAAATAACAGATTGTAATAAAATTTGTAGCAAATAAAATCAAATACAGAGTCACAGACACAGAATATCAGAATAACTGGCAGTGGAAATTAAAATACCATAATAGTTCATGAAGCTACTATAACAAAATCTCAAACAAAATACATAATATCAGTATGAAAAAAAAACATATACAATAGAAATCTCAAATACATAGAAGTTTATAAATACTAGAGCTGAAATAGAACAACTGAAACTGAAAGGGAATAGATAACTAGACAAGCATAATCTTCAGCGATTCCTAGCTCCAGAAAAGAAATCCAAAGCTAAGCTGTAAATACTCAGGCTGACCCGAGCGTAAAGTAAAACACAAAACACTCGAGTCAGGTTATACATACTTATATAATGTAAACCAACTCAAGTGAACTGTAGTAGTAATGCACAATAACTTAAAGGATGCTTGGGATCTCCCATCCTCTAAGGATCAGTTAAACCATAAATTTAATTACATCCCGTGGTTAAAATTCCAAAATGGTAATTTATACTTCGAAATCAAATATCATTTCAAATCCATTTCAAAATATCAAAATATTTCAAATCAAATTATTCCATTTAAATCATTTAAAAATGAAGTTATTATATTTAATAGTCAATATTCAATTCTCAAAATTTTACCATTTTAGAATTCATTTATTCACTTAAATTTATTAAAACAGTGAAATTTCAACTTTTGCAGCATTTAGAAAATGCTACGGAAAGTTATGTTTAAAAACAATTCAATTAGCAAAAGACAACATTTAGATGCCGTAATAGGTTTAGATTCCAAATAAAACTTTAGTTAAATTCAGCAACTACAGCACTTAGTTCATTTTAGCCATTTAGTTCATTTATATCAATTACAGCATTTACAAAATGTTGTAATATCTTTAACTTTAGAAATGATAGCATTTCCGGAATGCTGTCAATTTAAATTCCAAACTTTCACTACAATTTCATAAACAATTAAAATTTATTTAAATCCATTGTAACTTATAAAAATCATATTTTCTTACTTTAAAAACAATCATTTAAATAACCCTTAATTTATGATTTTACAAAGTGAAAGTTTCACAAACAATTATCAAATCTTTAATAATTCACTTATAAAATAAATGTAAAATTTATAACATTTCATTTACTTAACATTTTAATTAAGTTTACCATTTCATAATTTTATTTAAATTCCATTTTATTTTCTTAACTTAACTTTTATTTTAAAATACTTTCACATTTTCCAAGTTAAGTTATACTTTAAATTTCAACTTTTAAACATTTATTTATTTAACTATTTTTATTTTATAGAAAAATCAATAACACTTTATAAAATCATTTTAAGTTAAAATAAAAATCAAATTATCTCAATATTTACATTTTTAACATATTTTATCATTTCAAGAAAATATATATATTAACCACGGGTCTGTATATAAATTTTTCTAACCTAAGTCAAATGATACAGATAATATATCATTTCAATCCGTAATTTACAAAGGAAAATCTGGGTTTTATCATTTCAAACCCGCAATCCCAAGTTAAATGAAATAAATAAAAATCGTTCAGGCCTATCATTTCAGCCCATAACGATTTTTCCCTATTCTAAAGTCCGTTCGGGTATGTATCATTTCAACCCATAGTGATTCTATTTTACAGGGAACTTGCAGTGTGATAAACTGATATAAATAAACAGAATAGCGTTATATAACAGTAACAGATGATATGACATGTAATTTACAGGTTTAACATCATATATAAATTATCACAGGCAGTTATAGCATAACATAATAGTACTACACATTCAATTGTTGTCAATTCACATTTGCATAAGTATAAAATGTCATGTGAGATTTACTCACCTTTTTAAGCTGAAGTTATCAAATCAAATGACACAAACGGATACCAGAAAGCACGATGACACAACGATGGATTCAAGTGGATGAGAACCAAGCTAATGAACTTGTCACAACCCATAAACAAACAAAGTAAAATTATAAATCAATACAACATCAAATTTGAAACAACTTTTGAAATAAAAAGCAAAAATGGAATGAATGTTTTTGCATTGCTTTCTACCATTGCTTGCTCGGCCTAGGGGATGTTTTGGCTCAGGTTTGGCATGACTTTGGCTTAGGTTTGGGTTCAAAGAGGCACGGCTACAAGGCATTGAAGTGGTGGAGGAGTTACTACTCATGAATATGAAGAGGCTTATGCAAATAGTGGAGTTTTGGTGCACCACAAGGCTCGTCTACATGCATTGTTTGGCTCGGCTCTTCATGTTTCAGATCTGGACATAGGTAGGAGGTGATGGTGAGGGGTGTGTCAAGGTGGTGGTGGAGCAATAGGAGGTGGCCAAGGTCATCTAAGGTGATGGTGATGAAGACTAGGTGGCTAGGCATGCTTTTTAAGGAGTTTTTGCATTGTTTTGTGGTGTTGTGTCCAAGTGGAGGTCACGGCCACTTTAGGTCAGAGGAGATGGATTATAGGTCATGGAAGATGAGGGGAAGGAAGTAGTGAAGGAGATGGTGGAGGGTGTGGAGGTGTATGGCCGAACCAAGCAAGTAGAAGCAAGGCAAAACAAGGCAAAATGAAGAGGAAAATTAGAAAGAAGAGGAGCCATTATTTACATTTTTTTCTTCTCCAAATGAAATGCCGTGTATTGCTGATGGAATGAGAAGCTTTTCCACGTGAATAAGAAAAAGAAAATGAATGGCTACAAGGAGGTTATGCACGGCCAAAGCAAAGGAAAAGGAAAGGTCGAGCAAATGAAGAGACTAGACAATGAAAAGTCATAAGTTACAAACACAAAGTCCTTTTGAATTTCCAAATTCTTTTAATTAAATAAAATCAAATAAAATTCAATAAATGAATTTTAAAACTGAAACAAAGTAAAATAAAAATGGAAATAAATAAATAAATTTAAAGAAAATAGAAAAAGAATTAAAGAAAGTGCTTAAACATTGGAAACAGGTTTCAAAAACTACAAATAAATTATCACTAGCCTTAGAAAAATTTATACTTCACTCTAAAACAAATAAAAGTCACATAAATAAGATAAATGAGGAACAAAACAAAGTGAGAATGAGAAAAAATAAGATCTTAAGGAAATAGAAAAACAAATAAAGAATTTCTTTAATTAATTGAACTAGGAATTAAAATTTGTAAACAAAATTACAACTGACATTGGAAAATGTCAATTACACTTAAAATGTTTTAAAACCAAAATATATATATAACAAGTTATTTTACCCATATAAATATAAGTTAGAACATTACATGACCAAATAAAATATTATTTATATAATTTAAAATAAACAATTTTGTTAAATACATCAAATTACACTTAATAGTTAAAAAGGCATAACTTTCACAATATTAATCTGATTTTAACGAAACGAAAAGCATTATTCTTAAAATTTTATTTACTTTCATAATAAAAGATAAAATTCAAAATTTTAAACTTTCAAATTTTTAAATTTAAAAGTCAGAGTTTGACCATATCGACCAAAATTTACTTTTCTGGAAAAGTATTCTATTTAGTCATGTTTGGAATTCTAATTCATATCAAAATCAAAATTTATATTTAAAATAACAAAATTTATTCATTTTAATAAATAAAATAAAGTTTTCAAATGAGGAAATTCAATTAAAAATAATTAAAATATACAATTAAAATAATCACAAAATACAGGGTTGTTACAGGTCAAGTAAATACGAATTTATATCATTTCAATCTGAACTTATTAAATTTCTGGGTTTATATCATTTCAAACCCGCAATTCGAAGTCAAATAAAAATTTCTCAGGCCTATCATTTCAGCCCATAACAATTTTCCTTAATCTAAAGACCGTTCAGGTATGTATCATTTCAACCCATAGTGAAGGAAGTTGCAGTGTGAGAACAGAATATAAAATAACATAACCATAAATAAAATATCATGGCATATGATCATAACATGTATAACATCAGATGGAATAACATAATATAAACATAAATAAAATTACAAACTTGCATATACATATCCATACAATTCAAATGACATCAATTCACCAAAATATAAGTATGTAGTCAAGCGTGATTACTCACCTTCTTTAGCTAGAGAAAATGATTCCAAACAAACACAACAACTACGAATAAACATGACAATCACGAACAAGCTTAAGTGGGAGGGGAATCCAAATCCAAAACTTAGAAAAATAAATAAAATACATATGTAAATAAATAAATTTACATAGGAAAAATAACAATAGAAAATTATATTTTGTAAAATACATGAGAGGGCTAGTCTAAGGGTTTGGCTCGGGTTGTGCAATTGGAGAGGTGGATGGTAGTGATGGTCGAATTAATGGAAGGAGAAAGGGGGAAAAAGGAAGGGAAAGAAGGGTTTTGGCCTAGGGTTTGTCATGGCTAAGTTTTGTGATGATTATGGAGAGGAGGAGGTCGGTTTTGGTTGGAGATAAGAAAGGAGGTGGAGATGGCAAGGCATGGCCGAAATTTGGAAGGAGGAAGGAGGAAGAAAAGTGAAAAAATATAGAGAAAAATTTGAGAAAGAGGAAGAAGAACTTACTGTATATTTTCTGAGCCGGAGATGTGAATGAGAAATGAGAAGGAAGGAAATAATTTTGTACGTACTTTGTTTCTCAACTGATGCCTTTTCAAATGAATAGATAAAACAGGTGGCTTTTAGAATACCCTAGCCCATTAGTCTAAGCCTAATAACAAAGAGAAAATAAACATGAAAACAATTACGTGTAATACGTTGAAAACTGCAAATTTGGAGAAGTATAAATCAGAATTTTGCGAAACGAAAAGCAGAAAAAGGTTAGAATCAAATCCAGCTTCATAAAAAAAGAATAAAACTTAATATTTCAAATTTAAAATTTCAATACGAAGTCAAACTTTGACCAAAGTTGACCAAAATTTAAATTTTTAGTAAAATCTTTATTTTATTAAATTTGGAAGAACATTTCACATAAAATCCCAAAAATAAAATTTAAAATTCCAAATTTATAAATTTTAAAATAATTAAATTCAAAGTTTCAATTGAAATTCCATTTAAAATATTTATAGAATTTACGGGTTGTTACAAAGGGGTAGGCCGGTTCTGTGTTGGTAGGGGTCGTTAGGTATGACCTCGGTACATTTTTCTAGAGGTGTATTGTGGCAGGCGGTACCACAGTAGCCCAGTCATTAGTTGGAATCCATTCTCCAATACGTGCCTTACGTTTTCGATTGTAGAGCTAGTATGTTGGATTGTGAGATGCAAGCATTTTAGCTATTTTGTCTATTTACTTTAAACCTAGACACTATAGTAATATCATTGGATTTTGATATAAAATGTTTTGGTTATCGTAAGGTAAAAACCCATCCGTTTTTATGTGCAGTGTGATCTTACGAGATACCCTTTGTTCGAAAGGTTTTCAAATGTAAAAATCAGTTTGGTAGTTACTTGTTATCGAGTTTTACTCACGCTAGTTTACCAGACTGACCCGGGCATTATTCCATGTAATGCTCGGGTCAGACCGAGCATGTTTTCCAAGTTAGCTTTAGATGCTTTGGAGCTATGGAGTCGAGTTGAAGGCCCAGGATGTACTCTCGTATTTTGAATATCTTCCATTGTGTATGTGTTATGTGTAGTTTGTCTGCTGTTATAAGGATAGATGTTATAACTATCCAACTATGATATGTATATGTATATAAAAAAGGAGGGTCTCAGATTTTGTAAAGACTTGATTATATTATATATTATTCCATTGCGCTATGATATTCCAATCTTCTCCTTTCACCCTAACAAAACGGTATTTCTGGCACTTGAATGTTCGCCATGTGATACAGTGGACGTATTAATGTCGATTTTCGAGGATCGAAATTTGGTCCGTTACAATACTTATTAGACATTCTAATCTTATGTGTTCATTTAGGTTAGTTAATTTCTTTTCATTTCATATAATCAGTTCTATCAACTAATCGTATCCAATTCCATTTTACTACCAATAATTCCTCAAAGAAATTTCTTCACAGTTAATTTGGTAAATCTTGAAACAACAATTGTTTCTCAGTGCAATAGAATAGGTATTCAAAAACATTTTATGAATTTCTTTATTTATAAAACTGATTTGGTTTTAGTTTACAAAAATTATGTTCGAAACCTAAATATGTCATGCAATGACAGTCTTTTCAAAATCCTTTTGGGGAGATTCATTCAAGATCCCTCATGTATAATTATTACGTGCAATCTTTCAACTCACACAACCTGCCAATTCCTTGGCCTAGGATATGTTGGAGTTTCTTATAAACTCTTATCTTGTAAAATTTATAAACTGTTATTCAGATGAAATAATATTAACCTTGTGTAATACCCTTAAGTACATTACCTTATAGGAAGAAACTAACTCAACTTCACTCACAATTAATCGTACATTGTCCAACAAAGTTCGATTACTCAATATCGATGCATCATTATGTATCACATGGAGGAGTAATTTTGAGACTGAATCTTTATTCATTTTAGGTACGTTCGAAACATTTTCCAATATACTCACTCATTCGATCAAATCAAATCATTTTTATCGCATGTTATTTTATTTACTTCTGTTTTATATTCTATAAGTTTACCATAGACATACTACATGTGTATCAAATACACACGTCCATGTCGACGATAACTCATCGGTGAATATGATGAAGTACATGGAACCATTTTGGTATTTATAGAATTATGATTGCATACATCTATATGTATCAATCAGAAGAGTTCATCGACTCTTATGATACTTCCACTAAATGGGTGCATAGCCCTTTATTGTTTGAGATATAATTAATAAGTATCATATGATTCAAAATCATACAATAAAATTATTTCTCAAAACTCGGCTTATTCTATAATTCCAAAACAACCATAAATAATATTAGATACTTTTGTATTTTCCAATGCATCACTTTTGTTATAAAAAAACCACATTATAGTTTTATTTCATAAAGAATATTCATATTGAAATATATCTATGTCTATTTTTTTAGTCAATACCAAAAAATAATCATTATTCATAAATAATGTATGGTAAGTTTACAGAAACAATTTTCGTACTATGATGCAATTAATAAGTATTATATGGCATGCTCCCACTATTTCCACCATTACTATAATAGAGTACTAAATTCGGAGGTCCATCATTCACTTAATACAATTTGTATATTTCATACACTACAACTATTTACAGTGGAGAGTTCGTTGATTAAATATCTTGAGCTTAAAGAAATAAATCTCATAGAAAACAATTTTCTATATGAAAATACATTTCGTAAAAGAATTCATATTTCTTATTCCAATATTAAGTATCAATTATTATTACAGTTCTCGTTTCAAATGTTTCTCTATGAAGCAGAAGTAACTATTCATTCTCTTCATCCCAACTGTAGCTTAAATTACATCTATTCTTATACATTTGTTTTCCTTTCAAATGGTCAAACTATACAAAAGAAAACCTTACTACAATATCATAACAAACTCTTTACAAATGCACATTCGATTATCCTTAACATTTAAGGATATCAAATTTGTTGCACTTTACGTAAACCAATCAAAATGACATTTTGGCTATCGAGTTCTTAGATCTATCTTGTAGTTTTTGGTCTTATGTTACATTAACACAATATGATCCCTTTTGTAATCAATCAAGTTGAATACCTGATCTCAAAATATTTTTTATTGGATTATTTCCAATGAAATATATTCATTGAAGTATCATACATTATGAACTGTGACCGTTCACCATATAACGTTTATAAATGATAGTATATGGATCAAATATCCATAACCTAGTATTGCTTTTAGAGTTTGAAACTCATAGAGTGTAATACACGGTCTCAACCAAATTAGCACGTAAGTGACCATTTTACAAATGTATTAAGTAGTTGTAAAATTAGACACTTGCATAGGTATAGAAAACATTAACATGCAATAGGCATTTAATAGTGGGTATTTATTTCCATTTGTCAACTTTCAATTCAGTTTGTTTGTATATGTTAATTGATAAACATTTTATCAATCATATTAAATGCACAAATTTATCATTGTAGATAATTATAACATTATTTAGCATATGTTCTTACAATATTAGAAAGGTCAAATGTTACCATTTCATTTTCCTAATATGGCTCCCACTAGTCTTTTATATTTCTCCAAACCCTAAGATGAAACATAAAAGTCTTTCGAATTCACTTGTGGGTGTTAGGACTCATCTGTCTTGGTATTCTAACCTTGAGTTTGCTCAACAAATCATAGCCCCACAAACGATAGATAACTCCTTATCGGTTGTATCACATACAGCCATAACCTATTTTTCCTTGTCCTAATCTCATTTCTACCTTGAGTTTGCTCAACAAATCAAAAGAGATTATTCACTCATACCTACCACATCGCGACGGCCTAAGTATAGTATATGTACATCTAGTTTTCTCAACAAATACATATAGTTACCTTACGTCATCTATTCAATATATTAATAATACTATATATAACATCCCTAGCGTGAGTTTGCTCAACAACTGAGTATGCAAGTAATTTATTAATATATATATATATATATATGGTAGAAGACAACATTATATTGAAGATTCATAATCTCCAGTATATTATATTGAGTGATATCGACTTATGGAATAATGTATTTCTTATGAAATACCCTTGCGATTCAAGTGTTAGACACATCATAAATCACATATACGTACATTTACGTATGTATTTATTCCTTAAGTCTATTTTGGTTTCTTTAATGTTCCACCTCTAGTTTATACACTCATACTATATAAGTTTCATTATTATATAACTTTTATATTTTAATTAACTTATACAATAATCTTATGTATAACATTTTATTAATTAAATATTATTTAATTAATTTTTAATTACTGAACTCTTTAATTAATTTTAAATTTGTATTCCAATACAACTTTTATATTGGACATAGCTATTTTAACCTTTATAGTGTATACTATAACCTTTATAGTATAACACATATATCTTATATATGCGTATTTTTTGATTTAATTAATTAACCTTTAATTGATTTATTAAACTAAATAATTTTAATTAAATTATATCAATTTCAAAATTTATCTTACATACATGTATATATATGTTATCTTAACACTTAAAATAACATAACATATATCAACATATATAATACATGCATATAAGTACTAATTAATTAACTCATTTTATTTATTTATTTTATTAATCTTATTAATAAATATTAAATTTTGAAATTAATATTTAAACAGTTTCAAACTTTTTGAAATTTTCATTACCTTTTCAAACATTTTGAAAATTTATGTTATATTATAACTTTTTATAATAAACATGTTTTTATTTTAAATTTAACTTTTAAATTTAAAATCTTGTCTCAGTTTTCAAAATTATTTTGAAAATTAGTCCAAGGCCCACTACAAATTTGGCCTTTTCTATCAAGGGTAACCTTTGGGCTAACTTCATCTTTCAGGCCAGGCAGGTAACCAAGTAGGACAGGGTACTTGATTACTCAATTCCAATCCTAGACATCACCTTTCTAGACACCATACTAAGTGCGCAAGCTTAATTAGTTAACCCTAACATGACTAATTTAGACTGCATAGGCTATTGGGCTCTGATATCATTGAAGGAACTGGGCTAGCCCGCAACGGAGAAATTGGTGAATTTCAAAATTTTAGCCATTTTGGATCTTTAATGGGCCTATGAAGACTAAACATACTTCGAACGTTTCTAAGTTTCTTTTAAATAAAATCAGTATTTTATTTAATACCATATTTTGTTTTATTAATTTAATTCTAAAACAATAAAGAATGGGATATAAAAATAAGGTTTGAATATATCAAATATATTCATTCCTTAATTGTGTGATAGAATAGTTAAACATAAGGCAAGTATGACCAATTGATAACATGATGTATATGAATAAATAAGAATAAGTTTAAAGGCAATGGCATAAGGGACAAAAAGGAAAGAAATAAAATATGACAAAGATGAATGATTCATCTTCCCCTTTTTGACAAACTTGATTTATGCAGCATTCAATTAGTAATCAATGAATCATTATAACATAAGATTAGGAATAGCCAACAATAATTCATATGCATAAACTACTGCCTCATTTAAAATTGTTTGATATTAATAAAGCATTTAAACTATACAATTTGAAATATAAATATTAAGTTTTATACATACATATATAAATAATTATATCAATATAAAGATTAACCCAAAACTTCTTAATTAATTCAAATAAACAATATAACATTTAAATTTTTTGATGTATTTATGAACTTATATAAACTTAAATTAGTTAACAAAATATATATGTATACAATTAAATCAAGAGATTCAACCTATATGAATTTTTTTTACAAAAGTGACACATACTAAACTGAGTAATATATTAACAATCATTTGAATACTTAAAGAAAGATATTAGTCATGTCAAATAGGGTAACAAATTTATAAATTTATTATAATCAATTTATTATCCAAATACCCTTTAATCATGTATGGGTTTTAATTACAATAAGATGCAGATAATAAGAACAGATAAACTTTCAAATCTAGGTAGATTCAACCTATACGAATAAATAATTATAAAACAAAAGGTGATACATACTGAACTAAGTAATTTGTTAAAATCCTTTGAATAGTTAAAGAAGGATAATTGCGATGTCAAATATAACAAATTTAGAAATTAACTGTAATCAATTTATTATCAAAACATCATTTAATCATATGTAAGTTTCTATTACACTAAAAATGCAAACAATAAGAACATGTAAACATTCAAATCAAAAAAATTACATTTTGATTTGAATGTTTAAACATAGATATAAAATTAAAATATTGTCTAATCATATACAAGTTTCAGTTTTAATTTATCTAAATAAAAAAACCAATCAATTCATATAAAAACAATTTAAAATACATAAACCATTTTCAAATCAAATGAGACAATATTATACACATATAAATTAAGATATTCAATTTTGTTCATTAATGTAACATCCCGCATTTTTAAGCTATTGAATTTGAACATTTAATTCGTTTTAAATGTTAATGTGGATTCTTAATTGATGTTGGAATGAATGGATTCGGGTTCATTCAATAAAATAAGCTATAATTTTTAATTATAGCAATCCTGGTTGAATTTGAATAATGGGGAAATAATAAATTAAATATTCGGAATTGAGATAAGGGTAAATCTGAATGTAAATAGTGATAAAAATGGTGTTTAAATGTATTTTAAGTTCAATTGGTTATAAATAATATTGTTGGAATTTTAGATGAATTTTAAAGTGAATAAATTTTTATTTGGGATTTTATATTAATTTAATAATGAATTTAATATTATTAAAATGCAAATTAATCAGATTTTAGTTCGGAATGAGCCAGAATGATTTTTAATGTGCTTATAAATTTTATATGATTTATTGTTAAGTTATTAAAATTTTAAAAGTAAAATTTTAAGCGTTTCTGATAATTTCAGAAAATCGCTCGATTTAATAGACGAGTTAAAATAGCTTTCCGGGGCACAGTCTCGGAATTCGACGAAACCAGTTTCATTGGATCCGTAATAGTTAGTTATTATCGGATTTCAATTTTCGTAGCAATCGGAGTTGTCGTTTGACCGTGGCAGCTCGAAACGCATCGAAATCGATTTAACCGATTTAATTTTAAATTGATCGTTTAATTCCGTAACTCGCACATACGATCAAATTAGCTTACGAAACCTGTTCCATTGTGTCCGGAACGCGGAAAAACCCCAGGATAGCCTGTCGGAACGTGTAAATTGGAGTTCGGTTGCTTGGACGATAAAATTGAGAATTTTTTTTGAATTAAATAATATAAAAATCTATTATATATGTTATTATCTCCAAACCCTAGTTTATACTCACGGCCGCCACAAATTTCATTCAATGGCCGGTAATCAATTCGTTTCCCCTCCAAAAATCTCTCGATCTATGCTTTAATTTGGGAAACTTTCTAAACGAAAGTTGTAGATTGTTGAAGGATCTATAGATCCAACGGGTGATTTCGAGTGAAGTGGTCGTTTGGTGGCGAAAATCGATTCCGTTCGATGAACGTTCGATCGCAATTTCTTGGGGCTGTGGGGGTTCGAGTTCGCCTACCTCCTAGACGTGAGTGGAGATCGGGCTAGGCTTCGTAGAGGTGGTACTTGATCGATCTCCGGTCAAGCTTTGAAGGTGCGGCAATTCGATTTGGAGGCGGCTGATGGGTTCGAGTAACCCTAGCGTACGTGATATAGGAAGAAGATGTTGGCGGCTTTGTTTTCTTCTGGGTAGTGTACGGTTAAGATGGTATAAAGAAAAAAATTATATATTTGTTTTAAAATTCAATTCAAAACTTTATAAAACCGTAACTCCTTCATACGTATTCAGAATTCGATGATTCTGGTAGCGTTGGAATCGCAGGAACGCGTACTACGCAGTGGAACAATTCTGGAGTCATTCTGGGCAAGTAGAAATTTGGGTTAAATCGGACATCGTCCGGTTTAATTTAAATTTCGAACGCTCGCCGAAACTCAATGTGAGTTATTCTCACTCACATCTGGATGCTAGACATTATAAATAATTGGTATTTAAATATCTGAATGATTGGTTGACTTTAACTGCTATTATCTGGCTGGATTGATATTTATATTGTGATGTGCTAACATTTGTGATGCAGGGAGAAACAGGTTGGAGGGATCCAACTGGATTCCTCACAATTGTAGCAATTATTTTATAATTGATAGTGATACCTGTTTATATGATGTGATTGATAAATCTAGGAATTTAGTTGTTCTGTGACATTGTTGTATAAAGTATAATCACAGAATTTAATTATGAATGGATAAATTGTGTTTTTACAAAATAAAATGAATTGTTAAATTTAGAATTTCAAAGAATAAAATTTGAAATCGGATTTGAAAGGAAAATGTAAATTGGGCCAAATTGGGATTTTGAATATAATGGGAAGTTTATGAAATGGGTAAATGGAAAGTATAGTTTTCTGGAAATTAAATTTATGAAATTATAAATTGTTTAAAATAACGATGTTTATTTTAATAATGACTGATGTTATCCGGAAATTAAAAATATGTTTAAATGGAGTTGTCAACTATAAATTAACAAGTTTCAAAAGAAAATAGAATAATTTGAAATGCCGTATTTCATTGGGAATTTATTTAAGTAAAGGGTAGATATGGTTTTCAGTAAGAAATTTTCCGATATTGTTTATTTAAGAAAAATGATTTAAATGGTATATTTAAAAGTGAAATTCCGGATATGGGAAATTGGGTATGAACTTCGGATGAAGTCATAGTTAAATATGGGATTTGGGATTTATGTTGTAAAACATAATTGACTTGAAATAAATCAGTGGATTTATATGAAAGAGTACTTTGGAATGTTTAGAAACGGGAAAGTGTTTCCCTGGGAAAAACCAAGTAAATGTTTATAAAAAGATTTTATTTAACTAAAGGTTAAGTTTTAAATCGTTTTAAAAGTATTTTTAAGAAATCGTTATTTTTAAAGAAATAAATTAATAATTTTAATACCGTAATAATTTGGGAGTATATTAGCAATTATTTTTACAAATGGATTTATTTAAAAGTTGGCTTTAGCTTAAGCTGTTAAGATTAGTATTTTTCTTCTTATAACGCTATTTTGAATTTAGTTAAACTAAAACCCTTATTTTTAAAATCAAAGTTTATGTGTTAATAACTAGTTTTCTTCACATATTTTAAATTTATATTTGGAGTAAATAAATAGAAGTAATTTTCATATTTTAAAGTATATTTCAGTATAAAGTATTCTTAACTGTTTTAAATGCAAATTGTTTTATACTTGGTTATTTCCGATGGGAATAAAGGGTAAAAGATTTACCTTGTAAAGGAAGAGTGGAAAATTTGTTTCAAATGAGTTTTGAAAATGTGAAAATATATCTTTTAAAGATATTAGAAGAAAATAAATAATATGGAGATTATTTATTGTGTGATGGATGTGTATGGATGTTTGTGAACATTAATTGATAGTTAAATCACCGACTATCAATATTGGCCAAATGCGTTGATCGTTTCGAAGAGACCGGGATCGAGTTTCCGTATACCGGGATTCTAGGTCTGGAGACTCGAATACCACTTCGATCCGGTTTGTACGTTTCGTGTAACGTGTTCGGAGTCGAAGATGGAGCAGTGAAGTGCAAGGGCTAGTCGCTACTAATCCTGAGGATATTTCAAAAATGGATGTAGTAGGAATAGTGCCTTCGGTTCCGTTCGGACCCGGGACGGACTTGTATGGACGAATGCTTGCGAAAACATCGTCAGGTGGGCGATGGGCATTCTAAGTGAAATGTGCTATAAAGGTATCGTTTAGCCTCAAGCCTCATCAACCGGGAATGACTGAAAATCAGGGGTTATGCAGCAAGGCTTCGTGGGTAGCCCCCACTTGAGAGTAAGGTCATCCCTGTCTAGATGTCCCTTTTATTTCGACTTAGTGGTGCGGTTGCTGATCCCAACCGTGGGGTGATTTTACTTGGAATTATCCAGTAAGGGATGATTCCGGTCTTGTGTTGCAGGGGAGCGGGCGTACTCCTCGGTACTGTGATCTAGGCCACGTACTGTGACAGGTGGTACCCCAGTGCCTAGTCATTCGTTGGAAATCCATTTTCCCTACGTGCCTTGTACGGTATTTGTTTGTATACCTAGTATGCTGGAATTTAATCATGTAACAATTTCAGCTATTTTAATAAGTATTTGTAAATAGACACTATTATAATATCAGAGGATTTTTATAAAAAAGTGTTTTAGCTATCGTAAGGTAAAAACCCGACATGTTTATTTGTGGCGTGGTCTTACGAGATGCTTTTGTTTCAAAGGATTTTTGAACTTTAATAATCAGTTTGGATGTATTTATGATGCGCTGGTATTCCAGACTGACTCGGGTGTTATTTTATTATAATGCTCGGGTCAGACCGAGTATATTTCAGGATAGGTTGCTATGGAGCTCAGGAGAGGAGCTGGAGTCCGAGACGTATTTCTCGTACTTGTATTATTCCGCTGCTGTGATTGTATTGACTGTTTGACTGGCTATGGTTGGTTGTATTGATATACTCTGATGATGATGTATTGTATATAAACAGATATAGTTTTGATTTGTGTAAAGTTCTGTTCTATATATTATATTTTATTCCGCTGCGACTGTGAGGTTCTGATTTTGTTTAGTTCTTTCTTCTTCTATCTACTTTCTTATTCTTCTACAATCTGTCTTTCCGGCATTCGATCGTCGGCATATTATACTGTTGAGTATTTTGTGTCGATTTTCGAGGGTCGTGAAAGGCGGGTCGTGACAGTTGGTATCAGAGCTTAGATTGGCGACAACCTAGGCTTTGGTGGGTAAATTTACTCATTTTAAATAGAGTCAATAGTACTCTATTATGAGTTGAGTGTAATAATAGCTATGAGAGCGTATTTGTTAGTGATATAAAATTGTTTTTGTACTGTGTTGACTTATCGGTTGAGTGTTTATGAATTCTGGTCGGTGCGGGAAGTACAACCGTATCGATAGGGGTTTCTAAACTCTTAAACAAGATAAACCGACATAGTATTATTTTTAAAGTGGGTAAATGAAATAATTTTACCCAAAGCTATATTTTTGATATAAAGAAATAATTTTCTAAATTATTATATGTATTGGATGCTTGTTTGGTTGTTTCTTTTATAATCAAATAAGAAATTAAAACATGATCTAAAATTTGAAATGATATATATAAGAAAATAAGAAGTTAAAATATTAAAATGGTTTATAACCAAATGGAATTAACTGGATATGTTTTAAATAAGAAAAGTAAAAATTAAAATTTGATTTAAACTAGAATTTTGACCCCGGAAATTTTGGAAGGGATTTCAAATGGAATTAAACAAAGTTTTGGGAGTTTGACTTTGTGGAAATGTTAGAAATGTTTTCAAAAGCATTTGTAAGAATGGAGTATATTATGGGAAAATATTTTTGAATAGAAATTGTTTTGAGGTGGATTTTGGAAGTGGAAAGCATTGAACTCACTTCAGTCGCTGGAAAATAATCCTGATGATGCTGGCCACATCATTAGAATTCATTTTCGAGTTTCTAAAGTGATGGATTGCTGCCAAAATAGTTGGTTATGACATTGTTTGGACTTGTTTGGGAAAACAAGTGATTTTGGAATTTTCAAAGGAAAATTGTTTGGTAAAAGCAGTTTGTTTTGGAATTTGGTATTTGATTTGAATATCAAAAGAGAAATGTGTTGATTTTTATTTCGAATTGGTTTTGAAATAAATCCGGGTAAATTGAATTCTGGAAATTCTATTTTAAAATAAAAATGTGGAAGTTGAAATGATTCAACTATATAACTTATAAAGGGAAGTTGATTTAAAGAAGAATTGAGTATATATGGAATGTAAATTTACTTTGAATAAATGAAGGTGAATGGAATATATCTAGATTTAACTTATGATAAGTTAAATAAAATTAAGAATTTGAAATTGAATTAAATCTAAATGAATTGGAATTTAAAGGAAGTTGATATAAAGGTGAAGTGTAAACGCTTATGATTGTGCAAATGAATTCATATTCTTAAGCTATTAAGTGTTAAAATTGGACATTGTGATTATAAAAATGTGGATTGGTTTGAAATGAGCAATATAAACTTACAAGTAAATAAGTTGGAGAACTTGAGAATGGAAGATTTGATTTTAACTCAAGTAAAATGGAATTATAATCACAAATGGAAATAATAAATGGAATGGTGAATTCGAACTTAATTTTAAATGGAATGCAAAGTAAGGTGAAACAATTATAAAATATAAAAGAGGTAAGTGAACTGAAGTTAGTAAATAAGTTGAACTTGGATATGGAGAATTAAGATTAAATTGAATTTGGTTTAACTTCGACTAAGATGGAATTAAGCTGAATATTAAAATTTCAGTTGTGTTATGAATAAAAATAAATGTAATTAAATTCTTATTTAAAGTAGTAAAGGAAATGGTTTAAATTCAGGTGGGCTAAATAAAACGTAGATGAACTTGAATTAATTCTGGAAAGGAATTGAATTGAAAATGCATATATAATTTAGTTAACCTTGAATTAAAATGGGATAAGAATTTAGTTTAATGGAAATTTAATTTAGTTGAGGTGATGATGAATGAAGTAAATGTTTGCTCAACTAAATCCAAAATGATTGTTTGGAATAAATCTTGTGTAAGCTAAATTAAATGGAATTTGTATTGCAATAAATGAAATTTTGATAGTTTGGTCAAAATTTAGAAAGTAAGGAAAAATCCAGTTGTTGAATGAAATTTAAGTTTGGTAATAAATGTTGGAAGTGAGAATGTATAATGGGATTAGATTATAATAGTGATGGTTTGAATTGTAAGTAAAATTCAAATGAGAGAAATAATTTAAGGGGTCTCTTTGTTAATAAAATAAATTTGTACATGGATTTAGTAAATAAACAAAGAGCATTAAAGTTGTAAATGAATTGAAATTTGTTTTGAATGAGAATCAAATGGAAATATTGTGAGAATTTGGAAGAACTTAAGCAAAGTTGTAAGAAACAAAATGATTGTGGATGAGCTTTATTAAGTAAATCTGAATGAAATTTGTTAGATAATAAAACTGAAAAACAAGTGAAATGAGTTTTAATTAATTATTGAGATGAAATAAGGATGTATGGGTTGTAAACAATCCAGAATGGAATGATATTGATATAAACTTGAGTTGGTTAATGAAATAAGATGTAAGGAAAATGTAATTTAACAATGACATTGGAAAGAGAAAATATTTGGTTTGTGAACCTTGTAATGGAATAAAATTTATATGAATCCAAGTTGGAAATAATTTTAAATGGTTATAAGCTTAAGTGGAAATTGTTTTGCTTAAATGACATGGAAATTTGCATGTATTTGCAATTGAGTGGTTAAAAGCAATTGGAATTGAATTGTGAATAAATCGATATGAATGAGAACCCAATTCAAAGAATTAGTATATGAATGCAAGTATATTGGTTTAAAATAGTAAATGGAATTGATTTTGAATTAATTGGAAATGGATTGAAATATTATTAAGTAATTTTGCATATGGATGGAAATGGATCATAACTGAAATGCAAATGTTTCAAGTTTAAAATGAAATTTGATTGTAAATCAAATTTGGAATGTAAGTAAAATTAAAAGGTAAGAAAGGCATATGTAATCATATTGAAGTGGAAATGAATTGGTTGAGATAAATATGAATTGGTTGAGATAAATATGAATTGTATGTAGTGAACTTGAATTTAAAGCATTCAAGAGAAATAAAATGAAGCTTGGACTTGAATAAGAAAATTTAAAGGTGATTGAAATCTTTGGATTGTTGAAAATATAGTGACATTGTTAAACTATGAAATTTGAGTTTGTAAAGCGAGTTAAAATGATGTCAACATTGTGAAATTGGTTTATAAAGATGGTTAGCTTGCATTTATATTGGAAATGCTAATGGAATGTTCTTATCTTTGAAATTTGATGAGTTTGTTGAGTTTAGTACAGGTACGGGAGGCGTTCGTGAGAGTTGGAGCGCGTATATGCGAGATATTAGCCGCTCGCTATTAAAATTTGCTAAAAAGGTACGCCTACACAAATATAATTGGGAAATGATATATATATTGTGATATATTTTGGTTTCCGGCCATGTGAGCCGATGTATATATATTTGTGTATCCTGCGATATCGCAGAAGCTCCTCCGTACAAAGGAGACTCCGCCAAAATTTTCCAGAAATTTTGGGAGTTAGAATTTTTTTGGGTTTTGGGAAAATTTTTAATAACTAGTAAAGTTATTTTGGAAGCGAATGTTAAAATGAAGGCTTTAGAGTAAAGAAAGCAAATGGTTTTGAAATGGAGCTGAAACTTTTGGAAAGTGAATATAAGCTTTTAACTAAGCAAATGGGATAAGTGAGTTGAGTTGAAGTATATTTTTACCTTAGCAAATTTCGGGGACGAAATTTTTATAAGGGGGGAGGAATGTAACATCCCGCATTTTTAAGCTATTGAATTTGAACATTTAATTCGTTTTAAATGTTAATGTGGATTCTTAATTGATGTTGGAATGAATGGATTCGGGTTCATTCAATAAAATAAGCTATAATTTTTAATTATAGCAATCCTGGTTGAATTTGAATAATGGGGAAATAATAAATTAAATATTCGGAATTGAGATAAGGGTAAATCTGAATGTAAATAGTGATAAAAATGGTGTTTAAATGTATTTTAAGTTCAATTGGTTATAAATAATATTGTTGGAATTTTAGATGAATTTTAAAGTGAATAAATTTTTATTTGGGATTTTATATTAATTTAATAATGAATTTAATATTATTAAAATGCAAATTAATCAGATTTTAGTTCGGAATGAGCCAGAATGATTTTTAATGTGCTTATAAATTTTATATGATTTATTGTTAAGTTATTAAAATTTTAAAAGTAAAATTTTAAGCGTTTCTGATAATTTCAGAAAATCGCTCGATTTAATAGACGAGTTAAAATAGCTTTCCGGGGCACAGTCTCGGAATTCGACGAAACCAGTTTCATTGGATCCGTAATAGTTAGTTATTATCGGATTTCAATTTTCGTAGCAATCGGAGTTGTCGTTTGACCGTGGCAGCTCGAAACGCATCGAAATCGATTTAACCGATTTAATTTTAAATTGATCGTTTAATTCCGTAACTCGCACATACGATCAAATTAGCTTACGAAACCTGTTCCATTGTGTCCGGAACGCGGAAAAACCCCAGGATAGCCTGTCGGAACGTGTAAATTGGAGTTCGGTTGCTTGGACGATAAAATTGAGAATTTTTTTTGAATTAAATAATATAAAAATCTATTATATATGTTATTATCTCCAAACCCTAGTTTATACTCACGGCCGCCACAAATTTCATTCAATGGCCGGTAATCAATTCGTTTCCCCTCCAAAAATCTCTCGATCTATGCTTTAATTTGGGAAACTTTCTAAACGAAAGTTGTAGATTGTTGAAGGATCTATAGATCCAACGGGTGATTTCGAGTGAAGTGGTCGTTTGGTGGCGAAAATCGATTCCGTTCGATGAACGTTCGATCGCAATTTCTTGGGGCTGTGGGGGTTCGAGTTCGCCTACCTCCTAGACGTGAGTGGAGATCGGGCTAGGCTTCGTAGAGGTGGTACTTGATCGATCTCCGGTCAAGCTTTGAAGGTGCGGCAATTCGATTTGGAGGCGGCTGATGGGTTCGAGTAACCCTAGCGTACGTGATATAGGAAGAAGATGTTGGCGGCTTTGTTTTCTTCTGGGTAGTGTACGGTTAAGATGGTATAAAGAAAAAAATTATATATTTGTTTTAAAATTCAATTCAAAACTTTATAAAACCGTAACTCCTTCATACGTATTCAGAATTCGATGATTCTGGTAGCGTTGGAATCGCAGGAACGCGTACTACGCAGTGGAACAATTCTGGAGTCATTCTGGGCAAGTAGAAATTTGGGTTAAATCGGACATCGTCCGGTTTAATTTAAATTTCGAACGCTCGCCGAAACTCAATGTGAGTTATTCTCACTCACATCTGGATGCTAGACATTATAAATAATTGGTATTTAAATATCTGAATGATTGGTTGACTTTAACTGCTATTATCTGGCTGGATTGATATTTATATTGTGATGTGCTAACATTTGTGATGCAGGGAGAAACAGGTTGGAGGGATCCAACTGGATTCCTCACAATTGTAGCAATTATTTTATAATTGATAGTGATACCTGTTTATATGATGTGATTGATAAATCTAGGAATTTAGTTGTTCTGTGACATTGTTGTATAAAGTATAATCACAGAATTTAATTATGAATGGATAAATTGTGTTTTTACAAAATAAAATGAATTGTTAAATTTAGAATTTCAAAGAATAAAATTTGAAATCGGATTTGAAAGGAAAATGTAAATTGGGCCAAATTGGGATTTTGAATATAATGGGAAGTTTATGAAATGGGTAAATGGAAAGTATAGTTTTCTGGAAATTAAATTTATGAAATTATAAATTGTTTAAAATAACGATGTTTATTTTAATAATGACTGATGTTATCCGGAAATTAAAAATATGTTTAAATGGAGTTGTCAACTATAAATTAACAAGTTTCAAAAGAAAATAGAATAATTTGAAATGCCGTATTTCATTGGGAATTTATTTAAGTAAAGGGTAGATATGGTTTTCAGTAAGAAATTTTCCGATATTGTTTATTTAAGAAAAATGATTTAAATGGTATATTTAAAAGTGAAATTCCGGATATGGGAAATTGGGTATGAACTTCGGATGAAGTCATAGTTAAATATGGGATTTGGGATTTATGTTGTAAAACATAATTGACTTGAAATAAATCAGTGGATTTATATGAAAGAGTACTTTGGAATGTTTAGAAACGGGAAAGTGTTTCCCTGGGAAAAACCAAGTAAATGTTTATAAAAAGATTTTATTTAACTAAAGGTTAAGTTTTAAATCGTTTTAAAAGTATTTTTAAGAAATCGTTATTTTTAAAGAAATAAATTAATAATTTTAATACCGTAATAATTTGGGAGTATATTAGCAATTATTTTTACAAATGGATTTATTTAAAAGTTGGCTTTAGCTTAAGCTGTTAAGATTAGTATTTTTCTTCTTATAACGCTATTTTGAATTTAGTTAAACTAAAACCCTTATTTTTAAAATCAAAGTTTATGTGTTAATAACTAGTTTTCTTCACATATTTTAAATTTATATTTGGAGTAAATAAATAGAAGTAATTTTCATATTTTAAAGTATATTTCAGTATAAAGTATTCTTAACTGTTTTAAATGCAAATTGTTTTATACTTGGTTATTTCCGATGGGAATAAAGGGTAAAAGATTTACCTTGTAAAGGAAGAGTGGAAAATTTGTTTCAAATGAGTTTTGAAAATGTGAAAATATATCTTTTAAAGATATTAGAAGAAAATAAATAATATGGAGATTATTTATTGTGTGATGGATGTGTATGGATGTTTGTGAACATTAATTGATAGTTAAATCACCGACTATCAATATTGGCCAAATGCGTTGATCGTTTCGAAGAGACCGGGATCGAGTTTCCGTATACCGGGATTCTAGGTCTGGAGACTCGAATACCACTTCGATCCGGTTTGTACGTTTCGTGTAACGTGTTCGGAGTCGAAGATGGAGCAGTGAAGTGCAAGGGCTAGTCGCTACTAATCCTGAGGATATTTCAAAAATGGATGTAGTAGGAATAGTGCCTTCGGTTCCGTTCGGACCCGGGACGGACTTGTATGGACGAATGCTTGCGAAAACATCGTCAGGTGGGCGATGGGCATTCTAAGTGAAATGTGCTATAAAGGTATCGTTTAGCCTCAAGCCTCATCAACCGGGAATGACTGAAAATCAGGGGTTATGCAGCAAGGCTTCGTGGGTAGCCCCCACTTGAGAGTAAGGTCATCCCTGTCTAGATGTCCCTTTTATTTCGACTTAGTGGTGCGGTTGCTGATCCCAACCGTGGGGTGATTTTACTTGGAATTATCCAGTAAGGGATGATTCCGGTCTTGTGTTGCAGGGGAGCGGGCGTACTCCTCGGTACTGTGATCTAGGCCACGTACTGTGACAGGTGGTACCCCAGTGCCTAGTCATTCGTTGGAAATCCATTTTCCCTACGTGCCTTGTACGGTATTTGTTTGTATACCTAGTATGCTGGAATTTAATCATGTAACAATTTCAGCTATTTTAATAAGTATTTGTAAATAGACACTATTATAATATCAGAGGATTTTTATAAAAAAGTGTTTTAGCTATCGTAAGGTAAAAACCCGACATGTTTATTTGTGGCGTGGTCTTACGAGATGCTTTTGTTTCAAAGGATTTTTGAACTTTAATAATCAGTTTGGATGTATTTATGATGCGCTGGTATTCCAGACTGACTCGGGTGTTATTTTATTATAATGCTCGGGTCAGACCGAGTATATTTCAGGATAGGTTGCTATGGAGCTCAGGAGAGGAGCTGGAGTCCGAGACGTATTTCTCGTACTTGTATTATTCCGCTGCTGTGATTGTATTGACTGTTTGACTGGCTATGGTTGGTTGTATTGATATACTCTGATGATGATGTATTGTATATAAACAGATATAGTTTTGATTTGTGTAAAGTTCTGTTCTATATATTATATTTTATTCCGCTGCGACTGTGAGGTTCTGATTTTGTTTAGTTCTTTCTTCTTCTATCTACTTTCTTATTCTTCTACAATCTGTCTTTCCGGCATTCGATCGTCGGCATATTATACTGTTGAGTATTTTGTGTCGATTTTCGAGGGTCGTGAAAGGCGGGTCGTGACAATTAAAATATTATATCAAAATTATTATAATAAATAGATCATACCTTAATTCCAAAGCCTTGAAGTACACCTTGAAACATTGAATTTTTCCTCCAGATGTAGCCAATGAATCGTACCTTGATTGATGAATCAAATCTCCTTGATTCAGAAATCAGCCTCCAGATGTTGCAAGGATCAAGCAGAATAAACCACTTTTCATAATTGATTTTGTTTGTATTTGATTTTAGGAATAAATGAAGCCATGGAAGATCTCATATTTTCAGCCATTAGAGAAGGAGAAAACCATAAAAGTTACAAAAAGAAGAATGAAAAATGAGAAACTCAATTGTACGTACAGAATGAATTAGAGAATATGTTTTATTTGAAAGAAGGAAACCTTTCCCATTCTTTAGTTAAAACTTCTCTAATTAATTCTCTTGATTAACTTTCTCTTTTCACTCCTATTTCTTTTCATGGTATGGCTGAAAATTACGTGCCATCAAATGACATAAGATTCCATAAATTAACGCATGTAATTGTCTTTTATTTAATTACAATGATATCATAAATCAATGCACGCAAATATAACTTTTATAAATGCATTCAAATAATTACAAATAACTCCCAAACATCAAATAAAATAAATAATAATTTTCTCAAATACTAATTAATTTACTACTTTTTATAAATTAATTAAATCATGTGTTTTTTTCGGAGAATTCATCATTACGGTTGTGTGACTCAAAGCTGTAAATTCAGTGAGCGATTAATATTTAACAATTTAAATATTAATGCTCACACGTCACTTAGCAGGTTGTGTGACATTTTGGCTAAATTCGTCGCTTACACATCTTTTGGTAAAATCCAATTTTTCTTATCATAAGCGGTTTCTAATAGTGATAATTATTTACACAAATTCTCTTCGTCCAAACTATATCACTTTGGATTTATAGAATTTGGTAATGGTCAAAATTCCAGTATCATCCACATTCAACTTTATAGTCCAAACACAAAGTCTTTGATTCAAAAATAACAATTATTATTAACTGTAACGACCCGCTATTTCGAACCATTCAAATCGACAATAAAACCACACATGTCAGACTTGAATCATTCAAAACAACAGACCGTTAATTAAATTGCGGTAAATAAAATCAATCACAAAATCATAGACAAAGAATAGCAGAATATCTCGCAGCGGAATAAATAAAACATAGTAGTTCATGAAGTTACTAAATACATAGTTTCAAAGCAAATACATAATATCAGAGTCTGAAAGCAAATACAACTGCAAATCCAAATACATAAGTCCACTAATACATAAGCAAATGACTAAAAGGGAAATAACTGAAATAGGAAATAATAGATAGATAGCTAAATCTACAACAAATCTCCAGCTCCAAAGGTGAGTCCAAGGCTGTGATACTCAGGCTGACCCGAGCATAAAGTAAAACAAAGCAGTTGAGTCAGGACTAACATTCTCATGTAAGTAAATCAACTCAAGTGAAATATAACAAGTGAAAAGCAACAATAACTCAAAGGATGTTTGGGATTCCCATCCTTTAAGGATCCATTGAACTATTTACATATGTAGTAATATACGCTATATATATAATGTCTATCAGTAAAGTATAATATTAAAATTAGTGTTAAGGCGTTACCCATATCCCCCTTAACACATTTTATAGACATCGTAGTCTATACAGTATTGTAAAGTCCACCGAACCAGGTGGGCTATCAGGGAGCACTCCATAGGTACGACACAAACCAAAATCGTAGCGGGCTCGATAAGGCATATGACAAGGCATGTGAGGCAATGTCCAGGGTAGGATTCGACCATTTTGCATGCACGGACTGGTGGTAACGCATAGCAGCTACTACTGCCCACCTCGAGACAACACTCCCATAATCAAAGGTGCGTACCAATCAATCACAAAGAAAAAGATATGGTTTCAAAGAAGCGTGTTTGATAGGAGGAGCGACCTCACTTGGCCCGGGATAGCTCCTGTTTTAGTCATATCTAGCTGACCCGAAGGTCAGGGCTGCGTTCTTACCTCATACCAGTAGCATTCGCCAAACAATCCTACTTCATTTTGGATTCTCCACCATGTACGTAGTTGTTAAAATGGTTTCGGAATTGAAAGAGAGTATGACAATATCCAACCCCGGTCTCTTTAACAACCAAACGCTTATTTCACACCGGGGTCATTTTGTAAAACATATAAATAATAAATCTTAAATTACAATTTAAATCGATACAAAAATATTTAACTTCAATTATATTTTAGATTTAAAACATTTATTTTACAATTCATATTAAATCAAATTATTATATTCCAAAAATCACATCTTTTAAACTTAAATAAAATCTTATTTAAATTTAAATCCTTTATATCAGATTTAAATTACAAACTATTCTCTACTTAACTTCTTAAATTTTATTTATTAAAGTTATATTATAAAAATCTATATTTATTATATTATATTAAAACTATATTTATTATATTAGATTAAAACTCTATTTATTATATTAAATTAAATTTAAAATATATATTTTAAAAAAATATTAAATATTTTATTAAATTGAATTTTTAAATTATTTAAATTATATAATTAAAACTAAATAAAATTATAAATTAAAATCTAAATTACATTTAAAACTATATGTTAGCTTATAATTTAAACTTTAAAACATATAAAATAATTTATTTTCCAAATATAAGTTTTTACATAAAATCATTAAATTAAATTTAAAAATCAAATTTATCAAATCAAACATACTTTATAATTTTGCAAAATAATTTAAAAACCGACCACGGTGTCCGTATATAATTTTCTACCCTATGGTCAAGTGATTCAGGTATATATCATTTCAACCCAAAATTATAATTTGATTTTCGGGTATACATCATTTCAATCCGTATCCTAAATTCAAATTAATAAAATCGCTCGTGTAACGACCCATAAATTTTGATTGGTTTTAATAACGTATTTAACTGAATTTTGTGAAATTTTTAAACTATTGAATTTTGAAATAAAAATTTAATATTTGGATTATGTATAATAATATAGCAAATGGTAAATTTTCAATTTATAATATTGAAGTTTATTTTATTGTATAATTTTATTCAAACTCAAATCAGTTAATAATTGTCGGTAATAAAATGTTTTCCAAACTTGAATATTTTTATACAGTAAATTTCTAAATCTTCTTCTGAGTGAGTGGCCATCTTTTGTTTTTCCAAATTTGGATTTCTATTGCTCCGTTTATCTTAATTCTGGCAAAATAGCAGCATTTTCGGTACCGATTATCGACTTTTGATTGGATGATCGTGCCATTGATATCTGTATATCGTTTTGATCGACTTGTCGAGCTGATCTCTATGGTATATTTATTTCTGTATTTTGAAGTCCGGTATGCGACGAAAATAATAAAACGGTGCGTCGTATCGGTACCCTAAATTATGACCGTTAGTCTTCCTTTCCCTTTTCAAATTTGAACGTGAATCTCAAGCAATAAAATAAATTGCTTTAATAGCTTCTCAATCAAGTACAGCTGTTACTTTCCATCAGTTAAATTTATATTTACAGCGGTACGTTTCTTTTGACCCTCTCTCTCCTTGATTCATTATTATATAGTCTGAAGCCATTCGTTTCACTGCATTCTTTTCTTCTCTCTGCAAATTTTCTTTCACCATACCTTACATTCACCAGCTAGAAAAAAAAATCCCTTTTCCCATGCACTTAAATCCTTCACGCCAATATCTGCAAGGCTACAGCCTACCCAAGCCGAGCCTCCAACCGCCCTTCCCTCTTGTCGAACGCCGGAGCTCCGCCTTCTCCCTTCCTCAGTGCCTAACTCCAGCCTTCACCGAGCCACCAACGTTCCCAGACCCGCCTGGACAATCCCATCACACGCTGGCCGAAGACTCCACCACAAAGCACGTCCCATCACCCAAAAATCTCCTCCAAGCGACCACCCAATTTCCTGCTGCCCACTCCCAAACCGCCTCCTCAGATCCGAGAAAATCAACCAACCCGTCCCCTCCTTTCTCCGACCTTCCACCACGTCACCCTCCCTCGCCTGACCATCTGCCACCTCCACCAAACACAAAGCCAGCCCACCAACTCAACTGACCGATCTCTGCCTCTTCCCTCTCTGCCACACCCTCTCATCTCTCCTCCCTCAATCTTTGTCGCCTCTACACCTTCTCAGCCATGACGTGGCACCGCACTTCGCGCATAGTCAGGTTTTGATTTAGAAACTAGGATGTACACTTTGATTTTTATATGTATTGTAATACCCCAAAATTTTGTGAAAAATCATTTTTGAAAAATGATTTAATTTTTAAAATATTTAGATTTAAATATGGTGAAATTTCTGGAATAAATAGTGTGCAAGTATATGTGTGCACGTGCACACTGAAATGGCACAAGGAAGAACTCCAGATTTCTTGGATTTAAAACAAAAATTGAAAAGCAATACAAACATGATTTTGGCAACATGGATATTTGATTTCTGGATCATCTTAGAAAATAAGAAAAGTAGGTTTTACTTTAAATCAGTAAACAAATTTTATTTAAAACCCAGAAGAGAAAATTGTGTATATTAGTAAACCTGTATACATATAGGTGCATATGCTTCTGAAATTAAAGAGAAATTAAAATAAGCTTAGATAAGATATGTGTACAAATATATATATATTTTTAAGCACTGAAAAGTATATATATATATATAGAAGCAAGTAAAACTATGACATTAAAATGACATGAAATGTGATACAAGTTAATAAGCTTGTATAGGCAAAAATAGCAAAGGGGATTTTCAGAAATAATTAAAATATAAAATAGGATAGTCACACTTTTAACATGACTAGGTGAGTGGCCATTCTCTAAAAAGTAAAAGAAAGAAAATGCAGCCTTTAAATTGGTTAATATGGCCGGGGTATTATGAATGAAAAATGCATGATGATAGCCAGGACAGAAATGGAATTCTGTTTCAACAAAACCCTAGAGGAAAAATGCATATAAATAGGCAGTAGAATTGTCTTTACCCCGGGCTGCACAAAAATAAGAAAAGAAGAAAATATTGAAAGGAAGGAGAAAACACTCAAACAAGAATTTTCTGGATTAATAAGAAGAAACATTTAGGTGAGTAATCTCACTGAGTTCATGGCATTAAGACCTAAGATGAGGCAGCCACTTTTTATTGCCATATATATATATATTTTTGATTTTGATGTATATGATTTCATCAATGTCTTTTTGGATGTCTTATTTTAAATCTGATATGATTTGATATGGATGATTTTGATGATCTTTGTTGGTTGAGACATTTGTCTTTGGATGTGTATCATACTGATTTATTTATACTCACAATTGTTGAAGTCTAGGATCTTAAAAATTATATAGAGAATACTCTCAACTGTTATAGATCTATGGCATGGAAGCTTTATAAAAAAAAATGATTGGAGCTGCATTATACTTGGTATAAGTGCTGAGGCTTGAAAAGAAAAATGTTAAGGGTGCAATAAAAATTTTCTAAGTGCTGAGCCCTTAATCAAATCAAAAAAAAAAGAAGAAACCCACAAGCTAAAATTATGATTGAACCAGATCTTGAATCTGAATCAATCATAAAGGCTTGCAGATCAATATAACATGCCATGCCTCTTTTTTTTACAGTTGAAAATATTCTTATGTTTTACTAAGATCAAGACATATTGACCCCATTTAAGAAATAACTGTCTGCTTATTTCTGAGGAGAATTATGTTAGGAAAGATTATGGATGTTTCCATGTTTGCAGTGACATGTTCACTTAGCATGTTTGATGTTAGGATTTAAGACAATACACTAGTAAATAAACTAGGGAAGGGAAGGCCAAGAAGACTGCTGGAATGCTTGTCATATTTGAAGTATGCAAGTTGGCACATGGTTTGTTTAAGCCCTGAGATCTTTGTGCAATGATGTGAATTAGTTCATTGCAATGTGTCCCAGTGATTCCTTAATAGCAGATGAGGCAGGGATTTAAATTGAATATTACAACCTGTAAATGAAGAAATAGGAATATGGATATTTCTTAGGTTGAATGGTATGGAACCAAGATGATTCCAGTGAATGCAATTGTTGCAATAGATAATTATGTTTGCATGATTAAGTATGCAAGTGTAAGAATGATAAATGAATATATCATACCTGAATCAACTTAGTTATACTATGTTAAAGTAACTGATTGCAGAAATTAGCTTAAACAACAAGTTAGTACCCTTATATTCTCTATTGCTTAATATCATGAATAATTTGATGTTACTCATACCAGATCATAGATCTGACCCTTGTTTGCTCATGGCATCTGGGGTGTCTCATTTTAAAATGAGGCAGCCACTCATGCTCTTTCAGGTAACCCAGGCACTAAGTAAAATGAAGTAATGGCTGTTATGGAGGAGTGAATGAACATGCTAGCTAGTTTCAATAAGAGCTTAAATTGATTATATCTGCATGTATTCAGGAAAAATATTATGTTTCTAAGATTTCCAGTCATGTATTGAATATTTTATGGTTAGTGATCAAGTTGCCCTTATGATCTGTAAAGTGCCAGATTAAAATTTGTTGTTCTGTTGAAATGGTTGTGTGTTAAGGTTTGATTTGTTTTTGAGGTGGTGTCTGAAATATAAACAAAAAAAAATATGCTCAAGTATGTTCATATAAATAAAAATCTGGAAGAAATATACAATTATGTGATAGCATAATTTATATATGTGACATAACAGAGCACTGAGTTTTAGAACAAAATCTGGATTTAGCAAGAAGTAAACTTAAAAGGATTTTATTTTCTTTTTACTGAAATGCTTTGTAAATAAGTGTGAATTCATTTCTGAAATGTATTGAGAAAAGTAAATTGTTTTTCTAAAAAGCTTCAGACAGAATGCAATAAAAAGGTATCTCCATTGCTTTGAACTAGTGTGGCAGACACAGGATTCATGAGTTAACCAGCTCCAAATGAATGAAGTATTGGTTGATCATGATAGATTGTATTCTGAAAATAAAAATGCATTTCAAAGCTTAGTACATTTAGCAATTGTTTCACCCAGTTTTCTGGAAAATAAGCAGAGATATTGACATGTACATGTATATCTGTGTACATGTTGATATTTGAGCAAAAATATAATTATAATTCCTAGAACAGCTATAGGAATGGGATTCAAAAATAGTAAAGTAAGAAGAATTGTTTTGTATGATAGGTTATAGGCAAACATTATATATATATATGTACAAAGATAAGTAGGTATCAGATTTCAAACTATACAAAAAAAAAAAATTGTGTTTGAACCGACCTGCATAGTACTCGAACTCGTGACCTCTTGTGTATAAGTTAGGCGCGTTTCCATTACGCCTAGATGTTGCTTGTGTTCACTTAGGATCCACTTTCTTTTATACTGAATTTGGTACTATCCAGACTTTAACTCAATCATCTATATTAAAAGCTTGTTTACTACTGATTATTACTTGATCATTTCTTAATTATAATGACAGACTAAAATACATGTTTCCAGTGGATTTTATGGCCAAAAATCAAGATACAATAATTAAATCTGAATTGCTAAAAATCTAAATCAAACAGAATGTTCTTGTACAAAAAAAAAAGTATATACTCTGAACTTAAACAAGAAGAACACATACATCTTCATATGTATGTGTATGTTATTAGATATACACTGATATATTTATATTGGTAAGTTATTTTGATCCTGGATATATTCTATTTATTGGAAAAAAAAATGACCTTGGAAAACATATTTGTAATGGATGATATATCTATATATCATCTCTAAGTAAAAAAAAAAATCCTTATGAAATTAGGGTGGAAATAGGAGGGTCATTTCAGTTGGTATCAGAGCACTTGGTTGCATTGATTGATTAGTATTATAATGTATAATGTCTGTTTGTTTTGGATGAAATAATTTAGATAAGAAATTAGAAATTATAGAAGTATTCATAATATACTAATACCATTTACCCAGAATTTAGTTAGCAGACCATGGTAGGAAGAGGATCTCATCACAATGCAGGACCCAGTGCACCTCAAATGCTTGATATGCAAGAATTTGTGAGGGTTTTAAGAGATGGAATTGGGCATAGGCCTGAGAACCCACATGAAGAGCTTTCCAAACTACTGAAGACTTATTCCAATTTGGGAGGCAAGAGTTTTGAAGGAACTGAGAGTGTGATGGAAATTCAAGCATGGTTGAGAACACTTGATAGGATTTTCAATGACATGCAGTTGGATGACCAAAGGAAGAGGCAAGTAGCTTCTAGACAACTGAAAGGGGTAGCTTTAAGCTGGTGGGAGGTGATCATAGCTGGAAGAAATGAAAATGAAATCACTTGGAATCAGTTCAAGGAGATGTTGGAGGCAAGATTTGTACCAGCATCAGCCAAGACCATTTTGCTTGAAGAATTTATCAAACTTAGGCAGGGAACTTTGAATGTCACTGAATACACTCAAAAGTTTGAGGGGCTATCCAACTATGGAGCAATGCTAGTGGCAGATGAAGCATCCAAAAATGATAGGTATATAAAAGGACTGAACCCAGGACTTAGCAGAGCTATGCTACCATATGCAGATAGAACATTTGATCAAGTAATTGATCTGGCCTTGAAACTGGAACAACATGACAAAGAAAGAGAGAAATATAGGAATTTTAAGAGCAACAACAAGAAGGATAAGGGAAGATATCACCCTTATGATAAAAAGAAGGAGGAGGCAGACAACAGGAAGAGTAAAGACACAAAAGCCAATGATACTAAGAAGAAATTGGTTTGACAAATGCTCCTTCATATTTTGTTGATTTGATGAATTGAATATTTAGAGATTATTTAGACAAGTTTGTACTGATTTTTATTGATGACATTTTGATTTATTCCAAGACAGTGGAAGAGCATAAAAATCATTTGCATTTAGTTTTGTCAAGGCTAAGGGAAAATGATTTAAAGGCAAAATTTTCAAAATATGCATTTTGGAAAGAAGAAGTGCATTTCCTTGGGCATGTTATCTCTGCCAAAGGAATATCAGTAAACCCTAACAAGGTAGTGGCAATCCAAGCATGGAAAAGGCCTAGCACCATCAGTGAGATTAGATCATTTATGGGGATGGCAGGATATTATAGGAGATTCATAAAAGATTTCTCAAAAATATCATCACCACTTACCAATTTAACTAGAAAGAACCAAGCCTTTGTATGGACAGAAAAATGTGAGCAAGCTTTTATCAAAATAAAAGAAGCCCTGATTAATGCACCAGTATTGAGAGTGCCAGAAGGAAATGAAAAATTTGGTTGTGTACACTGATGCAAGTGGCTCTGGGTTAGGGGCTGTGTTGATGCAGCAAGACCAGGTGGTAGCCTATGCATCTAGGCTATTAAAGCCACATGAAACCAGGTATGCAACCCATGATCTTGAATTAGCAGCAGTTGTGTATGCTTTGAAACTTTGGAGACATTATTTGTTAGGTGCCAAATTCATTTTGTACACTGATCATAAGGCACTGAAATATTTATTCTCACAAAAAGATTTGAACATGAGGCAACATAGATGGGTAGAGTTCCTAGCTGCCTATGATCTAGATATACTGTATACACCAGGCAAGGCAAATAAAGTTGCAGATGCCTTGAGTAGACAACATGCCAAGGTAGCCATGTTGATGATGGAAGAGTTTAGGGATTTGTCTATACTTACTAATTTGGAAATTGAGGAAAACAGTGAGGAACAAATGATGCCCATTGAAGAAGGTGAAGGTAAAGGGAAATTAAGTATGAT
This sequence comes from Allium fistulosum, assembly GCA_030737815.1. NCBI lineage: Eukaryota > Viridiplantae > Streptophyta > Magnoliopsida > Asparagales > Amaryllidaceae > Allium > Allium fistulosum. The sequence goes on along the minus strand of CM060901.1, from coordinate 1,017,764,106 downwards.
ATCTCTGCAATCAGATTTACTTCTTAAGATTGGGCAAATGCAGGAACAAGACCTAAACATGGTGGAAAAGAAAATGCTCATATCAAAAGGGGAGGAAGTAATAAATTATCAAGTTGATAAAAATGGTTATTTAAGGAATAAAAATAGGATATGTGTTCCAGAAAATATAGAATTGAAGGAGGAAATATTAAATGAGTACCATAGGAGTAAATACTCCATACACCCAGGTAGCACCAAGATGTATCAAAATTTGAAAAGAAATCTTTGGTGGAAGGGGATGAAGTCAGATGTGGCCAGATATGTTGCAAGGTGCATGACTTGCCAACAAGTCAAGGCAGAGACACAAAGGCCATCAGGACTATTGCAACCCCTTAGCATACCACAGTGGAAGTGGGAGGATATATCTATGGATTTCATAGATGGTCTGCCTAGATCTAAGAAGGGAAACACAAGTATATGGGTGATAGTGGATAGGCTAACTAAAGTAGCACATTTTATCCCAGTTAAAACAGAAAGAAATGCTCCAAAATTGGCTCAAATATTCATGAAAGAGGTAGTAAGGTTGCATGGCATACCCAAAACCATTGTGAGTGATAGGGATACCATCTTCACCTCAAGGTTTTGGAAAAGTTTTCAAGAGGCTATGGGGAGTGAATTGTGCTTAAGCATTGCCTACCATCCACAATCAGATGGTCAAACCGAGGTGATGAACAAAGTCTTAGAGGATTTGTTGAGAGCATGTACACTGGACTTTGGAGGCAACTGGGAAGACCACCTCCATCTAGCTGAATTCACATACAATAACAGTTACCAAAGCACCATAGGGATGGCACCATTTGAAGCCTTATATGGCAAGCCATGTTTATCACCTATATGCTGGGTAGAGACTGGAGAAAGGGCTGTTCTTGGACCTGAATATGTTAAAGAAACTACAGAGAAAATTGGGTTAATAAGAAAAAGAATAGCAGTAGCTCAAGATAGGCAAAAGAAATTTGCAGATAGGAAGAGAAAGCAAGTGGAATATGAAGTGGGAGACTTTGTTTTCATCAAGATTTCACCTATGAAGAAAGTCATGAGGTTTGGCAGGCAAGGTAAGCTTACACCAAGGTATGTTGGACCCTATAAAATTCTGGAAAGAATTGGTTCATTGGCTTACAAATTAGAACTACCAGAGGAAATGAAAGCAATGCATAATGTTTTTCATGTGTCCCAACTTAGAAAATGGGTACATGATAAAGAAGACATTTTGGAAGAGCCTACAAAAATTCAAATAAACCCTGACTTGGTTTATGAAAAAGAACCAGTGGGGATTATAGCCAAGGAAGAAAAGAAATTAAGGAGCAAAACTTTGAAACTAGTTAAGATCCAGTGGAGTAGTGATCCTAATGATTGCACATGGGAGCTAGAGGATAAGATTAGAAGGAACTATCCTAAGCTTTTTGCAAATTAAAAGGTAATTTTTTTTTCTGGAAAAATTTGTTATGCATGGTTGATATGGTTGAATTTGTTTGCTTATGCATATGTTTGATAAGTTTTCAGAAAAGAGAATGATGCTTGTTATAAATGTTAGAAAAATTGTGAGGACACAATTCCTAAAAGGAGGGGTGAATGTAATACCCCAAAATTTTGTGAAAAATCATTTTTGAAAAATGATTTAATTTTTAAAATATTTAGATTTAAATATGGTGAAATTTTTGGAATAAATAGTGTGCAAGTATATGTGTGCACGTGCACACTGAAATGGCACAAGGAAGAACTCCAGATTTCTTGGATTTAAAACAAAAATTGAAAAGCAATACAAACATGATTTTGGCAACATGGATATTTGATTTCTGGATCATCTTAGAAAATAAGAAAAGTAGGTTTTACTTTAAATCAGTAAACAAATTTTATTTAAAACCCAGAAGAGAAAATTGTGTATATTAGTAAACCTGTATACATATAGGTGCATATGCTTTTGAAATTAAAGAGAAATTAAAATAAGCTTAGATAAGATATGTGTACAAATATATATATTTTTAAGCACTGAAAAGTATATATATATATATATATAAGCAAGTAAAACTATGACATTAAAATGACATGAAATGTGATACAAGTTAATAAGCTTGTATAGGCAAAAATAGCAAAGGGGATTTTCAGAAATAATTAAAATATAAAATAGGATAGTCACACTTTTAACATGACTAGGTGAGTGGCCATTCTCTGAAAAGTAAAAGAAAGAAAATGCAGCCTTTAAATTGGTTAATATGGCCGGGGTATTATGAATGAAAAATGCATGATGATAGCCAGGACAGAAATGGAATTCTGTTTCAACAAAACCCTAGAGGAAAAATGCATATAAATAGGCAGTAGAATTGTCTTTACCCCGGGCTGCACAAAAATAAGAAAAGAAGAAAATATTGAAAGGAAGGAGAAAACACTCAAACAAGAATTTTCTGGATTAATAAGAAGAAACATTTAGGTGAGTAATCTCACTGAGTTCATGGCATTAAGACCTGAGATGAGGCGGCCACTTTTTATTGCCATATATATATATATTTTTGATTTTGATGTATATGATTTCATCAATGTCTTTTTGGATGTCTTATTTTAAATCTGATATGATTTGATATGGATGATTTTGATGATCTTTGTTGGTTGAGACATTTGTCTTTGGATGTGTATCATACTGATTTATTTATACTCACAATTGTTGAAGTCTAGGATCTTAAAAATTATATAGAGAATACTCTCAACTGTTATAGATCTATGGCATGGAAGCTTTATAAAAAAAAATGATTGGAGCTGCATTATACTTGGTATAAGTGCTGAGGCTTGAAAAGAAAAATGTTAAGGGTGCAATAGAAATTTTCTAAGTGCTGAGCCCTTAATCAAATCAAAAAAAAAAGAAGAAACCCACAAGCTAAAATTATGATTGAACCAGATCTTGAATCTGAATCAATCATAAAGGCTTGCAGATCAATATAACATGCCATGCCGCTTTTTTTTACAGTTGAAAATATTCTTATGTTTTACTAAGATCAAGACATATTGACCCCATTTAAGAAATAACTGTCTGCTTATTTCTGAGGAGAATTATGTTAGGAAAGATTATGGATGTTTCCATGTTTGCAGTGACATGTTCACTTAGCATGTTTGATGTTAGGATTTAAGACAATACACTAGTAAATAAACTAGGGAAGGGAAGGCCAAGAAGACTGCTGGAATGCTCGTCATATTTGAAGTATGCAAGTTGGCACATGGTTTGTTTAAGCCCTGAGATCTTTGTGCAATGATGTGAATTAGTTCATTGCAATGTGTCCCAGTGATTCCTTAATAGCAGATGAGGCAGGGATTTAAATTGAATATTACAACCTGTAAATGAAGAAATAGGAATATGGATATTTCTTAGGTTGAATGGTATGGAACCAAGATGATTCCAGTGAATGCAATTGTTGCAATAGATAATTATGTTTGCATGATTAAGTATGCAAGTGTAAGAATGATAAATGAATATATCATACCTGAATCAACTTAGTTATACTATGTTAAAGTAACTGATTGCAGAAATTAGCTTAAACAACAAGTTAGTACCCTTATATTCTCTATTGCTTAATATCATGAATAATTTGATGTTACTCATACCAGATCATAGATCTGACCCTTGTTTGCTCATGGCATCTGGGGTGTCTCATTTTAAAATGAGGCAGCCACTCATGCTCTTTCAGGTAACCCAGGCACTAAGTAAAATGAAGTAATGGCTGTTATGGAGGAGTGAATGAACATGCTAGCTAGTTTCAATAAGAGCTTAAATTGATTATATCTGCATGTATTCAGGAAAAATATTATGTTTCTAAGATTTCCAGTCATGTATTGAATATTTTATGGTTAGTGATCAAGTTGCCCTTATGATCGGTAAAGTGCCAGATTAAAATTTGTTGTTCTGTTGAAATGGTTGTGTGTTAAGGTTTGATTTGTTTTTGAGGTGGTGTCTGAAATATAAACAAAAAAAAATATGCTCAAGTATGTTCATATAAATAAAAATCTGGAAGAAATATACAATTATGTGATAGCATAATTTATATATGTGACATAACAGAGCACTGAGTTTTAGAACAAAATCTGGATTTAGCAAGAAGTAAACTTAAAAGGATTTTATTTTCTTTTTACTGAAATGCTTTGTAAATAAGTGTGAATTCATTTCTGAAATGTATTGAGAAAAGTAAATTGTTTTTCTAAAAAGCTTCAGACAGAATGCAATAAAAAGGTATCTCCATTGCTTTGAACTAGTGTGGCAGACACAAGATTCATGAGTTAACCAGCTCCAAATGAATGAAGTATTGGTTGATCATGATAGATTGTATTCTGAAAATAAAAATGCATTTCAAAGCTTAGTACATTTAGCAATTGTTTCACCCAGTTTTCTGGAAAATAAGCAGAGATATTGACATGTACATGTATATCTGTGTACATGTTGATATTTGAGCAAAAATATAATTATAATTCCTAGAACAGCTATAGGAATGGGATTCAAAAATAGTAAAGTAAGAAGAATTGTTTTGTATGATAGGTTATAGGCAAACATTATATATATATATATGTACAAAGATAAGTAGGTATCAGATTTCAAACTATACAAAAAAAAAAAAATTGTGTTTGAACCGACCTGCATAGTACTCGAACTCGTGACCTCTTGTGTATAAGTTAGGCGCGTTTCCATTACGCCTAGATGTTGCTTGTGTTCACTTAGGATCCACTTTCTTTTATACTGAATTTGGTACTATCCAGACTTTAACTCAATCATCTATATTAAAAGCTTGTTTACTACTGATTATTACTTGATCATTTCTTAATTATAATGACAGACTAAAATACATGTTTCCAGTGGATTTTATGGCCAAAAATCAAGATACAATAATTAAATCTGAATTGCTAAAAATCTAAATCAAACAGAATGTTCTTGTACAAAAAAAATAAAGTATATACTCTGAACTTAAACAAGAAGAACACATACATCTTCATATGTATGTGTATGTTATTAGATATACACTGATATATTTATATTGGTAAGTTATTTTGATCCTGGATATATTCTATTTATTGGAAAAAAAAATGACCTTGGAAAACATATTTGTAATGGATGATATATCTATATATCATCTCTAAGTAAAAAAAAAAAATCCTTATGAAATTAGGGTGGAAATAGGAGGGTCATTTCATGTATATATGGAAACTGTGATGTATATTTGTTATATATTAGCTTATAAAATATATATACTTTCCTATATTTAGTTCGTACAAATATCCTTGGCCATGATCTATATACATCAGTTTGTTTTAAAATAAATATTAGTATATATATATGTTAAAGACTCATGCTTGCTGCAATCTATCTTGTTTATATGTTAGTCTATAAGGGTTTTCATATTTTGTTATAGTTGAATTTATTTAAAGCTATGTTTATATATAAAAGTTATATATCTTACGGTTTGGTTATATACTAGTATTTATATATATTGGTTTATATGTGTAAAGTTGGACTGTCAAAAACAAAAAAATTTATATCTAAGTTATAACCTGCTACAACATTTATATATATTTAAGTATGTGGTGGTTTTAAAAGTTGTGTATAATAGGTTCTTATATATAAAGTTATACAAGTTTAAATTTTTACTGTAAACATAAAGTTTAAAGCTCTTTTAGTTTGTATATATATGTGTCAGAAGGTGTAGTTGTTAAGCTTTGGTTTGGTTTCTTTTGTTTTTACTTTATACTACAACATACATAAGTTTACAGTTTATGTATGTTGGGTTTTATGTTAAGTTATATATATTTGTATATATAAATTATGACGACCGCCCATGACCCCCGCACGGAATCTAGAGATAGTGCGCTGTAAAGTGTGCCAGGCGACCATGGACGATTGTCAGGGTAGATCAAAATAACAGAATCTATCGTATTACTCACAGCGCATGGACAAAATACAATAGAACATATATGTAGTGAAGCTTCACAGAATAAAATCCCATCTATAAAACTTCATAATAGTTGAATACAAGCATCTGAATAGTCTATACAACAAGCCTCACTACATAACACTCAGAGAATACAAACAGCGGAACATCCAGTACATATAATAAGAAGATAATATGCAACCCTCCAGCTCGTCTTCGATATCAGCAACGCGGGAAGCAAGAACAGCACCTGTCACCTGCTACCTAGTCTGCTCGTCCCAAAATGGACGAACAGCCCAAGGCGATAAGAATTAAAACATAAAGCCTTGAGTCAGACAACAGTCTTAGTGAGCAATAAATTAACTAACAACATACCAAAAGAGCATAAAGGAAAAGGAATAGGAATACAACCCTCCCACTCCACCTCTTTCTATAGTGATAGCCCCCAGACACACACTAAGCAGAAGCAACATAGCAGAGCATACCATTTAAAGTAAAGTAATAATCATTCGAGTCAAGGGCGATGTTTTCCAAGTACCAAGGCCTAAATCAGATAAGCACCCAGAAAATACCGCTCTTGAGTCCGAACGACGATACAACCAAACATCCATGACTTTGGCTATCACTGTTATCACTGCTTCGATATCACCGTTAATTGAATGACCGGCACATTCTTTCAGCCGTCCGTCAAGGGCTAATGGAAACCCCGGTTCTAGACATAACTCCCGCACGTCGTCGCAGCCCGTGCCTAGGACTATCGAATCTGCCCAGAGTACTCGACCATCAACAGTTGGCCGTTGGGACTATCGAATCTGCCCAAACGTACTCTTGCTTAGAGCATGCTAGAACCTTCAACAACGATGCTATCCAAGCCTCCTAGTCATCCTCCTCGACGACTATTCTCATATCCATTCATTATCCTCAACTCGAATCATATCACCGAGTTATCAACATGCTTGGAATGATCCCGTCTGGATTAGACCAAGTCTTCATCACATAATTGCCTCGCTTCATCACATCCTCGCAAAGCCTCATCTCAACATCACATCATCAAATCTACGCATAAGAGCTTCATCATCCCGCTACATATGCCACGAGCAGCCTACCCAATTCAAGAGCCTTTCTCCTAGCTTTTTGAATCATCTTCGGTCTAAATCAAACTATTAATCATCTAATTCATAACAATCAACCAAATCAAACATTAATCCAAGCAATCAAGCATTCAAATATGATCTAAGTAGACAATTATAACAATAATGGCATTTTCGTAATTAAAGAGTTGAAAGTCCAACAAGCATGAAAACATGAACAATATCTCTATAAACTTGATGAATGAACTTGCATAGGTTAACATGTGATAAAATGGTTGTCAAAACATCATGAACAATGGGTCTACATGGATCTACACTTAGGATGAAGAAAATACATGAAAATCACTATTTTAACACCAAATCGAGCCAACAATCCGATATACTCCTTTGGATCCGTGTGAGAGATAATCACCACTCACCAAATCACCAAAACAAACTCAATCAACACGCTTCAGATCTGGACAGCGAAGGATCAATCTTGATCTATCACGAATCCGCTTCAAACGATGAAATCTCACTTCAAAGGATGAAGATCTTCAATCTAAGCTCTTGAATCTTCAATCTTGATCTTCGATATGGATGGAAGGAATCACTAGATTAGAGTAGAGAAAAGAAGTGAAGAAGTGTAGAAGTCGAGCTCTCAAAATGGCAGCACTTCGTCGCTTCGAAATCCGGATTCCAAAAATGAAGCCAACCCCCTCTATTTATAGCTGAAAACCGCCCCTAGGTCGCTCGGAGTTAGGTCGTATACGACCTACGACCTATAAACCCCACCGACCTAAAGCCTCTTCAACCTAACAACCCAGGCCACTGCAACCTACGACTTATCACCCAAGCGCTTCAACGACCTAACAAAACCCTTCCTCCTACGACCTAACAAGGTTACGACCTATGACTTAGCGACTTAACCATAGGTGCCACCTAACAGTGCTACGACCTAACACTTAAACACATCAGCGACCTAACGATTAAGCGCTTACGCGACCTAACAATCGTAGCGCCTCAGCGACCTAACTGTGTTACGACCTATAACCTCAGCGACCTAACACACTAACGACCTAAATCACTGCGCGACTTAACTATGTGCGACCTAATACTAAGCCAAAACCCAGCGACCTAACAACCTTAAGTCTTCACGCGACCTAAAACATGTTACGACTTACGACTTAACTCGTACGACTTAACTCCCATAGGTCGTATACTCCCTAAGTCGCTAACCTATATGTCATACCAAGACACTAGGTCGCTACACAGCTATCTCCAAACTCCTTAGGTCGTTGCCGACCTAACAATGCTAACTCGGAACCACTAGGTCGCTCATCCCTAGGTCGTTAACTACTGGGTTTAACTTGCTACTCCCATAGGTCTCTCCAAACTATCCACGATCTAACTCTTAACTCGCCTATCCCCTTAGGTCGCAGACTTTCTTTAAGTCGCTCACGACTTATCACCTAAGTCGCTAACAACCCATGACTCTCTTAGGTCGCGTACGACCTAGAACTTAGGCAAAATCCAACCAAAATCTGAAACAACCCAAAAATGCTGAAAATTCCAGATTTTGACAAACTTTTCGGTCCGTAAAAATACGAGTCGTTACATTCTCTCCCCCTTAGGAATTTCGCCCCGAAAATTCCAAACAAACAAAGCAATCAAAGACTATTCTGTAAGCCTACCAACCATAACAATCAACAAACCATGCATCCAATTCTAGCTTAGCGTACAAAATTCTAACACTAGAACAAGTTACAATATCGTGAGATGACACGACACCTTAGGGCCATACCTTGAAGAGTTCAGGATGAGCTGCCTTCATCCTCTCTTCCACCTCCCATGTACAGTCGTTATCATCATCACTCCATTGTATCTTGAGCAACTTAACTACCTTCCTCCTAAGCTGCTTCGTGTCAATTTCAACAACACGAAGCGGCTTACGAGGTCTTCTATCAACTGGATCAACTTCGAAATCTTCACAGCTATCGGCAGAAACCACTATATTCGAGTCGTGCACATATTTCCGTAGATATGATACGTGAAAAACATTGTGCACACCCGACATCTTCTCTGGTAACTCCAATCTATAGGCGAGCTTTCCAATTCGCTCGATGATCGGGAATGGTCCAACAAATCTCGGAGTCAATTTTCCTTTCTTCCCGAATCGAATAACATTCTTCAGCGGAGAAATCTTCACAAAAACCATATCACCTATGTCGAACTCCTAATCCTTACGACGCTTATCAGCATAACTCTTCTGACGGTCTTGGGCTGCCTTCATTCATTGCCGAATGATCTCTGTACAATCTGAAGTCTGCCGAATCATCTCTGGCCCAAGTATCAGCTTTTCTCCAGTTTCCAACCAACATGTCGGAGAGTTACATGGTCTTCCATACAATGCCTCATACGGTGCCATACCAATGCTTGACTGGTAACTGTTGTTGTACGCAAACTCCACCAAATGAAGGTGATCTTCCCATGATCCTCCGAAGTCCAAAACACATGCTCTAAGAAGATCTTCCAAAACTCGGTTGACTCTCTCGGTCTGACCATCTGTTTGAGGGTGATAAGCTGTACTCAAACACAACTTGGTTCCCAAAACTTCCTGGAAGCTCTTCCAAAATCCACTAGTGAACAATGGATCTCGATCGCTCACTATACTCTTCGAAATACCATGGAATCGAACTATCCACTTAACATACAACTCAGCCAACCTTGATGCAGTCCTAGTCGATCGAACAGGAATAAATCTTGCACTCTTAGTCAGGCGATCTACAATGACCCAAATCCCTTCATTTCCCGTTCTGGTTCTAGGCAATCCATCAATAAAATCCATCGACACTTGCTCCCACTTCCATGTAGGAACTTCTAATGGCTGAAGCAATCCACTTGGCTTCTTCTGCTCGGCTTTTACCAACTGGTAGTTCATACACTTGGAAATAAAATTCCCAACATCCTTCTTCATGCCTTCCCAGTAGTAGGTTCTCTTCATATCCCGATACATCTTATTTCCACCTGGATGAATTGTCAGCTTCGAGTGATGACTTTCCTTCAGAACTTCCCTCCTCAATTCATCTATATCGGGAACAACTAATCGTCCTTGCTTCCGAAGCCAACCCTCTCGATCGACCTCGAATCCTTTATCCTTTTCTAGATCCAATCCAGATTCCAATTCACGGATAATCTTGACAAGCTTATCGTCTCGCTTTTGGCTCTCGCCAATCCTTTCCACAAGAGAAGGTCTTATCGATAAGTTTGCCAACATCTCAGGTTCCAATTCACATCTAGGCCTGAAGTCAAATCCAGCTAAATACTCGAGACTCTTCCATTCTGAAAACATGGCTCCTAATCCTGCATGTCTTCGACTTAACGCATCTGCCACTGCGTTACCTTTTCCCGGAGTATAAGCTATACCAAAATCATATGATGCTAAAAACTCTAGCCAACGTTGCTACCGAAGATTCAAATCCTTTTGGGAGAAAAGATACTTCAACGACTTATGATCCGTAAACAACTCGAATCGAACTCCCAACAGATAATGTCTCCACATCTTCAGAGCAAATACAATCGCCGCTAACTCCAAATCATGAGTCGGGTAATTCCTTTCATGCGGCTTCAGTTGTCGACTTGCATACGCAACAACTTTATCCCTCTGCATCAGCACTGCTCCAAGTCCAGTACCACATGCGTCGGTGTAAACCACCATCTCATCATTCCCACTTGGAATAGTCAAAACAGGAGCACTTGTCAATCTCTCTTTCAGGATTCCGAAAGCTTGCTCACACTTAGCATCCCAACTGAACACTTGGTTCTTCTTCGTCAATCCTGTTAATGGTTCAGCTATCTTGGAGAAGTCTTTGATAAACCGTCGATAATATCCTGCTAATCCAAGAAAACTTCTCACATCAGATGCATTCTTAGGTCTAACCCAATCCTGGATTGCTGCCACCTTAGTGGGATCAACCGCTATCCCATTTCCAGAAATCACATGGCCTAAGAACCTCACTTCACTCTTCCAGAAGTGACACTTCGAAAACTTAGCCTTCAGCTGATGTTTCCGCAAGATTTCCAAAACAATACGCAAGTGCGTCTTGTGCTCCTCTTCCGTTCTGGAATAAATCAAAATATCATCCACGAACACAAGTACGAACTTGTTCAACTGATCTCTGAACACTCTATTCATAAGATCCACAAAATATGCTGGCGCATTAGTCAATCCAAACGGCATTACCAGCCACTTAAAGAAACCCGATGGTGTCCTAAAAGCAGTCTTCGGCACACTATCCTTAGCCACTCTCAACTGGTGAAATCCCGTTGCCAAATCCATCTGAGAAAACACCTTAGCCTCGTGAAGCTGATCAAACAAGTCATCTATTCTCGGCAATGGATACTTGTTCTTCTTTGTCACCTTATTCAGCTCACGATAATCCACACACAATCTCAACGATCCATCTGCCTTGGTTGCGAACACAACTGGTGCACCCCACTCGGACACACTACGCCGAATGAATCCTTTCTGTAAAAGGTCATCAACTTGCACCTTCAACTCTTGCTGTTCCCTAGGCGCCATCCGCCTAAGAGGCATCACAACAGGTCTGGCTCCTTCAACTAGATCTATACGATACTCGATCTCTCTATGCGGCGGCAACCCTTTGACTTCGTCAAAGACATCCTCGAATCCATTCGCGATTGGCACTAATGACAGTCCATCCCGTGGAACAACTAGCGAATACATGAAGCTCATGAAGACGCCTTCTTCATGCTTACATCGTATCACAATCTTTCGCCCCTCCACATTCTCGATTGTCACCTCCAACCTTTCACAATCAACCTTCGCCGCATACTTCCTAAGCCAGTCCATACCAAAAATAATTCCGAACCCCGCAAAGTTCAGAACAAAACAATCACAAACAAAAGAGCAAGCATGACTCGACACAATCAGACCACGGCATAACATACACAAACAAGACGAACCCCCAACTGGATTAGTCACAACCAATGGCCTATCAACAATATCCGGTTCCAAACCTAACCGGCCTACGAGTTAACTACAAACAAACGAATGCGACGCTCCAGTATCAAACAGAACTCTAACTGGAACACCACATAGGAAAAGAGTACCTTGAACAACCACACTCTTTCCTTTCTCTTCAGCGGTAGGAGCTTTTGAAGACGACGGAACAGCTCCCAAAGCATAAGCTTGCACAATCTGCTTGTCCCTCCTCGGTTCTGGACAATTCTTCCTGAAATGCCCTGGCTTGTCACAGTTGTGACACTTCATCGGCACCTTCGGATTCTTACAATCCCTCGAGAAATGGCCCTTCTGCTGGCAATTGTAGCAAGTCACCTCGCCTTTCGGCTTCTTCTGGCCATCCTTACCCTTCTGCTGCTGCTGCTTCCTCTTCTTGTTTCCACCCTACTGGGGTTTAGACTCTTCCCTGGTCACAGCAACAACAGATCCTTCCTTAGGAAACAGACTCTCATGCCTGAGAGCTTTCTCCACAAGCTTCTCAAATGAATCATCCAAATGATCCACCAACTGTCTCCCCAGATAACTGTCCAAGCCTGTCACAAACTTCTCATTCTTCTGATAGGCAGATTCGATATACTACCGGGCATACTTGGACAAAGCTTCGAACTCAGAAACATACTCAAGAACTGGTCTTCCACCTTGCTTGAGCTCCACAAACTTCTTTAACAGAACAGACTTCTGAGCTGTAGAAATGAACTTAGCTTCAAATCTAGCTTGGAATTGCTCCCAAGTAATCTCTTCCTCCGCAGTATTGATGGTAATAGAGTTCCACCAATCAGAGGCTCTCCCTTGAAGCTGCCTTGATGCCAACTTCCTCTTTGTTGCATCATCAATTCCCAAATCACCAAAGATCCTTCTACAAGCATCTATCCATCTCTGGACTTCAATAATTGATTCCGTTCCCAAGAAAACCTTTCCTCCAAGAGCAGTATAATCCTTGCACAACTTAGCAAAATTCACTGGTTTCGGAGTTTGGACTTGAACTCCAACATCTACTGCTGCCCCCGGAACTGGTATCCTTCTCATGATCGAAGTCATCATAGCTTCGAACATGGCTGCATAATCAGCAGTCCCCTCAGTAGCCCGGCCTTCCCTAGCAGCTGGTCTCCCTCTTCGACTCATTCTCAATATCTGTTTCCTGGGGATTTGACCAGGCAACTAGTACTCGACAATAAGTGCTCGGCATCAGAGAGTGTCCGGCATCCAGGAGTGTTCGGCGAAGCAACTATCATCCATGAGTACTCGGCGTAGTACTCGGCATCCATAGTGTCCGGCGTCCAGGAGTGTTCGGCGTAGTACTCAGCAGTGTTCGGCGTCAACTGACACTCAACATCAACCAATGCTCGGCATCAAGATTGCTCGGCATACGAGACTGCTCGGCATCCGGAGTACTCGGCATCCAAGAGCACTCGACATCGAGATAACTCGGCGTAGTACTCGGCAACAACCTATGCTCAGCATCAACTAGTGTTCGGCATCCCATGGTACTCGGCATCCGGAGTACTCGGCATCCAGAGGCACTCGGCGTCAGTAGGACTCGGCGATAGGATAACTCGGCAACTAGAGCGTTCGGCATTCAGAAGGCATTCAGTATGCGCAACTACGCAAGGTAACGATATCATTCGACCTACATACATTGTTCGGTCAAGAGCTTCGAACAGAGATACGCTCGGCTTCACTGCAACCATCCTACACTTCCCATACATCAGAAGCACCGTTCGGCATGGAAGCACCGTTCGGCATGGAAGGACCGTTCGGCATGGAAGCATTCGGCGTACCTGGTTCGGCATGCAGCGCCTGGGCTCGAGCGTTCGGCTATCAAGCCCACTTGGGTAATCCAGCCCACTTTTGCCTATAAATAGAGGGGCAGGGTCACAGTGAAAGGGATCCTTCTTTGGAGAGAAAACACCGGGGAGACTCTGCCATTTTCAAGACTCATCTTCTCTACTTAACAACTTCATTCAAGCATTTGATTCACGAATTGTATTTGTAACTATAAAGGGAATCAATAAAGTTTAACAAAGTGGACGTAGGCAATTACGCCGAACCACTATAAATTTGGTGTTCTTACTTTCTACAGTTAGATTAGCACTGTCTTCTCTGTTTAATTTGATTTCATCACTTATATCTCTTCACAATCTTCTTCTACGAGGTTAGTGACCAATTTTGGTGCTAACACTTTGGTGCTTTCACTGAGAATCGAATTCTCAGACCTCAAGGATCTGCTTTGAAGCTACTGGATTGAACAAATCCCCCAAAGAAGATCCGACTTACTGATAGGACATCCGTTGATTCTACTCAGAGTTCATATCAATAACTCTACAATGGCAAGACCACGTACCAGGTCAGCTTCTCTTAATGCGGATGCCCGAGAGACTGCTAGCGTGCAACAAGCAGGACCTAGCAATCAACCAGCGATCCCGAGTGCAGGGATTGCCGCTCAAGAACCGACTCCAGTTGTCACCAGAGTGGAGTTCAATGACTTGATGAGAGAACTTAGGGAAAGCAGGAGACAACTGGGAGAACAGATGCAAGCTAATGCCAACCTGATGGCACAACTCACTCAACAGCAGCAACAGAATGCTGGGGGCAATCCAGCTGCTTATTCCTCTTCTAACAGCTCTACTTCTTCTGATGAACCACCCAGGCGTAGATGCCGTAAGACTGAAGCTGCAAGGGCGGATGCTGCTGTTCGAACAGCTGGAGACCGCGACCAAGCCAGAACTGGAAGCTTCCGAACCGGAGTACAGATGGAGGATGGAGCTCCAGATCATCAAAATGCTAACAATGTTGAACCTCACGACGCACGATTGGCAGATCGCCAGGAAAGGAGGCATCAGCATGGACAAGCGCGCAGAACTGACTCCAACCTCCCAGCTTCCATACAGACACCCGATCTGACAGCCATGATCAGGCAACTGATGAAAGAAAATCAGGGCTTATCAAATGACGACTGGGGAGTGTCGAGAAGTCATACTCCGTTCACGGATGTTGTGCTGCAAGCGGCGTACCCCAAGAAGTTTAGCATGCCAACCATTCCTGCATACGAAGGAAAGACTGACCCCAAACAACATATAATGAGGTATGAATGGATGATGGATTCAGCCAGAGCAAATGATGCCACCAAGTGTAGGTGCTTTCCGATTACTCTATCTGGAATCGCTACTATGTGGTTCACCCGACTTCCCCCGCGATCCGTATCAAGCTTCGTGGAGTTGGCAAAGAAGTTTATTGAGCAGTTCAAGATACACACTACACGCCCGAAGGACGTGATGTCTCTGTCAAGTGTAATCCAAAATCCCGGAGAGTCGCTGAAGGAGTACTTACAAAGATTCCACGTTGCGGCAACTGAAGTCAGTAATCCCAATGACCATGCAATTCTAATGGCTGTAATGAGAGGTGTAGATCCGGATTCTGAGTTTGGAGACTGGCTGGCAGGAAAACCTCCGGCTACGCTAGAGCGTTTCTACTCCAAGGCACACCAGTTCATAAGAAGAGAGGAAGCTAGGTGGGTACGACGAGACAAGGCACCGGGACCTGCCCAAGAGTCAATCAAGAGCAACATTGCTGTGAAGCAATCTGGAGACAATTCGGGAAAGTTCCAAGTTAATGTCCAGAGTAAGCCTGTGCAGCCCAAAGAGTCCGGAGGAAGAAGTCAAGGAAAGAGGAAAGAAGCGGGAAACTGGAAGTCGAGAATTCCCAGCTACAGCGAGTACACTCCGCTAAACGCCCCACTTGAGAACATTTACCTATCCACCTACAATACTTTTCAGTACAGAAAACCACGTCCAAAAGAATCAACTGAAGAACAGAAGCGGACTGGGAAATATTGCCGCTTCCATGAAACTTATGGACACAACACAGAAGAATGCAGACACTTGCATGACGCTATCGAGAAATTGATCAGACAAAAGAAGTTGCAAGAATTTGTAAAGGATCCACAGGAAGGAGGACAGGGAACGTCCAACCCAGGTCGTGCACCAGCTCCACGTCATCCTGAGGAGCCTGCCCGGACTGTCGGAAGACTGGTCATAAATACAATTATCGGCGGACCTCATCCCGCAGATAAGAACTGGCAAGAGATGGAACGATATGCAAGCTCCTTGAAGCATGCAGATTTTGAGTGCTGTTCGAACGTAGAGGACGGGGCCACTACTAAGCAGCAGCGCGTGATGACAGACGATATTGTGTTCAGGAACAGAGACGCTGATCAGGTAGAGGCTCCGACCATCGATCCCATGGTCATATCTGCAACGATCGGGCCAGCATATGTAAAAAGAATTTTGATTGATTGTGGAAGTTCAGTCAACATCATCTTCAAGAAGGCCTATGATCAGATGAAGCTAGAGACAAAAGACTTGAAACCATCCAAAGCTCGTATCCACGGCTTTAACGGCGCTGCGACTGATGCAGTAGGATATGTCGAGTTACCAGTTGAACTGGGACAAGGCGAGCGTCGGAGGGTACGAATTCTACCCTTTGTAGTTTTGGATGTGGACTCTCCGTATAATGTTTTCTTGGGTCGGCCGGCCCTGGCTGAATTTAGGGCGACATTAGCCCCGTGGTGCTTAACTTTGAAGTTTCCGACTGACAAAGGTGTAGGCATTGTTCACAGTGACCAAGCAGCTGGTCGTTCTTGTTATGTGGCCGAGCTCCGAGAGGCCCATCGGAGGGAGAAAGGAAAGGTTGCAGACAATCCCGTCCGCATCCTCAATACGGATAATTGACAAGTAGTGCCCGAGCCCTGGCTCGGGCATAGTTCTCGGATCTACGGAGATATAGATCCGAGAGACGACAATGAGAAACCCAGGGAAGAGAAGGCGGCACCGGCTGAATTAACAATTGACATTTCAGTTAGCCGTGTCGACCCTTCGCGAATACTGAAGATCGGATCACAGCTAGGCCCCGCAATGACTGAAGACCTTAGCGACTTCCTCCGGGCGAACCTTGATGTTTTCGCTTGGACGCATTCTGATATGTGTGGGATTTCTCCCGCCATCACGAGTCATATGTTGAACATAGACCCGAAATACGTCCCAGTCAAGCAAAAAAGGAGAGGAATGGACCCGGAGAGGTCCGCTGCTCTTGGAGAGGAGGTGGACAAACTCAAAGCAAATGGGTTCGTTCGCGACGCCCTCTACCCGGAATGGGTCTCCAACCCCGTGCTAGTAAACAAGGCGAATGGGAAATGGAGGACTTGCGTAGATTATTCCGACTTGAACAAAGCATGCCCTAAGGACAGTTTCCCGTTGCCTAGGATCGATCAGTTGGTCGATTCCACCGCAGGACACGAGTTACTGTCATTCATGGATGCTTACTCAGGATACAACCAAATCCCAATGCATATTCCGGACCAAGAACACACCAGCTTCGTTACAAATGTCGGGCTGTATTGCTATATAGTGATGCCCTTCGGATTGAAGAATGCTGGAGCGACTTATCAACGTTTGGTGAATCGAATGTTCAAGGACCAGCTGGGCAAAACCATGGAAGTCTATGTGGATGACATGCTCGTGAAGTCACGACGGTCAAACGACCACATTCAAGACTTAGCTGAAATGTTTAACATACTCAGGTTTTATGGAATGAAGATCAACCCGCTGAAGTGTTCTTTCGGCGTTGCATCAGGGAAGTTTTTAGGATTCATCGTCAACGCTAGGGGAATCGAAGCCAACCCAGAAAAGATCCAAGCTATTCGAGATGTACAAGCGCCCAGGACTATAAAGCAGGTACAGAGCTTGAACGGAAAAGTAGCTGCGCTGAGTCGATTTATATCCAAGGCAACTGACAAGTGCATCCCGTTCTTTGACATAATAAAGAAAGGAAAGAGAAATTTTGAATGGACGTCTAGCTGCGAGGAAGCATTCCGGAATCTGGTAAGACATCTGGAGAGCCCACCAATGCTATCTAAACCAGTTGACCATGAGATGATGTACGTTTACTTGGCTATATCCCCTCATGCGATAAGCGCAGCTTTGGTTCGTGAGGAGGATCGAGTCCAGAAGCCGGTGTATTATGTTAGCAAGCGTTTAACGGGGGCAGAGAAGAATTACCCTAAAATCGAGAAATTGGCTTATTGCTTGGTGATTGCATCACGCAAGCTGCGCCCATACTTTCAAGCGCATTCAATCGGTGTCTATACCGATCAACCCCTGAGGCAGGTACTTCAACGATCGGAAACTTCTGGAAGATTGCTAAAATGGAACATCGAGTTGAGCCAATTCGATATCGCGTACTTACCACGGAGAGCCATCCGAGGGCAAGCGTTAGCAGACTTCATCGCTGAATTTACTGTACCCATCAAACCGGACGATCACGACATCATTCCCCCCATTCGATGGAAATTATACACTGACGGTGCATCAAACGACCGTTGCTCCGGCGCGTGCGTAGTTCTTATAACTCCGGAAAAACGATCAATCTGTTATGCCCTGAAGCTCGATTTCCCGGCTACGAACAACGAAGCTGAATATGAAGCACTGATCGCTGGCTTGAAGCTCATCAAAGAACTCGAGATCGAATCAGTCGAAATCTTTTGTGACTCGAAGTTGGTGGTTTACCAAGTACGAGGAGACTACCAAGCAAAAGGACGAAAGCTTGCTCCGTACCTCGTTCAGGTCCAAGAACTACTATCAAATCTTGAGCGTTATGACATTTCACATATCCCGCGAGAACAGAACAAAGAAGCCGACTTGTTGGCTAAGTTCGCAAGTACCGACGATGCTCAACAAATGGGATTGTATCCCGTTGAAGTTTTACATGCCCCGAGCGTAGACGAGATGAAAATCGATCGCGTGTTGGAAACAGAGACCGAGAAGGACTCGTGGATAACCCCATTCAAACTGTACCTGACAACCGGGGCTTTACCAGAAAAAAGAAGCGAAAGACGACAGGTCCTTCGAAAGGCTGCGCGGTACGTAATGCAGGGTGGATCCATGTACCGAAAAGGATTCTCAGTCCCATTATTACGGTGCATCGCTCATGATGAAACAAAGCGAGTCTTGAGGGAAGTTCACGAAGGGGAATGTGGCGACCATACTGGGGGGCAAACGCTGGCAAAAAAGATCCTCCGCTATGGATATTACTGGCCCACCGTAAACTGGGATGCCGCGGACTACGCAAGAAAATGCGACAAGTGTCAAAGATATGCGAAAATCCCGAGGGCTCCATCAACGGAACTCACACATATGATCAGTCCTTGGCCATTTGCGATTTGGGGAATCGACATAATCGGCTCTTTGCCTCTATCCAAAGGTGGTGCGAAATACGCAATAGTTGCAGTCGACTATTTCACAAAATGGGCTGAGGCAGAACCTTTGGCCACTATCACCTCTAAGAAGGTCATTAACTTCGTTGTACGAAACATTATATGCCGCTTTGGCCTTCCACGCACCATCATTACAAACAACGGAACGCAATTCGAAAGTAGAGAGTTCAAAGAGTTCTGTTTAAAGTACGGCATCGAGAAAAAGTTCGCCGCCGTTGCACACCCAAAAGCTAACGGACAAGTCGAGGCCGTTAACAAAATAATCAAGTCCATACTAAAGAAGCGTCTGGAGAAGGTTGGAGGCAAGTGGGTAGATGAACTCCCGATAGCATTATGGGCGTATAGAACTACCCACAAGTCTGCGACCGGCCACACTCCGTTCGCCTTGGCATACGGCTCTGAAGCCGTTATACCCGTGGAACTTGAAGTTCCATCGCACCGAATGACGTACTATGATCCCAAGACGAACCAAAACCTCTTGCTGGAATCACTGGACTGCATCGACGAAAAGCGTGAAGAAGCTGAGTTAAGGGCGGCAGCGCACAGACATCGAGTCAAGCGTTACTACGACGGCAGAGTCCGCCCAAGAATCTTTGATGTGGGTGATCTCGTTCTGAAACGAGTCTTCTCAGTACCATCACGCATGAATCCCAGCTAGGAAGGTCCATACGCCATTGAACGGAAGCTTGGAGAAGGAACATTCAAGCTAGCGACCGTTGATGGCACGACACTCCCCCAAGCATGGAACAGTGAACATTTGCGGCACTATTACATTTAGCATGTTTTCCTTTCTGGTTGTAAGCACTGTTATTTCCTGCATGTTTCCATTCAATAATGACTTAGTTTCCTTGTGAAAGTTGTAATCAAGCAATTCAGTTGATTTTCGTTAATAAAGGTTTGAAGCCATATTTTCTATGAAATTTCTATATCTCTTAATTGGATGATAAATTACGTTATCATTCACAACATGCAGACTCGTACGAACGATTTCAAATCTCCGAATCCCCAGAGTGCGGAGCGGAGTACTCTAAGTCCCCAGAGCGCGGACTAGAGTATAAACGATTTCCAATCTCCAAATCCCCAGAGTGCGGAGCGGAGTTCTCTAAGTCCCCAGAGCGCGGACTAGAGTATAAAAGATTTCAAATCTCCGAATCCCCAGAGTGCGGAGCGGAGTACTCTAAGTCCCCAGAGCGCGGACTAGAGTATAAACGATTTCAAATCTCCAAATCCCCAGAGTGCGGAGCGGAGTACTCTAAGTCCCCAGAGTGCGGACTAGAGTATAAACGATTTCAAATCTCCGAATCCCCAGAGTGCGGAGCGGAGTACTCTAAGTCCCCAGAGCGCGGACTAGAGTATAAACGATTTCCAATCTCCGAATCCCCAGAGTGCGGAGCGGAGTACTCTAAGTCCCCAGAGCGCGGACTAGAGTATAAACGATTTCAAATCTCTGAATCCACAGAGTGCGGAGCGGAGTACTCTAAGTCCCCAGAGCGCGGACTAGAGTATAAACGATTTCCAACCTCCAAATCCCCATAGTGCGGAGCGGAGTACTCTAAGTCCCCAGAGCGCGGACTAGAGTATAAACGATTTCAAATCTCCGAATCCCCAGAGTGTGGAGCGGAGTACTCCGAATCCCCAGAGTGCGGAGCGGAGTACTCTAAGTCCCCAGAGCGCGGACTAGAGTATGAACAGTCTCAAGTCTCCAAGTCCTCGGAGCACAGTGTCAGCAAACCAAACAAAGACAAGAGAATCATTCAAACAAAAAGAAACTAAAATTTTATTCGATAAGTCCAAAATGGGGATACAAGATCACTCCTACAAAATTCGGGCCTATACAAACTACAAGTTGTGGAAGATAGAAACAATTACAAAACTTAAGCAGGAAACTTGTTGAACAAGTGCATCGATTATTTCTTCGACTTCTTCTTCTTGTCCTCCTTCAGTGTCTCCGATGACTCCTCTCCCTCACGCTTTTTCTTGGACTTTTTGCTTGCTAGAGAAGCGGAGTCAGGAGTAGGAGACGGAACATCTAGTGGTTTGGACCTGCCCGGGAGAATGATTTTTAAAGGTCTGTTCCGCGGGTCAGTGAGTTCCAGGACTTCAGATTCAACTTTGACTTTGACCTTTCTCTTCTCCTCGTCGGCAAGACGGTCCTTCATGCTCATCTCTGAAGTATGTTCAGAGGCGCCAGTGATTTTAACTTCGTCGCTTCCTTCGGCAGGAGACGAAGTGTCAAGTTGTCATCATCAAGCGCCTCGATCACTTGAGCGTCTGGACCGGGAGTTACCCCTGCATGAGCAACGTCGCTTGTTTTCCCTGCTTCCTCCTTGGCGTCATCGCTTCTCGGAGTTAGCTCGGCGTCAGAACGACCTGCACGAAAATATAAGAAGTGGGCATTAGAACGAATAACCATTGCTGAAAAATGACGGGATCTCTTCGACTTCTAGAGAAAGAAGAATTTCCTACCAGGATCCGGTTGGCTATCGGTGGCGCGCGGGGTTTCACCCTCCAGGATAGGTGACAGCACATGAACGCCGAGCCCGGGATCTTCGGGATCATAACTGGCATGCTGCTCGAATGGATCAAGCGTCGACCGACCGGCCGATTGAGCAGCATAAGGAGCGGCGATGTGAGGAGTAGTAGCGTCGGCCTCTGACGGGCCAGCCTCGTCGTTCTTCTCTTTCGAAGGGGAAGAGCCTTTGCCATAAAGAGCCAATGCCGCGGATAAATCCGATGGCTCATTCCCCCTCAGGAACTCCTTCACCAATGCATCCTCGTCGATTTCTTCGGAGCCTGACTCGACTTTCTTGATCTTTATCAGAGTTTCCCATGCCTCAGCCAGGGATTCGTGGTAGCCGTCGCCCAAGAATGTTAGGTCGCGGTGCATAAGGACGCGGGCTCCATACTCGGCGATCAACGGGTCAAACATACTTTTGACCTCTTCCCTGCCGGCCTCTGCGGCCGCCTCAAGGCGGGAATCAAGCTCCTCCACAGCCATTCTTTTGCCCTCCTCACGGGCCTCATCCTTCATTTTCTCGACCCTGGCAAGTTCACCGTCGAGCTTTGTCTTCAGGAGTCGGGTAGCAACAATCTCATCACAATACCGCTGTGATTCTTCCTGAGAAGCTATTTTGTCTTCTTTCTCCTTGGAGAGTTGTTCTTTCAGCTCTTTGACTTGAGTAGCGAGCACGTCCCTTTCTTTTTGGACAGAGTCTTTTTCTAGGGCAAGGGCGCCGCTGCGCTGAACTGCTTCGTCAAGCTCCTTTTTGTGAGCCACCTCTAAGCGAGTAACTGCCTCAGCAGTATCTTTTGCGCCTTGTTCAGCGGCTTCTAGCTTTGACTTATAAGAGGCGAGCTCTTCGTCTTGGATTTTGATGATTTTCTTATCGATGTCAGCCTCCAGATTCAGACGGTCAATCTCGTGTTGACGCTCGACAGATACTTCCGAGATCTTCTCCACCAAGTGCACGAATGTGTCATGTTGAACATAGACGTCATTGTTGCAGGCAATGGCACTTTGCTTCACGTGCCCAGGAATGTGATGGATGGCCGGGAGGAATTTCAAACCGTTAAAACAGATTTTCGGAAACTTGGCCTTAAGGTCGACCATCTTTTCCGCAACAGTTGGGTCCACGGTAGGAATAGGAGGAGGAGGCTTAGAGAATTCCGTTCTTTTACACTGCTCTCGAACTTGCCTCGTACTCGATGAACTGGAATGTTGTTCTCGAGCAGCATCAGACTGATAACCCTTCTGCAAAGACTTCTCTTTATCCGGCTCAGTTGTAGGAGGAAGATCGCGGGACTGGGAAGATTGATAGTGTGCTTTCTTGCGGTGAGACGACTCGCGCGGACGATTGTCCCTATCTTCATAATCACCTCGGTCTCGGCGTCTGCCTGAACCGGAATCCCGTCCGGAGTGATGGAATATAGAAGACCCCTGAAGGCGATCAAGTCCGTGTGAGCGGCCCATATCACCTGCAAAGAAGGGAGATAACAACGAGTTAAGGAGAATTCACGAATTAAAAAGACTTGAAGTATATTATGGAATGCGCATGTGCGTGTGTGTCCTAGTGTTCCCCCCGACGGACCCATTCGTTTATCTTTGCTAATCGGAGTATTGTCTCCTTGAGCCGGGAGTTGAACTACTACATTGCCTCTAGCGGGCGAAGGGAATTTGAGAGCTTCAGGATCATCGAACCCGTAATTAAGTATGTCTTCGGGAATAGAAAGGTTCGATAGACCTCTCAAGGAACTTTCCAGATGCTGCGAAGAAGCCTCTTTCTCAGGAGGGGTAGGCGTAACTTTTGAGGTGCCACCAACTTTCTCCTTTTGAACCGTGTATTTCAACTTCTTCTTTCCCTTCGAAGGGGAGGATGATGTCTCAATATCCTGAACTTCGATTGCCGGATTCCAGGCGGGACCCACGTTCTCGCCCTGAGTTTCGGGGGCATCATCCTCTTTGCGCTCGCCTTCTTCGTGCGTGTCGGGAGCGCGATGCGATGACGGTCCGGCAAGTTTTTTCCCATTACTAGATTGAGGTTTAGGAATTGTAACACCTTCTGGAAGGCTGATCCGACGACCAGGGGCTAGCAAGCCGAACCCCGACAGCGATTCATTTGAAATGATAGTCCGGATGTCTCGATCCTCAACAGGAAGAGCTCTAATGGCTTCAACAGCCTCCGAATATCCCCGGCCTTCCGGACGCGGGTTGACACCTGAAAAGATGAAATGAAGAGTTAGGAAAAGCATGACTCCAATTAAATATGAATAACGATTCAGCAGAGAGACTTACCGCCTTCAACCCATCTCCTAGCGAAACCAAAAGGGCAGCGCACATAGAACCATTCCTGTTTGTACAGGGCGAATTTGCTACAGGCCCCCGTCAAGATCTGGCACTTGTGGTATGGCTCGAGGAACATAAAGGAAGGGCTATCTTTCCGTCTCTTGAACATATAAATATATCGGATATCACCGGGAGTTGGAGGTCTGGAGAAGACGGCCATGAAGAGTAAGTAAGTCCCATACAGAAACACATGACCGTTCGGGTGTAGTTGCGATGGAGCCATGTCTATGTACTGCAGAACGTCCCGGAGAAATAAGTTGAAGGGAGGCACGCTGCCCATCCAACACATGAACTTGTTGCAGGTAGTGTACCCGACTGGGGGCAGATGAGGGCGATCGTGTCTTGAAGGGACTAACACGTCGGCAAAAGGAATCCCGTGAATAGAGCATATCCGCCTCAGAGCAGCTTCGTTGATTTTCGAAGCTTGAGAATCGATCGGATTGTCTAGTAAGATGGTTGCCTCCAGAGCGTCAGGCGCCAAGTTGTGAGCGGGAGAAATTGACGGGTTAGAAGAATCAGCGGCTCCTTGCCTTGCTGACGGCCCAGGTCTGTCAGATATGGTGGCAGAACTAGATTTTCTCGACATCCCGAATAAATAATGAACCTGGCTAAATGCTTGAGAAAGCTATACTTGAAAAACGTTGAACGTTAGAATTAGCAACACGAGTCTTCCCCCCCACGTGGTGTGTGAACTAGTGCAAGCAATTGTGTACAGACAATAAGAATGTTTTAAAAGATATAATAATTAGCTTCGGATCATCGCCTTCGAAGATCGTCATCGCTGACCATCTCAAAAAGCCCGCCTTGAGGTGATTACGGTTCCAGATTCAAAAGACAGATGATTTCTAAAATAACCGGCTTAAGTGTAGTTAGACATTTATACTGTTCGGCATTTTTAATGTTGTTCGGCATTTGTATTGTCCGGCTAAAGACATTATCCGGTCCAATAATTGTCCGGCAATTGCTTTGTTTGACTAAGGTACTGGTTCGACCTAAGTGTTGTTCGGCTAAAGTCAATGTTCGGCGTGTCAGTTGTATTGTTCGGCTGAAGTCAATGTTCGGCGTGTCAATTGTTTTGTTCAGCTAAGGTCATCGTTCGGCATGTCAGTTGTGTTGTTCGGCTAAAGTCATCGTTCGGCATGTCAGTTGTACTGTTCGGCTAAAGTCAGTGTTCGGCATGTCAATTGTGTTGTTCGGCTAAAGTCATCGTTCGGCTAAGTTATTGCTCTACATTTTAGTAATTGTTCAGCATTGATACCGTTCGGCATTCAAGACTGTTCGTTTGGGTTATCGTCCGGCTAAAAGTGGTGCTCCACCACGATTTCAACTCCACCCTACACCTTCTCCATCCACGCCGAACGACAGAGACGGATCGCCCGGCAAAGACTATGCCGTCCAAAACCCCATCTACCTTTCTATCGTTCGGCACGGAGGAGCTAGCCCCAACTAGACAACTCAAAACGAGCGAACCACTCCCACTAGCCACGCGTTTACAACTAAAGGAAATACTCTGTTTCCATAAGATGAACCTAAAATGGAAGTAGTGCAATTGTTAGAGGAAGGATACCTAATTCGACGATCGAAGTTGAGAATGGATTATATAGGCTTTATATCAGATAGGATTGCAAATCTCTAAGAGTGATAATAAAGAAGACGTAAAAGAAAATGGTGGAAGGGCGCCTGGTTATATAGAGGGAGGTAGAAGACGAAGAGGCTATACCCGGTAGAACCGGTCAATACCTGAGCGTTCGGCGCACGAGGTACGCTCGGCTTCGAACGTATCGTTCAGCATCCCAACCTTGTTCGTCTCGCACCTCCTTCGCTAACATTCTTGAAGAGGTACGTCCGAGGTAGATTGTACCAGATTCAAAGCGCATCACGTTCGGCCACGCAATACACTTTGGGGGGCAAGTGTTTCCTGGGGATTTGACCAGGCAACTAGTACTCGGCAATAAGTGCTCGGCATCAGAGAGTGTCCGGCATCCAGGAGTGTTCGGCGAAGCAACTGTCATCCATGAGTACTCGGCGTAGTACTCGGCATCCATAGTGTCCGGCGTCCAGGAGTGTTCGGCGTAGTACTCAGCAGTGTTCGGCGTCAACTGACACTCAACATCAACCAACGCTCGGCATCAAGATTGCTCGGCATACGAAACTGCTCGGCATCCAGAGTACTCGGCATCCAAGAGCACTCAGCATCGAGATAACTCGGCGTAGTACTCGGCAACAACCTATGCTCAGCGTCAACTAGTGTTCGGCATCCCATGGTACTCGGCATCCGGAGTACTCGGCATCCGGAGGCACTCGGCGTCAGTAGGACTCGGCGATAGGATAACTCGGCAACTATAGCGTTCGACATTCAGAAGGCATTCAGTATGCGCAACTACGCAAGGTAACGATATCATTCAACCTACATACATTGTTCGGTCAAGAGCTTCGAACAGAGATACGCTCGGCTTCACTGCAACCATCCTACACTTCCCATACATCAGAAGCACCGTTCGGCATGGAAGCACCGTTCGGCATGGAAGGACCGTTCGGCATGGAAGCGTTCGGCGTACCTGGTTCGGCATGCAGCGCCTGGGCTCGAGCGTTCGGCTATCAAGCCCACTTGGGTAATCCAGCCCACTTTTGCCTATAAATAGAGGGGCAGGGTCACAGTGAAAGGGACCTTCTTTGGAGAGAAAACACCGGGGAGACTCTGCCATTTTCAAGACTCATCTTCTCTACTTAACAACTTCATTCAAGCATTTGATTCACGAATTGTATTTGTAATCAACTATAAAGGGAATCAATAAAGTTTAACAAAGTGTACGTAGGCAATTACGCCGAACCACTATAAATTTGGTGTTCTTACTTTCTGCAGTTAGATTAGCACTGTCTTCTCTGTTTAATTTGATTTCATCACTTATATCTCTTCACAATCTTCTTCTACGAGGTTAGTGACCAATTTTGGTGCTAACAATATCTATAAAAATGAATGATCAGAACATCTAGAGAAACAACTGCATAAAGGACTAACTTACTGCTAAACTACTATATTATATATAGTAATCATTCATCAAAATACAATTACGTCTCTCATATGTAGTTACTACAGCGAGCGTTGGGTAAAATCGATTAACCAATGCTCTGATACCAAATGTGACTACCGCCCATGACCCCCGCACGGAATCTAGAGATAGTGCGCTGTAAAGTGTGCCAGGCGACCATGGACGATTGTCAGGGTAGATCAAAATAACAGAATCTATCGTATTACTCACATCGCATGGACAAAATACAATAGAACATATATGTAGTGAAGCTTCACAGAATAAAATCCCATCTATAAAACTTCATAATAGTTGAATACAAGCATCTGAATAGTCTATACAACAAGCCTCACTACATAACACTCAGAGAATACAAACAGCGGAACATCCAGTACATATAATAAGAAGATAATATGCAACCCTCCAGCTCGTCTTCGATATCAGCAACGCGGGAAGCAAGAACAGCACCTGTCACCTACTACCTAGTCTGCTCGTCCCAAAATGGACGAACAACCCAAGGCGATAAGAATTAAAACATAAAGCCTTGAGTCAGACAATAGTCTTAGTGAGCAATAAATTAACTAACAACATACCAAAAGAGCATAAAGGAAAAGGAATAGGAATACAACCCTCCCACTCCATCTCTTTCTACAATGATAGCCCCCAGACACACACTAAGCAGAAGCAACATAGCAGAGCATACCATTTAAAGTAAAGTAATAATCATTCGAGTCAAGGGCGATGTTTTCCAAGTACCAAGGCCTAAATCAGATAAGCACCCAGAAAATACCGCTCTTGAGTCCGAACGACGATACAACCAAACATCCATGACTCTGGCTATCACTGTTATCACTGCTTCGATATCACCGTTAATTGAATGACCGGCACATTCTTTCAGCTGTCCGTCAAGGGCTAATGGAAACCCCGGTTCTAGACATAACTCCCGCACGTCGTCGCAGCCCGTGCCTAGGACTATCGAATCTGCCCAGAGTACTCGACCATCAACAGTTGGCCGTTGGGACTATCAAATCTGCCCAAACGTACTCTTGCTTAGAGCATGCTAGAACCTTCAACAATGATGCTATCCAAGCCTCCTAGTCATCCTCCTCGACGACTATTCTCATATCCATTCATTATCCTCAACTCGAATCATATCACCGAGTTATCAACATGCTTGGAATGATCCCGTCTGGATTAGACCAAGTCTTCATCACATAATTGCCTCGCTTCATCACATCCTCGCAAAGCCTCATCTCAACATCACATCATCAAATCTATGCATAAGAGCTTCATCATCCCGCTACATATGCCACGAGCAGCTTACCCAATTCAAGAGCCTTTCTCCTAGCTTTTTGAATCATCTTCGGTCTAAATCAAACCATAAATCATCTAATTCATAACAATCAACCAAATCAAACATTAATCCAAGCAATCAAGCATTCAAATATGATCTAAGTAGACAATTATAACAATAATGGCATTTTCGTAATTAAAGAGTTGAAAGTCCAACAAGCATGAAAACATGAACAATATCTCTACAAACTTGATGAATGAACTTGCATAGGTTAACATGTGATAAAATGGTTGTCAAAACATCATGAACAATGGGTCTACATGGATCTACACTTAGGATGAAGAAAATGCATGAAAATCACTATTTTAACACCAAATCGAGCCTTCTGATATTAACAATGGCGTCCAGATCTGGAGACTAGGGTTTACCCTAGTTCTCCTCTTTCTCCTTCTATTTTCTCTTTCTCTCTTCTAAATTTTCTTCAATCTTTTCTCCTCAAACTCTTATCGCCATGAGCCCTTTGCGGGATGATGAAGGTTGGGAAGAGGTGCGTAGGAAAAGGGGTAAGGCTCCCATGTCGGCTGGATATGAAGCTAGGTTAAATCTGGGTGGCCAGTTTTCTGGATCGGATCGGAATCAGTTCAAAGCTAGTCAGGTCCGCAAGCTAGGAGGTACTGTTTCGGAGGCTTTCCCAGGGCGATCTTCATTGAAATTCTCGAAATCCTCTAAGCAGAAAGCTAATCCTGCAGGAAATTATGGGAAAATTAAATTTACTGTTTCAGAGAACGCGAAAAAATTTTCATATAGTGAAGCAGTCAAAATTGGAGCTGTAGGTGATCTAGATAACCTAGATCTGGAATTCATTGAACCAAAAATATCTGGTGGCAAAAGGATAGGTTCTCTCTCAGCTGATGCTATCAAAGAAGCAGAAGGTGGATGGGACTTATGTATTTTACTGTATGTCGTTGGTTACAAACCGTGGCTTAAAACTTTTGAAGGGTACGCCAACAGAGTATGGTCTACTCAGAAGCCGTTTTCTGTTCATTCGAGGAATAATGGTTTTTTCGTGGTAAGATTTGGATCGGATGAGGACTGTAATAAGATTTTGAAATCTGGTCCTTGGTTTATGGATCGGAACTTGATTATTATGAAACGTTTGTCCCCAGACATGAATACGGATAGGGATCTTCTCACTTCTCTGCCAATGTGGGTAAGACTCCCAGGCTTAAGTTTTAAACTTTGGGGCAATAAAGCTATTAGTGCTCTAACAAGTACTATAGGCCTGCCTATCAAGATGGATGAGGCTACGAAATCTAAATCCAGGCTTGCATACGCCAGAGTCCTGATAGAGGTTAATGCCACCTATGGTATGCCGAATACCATTGAAGGTATGGATGAAAATGGGAGAAGGTTTGTGCAGACAGTGGAATATGAAAATCCCCCTCCTACCTGTGGTAAGTGCGTGTGTTTCGGACATGTTACTGAAGAATGTCCTATGACACAGAAATGGGTTCCTAAGCAGACCATAAAAGATATTGCTGAAAAGGAAAACATGGTTGAACCTATTCATGTTGATTGTTTGGAAACGGAGAGTGAGGAAGTCGGAGAAGTCACTAATATTCCATCTAGCAATCAAGAGACCAGTGGAAGCATTCCAGAGGAGAGCCTGCAGTCAGTCGAATCTTTTAAGATCAATGAAGTGGTGAGTTTAGGTGGAGAAGTTCTTCCTCGGGAGATCCAAGAGAATGAAGTCTATTTGTCCAATGATGGTGTTCAAATTGGAACTCAGATTGTGTCTAACTTGTTAGAGCAAGCAACCCCCGCTGTTTCAGGAAATAAGGAGATCAATATTCTTGAGAGTCAAGAGACTTTGGGAGACAGAGAAGAGAGCCCTTTGAAGTCTCCTATGGCTCAGAAATCAATTCTCAAACGTCCTTCTTCAGTGGACACACAAATAACTCCTTTTAATTTACTTGCTAACGATAATAGGATTGATGATTGTGTAATTAATAATGTGAATCTAAGGAGAGGTACTGATTTATGTTTTGATGTGCAGGTACAGGAGGCCTCGAATTTGGACTCAAGAAGGACAGAAGCGATAGGGGAACAAAATACATATGACAAGGTCGATCTAGCCCAGGAGGAGCAGGCCATTCAAAAGTCCCAGGTTACAGAATTTGAGAACATTCAAAAGGACAAGTTAGTCCGTAAGAACCCTAAGTGGGTGCAGATGTTAGGTATCTCAGCGGAAGATACAGGTGAGTCCTCTAGTAGTAGGTCGCAGAGGACTCGAAATAACAAGACGTTTTAATGTCTATTGCATGTTGGAACGTCAGAGGGTTTCATAACCCTAACAGATTGAAAGAAATAAGAAGACTTATTGATAAATTTAGTATTAGTTGTTTCGGTGTCTTGGAAAACAAGCTCCTGTTTTCGGATATATTGGAATTGGAAAGAGGTTTATTGGATGGTTGGAAAGTTATCAGTAATGTCTCATGCTATTATAAATGTAGAATCTTTGTTTTACTGGATGGGAATACTTGGGATTACAATTTTATTAGCATGAGCAACCAACATATTTCTATTGAATTGGTTAATAACTTGAAGGTCAAAAGCAATTTAACTTTCGTTTATGCTCAAAACTTTGTTCATCTCAGGTCAAGATTATGGAAGAATTTACAGGAAGACGCGATTAATATTTATAGACCTTGGTTGGTTCTTGGGGACTTCAATTGTATCCGATGTCCATCAGAGAGAAAGGGAGGTAATCCAGTGCCTTTTAGAAACCTATTTGAATTAGATGATATGTCTAACGACACAGGTCTTAAGGAGATCAACATTAAAGGCTTCGAATATTCTTGGTGGTCTGGGCCTAACCGAAACATATTTTCTAAAATAGACAGGGTGTTTGCTAATCTAGACTGGATAAATTTGTATCAGGATCTATCTGCAGAATTCTTACCTCCCTCTGTGAGTGATCATAATGCAGTTCTTGTCTCTCTTTCCCCCAAGCCGAGTGTTAAAAATAGGCCTTTTAGATTTATGAATCACTGGCCCCTTTGTGATCACTACTTTCCATTGGTTGAGAAATTATGGTCAGCTGATCAGAATGATCGTCCTCTTTTTCAAGTATTGTTCATTCTCAAGAAAATTAAAAAAGAACTTAAGCTTTGGAGTGCTGGCAAAAGCAACACTAAGAAAGAGGTTAATGATCAAAGAGAAAACTGTTCTAGACTTCAGAAGATTCTGGAAACATCTAAAGATCACAATTTAGCTATGGAATTTCAAAATGCCAGAATCAAATTGGAGATGGCTCTCAACAAAGAATTCCTAGACACCAAACAAAAGGCTAAATGTGATTGGTTGTTGAAGGGTGACGAGGCTTCTGCTTTCTTTTATGCTAAAATGTCTAGTAGAAGAAGTAGAAAATGCTTGTCTAACATCTCAGTTGATGAGGCCATTAATTTTTATACACAAGTTTTCAATCTCTCCTTAACTGACCAGTTTCCAGAAGTTATTTGTAAATCGATAATATCTGAATATGGCGCGAACTTCTTGAATGAGAGTATTTCTTTGGAAGAAATTAAAGTAGCTTTGTGGAATATCAGTGATTCGACTTCTCCAGGTCCAGACGGTTTTAATTCAAAGTTTTTCAAAACTCACTGGTCTCTTTCAAAAGAGTTAATTTGTAAAGCTTTGAATGACGTCTTCCTTAAGGGTTCTATATTAAAAGAGTGGAATCACACTTTTTTACACTTGATTCCTAAAAAAGATCACGCCTCCAGAATCCAAGATTATAGACCGATTGCCTGTTGCAACACATTATATAAAGTTTTTACAAAGATTCTGTGTAATAGACTGGCTCCTTTTTTGGATAAGTTGGTATCCCCTAATCAGTCGGCTTTTATAAGAGGGAGATCTATAGGGGATGGAATTTTGTTCGCTCACGAAATTATTAGAGGTCTTGGAAGAAAGGATAATAAATACATGTGTATCAAGGTAGATTTGAAAAAGGCTTACGATTCGATTAACCGAGATTTTGTTATTCACATGTTATTAAGTTTGGGCTTCCCAGACAAATGGGTGAAAATTATTGGAGATATCATTACCACTCCAGTGTTTTCTATTATTGCTAATGGGGAATCACATGGTTATTTCAAGAGCTCAAATGGCCTCAGACAAGGGGACCCTCTTTCCCCAATTCTATTTTGTCTGGTTATGGAATATTTCACGTTACTGATGGATGGCAAAGTCAGAGAAGGTCTCATTTCTCCTATCTCAGATTTTAATAACAAGTTAACTCACATCATTTACGCCGACGATATTATAATTTTCACTAAAGCAAGTACTCTTAATGCTTCAGCCATTAGTGATGTTTTTCATCGTATGAAAAGAGTAACCGGATTGGAATTAAGTTGTGAGAAGTCTAATGTTTTCTTTGGTAAAGGGGTTACCAACAGTACTGATATTTGTTCTATTCTTAATATTCAACAATCAGTACTCCCTATAAGGTACTTGGGCATCCCTCTATCTAGTTCTAATTTGAAGGATAGGGATTGTGATCTACTGCTAGAGAAAATAAAGACAAGATTGGCAGGATGGGAAACTAGAATGCTTAGTCTAGCTGGGAGACTAGAACTTATCAAATCTACCATTTACCCTATCATTCAATTTTGGATGCAATGTTTTTGTCTCCCAAAAACTACGGTACATAAAATAAAACATTTAATTCTTAATTTTCTTTGGAAAAGCCGTAGTAGTAAGATTCCCTGGGAAATTTTGTGCAAACAAAAAGAAGAAGGAGGATTGGGTCTGAGGAATCTAGAAGAGCTGAATCAAGCGTTATTCATTAAATTAATTTGGAAAATACTCAATGCTGAAGGAATTTGGGCAGATTTCTTAAAACGAAAATATATTGGAAATAAAAGTTTTTGGGATATCAATCCGAGAGTGGACGACTCGGGAGTGTGGAAATATATTTTGAAGAACAGACAAGCAGCTCTGAAGTGCCTCTCCCTTAATATAAGTGATGGTAAAACTACGTCCCTCTGGTATGACCCATGGTTGAATGGTAGCTCCATTATGGAGCGAATTGGTTTAGATACGGCTTTTAGAACTGGTACAGAACATTTGACTCTTGATAGAATTGTAAAACAAGGAGAATGGAAGTGGGATGAGTTCAGTTTCCTTCGGCGGATTCATTCGGAGATTGAAGGTGTTAAGATTTTTAAAGACAGAGAGCGGGATTTTTGGGCTTGGAAATGTTCCAAACACGGTCAATATCAGTTCAAACTAGTGTGGAACTCTATTAGGTCAAGTTTTGAATTAAAATCCTGGTCGTCATTAGTTTGGAATAAAATTCATGTTCCTAAAATGGCGGTTTGCCTCTTTAAAGCCATTAATGACTATTTGCTAACGAAAGAGCGATTAACTTTCAAACAGATTGTCGTTGACCCCTTATGTGTTTTCTGTAATAACTACATTGAAAATGTAGATCACCTCTTTTTTCAATGTAATTATACAGGACAAGTCTGGTTATGGAGCTGCAAGAAATTTTTTAGCTCGCCGAAAAGAATGTTCTCATTTATTCTAAGGGAAGACTTGCATAAAATTGTTTCTATCTCAAAATTAAGAAATCTCAACTCGGATCTGTTCCAATTATCTATCTCAGTTTGTATTTGGCATATATGGAAAGAAAGAAATGATAGGATATTTCTTAATAGATTTAATGACACTTCGCAGTTATGCTCTAAGATTTATCAGACAGTGAGTATTAGAATGGTTAAGTCTAAGCACTTCAAGCACTTGAAAGATACGTCGAACACAATTGCTAACAAATGGGGATTTACCTCGATAAGCTAGTCAGGGTTTCTTCGGGTTGATCATATGTATTGCTCCTCCTCGCTGCGTCCTTCTTGTGCCTTGATTCAGGTTTTTCTGCATCCTGTATTATCTTTACATTCATCTTACATCTATTTAATTTACATCTTACTTAATTACTTTCAAGCCTATTTGACCTAGTCTGTAAGCCTAAGAATGCAGGAATTATAGCTGATCCGCCATCTCTCTATTTGGTTCTCCACCTATTTTAACATATCTCGAGTTATTTTCAGAAGTCATAATTATCTTTAACATAGGAGAGTCAAAGACTTAGCTTGTTTGTTCTGAGAGGACTGGTTTTCCTGTGGTTTCTTTCTCAGAGGCGAGTTCGAAGGCACCATATAGCGTCCAAAGATTCCATCTTTTGACAGTCGGAGAATCCTTGAGCTTAGTCCTTCTGATCTAAAGGCAGTGACTTCTAGAAATCGAAGCCTTCAGTGTCGATTGATGATTTCTTGTCTTCAGTTCCTGTTTTGCGTTCTATACCCTACAGATCTGTTGTTAGAATCCATTCCAAGATAAAAGGTTCTACCTTTACGGGTTTAGAACACTTATCTGTTGCTGCTCTCTCTCGTGTAGGATCTGATTAGCGGAATAGAGTTCCCTGGCGTGCTTCTTGCTTAGTCGTGGCCTAGCGGAAGGTTTTTGAAGCTGATTAGAGTTCGAGTTTGTTTTCACTTCCTCGCCGCTATTAATGTTTCCTCACCTTTGTGTTCGAGAGGAGTAAATGAAGTGGCTTCTCAAGTGAAGGCTCGCAGTTTCTACTTTTTCGAGTAGTCTGGAAGCTTCTAGCGGGTTTGGGTGTTTGTTTTGTTTTGCTTATTTTGGTTTTGGGTCTTGTTTTTTAGCTAATATAAGATATTAGGCCTGGTTTTGTTGGTTGTTTGGGTTATGTCGGATTTGTTTATTCTTTTGTTTTCTTGGTTATTAATAGAAAGTTTGAACCCTTCTTCAAAAAAAAAAAAAAAAAAAAACACCAAATCGAGCCAACAATCCGATATACTCCTTTGGATCCGTGTGAGAGATAATCACCACTCACCAAATCACCAAAACAAACTCAAATCAACACGCTTCAGATCTGGACAGCGAAGGATCAATCTTGATCTATCACGAATCCGCTTCAAACGATGAAATCTCACTTCAAAGGATGAAGATCTTCAATCTAAGCTCTTGAATCTTCAATCTTGATCTTCGATATGGATGGAAGGAATCACTAGATTAGAGTAGAGAAAAGAAGTGAAGAAGTGTAGAAGTCGAGCTCTCAAAATGGCAGCACTTCGTCGCTTCGAAATCCGGATTCCAAAAATGAAGCCAACCCCCTCTATTTATAGCTGAAAACCGCCCCTAGGTCGCTCGGAGTTAGGTCATATACGACCTACGACCTACGACATATAAACCCCACCGACCTAAAGCCTCTTCAACCTAACAACCCAGGCCACTGCAACCTATGACTTATCACCCAAGCGCTTCAACGACCTAACAAAACCCTTCCTCCTACAACCTAACAAGGTTACGACCTATGACTTAGCGACTTAACCATAGGTGCGACCTAACAGTGCTACGACCTAACACTTAAACACATCAGCGACCTAACGCTTAAGCGCTTACGCGACCTAACAATCGTAGCGCCTCAGTGACCTAACTGTGTTACGACCTATAACCTCAACGACCTAACACACTAACGACCTAAATCACTGCGTGACTTAACTATGCGCGACCTAATACTAAGCCAAAACCCAGCGACCTAACAACCTTAAGTCTTCACGTGACCTAAAACATGTTACGACTTACGACTTAACTCGTACGACTTAACTCCCATAGGTCGTATACTCCCTAAGTCGCTAACCTATAGGTCATACCAAGACACTAGGTCGCTACACAGCTGTCTCCAAACTCCTTAGGTCGTTGCCGACCTAACAATGCTAACTCGGAACCACTAGGTCGCCCATCCCTAGGTCGTTAACTACTGGGTTTAACTTGCTACTCCCATAGGTCGCTCCAAACTGTCCACGATCTAACTCTTAACTCGCCTATCCCCTTAGGTCGCAGAAATTCTTTAAGTCGCTCACGACTTATCACCTAAGTCGCTAACAACCCATGACTCTCTTAGGTCGCGTACGACCTAGAACTTAGGCAAAATCCAACCAAAATCTGAAACAACCCAAAAATGCTGAAAATTCCAGATTTTGACAAACTTTTCGATCCGTAAAAATACGGGTCGTTACATAAATTTACGTTATGTGTATATATTTTGTTATGTATATCATGCGCAAGTTATATATAATATGTATAAGTAAATATGTTATATATAGGTATGTACCGCTTATATGTTATAGTAGTATTGTTTGAAATTTTATGTGTATATGTAAAACAATATTGATTTTAAGTATAAACAATGATTTTAAAAATGCATATATATTTAATTGAATATGCGTTAGAATTTAGAATATGATTTTTATATACATATAAATAGCTATATATATTTAGTTCAATTTATATCAACCAATTCTAATCGTTCCCATCGATTTCCCTTTATCAGCTTTGTTCGTCGTGCCTGTTTTCTTCATCGAATCGTGTCCATCTAGCGTTGCTTTGGAATTCGTAGCTCATTTCTTTGTCAAATCTATCTAGCCTCGAAAGGTGAGTAATCACTCACGATTTAACGTTTTTATATTTATTAAATTTGATTTCAATTGAAACGACAACTGAAATATGCTGCTGTAGTTATTTAAATTGTTATATATGCTATTATCTGTAACTGTTCACCTGTGGGATATGACACCATATCCTGTTGTTTATATTTTATTGTTATTTATAATATATGCATGTTGTTGTATTTCATATTATCTGTTATCACTCTGCAAGTTCCCTGTTAGTATAGGATTCACTATGGGTTGAAATGATACATACCCGAACGGACTTTAGAATAGGAGAAAATCGTTATGGGTTGAAATGATAAACCCAAGCGATTTTCATTTGAATTGAAATTGGGATTACGGGTTGAAATGATATCTACCCGTATATATTTAAATTACGGATTGAAATGATAAATATCCGTATCACGTAACCATATGATATATATATATATATACAGACACCGTTGGTCCACATATATAAATATTTTGAAAATAATTTATATGGTTTTGGAAAGAAATATATGGTTTTAATAAATGTTGATTCTTAATTTATTTTTAAATGGTAATGATATATATGGATTTAATAATAATATTTTATTTAATTAAGATTGATTTAATACATATAATATGGTTAAGTATTTAAATTTATGTTTCAAAATAGATTTCAGTAATAATTTGAATAAGTTAAGGTTAGGAAGATAATTTGAATTTAGTTGAAATTGATTCAATAAAGAATTTTATTTAATTAAACCGATTAGAAACTTATTGAAATTGAGATGTAAGATATGATTTATAACTTGGGTTTGATTTATAAGTAATTAAATGAATATTTCTCGTTTAAAGAAAGTTTAAGAAAATATTTAGTAAATGTGATTTAAGGCTAGTAAATGATATTGAATCTATTAAGTGAATATTCCCTGATTAAATAATAATGAAGTTAAATCAAGAGCTATATGAAGCTGTTAAATCTAACTTTGAAAATGTTGAATATTAAAGCTTTGAAATATATTGAAAAATAAATGGTATATTTAGAACTGAATAAAATTGATGAAATGAGCTTTGAATAAATTTGAATCTGGAATTTAAAATTGATTTGAATCGATTTGCGAGACTTGAGGAAATTTTAAATACTTTAATTTTTAAATCATTTAATATATATACTATTTTGGAAAATAGATATATTTGAAATGAAATGATATGTGGGTTTTGAAGTATAAATTTAATTGAAATGACCATGGTGTTATAGTGTATATTTCTACATTGTAGATAGTTCCACGGATCCTTAGAGGATGGTTACCCAAACATCCTTTAAGTTACTTGTATTTCAGTTGATATTTCACTTGAGTTGGATTTATTAGTATAAGAATGTTAATCCTGACTCGAGTGTTTTGTGTTTTGCTTTACGCTCGGGTCAGACTGAGTGATACAGCATTTGAGACTCATCTTTGGAGTTTGGAGCTTCGTTTTGAGATCCAACTATTGATTCAGCTTCCAACTTTCCAGTTGATTCGTTCACATAAGTCATCTGTTTGGATTGGAGACTTCACTATATTTGAGATATTCTGTTGTATTTTATTTCTAACTTTGATGTTTATATAGTAGCTTCATGAACTACTATTTTATCTATTCCGCTGCGTATTATCGTATTACTCTGTGTCTGTGATTCTGTGATTGATTTATTTACTATATATTTTGAGTTTTGCCAAATTTTAAATTAACAATCTGATATTTTGAACTATTCAAGTCAGACATGTGTGGATTATTGTCGATTTGAATGGTCCAAAATAGTGGGTCGTTACAGTTGGTATCAGAGCTTTGGCTCTAGGCGAAACTTAGCATATATTGTAAATTTATTTACAGAATCACTTTTGTTCGAGTTTAATCACTTCCTTTTGACTCGATTTCCATTGAACTTTGGAACATTTCTTGCGGTTCCAAAAAATTCATTCTTGTCTCTCCCTATTTCTATTCTTTTGATTCTGGAGTATCCCACGACTCCACTTCGAATGATCTCTATGAGAATAGGATCCCACCAATCTTTGAATGATTTGTGAAGGGGTGAAACTCCTTCCCAATTGGCATTGATTCATCGGAGATTTCTATATATTTGGTTTAGATACCGCTATCTCTTGCGATCGAATGTTGATTTTTCTTGGAATTCTGCATCGATCTTGTTCCTGAAGTCACGGTTGACCCGGTTAAGGTCGCCCGCGATTTATATAAGTATACCCATACTCTATTTTGAAATTTAATTATCTCATCTTCGTTCGAGCCTATCTTCGAATCAAAAATTTTTTTTGATTAGAGTTTTCTAATTTGAAACTCTATCCTTGTTTTGAAATCCATTCTTGAATCATCCTTTGGAAAATCGGGCTTGTTTGTATTTTTGAAATTGTTTTATATATCGAAATTATTATTTTGATAAATATGATTTTATTCTATATATATAAAAGTGAAAATGTTTTCGATAAGGATTATATATACCTTTTGAAATGAGAATTTGAAGTTTGAAAGGATTTGAAATTTTGAAAGTTATATAAGAAATTTGATTTATCTAAAAATGATTTATAACTGAAGGATTTTAAATTTGAAATTCGAGAATTGAACATCGGTGTTTTGAAATTGGTTTTAAAATTTTGAAATATATAATAATAATATGATTTAAAAGTATTTTTCAGAATAAGAAATGTTCAAATGATTTTTAATGAGTTTCGAATGATTTCGAAGAAATTTCAAAAGAAGTGTGAGAAAAAAAAAGTCCAGAACTCACTTATGTCGCTGGAAAATAATTTCGGTGATGAGTGCACGCATCATCGACATTGATTTTCGAGTTTCAAAGTGGGGGAGAGGCCACTTTAGTAGCATTGCTACGCGAGTGATTTTGCGAAACCAATTTTGATTTTTAATTTCCGAAGTAAGATTTGACATTCGAAAGATATATGTATATATATATTTGAAATGATTTGAAGTAAGTCGGTGTTCAGTCCTCGAGCTTCAGATTTGATATAACCCTATCTATTAAAATCGATTTACTGATTTGTTGCTGATTTCCAACTCTTGAATTTGAAAATGATTTCTTCAACTATTTTGAAGGTTCGAGCTCTTCCAAATCAAGGTTAACTTTTCAAAGCTAAGAAATTTTGAAAAGTATAAAGTATATAAGTTTGGTATGTATGTTAAAGTATGTAGTAATATGATTTAAATAAGTTGAAACTGTTTTGTTAAGTAAATGAATAAGGCAATTTTAAATTTTTCCTAATATGAAATTTAGATTTGAAATGTTTTGAAAAGAATTTAGTCTTCAAAATATTTTGAATAAAGTTTAGTTAAATGTTTAACTTAGTAACATCTTTATGAAACTATATATTTAACAAGTTGGAATAAATATATAGGTTGTACGTATGCTGTTTTATTCGCATAATTAATTTGATCCAGGTTTGAGTACACAAGTTCGAGGTGAATTACACCATTTCGTGTTAGGATTTTTCATTCGATTCTTGATGGCGAATATTTGATATGGATTCTGGGCTTGATTCTAGAATTCTCTATCATAGTATATGGCTATGCAAGGAGACTGATGACCTCTAGTCGAGAAACCATATCGAAGTCCACATTAGGGAAGTCGAATGGACAATAATAGTTCGAAAGCGAACTTGTGTGATCGAGCGAGTGATCAATTGTGATTTTGCGAAATGATGACGTATGTACATCTTATATTCTAAGATCACTGATATATTTTGACGCTGAAATTGAAAGCTGTCATGTTAGAATATCTTTGCTTACTAAAAGAAAATTTCCAATTTAAATTACAAAGATATATAACCCATAAAAGCAAAGATATTCAATCCCATATGGCTCTTCATACAGCGAAATTTATTTTGAAAAATTTGATCCTTATATAAGATGGACCTTATGTAAATATAAGATGATTTTGAAAACCATTGATTTTGGAAATGAATTATTTGACTTAATTATATTGATTTGGAAATTTGGATTTATTTCCTAAATTTATTATTTTGGAACTTTGGAACTGAAGATATTTGAGTTGGAAGAATAATTTGGTGAAAGCGTATATGATTTTGAAAAATACATTGATATTGAAACAAATTGAATTTGAGAACATTATTTTTACTAAATACCTGATTTGGAAGTTATCGAACTTATATAAAATTGATTTGTATGAGTATGAAATTGATTCGAAAACTATGGATTTGAAAAACGTACTCAATTTGAAAAGTGAAATCTTATATAATTAAAGTCTATATAAGTATGATTTGATATACTTTTGATTTTGGAAAAGTATTTGATTTGAAAATTAAATCTTATATATAATGGATTTTATATAAGTACGATATTTGAAAGTGATTTGAAAAGGTACTATATGATACATATTTTCGAAGTAAAGATATGGAAAGTGCCTTCTGCTTGATATCCGATTTGTGGCCACATCTTTAATTCATTCTATCGATATTATTCTCTATGATTTTTGGTTTTCCGGATATGATACTCGAGTGTCCTTCGAATTCCATGGCGTTACCCATGGTCTTACGAGCGCGGATGCATAGCGCAACTTCCTGGCTGAGTCTTGCCTAGGGTTACGGATTGTTTCCTGGGGGATCCAGGCGTAATCATTGTGTATCCTGCATCTATGTAGGTCGCGAATAGTAGCGCAAATGTTGGCTGAGTCTTGCTTGGGGGTACGGATTGTTTCCTGGGGGATCCAGGCATAACCATTGTGTATCCTGCATTCTACTAGTCATCATGGCGTAACTCGCAGGGCTGAGAAAGCTTACGGATATGGATTGTTTCCTGGGGGATCCAGGCGTAACCATTGTGTATCTGCGAACCATGGTTAGACAAAGGTTTTGTTTGTTTTTGTTTGGATTGTACTTTCCATATCTGTTTTTAAAAGTTTTTCCAGTATTTTCACTGGGTGTTGAAACAAGTCTACTAAGTACTTGGAGAATTCTAGCTTTGCGTCTGATCAACGCACTGCCAGAGTCTGCAGGAACGAGGATAAACTTGTTGAAACATCGAGTTATAAAAGTATTTTATTATAAAGGTATATTATTTATAAAAGTATTTCCAACAAAGAAATTCTGTATTAATATTTGAAATTGAAATTCTTATGGTTTGAATTTAATTATTCATGCCCGATACTATTCTTTTGAATCTACCTTATCTACTCATCTTATTTATCCACCTATATTATGTCTTTCCAAATCCTCCTTCTTTTCCTTGTTGACTATATCCTTTTTATTGAATTATTAATAATATTTGAAAAGTATCTTGAGATAAAAAAATTAAATTTTTTTATATGAATTATGGATTTAATGTTTTCAAATAGCCTCTTTGTAAATATAAGTAATAATGTAAATAATTGTTTTCAAATAGTCTTCATATATTTATAAGGGTGTTATTTAAACATATAAATGGTATTTATAAAGGAAGCAAGAAATTTTACAAATGGGTTTTGGAAAGTATTAAAGTATTAAAGATAATTGAATTGCAAATGAAGTTTTCAAATGAACATTTCAAGTAAAATTTATATAGTTTAAATTAATTGTTTATCCTTGTCTTTTAATCTTTTCTGTCTGGTTGTTTCTGTTCTCCTACCTCCTTCCTTTTCGGGGACGAAAAGTTTTGAGTGGGGAAGAGTGTAACGACCTATAAATTTTGATTGGTTTTAATAACGTATTTAACTGAATTTTGTGAAAATTTTAAACTATTGAATTTTGAAATAAAAATTTAATATTTGGATTACGTATAATAATATAGCAAATGGTAAATTTTCAATTTATAATATTGAAGTTTATTTTATTGTATAATTTTATTCAAACTCAAATCAGTTAATAATTGTCGGTAATAAAATGTTTTCCAAACTTGAATATTTTTATACAGTAAATTTCTAAATCTTCTTCTGAGTGAGAGGCCATCTTTCGTTTTTCCAAATTTGGATTTCTATTGCTCCGTTTATCTTAATTCTGGCAAAATAGCAGCATTTTCGGTACCGATTATCGACTTTTGATCGGATGATTGTGCCACTGATATCTGTATATCGTTTTGATCGTCTCGTCGAGCTGATCTCTACGGTATATTTATTTCTATATTTTGAAGTGCGGTACGCGACGAAAACAATAAAACGGTGCGTCGTATCGGTACCCTAAATTATGACCGTTAGTCTTCCTTTCCCTTTTCAAATTTGAACGTGAATCTCAAGCAATAAAATAAATTTCTTTAATAGCTTCTCAATCAAGTACAGCTGTTAAATTCCATCAGTTAAATTTATATTTACAGCGGTACATTTCTTTTGACCCTCTCTCTCCTTGATTCATTATTATATAGTCTGAAGCCATTCGTTTCACTGCATTCTTTTCTTCTCTCTGTAAATTTTCTTTCACCATACCTTACATTCACCAGCTAGCAAAAAAAATCCCTTTTCCCATGCACTTAAAACCTTCACGCCAATATCTGCAAGGCTACAGCCTACCCAAGCCGAGCCTCCAACCGCCCTTCCCTCTTGCCGAACGCCGGAGCTCCGCCTTCTCCCTTCCTCTGCGCCTAACTCCATCCTTCACCGAGCCACCAACGTTCCCAGACCCGCGTGGACAATCCCATCACACGCTGGCCGAAGACTCCACCACAAAGCACGTCCCATCACCCAAAAATCTCCTCCAAGCGACCATCCAACGCCCTGCTACCCACTCCCAAACCACCTCCTCAGATCCGAGCAAATCAACCAACCCGTCCCCTCCTTTCTCCGACCTTCCACCACGTCACCCTCCCTCGCCTGACCATCTGCCACCTCCACCAAACACAAAGCCAGTCCACCAACTCAACTGACCGATCTCCGCCTCTTCCCTCTCTGCCACACCCTCTCATCTCTCCTCCCTCAAGCTTTGTCGCCTCTACACCTTCTCAGCCATGACGTGGCACCCCACTTCGCGCATAGTCAAGTTTTGATTTAGAAACTAGGATGTACACTTTGATTTTTGTATGTATATATGGAAACTGTGATGTATATTGGTTATATATTAGCTTATAAAATATATATACTTTCCTATATTTAGTTCGTACAAATATCCTTGGCCATGATCTATATACATCAGTTTGTTTTAAAATAAATATTCGTATATATATATATGTTAAAGACTCATGCTTGCTGCAATCTATCTTATTTATATGTTAGTATATAAGGGTTTTCATATTTTGTTATAGTTGAATTTATTTAAAGCTATGTTTATATATAAAAGTTATATATCTTACGGTTTGGTTATATACTAGTATTTATATATATTGGTTTATACGTATAAAGTTGGACTGTCAAAATTTTTTTTTATATCTAAGTTATAACCTGCTACAACATTTATATATATTTAAGTATGTGGTGGTTTTAAAAGTTGTGTATAATAGGTTCTTATATATAAAGTTATACAAGTTTAAATTTTATTGTAAACATAAAGTTTAAAGCTCTGTTAGTTTGTATATATATGTGTCAGAAGCTGTAGTTGTTAAGCTTTGGTTTGGTTTCTTTTGTTTTTACTTTATACTAAAACATACATAAGTTTACAGTTTATGTATGTTGGGTTTTATGTTAAGTTATATATATTTGTATATATAAATTTACGTTATGTGTATATATTTTGTTATGTATATCATGCGCAAGTTATATATAATATGTATAAGTAAATATGTTATATATATGTATGTACCGCTTAT
Organism: Allium fistulosum; assembly: GCA_030737815.1. Classification (NCBI taxonomy): domain Eukaryota; kingdom Viridiplantae; phylum Streptophyta; class Magnoliopsida; order Asparagales; family Amaryllidaceae; genus Allium; species Allium fistulosum. The sequence goes on along the minus strand of CM060901.1, from coordinate 1,017,719,388 downwards.
ATGTTATAGTAGTATTGTTTGAAATTTTATGTGTATATGTAAAACAATATTGATTTTAAGTATAAACAATGATTTTAAAAATGTATATATATTTAATTAAATATGCGTTAGAATTTAGAATATGATTTTTATATACATATAAATAGCTATATATATTTAGTTCAATTTATATCAACCAATTCTAATCGTTCCCATCGATTTCCCTTTATCGGCTTTGTTCGTCGTGCCTGTTTACTTCATCGAATCGTGTCCATCTAGCGTTGCTTTGGAATTCGTAGCTCATTTCTTTGTCAAATCTATCTAGCCTCGAAAGGTGAGTAATCACTCACGATTTAACGTTTTTATATTTATTAAATTTGATTTCAATTGAAACGACAACTGAAATATGCTGCTGTAGTTATTTAAATTGTTATATATGCTATTATCTGTAACTGTTCACCTGTGGGATATGACACCATATCCTGTTGTTTATATTTTATTGTTATTTATGATATATGCATGTTGTTGTATTTCATATTATCTGTTATCACTCTGCAAGTTCCCTGTTAGTATAGGATTCACTATGGGTTGAAATGATACATACCAGAACGGACTTTAGAATAGGAGAAAATCGTTATGGGTTGAAATGATAAACCCAAGCGATTTTCATTTGAATTGAAATTGGGATTACGGGTTGAAATGATATCTACTCGTATATATTTAAATTACGGATTGAAATGATAAATATCTGTATCACGTAACCATATGATAGATATATATACAGACACCATTGGTCCACATATATAAATATTTTGAAAATAATTTATACGGTTTTGGAAAGAAATATATGGTTTTAATAAATGTTGATTCTTAATTTATTTTTAAATGGTAATGATATATATGGATTTAATAATAATATTTTATTTAATTAAGATTGATTTAATACATATAATATGGTTAAGTATTTAAATTTATGTTTCAAAATAGATTTCAGTAATAATTTGAATAAGTTAAGGTTAGGAAGATAATTTGAATTTAGTTGAAATTGATTCAATAAAGAATTTTATTTAATTAAACCGATTAGAAACTTATTGAAATTGAGATGTAAGATATGATTTATAACTTGGGTTTGATTTATAAGTAATTAAATGAATATTTCTTGTTTAAAGAAAGTTTAAGAAAATATTTAGTAAATGTGATTTAAGGCTAGTAAATGATATTGAATCTATTAAGTGAATATTCCCTGATTAAATAATAATGAAGTTAAATCAAGAGCTATATGAAACTGTTAAATCTGTTGAGTCACATAGTCCATGAAGTTTTGATTTCTGACAAAGAAATAAAGGCGATCGACAAAAAGAAGACATCTTGGCTATAAAGAGACACAAAAGAGCTACATATGGTACTCTAGATTATAGGTTGATTATTTGATGTTGTAATAGTGTTAAACTTGTTAAAATCTATCCTCAAATAATCATGCACCTCAATATAATCAATATATATACGTTTGAATGGCATTGCACATTCATTGTGCAATTTGACATGGACCTGTCGACCGGTAGGTTTTTGGGCGGTCGACCGTTTCTGTGTAAATTGCACAAAGAACGTGCACACATGCACATAACGTCTATATATTTGAAATCCTGTCTACCGGCCATTTTTGACCTGTCGACCGTTTTCAAACAGAGAGCAACCTTTCGTATAGACACTTCCTTTTCTTCAACGGTTGCTTCTCTTTCTCTTCACCAATGATCATGACCTTTGTTTGTACCTTTTCACAAAGGGTTACAACTGTTTATTTCTTATATAAACATCATGAAATCATTATTCCATATAACCAATTCTATTATTCTAATCTCTATTCTATTGATCTCTGTCTTGAACTCTCAAACATTTCAATTGCTTATTGAATCATTGAAATTATTTCATATCTTTTGATTCAATAAGTAATATACTTCCTTCAATCTTCACAAACATCATTCACATATTTTGAGGATAAGATTATAGGAAGGGTGTACTACAAGTGACAAATCCGTGTCATCAAGAGCACAAGTTGTCAACGACAATTATATTTGTTTTTTGTTGAAGTCCTCGGTGTTGTAAGAGGCACGAAATCCCGTTCGGCTGTTCGGGTGTTGTAAACCTGTTCCTCCGGGTGAAGCGAGGTAGTTGGTTGTGAAAATCCAGATAGAAGTCTGGGACTGGACGTAGGACGGGAGGTCCGAACCAGTATAAAAATCCCTAGTGTGATTTTTACAGTTTACTGCATTTACTATTCTATATCTGTGAATTGCTATATAGTTAGTTTATTGAATATTTACTTGTATAGCAATTGTAAATAACATTCCGCATATATTGTTAGTCCATATTACACGATCCACAATTAGTGTGCACAAGCGTACACACTTTCATTTGATATCAGAGCGCGGTCATCATATAACCATAACACCGTTATTTGATATATTCTTGTAATATGGCAAATAACGCAAGCACTAGCACTAACACTTACACGGAAGGTCAATCAACACAAAGACCTCCATTCTTTAGTGGTCTCAACTATAGCTATTGGGCAACACGTATGTCATTTTTTATGCAATCAAATAGCTATGATGCTTGGAATGCTACCCAAAAAGAAATAGTGAATCCAACAACTGAATATTCAGAATGGACAACGGCTGAGAAAACGGCAGCAGCCGTAAATGCAAAGGCAATAAATATGTTGTTTTGTGCATTAGACCAAAATGAATATAACCGTGTTAGTATCTGCACTACTGCATATCAAATTTGGCAAACGCTGAAAACCACTCATGAAGGTACTAACAAGGTTAAACAAGCTAAAATAGCCATGCTGAAAAGTCAGTTTCAAAATTTCAAAATGAAACCGAATGAGACAATCAATGATATGTATTCGAGGTTTCAAACTATTCATCATGCATTTATCGGATTAGGGCAAAAATATTCAGATTTTGATGTTGTTTCAACAGTCCTACATTCTCTGACTAGTGAATGGGAAGGAAAAGTATTAGCAATTGAAGAAGCTAATGACCTTTCCGTCATGAAGCCAGATGAATTGATAGGAAATTTAATGTCCTATGAAGCAAATTTGCAGGCTAGAAAAGAACAGAAAGAAGAAAAGAAAAATGTAGCATTTCATGCTAGGAAAGATGAAAATGAATCAGATTCTGAAGATGAAGATTTGGCATTCATTGCAAAAGGATTCAAAAAATTTCTAAAATATCGAAAAGCCAGTCGTTACAACAAAAGGAAACCTAGATCAAACAAACCATCTTCATCAACTATAGAATGTTTCAACTGTCACAAAAAGGGGCACATGCAGAAGGATTGTCTAGAACAGAAGAAGAAGTCAGAGAATGATAAATTCAAACATAAGAAGGACAAGTCAAAGAAACGAGCCTTCTCAGTAACATGGGATGATTCAGACTCATCCTCATCTGAAAGTGAAAGTGATCAGGAGAATGAACAAGCTAATGTTTGTTTTATGGCAACAGAAGATGAGGTACAAATTCCTACATTTGATGAATTACTTGATATTAATTCTGAATTGATAGTCAAATATAAAGACATAAAACGTCAATTAAAAGTAGCCAAAGCAGATTTGAGTAGAGCAGAGTTTGAACGAAATATGTTAAAAGACGAGAAGAAAATATTAGAAGAAGAACTTGAAAAACTTCAAGAATCATCATCTAATGTTGACTCTCAATTATCTCTTTTGAGTCAAGAAATTGAAACTCAAAAAGAGAAAAATGATTCTCTCACTACTGAAAATCATGAGCTTAAGGCAAAAGTTAAAAATCTAGACCTAGAAAAGGCGAGCTTACAAACTAAGTTAGATGACATTGCTCAAAATGTTTCTTCTTTAACAAAGGTCGAGAAAATTTGACAAAGATCATTGAAAGTTCACAATCTGTTTCAAATAAACAAGGTTTGGGATATAAGAAACAAGAAACCAAGAAACATCTTGGTAATGAAAGGAAAAAGAAAGTACAAAAGACTGAAGCTAAGAAAAATCTTAGTTTATTATACTCCAAACCAAAGCCAGTTGTGAAATTTCAGAAGAAAAATGTCAAGACTATCAAAATATGGGTTCCTAAAACAAATAACAATTTGATTAGGAACAAATATATTCAGAATTTCATGAATACTGTGCATTATAATTCTAATTATGTATATAAAGGGGATACCGGACCCGTATGGGTTTGGATTCCTAAGATCTAACTCTTAGGACCCTATAAAAAGTGGGTACTATGGTCTTAATTATATTTTTTGCAGGTACCACTTAAGAAAAGAGGAAATGGATATTCTGGTTGATACATTCCTATATTATTCCATTATCTATTACTCCTTTTTGTCGATGACAAAGGGGGAGAAAGAGCTAACAATTATTTGCAGGAATATATATATATATATAAAGAATACAGACAAAATCTCAGGGAGATCACATATTCAGGGGGAGATTCAGAACTTCAGATATATGTTGTCATCAATCAAAAAGGGGGAGAATGTTGAGTCACATAGTCCATGAAGTTTTGATTTCTGACAAAGAAATAAAGGCGATCGACAAAAAGAAGACATCTTGGCTATAAAGAGACACAAAAGAGCTACATATGGTACTCTAGATTATAGGTTGATTATTTGATGTTGTAATAGTGTTAAACTTGTTAAAATCTATCCTCAAATAATCATGCACCTCAATATAATCAATATATATATACGTTTGAATGGCATTGCACATTCATTGTGCAATTTGACAGGGACCGGTCGACTGGTAGGTTTTTGGGCGGTCGACCGTTTCTGTGTAAATTGCACAAAGAACGTGCACACATGCACATAACGTCTATATATTTGAAATCCTGTCTACTGGCAATTTTTGACCTGTCGACCGTTTTCAAACAGAGAGCAACCTTTCGTATAGACACTTCCTTTTCTTCAACGGTTGCTTCTCTTTCTCTTCACCAATGATCATAACCTTTGTTTGTACCTTTTCACAAAGGGTTACAACTGTTTATTTCTTATATAAACATCATGAAATCATTATTCCATATAACCAATTCTATTATTCTAATCTCTATTCTATTGATCTCTGTCTTGAACTCTCAAACATTTCAATTGCTTATTGAATCATTGAAATTATTTCATATCTTTTGATTCAATAAGTAATATACTTCCTTCAATCTTCACAAACATCATTCACATATTTTGAGGATAAGATTATAGGAAGGGTGTACTACAAGTGACAAATCCGTGTCATCAAGAGCACAAGTTGTCAACGACAATTATATTTGTTTTTTGTTGAAGTCCTCGGTGTTATAAGAGGCACGAAATCCCGTTCGGCTGTTCGGGTGTTGTAAACCTGTTCCTCCGGGTGAAGCGAGGTAGTTGGTTGTGAAAATCCAGATAAAAGTCTGGGACTGGACGTAGGACGGGAGGTCCGAAACAGTATAAAAATCCCTGGTGTGATTTTTACAGTTTACTGCATTTACTATTCTATATCTGTGAATTGCTATATAATTAGTTTATTGAATATTTACTTGTATAGCAATTGTAAATAACATTCCGCATATATTGTTAGTCCGTATTACACGATCCACAATTAGTGTGCACAAGCGTACACACTTTCAAAATCTAACTTTGAAAATGTTGAATATTAAAGCTTTGAAATATATTGAAAAATAAATGGTATATTTAGAACTGAATAAAATTGATGAAATGAGCTTTGAATAAATTTGAATCTAGAATTTAAAATTGATTTGAATCGATTTGCGAGACTTGAGGAAATTTTAAATACTTTACTTTTTAAATCATTTAATATATATACTATTTTGGAAAATAGATATATTTGAAATGAAATGATATGTGGGTTTTGAAGTATAAATTTAATTGAAATGACCACGGTTTTATAGTGTATATTTCTACATTGTAGATAGTTCCACGGATCCTTAGAGGATGGTTATCCCAAACATCCATTAAGTTACTTGTATTTCAGTTGATATTTCACTTGAGTTGGATTTATTAGTATAAGAATGTTAATCCTGACTCGAGTGTTTTGTGGTTTGCTTTACGCTCGGGTCAGACTGAGTGATACATCATTTGAGACTCACCTTTGGAGTTTGGAGCTTCGTTTGGAGATCCAACTATTGATTCAGCTTCCAGCTTTCCAGTTGATTCATTCACCGAAGTCATCTGTTTGGATTGGAGACTTCACTGTATTTGAGATATTTTGTTGTATTTTATTTCTAACTCTGATGTTTATATAGTAGCTTCATGAACTACTATTTTATCTATTCCGCTGCGTATTATCGTATTACTCTGTGTCTGTGATTCTGTGATTGATTTATTTACTGTATATTCTGAGTTTTGCCAAATTTTAAATTAACAATCTGTTATTTTGAACTATTCAAGTCAGACATGTGTGGATTATTATCGATTTGAATGGTCCAAAATAGTGGGTCATTACAGCTCGGATTTATCATTTCAATCCATAACGATTTTCCCTAATCTATAAAATTGTTCGGGTATGTATCATTTCAACCCATAGTGATTTTCCTAGCTAACATATCAGGGAACTTGCAGTGTGATATAAATAAATAACATAACAGTACATGTCATATAACAGAGTATATCATATTACATATCATATCGTGTCAAAAGTGAGCATCATATCATATCAGAATCATATAATATAAGCTAAACAATATGAATTATAACAACATTTCAAAAGACATTTCAAAAGGGGTCCATTCACTTAATCATAAGAAGGTTAGTCTTGAGTGGTTCTCACCTTTCATGGCTGAAAGTGACAACTACGGCGGACAGGCACAAACGAGCACGACTACAACAGAATCTCAGCACAAATGAACCAAGCTCGAATATGAAGAGACAAAATTCCTTTTTTAAATAAAAAAGGAGAGAGAGGGAAAAAAGGGTTCTGTCTTAGAGGGTTTGGGTGGCTCGACCTAGGGGTTTGGGTGGGTGTGTGTGGGTGTGGTGGCCGAGTGTGTGTGTGGGTATGGTTGTCGTGGTGTGTGGGGCCGTGGGTGTGTGGAGTGGACGAGGCTAGAGGGTGGGTATGTGTAGGAGGGTGCTTGTCTATGTAGGTGGAGGAGGGTATGGCGACAAGGTGAAGGTGGATGGCGGTAAGGTGAAGGCAAGAGAGAGAGAGAGGGAGAAAAGGAGAGAGAGGAGAGAGAGGAAGGAGATAGGAGAAAGGAGGAAGAGAGGCTAAGGTTTAGCTTAGGGATTGGAGGAGGAAGATGGAGATGGGTTACTGTAAAAAAATTTCACCGGCTATAGAAATGAGAAGGAAGAAGAAGCCAGAAGGAAAAAGGTAGGTACCTTTCCCAATAAATGTTTCTGTTGGGTGAAAGGGTACGTAGCCTTTCAAATTCTAGCCCAACAACACAAGCCCAACAAACACAACCCAAGACATAATATAAAAAATAAAATACAGGTAGAAATACACACAAATACAATGTCCGTACTCACGCGTTTTTACGCTGTAAATTGTAAATTAAAAACTACAGAAGTCGGATTTTGACGAAACGAAAAGTGGAGTGGAGATTAGAATTAATCTAGTATCGTAAACAAAGAATAAAATTTTAAATTTTCAACAACTTTGACCAAATTTGACCAAAATTTGAAATTTCACAAAATTTTCCTTTTTATTAAATTTGAAAAAATATATTACTCAACATTTCAAATTCGTTAACTTAAATTCAAAATTCAAAATTCAACTTAAATTCAAATAATACTTAATTTAAAATATTTCAAATTCGAGAGTCGTTACACTCTCCCCCACTCAAAACTTTTCGTCTCCGAAAAGGAACGAGATACATGAATAGAAACAAAGAAAGATAAGATAGATTCAACGAATAGTACCTAGAACGAACAAATCCGGATTCGAAGCATGCATGCTCTCTTCCATCTCCCATGTACAATCCCGACCATCAGTACTCCACTACACCTTGACCAGGTTGACTAACTTCCTCCTCAACTGCTTCGTACCTCGATCAATGATGCGAAGTAGCTTCCACTCGACGGTGAGATTATGCTCAACATCCAAATTCTCAAGCAAAGGAGGCTGAACAATCAAAGATGGATTATGAAGATATTTGCGAAGATGCGAAACATGGAACACATTATGCACTCCAGATAGCTTCTCTGGCAAATCCACAACGTTTCGCTAAAGGACCAACTCTCTCTAATATACGGAAAGGACAAATGAATCTAGGAGTTAACTTTCCTTTCCGTCCAAAGCGAGTCACATTCTTCAATGGCAAGATCTTCAAAAAAACCTGATCACCCACTGCAAATTCCAAATTCCTCCTTCGCCTATCAGCATACTTCTTCTGCCTATCCTAAGAAATCCTCATCTTCCTCCTAATCTCCTCAACCTTCACAGAAGCATCCAAAATCATATCAGGACCAAGAACCAAACGATTACCGAATTCAATTCAGCAAGATGGAGAATTACAAGATCGTCCATAAAGAGCAGCGAACGGGGACATCTTGATACTAGCCTGAATTCAAAAGATGGGATTAGATTGATTTACGCTTATGGTAACCTTAATTTAAACTTAAGGTTATACCTGATAGCTGTTATTATAAATGAATTCGACGAGATGGGATGATCTTCCCAAGATCCTCCATAATCAAGAACACAGGCACGAAAAAGGTCTTCCAAAATCCGATTCACTCTTTCCGTCTGACTGTCGGTCTATGGATGGTAAGCTGTGCTAAGATTCAACCGAGTACCCAAAGCTTCCTGAAATGCCCTCCAAAAGTTACTGGTAAAGATGGGATCTCTATCACAAACTACACTGATCGGAACACCATGAAGTCGAACAATCTCTCTCATATAAATCACAGCTAAACTCGAAGCAGCGTGATTCGACTTGATCGGAATGAAATGAGCTGACTTGGTCAGTCTATCCACAACCACCCATATACTCTCATTACCCCTTCTAGTCCTCGGTAATCCGTCAATAAAATCCATAGAAACTTGTTCCCACTTCCAATTGGGAATCTCAAGGTGTTGCAATAATCCAGCGGTCTTCTAATGATCAACCTTAACCTATTGACAAGTTGCATATCTACTAACATAAAGGGATATATCTCGCTTCATTCCACTCCACCAATACAGCTTCTTCATATTCTGGTACATCTTTGTCACACCGGGATGAATAGAAAATCTAGACCGATGATTTTCCCGATGTAACTCTTGCCTCAATTATCGACATTCGGAACACAAATTCGATTATTAATCCTCAAAATCCCTTTATTATCAATCTGTGCTCCCATCCATCTTGGTTACCACCTTCCCTATTACAAACATTCTCCTTAATAAGCCTTAACATCATGTCTTCATCTTGCTTAGCAACAATACAATCCATAAGGGTGGAAGAAACAACAAGCTGACATAACATCGCCTTCTTTCGACTCAAGGCGTCAACTACTACATTAGCTTTTCCGGGAGTATAGTTGATGTCGAGGTCATAAGAAGCTAGAAACTCGAGCCATCTAACTTGCCTCTGATTCAAATCCTTCTGGGTGAAAATATACTTCAATTACTGGTGATCCTTAAAGAGCTCAAACTTAGTTCCCAAAAGATGATGCCTCCATAACTTCAAAGCAAATACTACGGCAAGCAATTCCAAATCATGAGCTGCATAGTTGGCTTCATGAGTCTTCAACTGATGACTGGCATAAGCAATAACCTTCCCATTCTGCATCAAAACAGCTCCCAAACCTTCTAGAGTAGCATCAGTATAAACCGTTAATCCTTAACTTCCATTGGGAATGATAAGAACTGGTGCGGAAGTAAGCTTTCGCTTTAACTCATTAAATGCAGCTTCACACTTATCATTCCAAACAAACATAGCATTTTTACGAGTCAAAACAGTAAGAGGTGTAGCAATTCGAGCAAAATTCTCAATAAATCTCTGATAATAACCAGCAAGGCCTAAGAAGCTACGAATATCCGAAGGAGTCTTAGGTTTTTCCCAATCCTGAAATAGAATAGGGTGTTTAAATTCAAATAAAGATAAGACAATCAAATTACAAAGGGAGAAAGGTGGATAGACTTACATTGATGGCAGCGATCTTAACTGGATCAACCGAAACTCCATTTTCAAAAACAATACGTTTAAGAAATCGTACTTCATCATTCCAGAAATGGCATTTCGAGAATTTAGCTTTCAATTGATGACTCCTTAGGTTTTCAAGAACAAAACCCAAATGTGATTCATGCTCCGTCTCTGACTTAGAAAAGACTAGAATATCATCAATGCAAACCAGAATGAACTTGTTAAGAACATCTCAAAAGACACAATACATAAGGTCGATGAAGAAAGCTAGGGCATTAGTTAAGCCAAAGGGAATAACTAACCATTCATAGAAACCTTTCTCAGTTCGGAAAACGGTTTTGGGAATGCTTTCCTCGGTCACTCTAAGCTGGTGGAAACCGGTGGCAAGATCAAGCTGAGAGAACATTTTAGCTCCATGGAGCTGATCGAACATATCATTGATACGAGGCATAGGATATCTTTTTTTCATAGTAAGCTTATTTAGCTCCTTATAATCAACACACATCCTCAAATAACCATCAGACTTAGTGACAAAGACCACTGCTGCTGCCCCATTTCGAGTGACTCGGCCTAATCAAACCCTTGGAAAATAAGTCTTCAATCTGCTTCTTCAACTCGACTTTCTCCCTGGGTGCCATCCTTCTGGGAGGAAAAACTACTGGTCAGGCTCCAGGAATAAGATCATTGCGGAACTCAATTTCCCACCTAGGAGGAAGAGAAGAGACTTCACCAAAAACATCAGGAAAGAGTTTGACGACAGGAGTGGAGTCAAGGTCACTAGGATAAGAGTCAAGAGAAAATATAAAACTACCAGCATAATTCTAAGGCATATGGCATCCAATCACCAAAGGATTGCCCTTATTATCAACTAAAGAAACAGTTCGGGCTTTGCAAGAGATAATAGTTTCGAATTTCTTCAGCCAATCACCTCCAAGCAAAATGTCGAAAGCATAAAAACCAAGAACATAGAAATTTCCTATGAATCGATGCTCATTATAAAGGAGTTTCGGCCCTTTACAAATCATACTAAGGTTGGCGGGACCGTCGATGGGATTAGATACACATAAGGATTCAGATGCACACTAAGGTTGCAAGATGTGTTCAAACTTATTACAAAGATCAACAAAATTGAAGCTATGAGAGGCTCCGGTGTCAAATAGAACACGAACAGGAAAATTAAGCAAAGAAAAGATGCCTTGGAGAGTACCTTGGGTATCACTAGGAGTAGGAGGAGTGGAAGAGGTCATAAAAAAGACTCTGGATGCCTTGCCTTTCCGCTGAGTGGGACAGTCCTTCATGAAGTGGCCTGGCTGCAAGAAAATATGGCATAGATCATGCCTAGTCATCTGAACTTGTGGGACAGAAGCTCCGACTGAACTAGGACAGCTGTTAGCATAGTGTCCCTTCTGATCACACTTAAAGTGATTAATAGAAGATAGATCAATAGGCGGCCATTGAGAAGAAGATCCTAAACCCTGAGTCTTCTGCCAATTCTTCTTCTACTGTTTGAAGTTGAATTTCCTCTTCTTATAGCTGCTGGAAGAAGGCTAAGATGGAGGTGTATGAACAACATATGCTTCCCTAGAAGTGGGGTTCTCATACTTAATAGCCATATCCATCAATCCAGTAAAAGGGCTGTGCACATGAGCAATCAAACGATCTTAATACTGCAGGCAAGTTCCAGCTATAAACTTCTCATTCTTCTTAAGCAAGGTATCAATCAAGCTAGGACCAAACTTGGACAGTTCGTTGAACTTCCTCTCATACTCAGAAAATGTCATACTCCCCTGCTTAAGAACTATAAATTCTCTATATAACTAAGACTTCCCAGCTTCGGGCATCCACTTAGCTACAAAAGCATCCATGAAATACGGTATTCAAGACTTAAGGTAGATTCTAAAGAGAAACTTAACCAAATTTGAATCCAATTCAAGATTTATACCTAAACTGCTCCTAAGCGATATTTGCCTCAATAGTGTGGGCTGTAACAGACTCCCACCAATCCTGGGCTACCTTCTGCAACTGCCAAGCGGCTAACTGACGCTTCTGAGCGTCGGTGATCTCAAGACCTGTGAAAATCCTCTCTAAACTCCTCAGCCACTGCTGAGCCTCAATGATACTCTCTGCTCCAGTAAACTTAGTACCACCAAGCAGAGTGAACTCCTTACAGAGAGTAGCGAATCTGACCGGTGCAATGGGTTCTGGTTCTGGGGCAATTCCTCGACCTTTACCTCTGGTATTCCTACGATTCATCTTGAAAATTCAAGAATGGATTTTTAGGACAAGGGTAAAGATTCAGACTTAAAGAAAATCCTAATCAAAGAATTCTAACTAACAAGATGGATTAGAAAGGATGGAAATTCTAGGCAAAGAATTAAATTTTTAAAACAATTTTTTTATCCAAAAGTCCTTTAAAATCGTTTAAAATCATTTTATACTTTTCAAAATACGCTCTCTCTCAAGAATGATTCTGAGACTGATTCTACTCATTCTAGGGTATTACTACCCTATCTCTAATGAGTTTTTACCCCATAGGCTAAGGTTTGCCTAAAACTAAAGCTTTGATACCAACAGTAACTGTTAGCGCCAAAATTGGTCACTAACACCAAAACGTAGATGAAAGCACCAACTAACAGTTACAGATAATAGATAGAGTGTATGTAGAGAGTATAAATATGAAGAAAAAACAAAATTAAAAAGAAAGCAGTAATAACAGAGGATTTATAGTGGTTCGGCTGACTCTGGCCTACGTCCACTCCAAAAATTTCCTTTTTATTGATATCAGAATCAATTACAGTTACATTCCAGAGTTTTTAAAACAAAAATAGCGGAGTAGCCTTAGTGGAGAAGATGAAGGGAAACATAATGAAGATCCCTTTTTGGAAGCCCCGCTTGATGTATTTATAGGAAAAATCCTAGTTACTGGACTTCCTGAGTGATACGGGCCCACCAAAACCATAGTCGAACCCATACCCTTTATCAGACCGATCCGGTATAGCTAACATGCCGACTTGATGTTGCCTAGGGGATGACTCGAAGTAGATTCTCAAATGACCCGAAAAAACTCGCCTGTGACCCGAAGTAAATCATGCTTGGACTCAAAGAAACACTACACCGACCCCTTGCCTTTAATACACCGATCCCAATTCGAGACCAAAGCACCGACCCGAAGTCTCCAGCATGTCGATCCGGGGAAAGTATATTGCCGACCCGAAGTGAAATGAAGATGTTGAACCCAGAAGTGTTGCCGACCCAATCTCTTGTGCCGATCCGAGGAGATGTTGTAGCCGACCCCTTGACTCGAAGACATGCATGTAACGACCCGAAGCGCTCGTAATCCTATCGATCCCTTGAAGGTGCCGACCTTTTCTTTGATGCCGATCCTATCTCTAAATATTTGCCTACCCCGAGCACTCCTCGATGCCGACCTGATCCATTCCCTTCCACGTCGATCCTAGACAAGATGTCGATCCAAGCCAATCACTCCATGACCCGAAGCGTACTGAATGCCGACCCAAAATCCCGACCGACCCAGGCAAATATGCCGATCCGAGTTCAAGTCCACGCCGACCCGAAGCTACTCCAACCATGGCGATCCCTTCCATCTCCTTAATGCAGACCTCACTTCCTGTCGAACGATCCCGTGTGACCATGCAAGTGACCCGAAGCAGCCTGGGAAATGGCTCGAAGCAGGCAATTTAAAAACCCGAAGCGACACCAAGCATGGCTCGAAGCAAACTCCAAACATCCTGAATCACCTCGATTTTTCTCGAAACTCGTATTTCGAGTATCCCGTGTCTTTTGCCCATCGACTATGCCGAATCCCGGCTTCATAATCATGTTTATCGTTTGTGATTGATCATCTATCCATCCAGTTGACTCAAACCTATTGTATTTCAGCCTCGATAAACGAGCAATCGATTTTGTTAAATCCGCCTGCCTACGGCCTTGCCATAAGGCGGGTTAACATTTGCCCCCCAATACATGCCTTGCGGTAGGAAGGCGTGTTTTGAATAGCTTTTAATCTGTCATCCAAAGTCCATATGTTATCCATAGCAATACCATCCGATTCATAATCCAATCCATTTTATCCAAGTGCCATTGCCGTATCCTTATCCAAATCTGTGACTGCTCCGAGTCGATATCAGATCCCTATTCAGTAACCAAATCCTTATCCAATTCCACATCCATCCGAACCCGACAATCGAGTTCTAATCCATCCATATCCAATAACCAAATCCATGACCTCTCCGGGTCGATATCCAAATCCGGGATCGCTCCGGATCATAGCCAATCCTTAGCCATTCAAAGCCAAAATCCGAACCTGTAACCTCTCCGGGCTCTTGCCAAGTGCACTCCACACTCGACAACTTGTGTTAAGTAATGCCATGATGTTCCTGGTTCAGTGTCCCTGAACACTAAGTAATGCCGTGGCTTAAGTCCTAAGCCGAATCCTGGTCACTCCGGACCCTTGCCGAGCATAGTCCACACTCGACGACCTGAAATAGTAACCAATAGATAATATGGGGCCTAAGTCCTAGGCCTAATCCTGGTCTCCCCGGACCCTTACCGAGCATAGTACATACTCGACGACCTTTTACTAAAAACCAGACAAAAAGTTAATCAAAATCCATTCCGAAATCCAGATTCAAACCAGAAAACCATATATCCATATCAAAAGTCCAAACCAAAAGGAAAACATCCAAACTAGAATCCAAATCAGAAAACAAACAAAACTAGGAGTTCAAACCAAACTCCAAAACCAAACCAGAAAAAGCAAGTGTCCAAGCCAAAAAGAAAAAAACAGATTTCATAAACCAGAGCATCACGGTTTATCATCATCTCAGAGCATGCCTAAGGGTTGTCTCCATCCCTATACATGAGTAAGTGACTTAGCCGTCTGCTTGGAGTTTGTTACTTATTCCAAACCATCATGATTAGTTGATGACCAACCGACCACCATTCCTAGGCCTCGCGCCATCAACGTTCAAGGTAGGTGGTGGCTGCGCATGTTCCACTGCGGCATTCTGAGTTTCGACATATTGTCGCAACTGACCATTCCTTACATGCTCCTTGATTATATCCTTTATATGCCTGTAGCTGTTAGTATCATGCCCGTCCAGGTCATGAAAGACGTAGTGCCTTCCCGATGCCCTTTCAGGTTCTGAGAGTTCCCTCCTTGCCTGCCTTAGATAAGGAAGACGATCCCGAGTATCCAAGTATATCCGTTCAAATTTATCATTCAGTCTTGTGTAAGTGGAGAATTTTTGTTCTCCCCAGCGCTTCCTCTTCCCATTATCCTTATCTTTACCCAAGCTTTCACCAGACGGTTCTCCATCCTTAACCATGCTTACTTCCTTTGATCTCATATCCAAACATGCATCCTCTTGTCAAAGAAATCTCTCAGCTTCGTGAAAGAATTTCCCGAGATCCATTGGTGGGTCCCGTATCAACGATACTTTGAAATCTGAATTATCCCTGACTCCTGACACTGCCGCCATTAGAACCATTGATGGATCCGGTCGATCCACCGAAGCAACTGCTGCATTAAACCGAGTTAAAAAAGTCCTAAGTGGTTCTCCCGTCTTCTGCTTCAGCGACATCAGTGTCATCACATTCTTCGGCCTTTTGATGTGAACTCGAAACTGTTTCAAAAACCCGTCCACCAATCTATTCATGTTCCAATTGATCCATCTTCCAGCTGTCTGAACCACATAGCAGCTATATCGGTCAAGTACAGGGGGAAACACCGGGCCATAACCTCCTCTGATGCCCTCAGCACTTCCATATGTCTTGTGTACCTCATCAAATGGTCAGTGGGATCCGTCTTACCATTGTATACTTCCAGAGTGGGCAGCTTGAAATCGGGTGGATTCCTAGCCATCCTGATGTTACGGGTAAACGGACTTTTGTTTACTCCCTCCAAATCCCTGTTTGCCAGACCTCCACGAATAGTTCACCTGATAATGTTAGCTAATCCAGTATTACCTACCAATGGTTGTGTTATCCCGCCTTTTGGCAAGGCCGAGATATCAAGAAACTGACTGGGGAATACGGATCATACATCCTCGGTATCGAGTAGCCACTAGATATCCACGGACATCGATGAATTTTACACGAGTCAGGATCCTGCTGTAATTGATAAGACATGTCAAGCAAGGTCAGGAAAGGCAACGCTCCAAATTTCCAGTCAATCTGAGGTCGTATGCTCAAGATATCATCGATGCAAATGGAGCACATGGCCTTGAGTTCGAATCCATAGGCAGAAACATGCGTTCGAATCCATCAACCTTCCCCTGCTTCGCATCGATGAAAACCCTCTACTTCGTATCCATCTGGCCTCGGAGCTTCGTAACCATCAGTGAGAACTCTGTTCGAATCCATCTGTTCGACTCCACATGGTTCGCATCCACCAAACAAACATTCACTCGAATCGATCCAAATGAATTACTTCGAATCCATAAAGCTACAGACCGGTGTCCTTCGACTCCATCGAAATGAATTCCTTCGAATCCATCAAGGCGAATCACCTCGTATCCATTCAGTGCCAATGCTTCGAACCCACTCCTTCAAATATGAAAGCCTATATGAGTGGATCGTATAGGATATATGCAAGTATAAACAGTTAACTATATAATATAACTTGATAAATGATAGTAGCAAAGTAAATGAAAATGATCACACCGATATTTTGTACTGGTTTGGACCTCCCGTCCTACGTCCAGTCCTGAAGCTCCTCTTCGGAATTTCCTTTCAACTAACCCTCACTTGACCCGGAGGAACATGTTTACAGTTGCAAAGTTTCTTTGTCAAGAATGTGTTCTATAACACGGATGTTGACTATTGAGTACAAATGCTTCCAATATATATATCTATCTAGAGAATATCTGAATGAGGAGTTCTGTATATATGGAAGAGTTAAATACATGTAGTTGATTGCTTATTGATCAGCAATAAATCAGAGTACAAGAAATAAGAGCGTAAGTAAGTAAGGTGAACTCTTCTCTTGAATTCAAGATGCTATTTATAGTGATGAAGAGTTTTCTTGTATAGTTGCATCTGTTGTAATCTCCGTAAAGTCGCTTCTGATGGTGATGAAGAGTTGCGACAAAGAGAAGTGGATGTGTCTTTTCGAATGTGGCAGTTGAACTTTGAAAATGCACAGTCGAGTCTCAAATTAGACGTCTGGAAAGTAACCTCAGACGTCTGGTCTTCATATCTGTTTTAGGCCTGGGTACTTTTCAGACGTCTGACGTTGGTAACCAGACGTCTGATTGCTTCTGAATTATGAGCCAGAGGAATTATTCAGACGTCTGGATAGTGCTCTCAGACGGCTGAAAGTGTGCATGTTGCTTTATCTTGTGCCTGTCCCATTTCTCTTCAACTTCTACTGATTTGACGTCTTTTGATTTTTCTATTGAGTATTGTTTTAGTCTTTTGGTGATGTTACTCTATCAACTACCTGTAAATATAGATATATATGTACATTCGATTTCCATTGTATAGTTGTTATCATCGAAACCATAGAATTGATTTCCTAACAATCTCCCCCTTTTTGATTAATGTACTTATATAGATTAGAAATCTCCCCCTGAATATGTGCTTTATTTTTATTGTGTTATGATAATAATATTTCTCCCCCTTTGGTATTATCAAAAAACAAATTGTAATAAACAAGCCAATCTTTTAGGAAAGACAAATTTTCATTAAAGCTGGAAAGGAAGTACATACAAGGGTTTTTACACAAAAATACAAACAACTAAAAGACCTAAGTTCTAGTGGTATTTTGGATTGGGATCGTCATGTTTTGGTGAAGCTTGTTTTGGATCTCCTTCCTTTGGTGAAGCTTGATTTGTATTATCTTCCTTTTGCTCATCTTGTGTAGAAGTGCTAGCTTTTAAGGGAGATGTCAAAGCTTCCTTTGAAGGTTCATCATCAAAGAATTTGGAATGTTTCGAAGGAGGTGAAGGAACAAGAGTTGGCCAATCCTCAGAGGGTGGTGTTGGACCACGAACTCGTTGTAGAACCTCTTTAAGAACTGATAAAACAGTTGGAAGAGACTCTTCGACCGTGGCTAGTCGTGTAGCAAATGATCTCTCAAATTTATCAATTCGCCTAGCCAAATATTGTTGATTTAAGGATAATATATGTTGATTTTGAAGTGTGAGATCTCGAATACTTTCATTTGGGTTTGTTTCCAATCGAGTCTCTATAATTTCGTCCTGTCCCAGATAATTAGATGGTGTGGGAGGAGGAGGAGTAGCTTCTCGTTGTTGCTCTTGGTGTTGAGATGGAACAGCAGATGGTTGAGGAGGATTTTCAACTCTTCTAGATTGTCGATGATTCGTCCAATCTTCAAAAGACATGAATTCCGAAGGAGTTTCAGGTAAATGCATCAAAGAAAAGAATTTTGTGGAAGCATATTTTGGGGAAATTTCTTCGAACGTCGAGAGATATGAAGGGATATTATGTGCACGAAGAAGTCTCATAATATAGGTAGGATAGATAATCGATGGCCTTGATCGATTCCAAAATTGTTTGAGCTCGTCAAATATGAAGTTTGCCCAATTTATCCTTGTTCCACTAAAAAGAGCATAAAGTGCTTTGTGCTCCATTTCCGTTATTTGCTCGTGACTCCCCATCCGCGGAACAATTGTATTGATTATCATCCTTGTTAGCAATCGAGCTTTAGGACGCAAATATTTTGAAGCAAATTTTGGCATTTCGTCCTCCCATATTTGATGGGTGATATTATTCCTCGGCTTAAAATGCATATCCGGGATGTTGTGTAGATCCTCGCTGGTGTCGGAGCATCCCAAAGTTCTTCCGATTAATCCCGGAGTTAAACGAATGGTATTTCCATAAACACTTGACCACAACCAATTGTCCTCGTCTTCGGTATTCCAGACGACAGTGCTATCTAGATTAGCGTAGAATAAGAAAATAGCAAGTTGATCTATTTGAACATCATTCGGTGTGAAAGAAATTAAAGTCTCTAATCCGGCATTTTCGCAAAGTTCATCGAGGTCATACATAGGAAACTTAAGTAAATTATAGAAAGGTCCTATATGAAGTTTTTTCTTTTGAATCTCTTGATACCTTTTAATCGAATGGGGTGCCTTGAGCATCCATCGTTCAATCTGTTCGTCTGAGCATATTTGAGGATTTGAAGATGTCGATTGTTGGTATAGTTTGTGTTTTGGAGCTTTGATATTATTTGTACGAGGAGGCATTGTGGTTTTGTTTTGAAAATAATTAGGATTTGGTAATATAATTGGAAATCGGTAGAGAGAAAATATGGTATAAGGTTTGAAAAGTGAAGAAACTGACGTTATTTTGGGGTTATAATAACGGTCGATTGAATTCCAGACGTCTGATGTTGAAAATAGACGTCTGGTTTGCCCTAAAAATTGTACAGAGAAAGCGAGCAAACGTCTGTTTGGTATATGTGAGACGTCTGGTTTGGCAAAGTTTGAGTAATTTAGAGGCAGAGAGATGTATCAGACGTCTGAAAAAAATTTCAGACGTCTGAAATAGTCTGAATATAATTTGTAGGTGGCAGAGTCTTAATCCAGACGTTTGATAGGTATATCAGACGTCTGACATATGCACAGTTCGAAAAAAATATGACATATATCAGTGGATCAGACGTCTGAAAACCATTGTCAGACGTCTGAAAGAACAGTTTTTCTAAAAATTGTCTAAAGAAATTGATGAATACATTCATTTATTAAATATTGATAATAGAGATCTTTATTGTAACATATTATAACATATAAATACATACAATAATTAATTTGATTTATTTATTTAGAGGGCGACGAAGTTTTAGGATTTCCTGAGTCGTTATCCTTCCATGGTATAAGTGGAGACCAAATATTCCTACGTTCGTGAGTCCGTGGGGAGCCAGAATAACGTCTTGGGGAAGGATCTGAAGGAGTGCGATACGAAGAAGATAGATCTAATGAACTACAAGGTTTTGGTAGTGGTTCATGTACATCTTTCTTTCGGGACGAGCAAAACTTTAGTGCCACTTGTTCTAGAAAACTAAGCCTTCGTGTTGTAACTTTCTGTTCGAAATAAAGCTCTCGTTGAAGATCCATCTGTTGTTTTTGGTAATGATGAATTTCATCAATTTTCTCCTTTGTATTAGGAGAAATAAACAAGGATCTTTTAGCCTTCTTATTATCTAGAGTAAAACCCGTATGATACGACGACCACCTATTTGTTGGTTCTTGGTTTGGTGTAGGTGTTGGAAGACGTTGTGGTGTGTCTGCTGAGCTGTCCGTCGATGGTGTGGAGACGGAGATAGATATATAGGAACTCCCAGAAGACATTGTTTTTCTAAATTTTCAGAATTTGATACTTTGTATATATTTGTGATATAAATACATGTGTATTTATATATGATGAAAGGTTTATTTATAGGAAAACTAATTTTCTAAAATTTTAATGGTTCAGAAATTCATTAATTTGTGGTAATGAAGAGGTGAACTAAATTTAGTTTTTAATTCCATTTTAGTTAAGATCTTGAAGTGAACAGATTCCTAAACTTCGTCTGAGTTTTATGAAAGTTTGTTCGTTTAATGGTTTTGTAAATATGTCGGCTACTTGATTTTCGGTACTTACGTATTCTAAAGATATAGTTCCTTTTTCAACATTGTCTCGTAAAAAATGATGTCGTATATCTATATGTTTGGTTCGTGAGTGATTAACAGGATTTTTTGACAAATTTATAGCGCTTGTGTTATCATAATATATTGGAGATTTATTGATAATTTTACCAAAGTCCAGTAGTGTTTGTTGCATGTATATTACTTGCACACATGCTAGAGCTGCGGAGATGTATTCAGCTTCACAAGTAGATAACGAAACACAATTTTGCTTTTTACTAAACCACAAAACTAAAGATTGTCCGATAAAATGGCATGTTCCACTGGTACTCTTACGGTCTGTTCTACAACCACCAAAATCCGCATCGCTATACGAGACAAGTTCAAACGGTGATCCTTTAGGATAAAGCAAACCATAATCTTTAGTACTAGATAAATAACGTAAAATGCGCTTAACAGATCGTAGATGAGACTCTTTTGGTTTAGCTTGAAATCGAGCACAAAGACATACACTCATCATAATATCTGGTCGACTAGCCGTTAGATATAGTAAAGAACCAATCATGCTTCGGTATAACTTTCATCAAAAATCTTTTCCATTTTCATCCTTTTCTAGGTGAATAGTGGTACTCATTGGTGTTGGTTTGCTTGAAGTTTTATCCATTTTAAATCGATGTAATAAATCGTTACAATATTTTTCTTGGTGAATAAAAATTCCATTTTCTAGTTGTTTTATTTGTAAACCTAAGAAGAAATTTAATTCTCCCATGTGTGACATTTCAAATTCATTTGTCATAATATTTGAAAAATCATTACATAGCCTTTCGTTGGTTGAACCAAAAATGATATCATCAACATAAATTTGTACAACTAAAATATCGTTATTTTCTCTTTTAATAAATAAAGTTGTATCTATTTTTCCTATATGAAAACCAGATGTTATTAGGTGATTTTTAAGACGTTCGTACCATGCACGAGGTGCTTGTTTTAATCCATATAGTGCTTTATGTAATTTAAAAACATGATCGGGATATTTTTCATGAACAAAAAGTGGTGGTTGTTCAATGTATACATTTTCTTTAATAAAACCATTCAAAAAGGCACTTTTGACATCCATTTGAAATAGTTTAAAATTGTTATGAGTTGCAAAGGAAAGTAAAGTACGAATGGCTTCTAATCTTGCTACCGGTGCAAAAATTTCATCGTAAATTATGCCTTCTTCTTGATTGTAGCCCTAAGCAACTAGTCGTGCTTTATTTCTAACAATATTTCCATTTTCGTCCGCCTTGTTTTTAAATACCCATTTTGTTCCAATTTCTAATTGATCTTCAGGTCTTGGTACTAATTCCCATACGTTATTGCGTTCAAATTGATGTAATTCTTCTTGCATAGCTATTATCCAAAAATTATCATTTGAGGCTTCTTTATAATTCTTTGGTTCAAAGTTTGATACAAACGCTATATGGCTTATTTGATTTAGTTGATTTCTAGTAACTCTTGAATTAATATCTCCAATAATATTATCTATTGGATGATTCTTAAGAACTCTAGGAGATGATACAATAGTGTTATTTCGTATATTTGCTTCATTATTAATAGAATTTGTTGAATTTGTTAGTGGAATAAATTCTTCTTCATCATTAGACTGATGTTTGAAAGGATTTTTATCGAATGAGACATGTAAGCTCTCTTCTATAGTATTATTCCTTTTATTAAAAATTCGATATGCCTTGCTTCGATCTGAATATCCAACAAAGATACCCTCATCGGATTTTGGATCAAATTTTCCTAATTTATCTTTTGTATTTAATATAAAACATTTGGAGCCAAAAGTTTTAAAGTATGATACTTTAGGTTTATTACTAAAAAATATTCCAAAACAAGTTAGTTTAGTCATTAGGTGAATAGTTACTCGGTTTAATACATAACAAGATGTAGCAATAGCTTCGGCCCAAAAGTCTTTTGGTAATCCGCTACTATTTAATAATGTTCGTGCACATTCTTGTAATGTACGATTTTTTCGTTCTACGACACCATTTTGTTGGGGTGTACGAGGAAAAGAAAAATTATGAGTTATTCCTTTTTTATTGCAAAAGTTTGAAAAAAGATCGTTCTCGAATTCTCCTCCATGATCACTTCTAATATTTTTAATTTTCAAATTCATCTGAGTTTTAATTCGTTTTGCAAATATTTTAAACATACCAAAAGTATCGCTTTTATGTTATAGAAATAAGATCCATGTTTATCTCGAAAAATCATTGACTATTACAAAAACATATTTGTTGTGATTAATAGATCTTATTTGTGTTGGACCAAATAGATCTAAATGTAATAATTCTAATGGTTGTTTTGTAGAGATATTATTTTTAGATTTAAACGAGCTTTTCTTTAGTTTACCAATTTGACAATCGTCACATAAATTTTCTACTTTGTAACTTATTTTAGGTAACCCTCTTACTAACTCATATTTAGCTAACTTATTAATATTCTTAAAATTAATATGACAAAATCGTTTATGCCATAACCATGGATCATCATGTTTGGCGGCTAAACATAAGTTTGAATTTTTATTAATATTCATGTTTAATACATAAATATTTTTGTTTCTAAAACCTTCAAAAATGGGTTGTTTGTTATTATCTAAAATATTACATCTATCTTTTTCAAAATTTATTTGGAAACCTTTATCACATAATTGACTAATACTTAACAAGTTGTGTTTTAAATTTTCTACTAGTAAAACATTTGTAATAATAGGAGAGTTAGATATACCAGAGTTGATGACTTCTCCAATGCCTATGACAAATCCCTTTGAATTATCTCCAAATGTTACCATTCCACCATCGATGTATGTTATATTTGATAACATTTTTGAATTTCCGGTCATATGTTTGGAGCAACCGCTATCTAGTATCCACTTCTCCTTATTTTTTATTTTAGGTACCTGCAAGATAAAAAATGTTTTAATTGGTACCCATATATTTGATTAGGGTCCTAATTGTTAGAGGAAGGTAGCCACACCCAAGATGGTTTGGTACCTTTATAAATATAGTTTTTATTATAGACTACATTTTCTAAGTAATTACTGATATGCTTTTGTCTAATCAAATTATTATTTGTTTTAGGAACCCAAATTTTCATATTTTTGGTATTCAATTTTTGTTTAGACAAACTTCTAGCTTCTATATAATTAATATTTAACATTTTTTAAATCCTATTCCATTTCTATTACCTGATGGTTTTGATGTTTTGATAAGATTTTCCAAATCTTGTTTTCCTTTGTTGAATTTTGATACATTATTGGTAATTTTATCTAATTTTTCTTTTAAATCTCTATTTTCTGTTTTCAATAATTCAATATTATTTTAAAATCAACATTTTCTTTTAGCAATTTTTCCTTTTCTAGAGTAATGTTCTCACTTTTTATCACATTATCTCTTAATTTTTCTTGAGATATTTCAAGTTCTACTTCTAAAATAGATTTTTCATCTTTCAACATTCCTACCTCAAGTTCTAATCTATTTATTTTTACTACATATTCTTTGTTTAATTTTTTAATTTGTCTAAATTTATCATCTAATTCCATACTAAGTTCAAATAATTCTTCATAGCTAAGTTCCGGACATACCTCATCTTTTTGTGCCATAAAACATACATTAGCTTGTTCTCCATCACTATCGCTATCACTTTCTGATGATGAAGAATTGGAGTCATCCCATGTTACTTTGAAGGCTTTCTTCCTTTTGATTTTTTCAAATTTGCTCTTCTTTTTATCATTGTTAAGTTTTGGGCAATCCTTTTTCATGTGTCTGTATTGATCACATTCATAACACTTAATTTGAGATAGATTTGTTGAGTTGGTCTTTCCTTCTTTTTGAAACTTGGTCATCTTTCTAAATTTCTTGAATCTATTATAGTTTTTGGCAATGAATACTATCTCATTTTCATCTAAATCTGAGTCATCATTCTTTATTGATGGAAATGCTATGTTCTTCGTCTCCGAATTTAATTCTTTACGTACCTGCAAATTAGCTTCATAGGACATCAAATTTCCTATCAACTCTTCAACTTTGAGAGTAGAGAGATCATTAGCTTCTTCAATAGCCAATACCTTTCTTTCCCAATCAGGTGTTAAAGAGTTGAGTATTCAAGAAACTAAATCAAAATCAGTAAACTTAACTCCTAATGCCATAAGATCATGTTGAATAGTTTGAAATCTAGAATACATGTCTACTATAGTTTCATTTTGTTTCATTTTAAATGATGAAAATTGATTTTGCAAAATTGAAATTTTAGTTTGTTTGACCTTTGTTGTACCTTCATGTGTAATTTGTAAGGTACGCCAAATATCAAATGCAGTTGTACATAACATGACACGTGAAAATTCATTTTTGTCTAGTGAGCAAAACAGAACATTCATAGCTTTAGCACTATTTGATGCTGATGTTTTTTGTGCATCGGTCCATGTGTTCATAGCAGTAGTTGGTGCTTCATATTTATCTTGAGTAGCTGACCAAATTTCTAAACCATTAGCTTCCATAAAAATTCTCATACGTGTTGACCAATATGAATAATTAGAGCCATTAAAAAGTGGGGGTCGTGCTGTGGATTATCCTTCTTGAAAAATACTTGCCATATTAGAATGATTAAAAAACGTTTTACTGTTCTTTTAAACAAACCTTGCTCTGATACCAATTGAAAGTCTATATGAGTGGATCGTATAGGATATATGCAAGTATAAACAGTTAACTATATAATATAACTTGATAAATGATAGTAGCAAAGTAAATGAAAATGATCACACTGGTATTTTATACTGGTTCGGACCTCCCGTCCTACGTCCAGTCTTGAAGCTCCTCTTCGGAATTTCCTTTCAACTAACCCTCACTTGACCTGGAGGAACAGGTTTACAGTTGCAGAGTTTCTTTGTCAAGAATGTGTTCTATAACACAGATGTTGACTATTGAGTACAAATGCTTCCAATATATATCTATCTAGAGAATATCTGAATGAGGAGTTCTGTATATATGGAAGAGTTAAATACAGGTAGTTGATTGCTTATTGATCAGGAATAAATCAGAGTACAAGAGATAAGAGCGTAAGTAAGTAAGGTGAACTCTTCTCTTGAATTCCTGATGTTATTTATAGTGATGAAGAGTTTTCTTGTATAGTTGCATATGTTGTAATCTCCGTAAAGTCGCTTCTGATGGTGATGAAGAGTTGCGACAAAGAGAAGTGGATGTGTCTTTTCGAATGTGGCAGTTGAACTTTGAAAATGCACAGTCGAGTCTCAAATCAGATGTCTGGAAAGTAACCTCAGACGTCTGGTCTTCATATCTGTTTTAGGCCTGGGTACTTTTCAAACGTCCGACGTTGGTAACCAGACGTCTGATTGCTTCTGAATTATGAGCCAGAGGAAATATACAGACGTCTGGATAGTGCTCTCAGACGTTTGAAAGTGTGCATGTTGCTTTATCTTGTGCATGTCCCATTTCTCTTCAACTTCTACTGATTTGACGTCTTTTGATTCTTCTCTTGAGTATTGTTTTAGTCTTTTTGGTGATGTTACTCTATCAACTACCTGTAAATATAGATATATATGTACATTCGATTTCCATTGTATAGTTGTTATCATCGAAACCATAGAATTGATTTCCTAACAGAATCCACTACGTCAAAGCGGCTAGAACCATGGATTCGACCCAATCAACTCGGCATGGAAGTCGAATCGATACGAAGGAGGCGCACCATGTCATCATGAAGACACGTTGAACCATCGAGTCGACCCTATCGATTCGAATGAATCGAGTCAAAGTCATCGATTCGAAGAAACCGGTTCGAGGAGGATCGATTCGAAGAGGATTCACAACCGAGAACATGATCTTGAATCGATCATATCTCAAGATCTACAAGTCCAAATGCATGAAATTTTCACAGTAGCTTACTGGCAACCTAAGGAATGTTCATGCCAAATTTCATCTCAATCGGAGTAAATCTTGATCGATTCGAAGTTGAGTTCGAATCGACCCCGAAGGGGGCCCGGATTTCCTAAAAGCGGGCATGTGTGCCCCCTCACGTACCAGAACTGGTCTCCCTGAATTTTAGGCGAAATATCAGCCTCCTACACCTATAAATAGAGCCCCTGGTCATTCAGAAAAGGGGTCGGATAATTCTAAGAGCTAAAGAGCGCCCAGACTCTGCCAGATTTACTTTAAATCACCACCGCTGCTTTAGTTTCAGACTTAGCTTAGAAAATCAGTTGTATTACGTTATAAGAAATTGTAACCTTCAAACATCAAGCAATAAAATCATCAAACTTCATAGTGGACATAGGCGAAACGCCGAACCACTCTAAATCGCTGTCTTCTGTGCAATTTACTTTCTGTTATTTGGAGTTTTTGTTAGATAATCCTCAGATTTAATTTTCTTTCTTCACTTTTATCTCTTCAAAAACTTCCAAAGAGTGTTGTGCCCATTTTTGGTACCAACACTTTGGTGCTTTCACTGAGAAAAACCAGCTTTTTCTCCTGCTCTTTGGATCTACCATCGATACCGGATTGCATAAATCCAAGAGGAAGATCCAGATCTCTAATCCAGAATCCTTCCATTCTATTTAGATTTGCATAAAGTCTAGGAAAGGAATCCACCATTAAAGATGGTTAGCACAAGAACTGCCTCTACAGCTGCTGGTCAAGAAGGTAGGGATGGACAGAATCCTACACAACAGCAGCCATCCAATCAAGACAACACTGCTCACTCCGATCCGTCTGGGACAGTCACCAGACAAGAGTTCCATGTGTTGCTCCAGGAATTGACTCAAAGTCGGCAACAGTTGGCCGAACAATTGCGTGCTAATATTGAATTGACCAAACAATTAAACCACCGAAGGCGCAAGAGGACCAGAAGGGATGATGCTTCCCACTCGTCCGCTGAAAGCTCTGCTTCCTCTGACTATCATGGCAGATCTACACGTCCCCGATTAGACGCAAGTCATACACAAGCTACCGGATATCAACCTGCCTTGACTGTAGGACAATTGAGGGTCGGACCGTCAACTAGCTTCCAGGCCGGGCCCTCGTCACGAGGAGGTGCTGTTCCACAGCATATCTCAAACACTCGCACTGCAACTGCTGCGGTAGAAACAAGGGTTGATACCCGGAGTCTGTCAAATCCGAATAATCAATGACGTGGGCGTACTCCTGAACCATACGTCCCAGAAGATGTGGAACCAAGGAGGCGAGACATAGGCCGTCGACAGCGTCCGGTCCAAACTCGTGCTGTGGAACCCGACCACACCTTAGCTCAGCATGCACAGAATGTGGCTATGCCCGATATTTCAACCATGATCCGTCAGATGATTCGCGAAAGCCAAGGGCTTACTAATGACGACTAGGGAATCTCCAGTAGTCATACTCCTTTCACAGATGAGATATTATACGCTGAACCTCCTCGACGATTCAGAATGCCAACTCTCCCTATGTATGAAGGAAATTCTGATTCCAATCAACACATTTTGAAATATGAATGGTCAATGAACGCCGCAAGGGCTGACGATGCAGTGAAGTGTCGAAGTTTCCCCATCTCTTTGGGAGGAATCGCAACAATGTGGTTTACGCGATTACCACCTAGATCTATCTCTTCATTTGATCAACTGGCTAAGAAATTTGTCGAACAGTTCCGTATGCATGTCGCTAGACCTAAAGACGTTAACACCCTATCTAGCGTCACCCAAGCTAAGGGAGAAACACTCAGACGTTATTTAGAAAGATTCCACACGGCATGTGTAGAGATTAGTAATCCTAACGATAACAAAATCTTGATGGCGTTAACCAAAGGAATCGATCCCGATTCTGAATTTGGAAATTGGCTAGCTGGGAAACCACCCGCATCGTTGGACCGTTTCTACTCCAAAGCCGCTCAATTATTACGGCAAGAGGACGCAAAACAGTCTAGGAAGTAGGACGATGCGATGCCCAAAATTGAAGGAATACAAAGTAATGTGGCAGTTAAACAGTCCGGTGAGAGTTTCGGAAACGTTCAGTTGAATATACAGAACAAACAGACTCAGCCGCGAGGTAGCAATGGTCAGGATAAGAAAAGAGATCCAAACCGAGGCCCACGACACAGGGCTCCAATGTTCGATAATTACACACCATTGAATACATCGTTGGAAAATGTATACCTACAAACTTGCAACACTGTGCAGTACAAGAAGCCCGCTCCGAAGCAGTCATCGGAGAGGCAGATTCAGACAGGGAAGTTTTGTAGGTTTCACGAAAGTTACGGCCACAATACTAATGAGTGTCGACATTTGCAGGACCTCATAGAAAAGTTGATCAGGGAGAGAAAGTTAGATCAATTCGTGCGGGCACCGCAGTTAGGTGGTGCGGGCCCGTCAAATCAAAACCGTGCACAAAATCAAGAAAGACAAGAGGAGCCCGCTCGAACGGGCGGAAGGCTAGTTATAAATACAATAAGTGGTGGTCCCCATCCAGCAGACATAAGCTAGAGGGAAATGGAGTCGTATGCTAGCTCTATCAGGCATGTGGACTTCGAATGCTGCAGTAATTGCGAAGATGGAACTCCGGCTAAGCAACAAAAGACAATGTCTGACGATATCATATTTAGAAGTAGAGATACTGATAAAATCGAAGACCGAACAATCAACCCATTGGTCATATCTGCCTAGGTTGGTCCTGCTTGGATGAAGAGGATCCTGGTTGACAGTGGGAGCTCTGTAAACATTTTACTCAAACGGGCTTATGATTTAATGAAAATGGAAGCAAAGGACTTGAAACCTTGCCAATCTCGAGTTCACGGCTTCAATGGAAGTGCTACAATACCCACTGGAATAGTGGAACTGCCAGTGGAATTTGGAGTCGGAGAACGTCGGAGAGTGTGGCTATTGCAGTTTGTTGTTTTAGACATCGATTCACCTTATAACGCATTCTTGGGCCGACCGGCCCTTGTTGAATTCAGGGCAGCCATTGCCCCGTGGTGTTTGACTTTGAACTTCCCCACTGATCATGGGATTGGAGTCATTCAAGGAGATCAGGCAGCAGGAAGAGCCTGTTATGTTGCTGAACTGCGTGAGGCGCAGAAAAAGGAGAAAGGAAAGGGCGTAGAGGAATCTCTCTGCGTCCGTTTTGCTGATAATTGACAACTAGCGCCTGGGCCCCGGCCCGGGCACCACTACCAATTCCTTAAAGATCTTGACCCTAGAGACAACGAAGAAAAAGACGAATCCAAAGAGAATCAAGCTTCCCCAGCCGAACTGACTGTGGACGTCCCGGTCATTGAGGATGACGATTCAAAAGTACTAAAAGTTGGATCTCAACTGGGAAAGAATACACAACAGGAATTGGTTGAATTTCTCCAAGCGAATCTCGATGTTTTCACCTGGACACACTCTGATATGTGCGGGATCTCACCAAACATCGCAAGTCACTCCCTGAATATTGATCCGCGACATGTTCCGGTCAAGCAAAAAAGGCGTGGTATGGATCCAAAGAGATCTGCCGCCCTTAAAGAGTAGGTTGACAAGTTACAATCAAATGGGTTCATTCGAGATGCTTTATACCCAGAATGGGTATCAAATCCAGTGTTGGTTCGAAAACCGAATGGGAAATGGAGAACTTGCGTCGACTACTCCGACTTAAACAAGGCTTGTCCAAAAGACAGTTTTCCACTTCCTCGAATCGATCAGCTCGTAGATTCAACGGCTGGGCATGAATTATTATCTTTTATGGATGCCTATTCTGTCTATAATCAAATACCTATGCATTTGCCTGATCAAGAACATACCAGTTTTGTGACTGATTTGGGACTCTATTGCTACAAAGTCATGCCTTTTGGTTTAAAGAATGCCGGAGCAACATACCAACGCTTGGTCAACCGGATGTTCGCCGATCAGATCGGGAAGACCATGGAGGTTTACGTGGACGACATGTTAGTAAAGTCCCGATTTTCCACAGATCACGTCAGAGATTTAAATTCGATGTTCTGCATTCTTCGGGAATATGGAATGAAGCTCAATCCATTAAAGTGTCATTTTGGCGTCGCCTCTGGAAAGTTCCTCGGATTTATCGTTAATGCTCGAGGGATAGAAGCAAATCCCGAAAAGATCTGGGCAATAAGGAACTTGCAAACTCCAAGAACCATAAAGCAAGTCCAGAGTCTCAATGGGAAGGTAGCGGCATTAAGCAGGTTCATTTCAAAGTCCACTGATAAATGCATTCCTTTCTTCGATCTGATTCGAAAGGGTAAGCGAAACTTTGAATGGACCATGGAGTGTGAAGGCGCATTCCGATCGCTGGTTCAACATCTTTCCACACCGCCGATCCTGTCAAAGCGATTGATCATGAACAGTTGTACCTTTATCTGGCAGTATTAGAGCATGCAATCAGCGCTGCTTTGGTTCGAGAAGAAGATCGAATGCAGAAACCGGTCTACTATGTTAGTAAACGGTTAACAGGAGCTGAAAGAAATTACCCAAGATTGGAGAAATTGGCTTATTGTCTGGTCATTGCCTCAAGAAAGCTCCGCCCTTATTTCCAAGCTCATCCTCTTACTGTGTTTACCGATTAGCCGTTACGACAGGTCCTCACGCGGCCTGAAACGTCTGGTAGGTTACTCAAGTGGAACATTGAACTAAGTCAATTTGATATCACTTATGCTCCGCGGAGAGCCATTCAAGGACAAGTCCTAGCTGATTTCATGGCCGAATTTACTGTTCCAGACGACTTGCCCGAAACCAGTGAATCCCCCGAATACTTCTGGAAGCTGTATACTAACGGTGCATCAAACGATCAGTGTTCGGGCGCTGGAGTTGTACTCGAAACTCCCAAAGGCCGGTCTATATGTTATGCTTTGAGGTTTGATTTTCATGCAACCAATAATGAAGCTGAATACGAAGCCCTCTTAACCAGATTAAAATTTTCCAGAGATTTGAGAATTATCATTGTGGAAATTTATTGTGATTCACAGTTAGTTGTATGTCAAGTATGGGGAGAGTATCAAGCAAGAGACCGAAGGCTGGCTGCTTACTTAGCTCGAGTTCAGGAAGTACTGAATTAGTTTGATTATTATGCCATTTATTATATACCACGAGATCGCAATCAAAGTGCTGATTCATTGGCAAAGTTAGCCAGCACAGGTGAAGCACAGCAAATGGGGCTTGTCCCCGTCGAAACTTTATCCTCCCCAAGCATCGATCATATTGAGACGGATTTTGTGTTTGAAACCGCTCACAGTAGAGAGTCGTGGATGACTCCATATCGAAATTACATTGAGAATGGGACATTGCTTGAGCATAGAAATGAGAAAAGGCAAATTCTGCGAAAAGCTTCACGATTCGTCATTCAGGATGGAGTCATGTATAGAAGAGGTTATTCTGTTCCTCTCCTCTGGTGTATCACGCACGATGAAATCAAGCGAGTGTTACATGATGTACACGAAGGAGAATGTGGCGATCACACCGGTGGACAAGCTCTTGCTAAGAAAATACTCTGACACGGATACTACTGGCCGATAGTGAACCGAGACGCAGCAAACTATGCCAGAAAGTGCGATAAGTGCCAGAAACACGCCCGAATTCCAAGAGCTCCACCCATCGAGATAACTCAAATGGTCAGTCCCTGGCCATTCGCTATGTGGGGTACCGATATCATCGGTGCTCTACCTCTGGCAAAAGGTGGTGCGAAGTACGCCATCGTCGCCGTTGACTACTTTACAAAGTGGGCTGAAGCAGAAGCTCTCGCAACAATTACGATGAAGAAAGTAATAAATTTCGTAGTTCGCAACATCATCTGTCGATTTGGGCTCCCGCATACCATCATCACCGATAATGGGACCCAATTTGACAGTGCGGAATTCAAGAATTTCTGTCAACGGTTTCATATCCATAAAAAATTCTCGGCAGTTGCACATCCACAGGCAAACGGTCAGGTCGAAGCTGTCAATAAAGTTATAAAATCCATCCTAAAGAAACGACTAGAAAAAGCTGGTGGCAAATGGGTCGATGAACTTCCTATGGCATTATGGGCTTATCGAACAACTCATAAGACCGCAACCGGACATACCCCATTTTCCTTATCTTATGGCTCGGAAGCCGTTATTCCAGTCGAGACGGAAGTGTTTTCCCATCGCGTGACTTATTATGATCCGAAAACGAATGCTATATTGCTTGTTGAATCTTTGGATCTACTGGATGAGAAGCGTGAAGAGGCAGACTTGAGGGCTGCTGTATATCGGAGTCGGGTCGCCCGATTATACAATGCCAAAGTTCGACCTCGAACTTTTGAACTCGGCGATCTTGTTCTCAAGAGAATATATCCGGTTCCTTCACACATGAAACCGAATTGGGAAGGACCATACGTAATTACACAAAGACTCGGAGATGGAACATTCAAACTATCGACCGTTGACGGTCTTGATTTGCCAAGGGCTTGGAACAGCGAGAGTCTCCGTCGCTACTATATATGACAGGCTTTATTTACTTCATTGCATTTTTTCCATTTTAGCAATTCACTTTTGCATTTCGAAATTAGAATTTGTAATAAGGCAACTGACTTTGCCATATTTTCTTATTTCAGCAATAAAATGCCATCTCTTCGAGCCAGAGCTGTGATTCATTAAATACAATGTACAACATCACGATGCACGGAGAGCTAAATTCTATCACACATTGGAATTTATTCAAGTAGGGAGTGGCCATGATACGATCGTCCACTCGCTAAATGAAACCCAAGCTCGGGGGCAAGCCATTACATCAGGCTAAAAATGGGTTGATACACGACGATCCTTCATTTAAACTCCGTACTCCCAGAGTGCGAGAAGGAGTATAAACATTAACCAACTCCATACTCCCAGAGTGCGAGACAGAGTATAAACATTTACTTAACTCCGTACTCCCAGATTGCAAGACGGAGTATAAATATAACTTAACTCCGTACTCCCAGAGTGCGAGACGGAGTATAAACATTTACTAAACTCCGTACTCCCAAAGTGCGAGACGGAGTATAAACATTTACTTGACTCCGTACTCCCAAAGTGCGAGACGGAGTACAAACATTTACTTCACTCCGTACTCCCAGAGTGCGAGACGGAGTATAAACATTTACTTAACTCCACACTCCCAGAGCGCGAGACGGAGTATAAACATGACTTAACTCCACACTCCCAGAGCGCGAAACGGAGTATAAGCATACATCACTCCATAATCCCAGAGTGCGAGACGGAGTATAAGAATACATTAACTCCACGCTTATCCCCAAGACTGGGGGCAGAACCAAAACAGATATTGAATTGAAGACAAAAGGGAAGATGTTTTCATTATCAACAAAAAGAATCTGATTACAAGCTGGTTCAAAAATTCTTACTAGTGGGAGCCGAATCCACATCTATACACAGCTATAGAAAAATCAACAAAACAAAACACTACTCCCGAATGCAACAGAAAACTAAAGAAAGAGTTCAATCTTTCTTCTTCCTTATTTTCTTCTTCGGGGTAGTCCCACCGGATCCGCTACCCGACGTCCTCCTCACTCTCTTACTCTTCTCCGGTTTATCCTCCGATGGCGACATAATGTCAACATCTTCCTCAGAGCTTGATGCAACGGAGATTCTCTTGGAGGGTTGAACTGGGGGCATAGGGGCTGTAGCTGGAAGCGGGACCGGAGCACTCGCAATGACCACAGTACCGCCCGGCGATATCATCATTAACGGGGCAGTGCCAGAAGTATTCATGCCGACAGTCACTGCTGCCATCTCAGCATCAATCTCAGCCAAAATCTCATCTTCACGAGGTGCTTTGGCCGCGCTGGATATGCTAGTAGTTGGCATAGAAGAACTAACAGCTGGAGCGACCCCACTCATGGCATAAGAAGGATCGGTGAAGGGATCGTTGGGTTGACTGAGAAGCTCCTCAATCATCTGAGCGTCGAAAGACAACATGCTCATTTCTCCTTCTTCGTCGACCACGGCAGATGTCATAATGGCTTCGGTGACAATGGCCCCCTGCGCTTTATATGAAGCTTGAGATGCAGGAGGTGCAGAGATAATGACTTCGGTCACTGAAATGTGAAAAGACGACGATTGTTAGCTAAGTGTATTACTCCATGATCATCACACTAAAAAACGGTAAGCGTTCGAGTACCTTCCTTAACCTGACCCGGAGCATGGACAGGAGCAGAGGCAGGAGCATCGGCAGAAGACAATTGCGGCTGGTCTGGATTATAAGCAGGAACGTGCTGGAGATCGACCGCTCCAACGACTTCGGGCAATGTCGGAATCACGGCTCCAACACTTGCTTCGTGATGCTCGATCCCCGAACCCTCACCTGTCTCTATGTGTTGAGCACCAAGCCTCTCTCTCGCTACAGAAATCACCACCTCATGAAGAACTTTCCTCTCATCCTCAGTAAGCAAGCGCATCTCTAGCTCAAAATCATCAAGTGTTTCATCTGGATGCGCCGCTCTCTTATCCTCCACCAGCCTAGTCCAGGCGTTGTACAAATTCATAGAATCATCTCCCAGCCACGATAAATTTATGTGCTCCAACACATTAGCGTTATATGTGACCAGGAGATCATCAAAATTGGCTTCCATCCTGGACCGCTCCACCATAATTTTTTCCTGGATTTCTGCCTCCGTAGACTTAGTCTTGGCCGCTGCCGCAGCAAGTTCGGCTCTAAGGGATACAGCTTGGTCGCATGCATCCTAAGCGGTGGTGTTTGCATCGTCTCTCTCTTTCACCACTTCAGCAAATTTGGCCTTGAGCTCATTCAGCTCCTTAACGGCGGCGTCTCGCTCAGCTACGACGTTGGTGTAACGGTGGCCCATCTCTTCTACCGTGGCACAGTGTGCCTGCTGCATCCTCGCCATTTTGGCCACAACATCATCATGCTTTTTAAGCGCTTGGAGTTCAGAGTTTCGAGACGACTCCATCTCAGATTGAAGAACCAGGATGATGAGGTCTTTCTTGACAATCTCAACATCACGCTCCTGAATAACTTTTGCCCGGTCAAAAGCTACCTATGAAGCTTTCACGGCTGCTTTGTACCACTCCTTGTATTGAGCATAGAAGTCGCGAATATAGCTGTGCGCAGTATTTTCGGCATCCTGAGGAATCCTCTTGAGATAAGTAGGAAAGACATATGCATCCATACAGATTTCTGGAAAGTCCCTTTTCATTTGAGCAAGCTGGATGGCTCCTTCGCTTGTCAACTCAGCCAGAGCCTGCTCAATGATGGAAGCTATCGGTGGTTCAACTCTAGGCCGCTAAGTCTTGGGCCTTGAGGATTGGGAAGGCTGTTGCTGCTGTGAAGGCCCAGGGAGATCTACGGGAGCCTTAGGAGGTGGAGGAGAATGAGATCGCGGTCGGTACTGATAGCTCCTATCTCTGTCAGTACGATCTTGACTAGAATGGCTACGCCAATACTCTCGATCTCTATCATAGCGATCTTGATTGATATAGCCTCGCCCGTGATCCCTATCTGATTCTCTCCTACGGGAATCATAATATGGGGAAGATTGGCGCACATTACGGAGCCTATCCAAAGTGGATCCGCGGCCTAAAATCTCACCTGCGATAAGAAGAAGCTACATATTAGAATCCTGCAAAACAATGATTAATATGCGAAAGTCATGTAGTGGTGTGGAAGTGTGTGTAAATGTGTAAACCCCCAGACCAACCGGAAGTGTTGACCGCACTCAAAGGAAAGGGCTCGCTCATATTTAAAACATCTTGAAATTCCGCCAACCCAGGATTACATGGAATCGATATAAAATCTGGGAATGGAATATCGTCAAGCACTTTAAAAGTATCTCTCGAATGAGAAGGGGAGGCCTCAGAAATCATGGCTCTGAAAGTGGGGGGAGACACATCTATAGATTTCCACCCCTTAGACTTGAATTTTTTGGAAACGACGGCCTTGCTTTTCCGTCTTTCTCCCAACTCTTCGAAGTTGCCCGAAAGATCAACCATCGGCTCCACGTCTGTATGGGTCCTTTCTTCATCGCTCACTTCGGTTATTGTGATTCCGAGTGTTTTCTTCGCCATTTTCTTCTTCTTCTTCTTGTTTTTCTTCTTTGAGGCAAGCTTTGACATCCCTTCGATGACTATACTCTGATTTATTTCAATTAAGCCGAGAGCTCTTAAGTTATTGTCATTCAACACCGAGTCGATGTGTCTCAGCTCGCTCGGAACTTCTTGGAGACTTCGGACTATGGCCTTGTAGTACCCGCCATCGGGTCTGGAGATAATGGCTGTAAGAGAAACAAGATGTCAATACCAATACCGAAAAACTATTGATCAAGGAAAATCATCGACATATGAGGACACTTACGTCTAGACAACCATCGCCTAGCAAAACCAGGAGGACACCTGACATAAAACCATTCATTCTTGAAGTAGCTAAGTCTGGTCAAGGCTCCAATAATAACTTGGCAATTTCTGACTGCCTCCAAAAATGTAAAGGATGGGCTATCGCCCCTGCTCTTGAAATTAAATATGTATCTGATCTCGGTTGGCCTTGGCGGGCGAAAGAGACAATCCATAAATATGACAAAGGCACTATTCAGCAACGCATGTCCGTTGGGATGAAGTTGAGAGGGAGCAATTCCTAAATATGACAGCATCTCTCTGATGTATTGATTAAAAGGAGGGAGAGTTCCAGCCGCACAAGCATAGCGGTAAAAGGCAGTGTATCCCTCGGGCGGATTGTGAGGTCTGTCTTCAGCACCAGGCAATAACACATCGTTTAAAGAAATATGATGCCTTGTGCATATCCGGCCCAATAAGGATTCAGAGATATTAGACTGGACAGAATCAACGGGATCCTCGATAAATATAGCCTCTGGAAATTCATCTGGAGCTAGGTCGATTACGTCAGTGGGAATATTGGGAATCTCAAGCACCGGAGAAGGCGAACCCTGTACCTCTTGTTGTTGAGAGCTCGAAGATTCCATAACTAACTAACTCATCATAAAGCAACGTTAAGTACATAAAGAGCCCGTGCATTCCCCAGTGTAGTGTGTATGAATGTGCCGTGCAGTGCAAGTGCTGTGCATTACATAAGCAAGTTTTACGGAGTGAAACAAAATGTGCGAACGATGAAACTCTAGAAATCAAGACTGGAAATGACCGTCATCGCTGACCGTCATGTCCATGCCATCCCAATGCTACCAACCGATTCAAGTATAAATCTGTTATGTTTTTGGTTAAACATGGTTCCATCGGCGAGCTTCAAAAGGAAGTCAAGTATAGTCCAACAGTCAAGTTTAAATAGGCAAGGCCGAAGCTCGTCGGAGTCAAGTATGCTAAAGTTCATTAGGTTCGTCAAAATTCGACTGAAAATTGGTCATAGTTCGAATCCATTGAGCAAGTCAGAAGAGTTGCATTCCCTGAACTGAAGACATTCGAATCGATAACCTCAGATCGATATGAGTTGAATCGATGTGCTTCGAATCGATAAAGAGTCGACTCGATGCACTTTGTATCGATGTAGGTCGTTGGAATGATATCCATAGCATCAAGTGAAGGAGCACTTCGAGTCCATCAGGAGAGCATTCACATCAACCCAGGAAAGCAGCTTCGTATCGATCGAGTTTGATACCTTCGAATCGATCGTGAAGTTATTAGTTCGAATCGATCGATACGAACCACGTCACCTCACAAGCATCGATTCGAAGCCCCATAATCAGGATCGATGCGAAATAATCCATCCCGGATTGATACGATACGAAGAGAAAAGAAATCCTTCAAAATCTCTCCTTCTCCAAGAAAGCCTCAACACTTTGTCATGCTCCATCCATCGATTCGACCCGTTTCGTTCAGATCTTGCAACCTTCCAAAAATGATTTCAGAAGAAAAAATTGAGGGTGATGGCGAAGATTTCCCATTTTATCGTTCTCAGCTTGCTATAATCCATTACCTGATTTGTTACGATTATGATTGAAGGAATGAAGGTGTTTGTTCGAATCGAAAAGGCATCTCTCTCGAGTCTGGGGGGATCGATACGAAGGAGAAGATAAAGTAATAGTAAAAAGTAAAAAGAGAAAGTGAGCCAAGCCTCGCGTATTTATATGGATCCTAGAGGGAAAACGAGGCGCTTCGCCTCCCGGTCAACCTGACCGATCGCTATCGGTCAAACACTGATCGATTCGAGGTACATCACGTTCGAATCCAACGCACTTCGAATCCATCAAGGCGGCGCTGCCACGTTGCTTCACTGATACGAAGCAATTGAACGAAGGCTGAAAACAAAGTCGCCAAGTCTCATCGATTCGAAGTACCAATTCCATGACCATCGACTCACAGTATTTCGAAGGCTATCGATACGAGCCTCCGTTCGAATCCATTGGAAACCATTTATTCAAATGAATGCATCACATCGATATGAAAAAATTACTTGTCTACCTTTTATATCGATTCAGGAGAGGATCGATACAAGAGGATAATCGTAGACAATCATCAAAACAATGTTTTAACTCGAATCTCAAATCGGTTCAGGAGAGGATCGATACAGAATTCGATAACAAACTGAACTGGCAACAATTTGCAAATATGCAACGTTAACTAAAGTCAAGGTAACACATATATACACATATGTCTGACTAAT
Organism: Allium fistulosum; assembly: GCA_030737815.1. Lineage (NCBI taxonomy): Eukaryota > Viridiplantae > Streptophyta > Magnoliopsida > Asparagales > Amaryllidaceae > Allium > Allium fistulosum. Next base: position 1,017,680,074 of record CM060901.1, on the reverse strand, counting down.
ATTTGACCTTTGACATTCGCAGGGATCAAATACTCATCTCGTCATGATTTCAACAACAAACAGCCAATCACAATCATACAATGGTCAATTACAGCGATACAGAATACAACTTTCAGCAAAGCATGTCATAGCTGTCCAACGTGAGACTGCAGCTTTACAAAGCACGTCATGTTTACACAATACGTACTTTGGGGGGCAAATGTTATGCTGCCTTTTGGCAAGGCCGAGATATCAAGAAACTGACTGGGGAATACGGATCATACATCCTCGGTATCGAGTAGCCACTGGATATCCACGGACATCGATGAATTTTACACGAGTCCGGATCCAGCTGTAATTGATAAGACATGTCAAGCAAGGTCAGGAAAGGCAACGTTCCAAATTTCCAGTAACTCCGAGGTCGTACGCTCAAGATATCATCGATGCAAATGGAGCACATGGCCTTGAGTTCGAATCCATAGGCAGAAACATGCATTCGAATCCATCAACCTTCCCCTGCTTCGCATCGATGAAACCCCTCTACTTCATATCCATCTGGCCTCGGAGCTTCGTAACCATCAGTGAGCACTCTGTTCGAATCCATCTGTTCGACTCCACATGGTTCGCATCCACCAAACAAACATTCACTCGAATCGATCCAGATGAATTACTTCGAATCCATAAAGCTACAGACTGGTGTCCTTCGACTCCATCGAAATGAATTCCTTCGAATCCATCAAGGCGAATCACCTCGTATCCATTCAGTGCCAATGCTTCGAACCCACTCCTTCGAATCCACTACGTCAAAGCGGCTAGAACCATGGATTCGACCCAATCAACTCGGCATGGAAGTCGGATCGATACGAAGGAGGTGCACCACGTCATCACGAAGACACGTTGAACCATCGAGTCGACCCTATCGATTCGAATGAATCGAGTCGAAGGCATCGATTCGAAGAAACCGGTTCGAGGAGGATCGATTCGAAGAGGATTCACAGCCGAGACATGATCTTGAATCGATCATATCTCAAGCTCTACAAGTCCAAATGCTATGAATTTTTCACAGTAGCTTACTGGCAACCTAAGGAATTTTCATGCCAAATTTCATCTCAATCGGAGTAAATCTTGATCGATACGAAGTTGAGTTCGAATCGTCCCCAAAGTGGGACCGGATTTCCTAAAAGCGGGCATGTGGGCCCCGTCACGTACCAGAACTGGTATCCCCGAAATTTAGGCGAAATATCAGGCTCCTACACCTATAAATAGAGCCCTTGGTCATTCAGAAAAGGGGTCGGATAATTCTAAGAGCTAAAGAGCGCCCAGACTCTACCAGATTTACTTTAAATCACCACCGCTGCATTAGTTTCAGACTTAGCTTAGAAAATCAGCTGTATTACATTATAAGAAATTGTAACCTTCAAGCATCGAGCAATAAAATCATCAAACTTCATAGTGGACGTAGTCGAAACGCCGAACCACTCTAAATCGCTGTCTTCTGTGCAATTTACTTTCTGTTATTTGGAGTTTTTATTAGATAATCCTCAGTTTTAATTTTCTTTCTTCACTTTTATCTCTTCAAAAACTTCCGAACAGTGTTGTGCCCATTTTTGGTACAAACAGGTTGCCCCCCATCCACATTTCCTCACTACCCTCTATGTCCACGAGGGAATTCTGGCACAAACTCCTCGTCATGCACTCCTGTATTCCTGTTGGTGTCGGGCTGCGTAGCGTCATTAGGTATCCCACCATGGATTAGTCCAGCATTACCTAGTGGTGTTCCCCCGAGTCTAGGTCCATCCAGATTAATAGTTGTTTGCTGATTGGGGGCTGCCCTACTGAGCCACTCCATCTGCTTGCTTGTTGAGTCCTTCTGATCCAACTCCATGGATCTGAGCTCCTACAGCTACTGCTGTTCCTACCTATCCAAATTGCCTAAGAATGGTCTGCATCATTTCCTCTTGCGTTTTCATCGGCTGCTCCTGCATAGATTCCATCATAATCTGCATATCGTCCCTAGTGATGTAGATGGATGCCTGATCTGATCCAGCTCCAGAAAAGGCCTCTTGACTTCCCTCTTAATTGCTCCTTTCTATCACTTGTCTCCTTATCGATGGACTAACCATTGCTTCCCAGAATCCGAGTTCCTAAGCCTTTAAATCCAAAATCCAAGCATCAGAATCCTGAGTGCTAGCTTTCTCAGTGAAAGCACCAAAATTGGTTAGTAACACCCAAACGTAGATGAAAGCACAAACTAACAGTCACAGATAATAGATAGAGTGTATGTAGAGAGTATAAATATGAAGAACAATCAAAATTAAAAGGAAAGCAATAATAACAGAGGATTTATAGTGGTTCGGCTGACTCTGGCCTACGTCCACTCCAGAAATTTCCTTTTTATTGATATCAGAATCAATTACAGTTACACTCTGGAGTTTTTAAAACAAAAATGGCGGAGTAGCCTTAGTGGAGAAGATGAAGGAAAACAAAATGAAGATTCTTTTTCTGAAGCCCGGCCTGCTATATTTATAGGCAAAATCTTGGCTACTAGGCTTCTTGAGTGATACGTTCCCACCAAAACCATAGCTGAGCCAATGCCCTTTATCATGACCGATCCTATATAGCTGACATGTCGACCCGATGTTGCCTTTGGGATGACTCGAAGAAGATGCTCAAAAGACCCGGAGCAAACTCGCATGTGACCCGAAGTAAATCATGCTTGGACTCGAAGCAACACTACACCGACCCCTTGCCTTTAATACACCGATCCCAATTCGAGACCCAAGCACCGACCCGAAGTCTCCAGCATACCGATCCGAGGAAAGTACATTGCCGACCCGAAGCGAAATGAAAATGCCGACTCCAAAAGTATTGCCGGCCCAATCTCTTGTGCCGATCCAAGGAGATGTTGTAGCCGACCCCTTGACTCGAAGACATGCATGTAATGGCCCGAAGCGCTCGTAATCCTACCGATCCCTTGAAGGTGCCGACCTGTTCTTTGATGCCGATCCTATCTCTAAATATTTGCTGACCCCAAGCACTCCTTGATTCCGACCCGATCCATTCCCTTCCACGCCGATCCTAGAACGAGATGCCGATCCAAGCCAATCACGCCATGACCTGAAGCGTACTGGGTGCCAACCCAAAATCCCGACCGACCCCATGCAATTATGTCGATCCGAGTTCAAATCCACGTTGACCAGGAGCTACTCCAACCATCCTGATCCCTTCCATCTCCTTGATGTCGACCTCACTTCCTACCGACTGATCTCGTGTGACCATGTAAGTGACCCAAAGCAACCTGGAAAATGGCTCGAAGCAGGCAGCTTAAAAACTCGAAGCGACACCAAGCATGGCTCGAAGCAAACTCCAAACATCCTGAATCACCTCAATTTTTCTCGAAACTCATATTTTGAGTATCCCGTGTCTTTTGCCCATCAACTACGCCGAATCCCGGATTCATAATCATGTTTATCATCCATGATTGATCCTCTATGCATCCAGTCGACTCAAACCTATCGTATTCTAGCCTCAATAATCGAGCAATCGATTTAGTTAAATAAGCATGCCTAAAGCCTTGCCAAAAGGCAGGTTAACAGTAACGGCCTGCTATTTCGAACCATTCAAATCGACAATATAAGCACACATGTCAGACTTGAATCATTCAAAATAACAGATTGTTAATTAAATAGGGGTAAATAAAATCAATCACAGAATCACCGACACAGAATAGCAGAATATCTCGCAACGGAATAAATAAAACATAGTAGTTAATGAAGCTACTAAATACATAGTCTCAAAGCAAATACATAATATTGGAGTCTGAAAGCAAATACAACTGGAAATCCAAATACATAATTCCACTAATACAAAAGCAAATGACTGAAGGGAAATAACTGAAATAGGAAATAATAGATAGATAACTAAATCTCCAATAGACCTCTAGCTCCAAAGGTGAGTCCAAGGCTATGATACTCAGGTTGACCAGAGCATAAAGTAAAACAAAACACTCAATTCAGGACTAACATTCTCAAGTAAGTAAATCAACTCAAGTGAAATGTAACAAGTGAAATGCAATAATAACTCAAAGGATGTTTGGGATTCCCATCCTTTAAGGATCTGTTAAACTATTTACATATGTAGTAATATACGCTATATATATAATGTCTATCAGTAAAGTATAATATTGAAAATAGTGTTAAGGCGTTACCCATATCCCTCTTAACACATTTTATTGGCATCATAGTCTATACAGTACTGTAAACTCCACCGAACCTGGTGGGCTATCAGGGTGCACTCCTGTAACAACCCACTTTTCTGTATATTCTAAGCTAACAAATAACCACACATGTCAACTCAAATTGAACAAAAAGGCGGTTTTTAGGGGAGAAGAAAGAAGAGAGAAGATAAAAAAGAAAACTAAACAATAACATAGAATCTCACAATCGCAGCGGAACAATATATAATAGATAATAACATATCTTTATACAAAATAACTATAACTGTTATTATACATACCATCGTCGGAGTACAACAATCAAAAAATCAATTCTGGACAGTTATAATAACTAGCCCTCACAAGTGCTGAATATACAGCCTAAACACATAGCGGAATATAATCAAGTACGTGGAATACGCCTAAAAATCCTCCAGTGCGTCACCTGTGCTTCATAGCATCCTGACCTGAATCTGTAATACTCGGTCTAACCCGAGTATTATAATAAAATAACACCCGAGTCAGTCTGGAAAGCCAGCGTGAGAACACACACTCAATTTGAATTATTACTGTTATCAAAATCCTTTGAAAACAAAGGTATCTTGTAAGACCACGCCACACATAAATACGATGGGTTTTTACCTTACGATAACCAAACCACCTTTTATAAATAAAAATTCGGTGATATTATAATAGTGTCTAAGTACTAATACTTATTAAAATTGTTGAAATGCTCACATCTCACATTTCAACATAGTTGGGCACAATCAAACCGTATGGCATGTATTGGAGAATGGATTCCGTACTATGACTAGGTAAGGAACCACCTCCGATGGCTACATTTCTAGATCAACGCTCTCGGGTCTGACAAGAACATCTTGTACCCTGCCACAAGGAACCGGTCTAGCACTTGACTACTAGTACCGAATATGTCATCATCCCGATTTTTCGACCTTTTTGAGATCTCATACACACCCAATCCATAAATAAGTAGATGTAGGGTATCTAGAAAGATGATGACATACCCTAATGGGAGCGACCCACTTAGCCCTGCTGCATGCCCTGTTTTAGTCATTTCCCGGTTGATGAGGTTTGAGGCTACGATTACCTTTCAAGAAATTTACACTTAGAATGCTCATTGCCCTCCAGTGATAATGTGATGATAGCATTCATCCATACAAGTTGTTCTGGACCTGAACAAACCAAATCTCCAAAATCACCGTCTTCCCTATCTTCATGATAGCACAATTCGCAATGCTCAAATTGGATCGAAGTGGTTTTCGGATGATCAAATACGATCTCGGTCCCTTCGAAATAATCAACGAATTTGACGAGATTTGATAGTCGGCTATTTAACTATCAAATCACACACATAAGCAGTCACTAGGCCATTGTAACGACCCATATTTTTACGGATCGAAACATAGTAAAACTGTTGCTAGAGCGTCCAGAGTTAGGTCGTTCGGAGCTTAGGTCGTATAATAGTTAGGTCGGTGGAGCGACTTAAGGGATTTGGCGACCTAAGGAAGTTGGCGACCTAAGGATTATGGGATAAGTCGTGTAGAAGTTAGGTCGTGTGGTGGCTTAGGTCGAGTGAATGACTTAAGAGTTAACGACTTAAGTATTGGGGCAATTTAAGGAAAGACAGCGACCTATGGAAGTTAGTATTAGAAGTGAACGACCTAGTAGTTAGCGGCGACTTAAGAATTAGCGGGTTAACGACTTAAGGAGTTGTTGTAGTTAGGTCGTGAGCGACCTATGGGGTGTTGTGCTTAGTTAGGTCGTGAGCGACCTAAGTTTAGCAGTTATGAGTAGTTAGGTCGTCCAGACGACTTAGGAGTTAGGTCGGAAGACCCTGCGTGTAGTTAGGTCGTTAGATGACCTAAGGTGTTAAGTCGATAGGTCGTGTGGTGAGCCGTGTGTGTGTTAGGTCAGTACTTCTGTTAAGTCGTAAGTCGTGAGATCCGTTAAGTCACGTCTCAGTTAAGTCGTAGGTCGCGCATTAGTGTTGAGGCCTAGGTCGTTGGGTTATTAGGTCGCGCACGTGAGGATAGTTAGGTCGTAGGTCACGCAGTAGTGTTGAGTCTTAGGTCGTGACATTTTTAGACCGTGGATGCGCATGTGCGGTAGGTCGTTAGGTCGTGGAAGCGCATATGCGTTAGGTCGTAGGTCGTGTGGATGGGTAGGTCGACAAGAGTTAGGTCGTGGACGACTTAAGGGGGCGGACGACCTAAGGATTTCCAGCCTATAAATATACGTCCATTTCCTCACTTTTTGGGATCCGGATTTTTGAAGCGACGAAGTGCTGACATTTTGAGAGCTCGAGTTCTACACTTCTTCACTTCTTTTCTCCACTCTAATCTTGTGATTCTTTCCATCCAAATCGAAGATCCAAGAGCTAAAGTTGAAGATCTACATTCTTCGAAGAGAGATTTCATCATTTGAAGTGGAATTTTGTTAGATCGAGTTAGATCCTTCGCTGTCCAGATCTGAAGTGTGTTGTTTTTGAGGTGTTTAGGTGTTTTGGTGAGTGGTGATTATCTCTCACACGGATCCAAAGGAGTATATCGGATTATTGGCTTGATTTGGTGTTAAAATAGTGATTTCCATGCATTTTCTTAAACTTAAGTATAGATCTATTGTTCATGATGATTTGACATCCATTTTACTACATGATTAACCTATGCAAGTTCATTCATCAAGTTGTAGAGATATTACCCATGTTTCATGCTTGTTAGATTTAGACTCTTTATTTACAAGATTGCCATTATTGTTATAATTGTTTATTTGATCATGTTTGAATGCTTGATTACTTGGATTAATGTTTGACTTGATTGATTGTTGTAAATTAGTTGATTGATGATTTGATTTGGACAAGTTAGTCGAAGATGATTCAAAAGCTAAGGGAAAGGCTCTTGAAATGGAAAAGCTGCTCGTGGCATATGTGGCGGATGATGAAGCTCATATGGATAGATTTGATGATGTTGATGTTGAAATGAGGCTTTGCTATGATGGGATGAAGCGAGGCATGGTATGAGATAGCCTTGGTTTAATCCAGACGGGATCATTCCAAGCATGTTGATAACTCGATGAAAGGGTTCGAGTTTGAGGATAATGGTTTGCTTGAGAGGCGCTTGAGCTAGTATGGAAATAGCCATCGAGGAGGATGACTAGAAGGCTGAGGTTTCATCGTTATTGAAGGTTCTAGCAGACTCAAAGCAAGAGTACGCTGGGCAGATTCGATAGTCCCTAAAGACTATGATTGTAGTCGAGTACTCTGGGAGGATTTGATAGTCCTAGGCACGGGCTGCGACGACGTGCGGAGTTCTATCTAGAACCGGGTTGCCATTAACCCTTGACGGACGGCTGAAAGAATATGCCGGTCATTCAATTAATGGTGGTATCAAAGCAATGATAACAGTGATAGCCAGAGTCATGGATGTTTGGTTGTATCGTCATTCGGTCTCAAGAGCGATGTTTTCTGGGTGCTTATCTGATCTTGGTTTAGGCCTTGGGGGTTTGTACTTGGAAAACACCGACCTTGACTCGAGTGATAATTGCTTTACTTTAAATGTCTGCTTTGCTATGTTTATTTCTGCTTATTGTGTCTAGGGGCTATCACTGTAGAAAGAGGTGGAGTGGGAGGGTTGGATCCCTATTCCTTTTACCTTTATGCTCTTTTGGTATGTTGTTAGTTAATTTAGCGCTCACTAGGACTGTTGTCTGACTCAAGGTTTTATGTTCCACTCTTATTACCTTCGACTGTTCATCCATTTTGGGATGGGCAGACTAGGTAGCAGGTGACAGGTGCTGTTCTTAGCGACCGACGATGCTGATGACGAAGACGAGCTGGAGGCTTGCGTATTAGTTTCTTACTATATGTACTGGATGTTCCGCTGCTTGTATATTCTCTGAGTGATATGTAGTGAGGCTTTATGTATTGACTATTCAGATGTTGTACCAAACTATTATGAGGTTTAATAGAGATTCTGTTCTGTAAAGCTTTACTATATATACTTTCTATTGTATTTTTATCCATGCGCTGTGAGTTATACGATAGATTCTGCTGTTTTAACTTAACCTTGGCGATCGTCCATGGCTGCCTGGCACACTTTACAGCGCACTATTTCTATGTTCAGTGCGGGGGTCATGGGCGGTCGTCACATTTGGTATCAGAGCTTTGGTTAATCGATTTTACCCAACGCTTGCTGACGTAACTACGTATGAGAGACGTAATTGTATTTTGATGGATGATTACTATATATAATATAGTAGCTTAGAAGTATGTGAGTCCTTTATGCAGTTGTTCTCAAGGTGTATTAATCATTCCTTTTTATAGATATTAAGAATGAGTCGAAGAGGGAGACCAGTTGCTAGGGAAGGCCGTGCTACTGAGGGGGCTGTTGATTATGTTGCTATGTTCGAAGCTATGATGACTTCGATTATGAGAAGGATGCCAGCTCCGGAGCCATCAGTAGATGTTGGAGTTCAAGTTCAAACTCCAAAACCGGTGGATTGCCAAGCCGTGTAAAGATTATACTGCTCTTGGAGGAAAGGTTTTCTTGGGAACAGAGTCAACCATTGAAGTTCAGAGGTGGATAGATGCTTGTAGAAGGATCTTTGGTGATTTGGGATTCGAGGATGCAACCAAAAGGAAGCTTGCATCAAGACAGCTTCAAGGGAGAGCTTCTGACTGGTGGAACTCTATCACCATTGATACTCCGGAGGAAGAAATTACTTGGGAGCAATTCCAAGCCAGATTTGAAGCTAAGTTCATTTCTACGGCTCAAAAGTCTGTTATGTTCAAGAAGTTTGTGGAGCTCAAGCAGGGTGGGAGACCAGTTCTTGAGTATGTTTCTGAGTTTGAAGCTTTTTCCAAGTATGCCCGATCGTATATTGAATCTCCTTATCAAAAGAACGAGAAGTTTTTGATAGGCTTGGATAGTTATCTTCGGAGGCAGTTGGTGGATCATCTGGACGATCCATTCGAGAAGCTTGTGGAGAAAGCTCTCAGGCACGAGAATCTGTCTCCTAAAGAAGGATCTGTTGTTGCTGTAACCAAGGAAGAGTCTAAACCACAGTAGGGTGGAAACAAGAAGAGGAAGCAGCAGCAACAAAAGGGTAAGGATGGCCAGAAGAAGCCGAAGGGCGAAGTGACCTGCTACAATTGTCAGCAGAAGGGCCATTTCTCCAGAGATTGCAAGAATCCAAAGGTGTCGGTGAAGTGCCACAACTGTGACAAGCCGGGGCATATCAGGAAGAATTGTCCAGAACCGCGAAAGGACAAGTAGATTGTGCAAGCTTACGCTTTGGGGGATGTTCCATCATCTTCGAAAGCTCCTACCGCTGAAGAGAAAGGAAAGAGTGTGGTAGTTCAGGGTACTCTTTCCATTTGTGGTGTTCTAGTTAGAGTGTTATTTGATACTGGGGCGTCGCATTCTTTTGTTTGTAATGAACTTGTAGGTCGGTTGGGTTTAGAACCTGATATCGTTGATAGACCATTGGTTGTGACTAATCCAGTTGGGGGTTCGTCTTGTTTGTGTATGCTATGCCGTGGTCTGATTGTATCGAGTCATGATTGCTCTTTTGTTTGTGATTGTTTTGTTCTGAACTTTGCGGGGTTTGGAATTATTTTGGGTATGGACTGGCTTAGGAAGTATGCGGCAAAGGTTGATTGTGAAAGGTTGGAGGTGACAGTCGAGAATGTGGAAGGGCGAAAGGTCGTGATACGATGTAAGCATGAGGAAGGCGTCTTCATGAGCTTCATGTATTCGCTGGTTGTTCCACGGGATGGACTGTCATCGGTGCCAATCGCTAATGGATTTGAGGATGTCTTTGATGAGGTCAAAGGGTTACCGCCGCATAGAGAGATCGAGTTTCGTATCGATTTAGTTGAAGGAGCCAAACCTATTGTGATGCCTCTTAGGCGGATGGCGCCTAGGGAACAACAAGAGTTGAGGGTGCAAGTTGATGATCTTTTACATAAAGGATTCATTCGGCGTAGTGTGTCCGAATGGGGTGCACCAGTTGTGTTTGTAAGCAAAGCAGATGGATCGTTGAGGTTGTGTCTGGATTATCGTGAGCTAAATAAAGTGACTAAGAAGAACAAGTATCCATTGCCGAGAATAGATGACTTGTTTGATCAGCTTAACGAAGCTAAGGTGTTTTCTCAGATGGATTTGGCAACGGGATTTCACCAGTTAAGAGTGGCTAAGGATAGTGTGCCGAAGACTGCTTTTAGGACACCATCCGGTTTCTTTGAGTGGCTGGTAATGTCGTTTGGATTGACCAATGCGCCAGCATATTTTGTGGATCTTATGAATAGAGTGTTCAGAGATCAGTTGAAAAAGTTCGTACTAGTGTTCGTGGATGATATTTTGATTTATTCCAGAACTGAAGAAGAGCACAAGACGCACTTGCGTATTGTTTTGGAAATCTTACGGAAACATCAGCTGAAGGCTAAGTTTTCAAAGTGTCACTTCTGGAAGAGCGAAGTGAGGTTCTTAGGCCATATTATCTCTGGAAGCGGAATAGCGGTTGATCCCGCTAAGGTGGCAGCAATTCAGGATTGGGTTAGACCTAAGAATGCATCTGATGTGAGAAGTTTTCTTGGATTAGTAGGATATTATCGCCGATTTATCAAAGACTTTTCCAAGGTGGCTGCACCATTAACAGGATTGATGAAAAAGAATCAAGTATTCAGATGGGATACTAAGTGTGAGCAAGCTTTCGGAATCCTAAAAGAGCGACTGACAATTGCTCCTGTTTTGACTATTCCAAGTGGAAATGGAGAGATGGTGGTTTACACCGACGCATGTGGTACTGGACTTGGAGCAGTGCTGATGGAGAAGGGTAAAGTTGTTGCGTATGCAAGTCGACAACTGAAGCCGCATGAAAGGAATTATCCGACTCATGATTTGGAGTTAGCGGCGATTGTTTTTGCTCTGAAGATGTGGAGACATTATCTATTGGGAGTTCGATTCGAGTTGTTTACAGATCATAAGTCGTTGAAGTATCTTTTCTCCCAAAAGGATTTGAATCTTAGGCAGCAACGATGGCTAGAGTTTTTAGCATCATATGATTTTGGTATAGCCTATACTCCGGGAAAGGGTAACGCAGTGGCGGATGCGTTAAGTCGAAGACATGCAGGATTGGGAGCCATGTTTTTAGAATGGAAGAGTCTCGAGTATTTGGCTGGATTTGACTTCAGGCCTAGATGTGAATTGGAACCTGAGATGTTGGCAAACTTATCGATAAGACCGACTCTTGTGGAAAGAATTGGTGAGAGCCAAAAGCGAGACGATAAGCTTGCCAAGATTATCCGTGATTTGGAATCTGGATTGGATCCAGAAAATGTTAAAGGATTCGAGGTCAATCGAGAGGGTTGGCTTCGGAAGCAAGGACGACTAGTTGTTCCCGATATTGATGAATTGAGAAATGAAGTTCTGAGGGAAAGTCATCACTCGAAGTTGACAATTCATCCAGGTGGAAATAAGATGTATCGGGATATGAAGAGAACCTATTACTGGGAAGGTATGAAGAAGGATGTTGGAAATTTTATTTCCAAGTGCATGAACTGCCAGTTGGTAAAAGCTGAGAAAAAGAAGCCAAGTGGATTGCTTCAGCCATTAGAAGTTCCTACATGGAAGTGGGAGCAAATATCGATGGATTTTATCGATGGGTTACCTAGAACCAGAGCGGGAAATGAAGGGATTTGGGTCATCGTAGATCGTTTGACTAAGAGTGCAAGATTCATTCCTGTTCGATCAACCAGGACTGCATCAAAGTTGGCTGAGTTGTATGTTAAGTGGATAGTTCGATTCCATGGTATTCCGAAGAGTAAGTGAGCGATCGAGACCCATTGTTCACTAGTGGATTTTGGAAGAGCTTCCAGGAAGTTTTGGGAACCGAGTTGTGTTTGAGTACAGCTTATCATCCCCAAACAGATGGTCAGACCGAGAGAGTCAACCGAGTTTTGGAAGATCTCCTCAGGGCATGTGTTTTGGATTTCGGAGGATCGTGGGAAGATCATCTTCATTTGGTGGAATTTTCGTATAATAACAGTTACCAGTCAAGCATTGGTATGGCACCGTATGAGGCATTGTATGGAAGACCGTGTAACTCTCCGACATGTTGGTTAGAAACAGGAGAAAAGTTGATACTTGGGCCAGAAATGATTCGACAGACTTCGGATTGCATAGAGATCATTCGGCAACGAATGAAGGTAGCTCTAGACCGACAGAAAAGTTATGCTGATAAGCGTCGTAAGGATTTAGTATTCGAAGTAGGTGATATGGTTTTTGTGAAGATTTCTCCACTAAAGAATGTTATTCGATTCGGGAAGAAAGGAAAATTAACTCTGAGATTTGTTGGACCATTCCCGATCATCGAGCGAATTAGAAAGCTCGCATATAAATTGGAGTTACCAGAAAAGATGTCGAGTGTGCACAATGTTTTTCATGTATCGTATCTATGGAAATATGTGCACGACTCGAATACAGTGGTTTCTGCAGATAGCTGTGAAGATTTTGAGATTTATCCAGTCGAGAAGAGACTTCGTAAGCCTTCGTGTTGTGGAAACTGACACGAAACAGCTTAGGAGGAAGGTAGTTAGGTTGCTCAAGATACAATGGAGTGATGATGATAACGACTGTACATGGGAGGTGAGAGAGAGGATGAAGGCAGCTCATCCTGAACTCTTCGAGTTATGGCCATAAGGTGTCATGTCATCTCACGACATTGTAACTTGTTCTAGTTTTAGAATTCTGCATGCCAGGCTAGTAATTAGATGCATGGTTTGTTGATTGCTATGGATGGTAGGCATGCAGAATAGTTTTTGATTGCTCTTGTTTGTTTGGAATTTCGGGGGCGAAATTCCTAAGGGGGAGAGAATGTAACGACCCGTATTTTTACGGATCGAAACATAGTAAAACTGTTGCTAGAGCGTCCAAAGTTAGGTCGTTCAGAGCTTAGGTCGTATAGTAGTTAGGTCGGTGGAGCGACTTAAGGGAGTTGGTGACCTAAGGAAGTTGGCGACCTAAGGATTATGGGATAAGTCGTGTAGAAGTTAGGTCGTGTGGTGGCTTAGGTCGAGTGAATGACTTAAGAGTTAATGACTTAAGTATTGTGGCGATTTAAGGAAAGACAGCGACCTATGGAAGTTAGTACTAGAAGTGAACGACCTAGTAGTTAGCGGCGACTTAAGAATAAGCGAGTTAATGACTTAATGAGTTATTGTAGTTAGGTCGTGAGCGACCTATGGGGTGTTGTGCTTAGTTAGGTCGTGAGCGACCTAAGTTTAGCAGTTATGAGTAGTTAGGTCGTCCAGACGACTTAGGAGTTAGGTCGGAAGACCCAGCGTGTAGTTAGGTCGTTAGACGACCTAAGGTGTTAAGTCGTTAGGTCGTGTGGTGAGCCGTGTGTGTGTTAGGTCAGTACTTCTGTTAAGTCGTAAGTCGTGAGATCCGTTAAGTCGCGTCTCAGTTAAGTCGTAGGTCGCGCATTAGTGTTGAGGCCTAGGTCGTTGGGTTATTAGGTCGTGCACGTGAGGATAGTTAGGTCGTATGTCGCGCAGTAGTGTTGAGTCTTAGGTCGTGACATTTTTAGACCGTGGATGCGCATGTGCGGTAGGTCGTTAGGTCGTGGAAGCGCATATGCGTTAGGTCATAGGTCGTGTGGATGGGTAGGTCGGCAAGAGTTAGGTCGTGGACGACTTAAGGGGGCGGACGACCTAAGGATTTCCAGCCTATAAATATACGTCCATTTCCTCACTTTTTGGGATCCGGATTTTTGAAGCGACGAAGTGCTGACATTTTGAGAGCTCGAGTTCTACACTTCTTCACTTCTTTTCTCCACTCTAATCTTGTGATTCTTTCCATCCAAATCGAAGATCCAAGAGCTAAAGTTGAAGATCTACATTCTTCGAAGAGAGATTTCATCATTTGAAGCGGAATTTTGTTAGATCAAGTTAGATCCTTCGCTGTCCAGATCTGAAGTGTGTTGTTTTTGAGGTGTTTAGGTGATTTGGTGAGTGGTGATTATCTCTCACACGGATCCAAAGGAGTATATTGGATTGTTGGCTTGATTTGGTGTTAAAATAGTGATTTCCATGCATTTTCTTAAACTTAAGTATAGATCTATTGTTCATGATGATTTGACATCCATTTTACTACATGATTAACCTATGCAAGTTCATTCATCAAGTTGTAGAGATATTACCCATGTTTCATGCTTGTTAGATTTAGACTCTTTATTTACAAGATTGCCATTATTGTTATAATTGTTTATTTGATCATGTTTGAATGCTTGATTACTTGGATTAATGTTTGACTTGATTGATTTTTGTAAATTAGTTGATTGATGATTTGATTTGGACAAGTTAGTCGAAGATGATTCAAAAGCTAAGGGAAAGGCTCTTGAATTGGAAAAGCTGCTCGTGGCATATGTGGCGGATGATGAAGCTCATATGGATAGATTTGATGATGTTGATGTTGAAATGAGGCTTTGCTATGATGGGATGAAGCGAGGCATGGTATGAGATAGCCTTGGTTTAATCTAGACGGGATCATTCCAAGCATGTTGATAACTCGGTGAAAGGGTTCGAGTTTGAGGATAATGGTTTGCTCGAGAGGCGCTGTGACGACCCAGAATTTTAAGCATTTGAAATTGGAATATTTAATTTGTTTTAAATATTCAAAAGAGTAAGTTTAATATAAATTTCAAATATCAATATTTATTGGATAATTTAATTATTGAATTAAACAATTGAGAATAGGGTAAAATAGAGAATCCTGAGTTTTGAGCCTGTTAAAAATAGTTAAAGGTTCAGAAAATTTATATTGCTAATACTGGAGATGATAAAACTTTTAAATTTGAATTTCAAGGTGTTTTGTTCTGTTTTGAAATTATATTGTTTAAATTTAAATTTGAAAAATAGCCTTCCGAGGCACAGTCTCGGAATTCGACGAAACCAGTTCCATTGGATCCGTAATATTGTTTTATTATCGGGTTTCAAATTTTAGGGTGAGTGGAGTTGTTTTGTGATCGTACGGTATATAAACGCGCTGACATACATATCGAGAATTCACTATAATAAAATATATATATTGGCTAAATCAGGTACAGTTGAGTCCCTTTTCAATCGTACGTTTCTTTAGCTTCTGTAACACGCGAACGTCTCTTTGGGATAGCCGACCTACTCTCTTCATCCAACAATAGCAAACACTCAGCTTAAAAAAAATTGGCAGCCGATTCAAAAATCGATTTTTCAACCCTCTATCCTTATTCAAAACAAAATCGAACGAAGCCCTTTCAGTTCGAATTTAAAACGAATCGCGATCTCGTTCGAGGCGGTGGTTCGATTCGAGTTGGTTCGGGAGTTCGCGAGCAAGAAGGGGAGGCGACCGGGAAGGCGAAGACACCATGAGGAAGGAGGGCTGGTGGGTCGCGATTTGATTCCGCGTTCGAGTGTGGCTTCGACAGAAGTTCGACAATTCGGGTTATGTTCGATCCTCGATGATGGAGGCGCGGCCTGGGCTTCGCGAGCGTTGAGGGATGGGGGCACTGGTTCGAGGCAGAACGTGGTCGCAATGGGATGAATGTCGAGTTTTAGCGATTGGGAATCGAATCTGGAACACGACGAGCATCGCGAGCAGTTAGGGTCGTTTGGATGTCTTCTTGGGTTTTGTTTCTGTCAGGAGGTAATCGATAATTATTTAAATTACATATAATAGGGTGATTCAGTAAATAGTGTATTGTTTTTAAAAATAAATGTTTGTCAAGTTAAAATAACAACAATAGGGTAATTTAAATTTAAACATCTTAGTTTAATGTGTATGGGTTTAAAATCTTTAATTAAACGTGAGATTATAATTTCATCTATCAGGTATTAACAGTAAGTATATATATATACTGTTTACTTATCTCAATTTAAGATTTAGTATTATATGTCTATGTTAAACAGAAAAAAAAAATTAGATCTTTAAAACCTATGTAGATCATTTTAGAAATAAAATATATACACATTTTTAAAATATACTAGATTATTTTAAAACAATGTATTTTGGGTGATTAATCTGTTTTATTAACTTTTAATTTTTTTTTACTAAAGATCTTTAAAAAGGGAATTAGTTTAGAATTTAGTTATTTAAATTAAACCATTAGTTAAAAATTTAAAACTATTAAATGGCAACTAAATGTTCGGGAGTTCAAATATTAATAAATTGTATAATATTTATTCAAGGTTCGAAATATGAAAAGAAACAAGCTGGTCTGGAATGGAATTGCAAACAAATAATAAAGGTGAGTTAATCTCACTCATCTGGCTAATTTAAATTTAAATGGTTAAATTTAAATAATTGATTGGATGATTGCATTGATTGATGTGCTGTACTATATATAGTAGTATATAGCAATATATACATATTGGCATATGTATATATTGGAATTGTTGATATTCCCGCATTATATAGCGGATGATATTTTATAAACCTATATACCGCGATATTCCACCTCGAAGTGGAATTGGTATTGTGCTAACATCTGTGGATGCAGGGAAACAGGTTGGAGGGATCCAACTGGATTCCTCAAAATATTTAATTTTGTTTAAATATTCTGTGATATGATTTTTGATATCCTGTGATGAATTATATGGATAATTGGATGTTATGGTTTGGTTGGATCGATTTGGATGTGCTGAATTATCAAAATCTCTAAAATGGAATTTTTGAAAAGAAATAAAAGAGTAAATTTTTAAGTAAAATAACTATAAAGAGTTTGGAATAAATTTGAGAATAAATCTGATTAATAATAAAAGTGATTTCCAAAATTTAAAATAAATATGGAAAAGAGGAATTTTGAATAAACCGAGAAATATTGAATTTAAAAACTTATGTGATATTATTTAAAGGAATAAATAATTTATTTTAATTCAATGTAATTAAAAAGAAAGAAGGAATTTGGGAAATTTGAAACTGGTGTTTCAGTTCAAAGATTTTAAATCATAATGAGTAATAAAATCTGGAAGTTAATGAATTTGGAAACAAATGGATTAAGTAAGGAAATTTATTTCAAAGTAAAATAAATTGGAAAATCAATTGTAAATTGATTTAAATATTTGGGAATTTTAAATTTAAAGAGAAGTGAGATTTTGGAAACTGGGTTTATAAAGTAAAATAAAATATCAGTGGATATTTGAGAATATAAATTCAAGATGGGAATTTATAAAAGGATATGGTTTGGTTTAAAAATAAATGTTGATTTATTTTTAAAAGATGAGGATGAGAAGTGTTTTTCTCTGGATAGCCAAGTACGTTTTCAAAGCAATTTGAAATATAAGTTAAAGGTTTTATGTATGTTTTAAAAAGCATGTTTTAGGAAATTTGTCTTTTTAAATGTTAATTTCCAAAGTAAGATTTTCAAAACCTATTATTGTAGTAATTATATAAAAGTGATTTGGTATTATGTTTTAAAGGAGAAATTTAGTTTATATTTATAAAGTGGTTTTATTTTAAATATTCTTAAAGTATATATTTTAATAAAGTATTAAAGTAGTTTTATAATTTCAATGTTATAAAGTATATTTATAGTAAAGTGTTTTTAAATTATTTTAAAATCTAAAAGAATTTTGTACTTGGTGTTTCAGTGGAAATAAATATTTGGGAAATGCATTCCGTGAAAGGAAACTGTTTTGGAATTGTTTCAAAGGATTGAAAATGGTAATATATCTTGCGAAGATATTTTGAGGTTAATAAATAATCTGGGAAATTATTTATTGTTTGATGGATGTTATGAATGTTAATTGATAGTTAAAGAACCGACTATCAATATTGGCCAATGCGTTGATCGTTTCGAAGAGACCGGGATCGGGTTTCCGTATACCGGGATTCTAGGTCTGGAGACTCGAATACCACTTCGATCCGGTTTGTACGTTTCGTGTAACGTGTTCGGAGTCGAAGATGGAGCAGTGAAGTGCAAGGGCTAGTCGCTACTAATCTTGAGGATATTTCCAAAATGGATGTAGTAGGAATAGTGCCTTCGGTTCCGTTCGAACCCTGAACGGACTTGTATGGATGAATGCTTTCGTGACATCGTCAGGTGGACGATGGGCATTCTAAGGGATATGTTCTATAAAGGTATCGTTTAGCCTCGAGCCTCATCAACCGGGAATGACTGAAAATCAGGGGTTATGCAGCAAGGCTTCGTGGGTAGCCCCCACTTGAGAGTAAGGTCATCCCTGTCTACATGTCCCTTTTTATTTCGGCTTAGTGGTGCGGTTGCTGATCCCAACCGTGGGGTGATTTTATTCGGAATTATCCAGTAAGGGAAGGTTCCGGCCTTGTGTTGCAGGGGATTGGAAGTAATCCTCGGTACTGTGATCTAGGCCACGTACTGTGATAGGTGGTACCCCAGTGCCTAGTCATTGATGGAAATCCATTCTCCCTACGTGCCTGTACGGTTTTGATTGTGCCCAACTATTGTTGAAATGTGAGATGCAAGCATTTCAGCTAGATTCTATTTTACTTTCTATAGACACTATTATAATATCAGACGGATTTTGATATAAAATGTTTTGGCTATCGTAAGGTAAAAACCCGACATGTTTATTTGTGGCGTGGTCTTACGAGATGCTTTTGTTTTCAAAGGATTTTGAAACTTTAATAATAACTTTAATAATCAATTTGAGTGTGATTTTCTCACGCTGGTTTTCCAGACTGACTCGGGTGTTATTTTATTATAATGCTCGGGTCAGACCGAGTATTATAGGTTACAGGATTTGATGCTGTGGAGCTCAGGGATGAGCTGGATGGCGAGACGTATCTCCCGTACTTGTTTATATATATATATATCTATATATATATATATATATTCCGCTGTGTTGATTGATGTACTCTGTTGTATTTACGACATGATATGATTATTGTCCAGTTGTATGTAAGTGCACTCTGATGTATACTCTGATGATGTATTGTATAAACAGATATAGTTTTGATTTGTGTAAAGATCTGTTAATATCTATTATATTTTATTCCGCTGCGATGGTTAGATTCTGTTGTTGTTTTATTTTCTTCTTCTACCTCTTTCTTCTTGAGTTCATTAATGGAAATTAATGTCAATTCAAGAGGTACGGATTTGCGGGTTGTTACAGTGGTATCAGAGCGATGGTTGGCGATAACCTTGGCTCTGGTGGGAATTTTGAGAGTATTGATAGATATGAGCGCGTATTTGTTAGTGAATATAAAATGGTTTTATATTGTGTTGATTTATCGGTTGAGTGTTTATGGATTCTGGTCGATGTGTGGGACGCCACAACATTGATAGGGATTTCTAAACTCTTAAACAAGATAAACCGACATGGTATTGTTTTAAAATAGGGTAAATGAAATAATTTTACCTAACTTATTTTCGTATATGAAAGAAATAATTTTTTATAAATTATTATAGTTATATTTGGATGTTTGGTTGTTAGATGATGGTAATAAATTATTATCATTAGGAGGAAATTGAATAAGAAATTGAAACTTAGAACCAAAGTTGAAGAATAAACTTATATAACAATATGGAATTTGAAATATAGATTATAAATGTAATTTATGAATTGAAATAAACTTCATATACAAATGAGATTTGTAAATGTAAACTGTAAAGGTGATTATAATTTTGAAATAGAATTCCAGAGAAACATTTGAAATTGAAATGAGATAAATTCCAGAGAATGTTTGAATGTAGATTTAAAGGAATTGCAATTTGGGATTTTTGGGAAAAAATTAAATTCCTGGGATTTGGAAATGGTTTTCAAAGGGTTTTGGAGAAATAGTAGTGATATTATTTCAGAAATATTTTTGAATTGAAATTGAATATGGATAGATTTGGAAATTAAAAATATTTGAAATGTTTTTTAAAAAAAGAGAGATAAAAGCACTAAACTCTCAGTGGTCGCTGGAAAATAACTCGGTAATGACTGCAACATCATCGATGTTCATTTTCGAGTTTCCATAAGTGGAATTGCTAACCGAATATGTTAAATTGGAAATGTTTGCAAAAACTGGGTTTGGTTTTGAAATTTAAAAGGATTTTGGATATAGTTAATTTCAAAGGTGATTTTGAAATTCTGGGAAATTGTTTAAACTCTGGAATCTTATTTAGAACTGTTTTTGGAATAATAAATATATTGGCTAAATAAAATGTATAACCCCGAGTTAAAAACTAAGGAAATGTGAATGGGACTGATTGTAAATAGATGAAATATGAAAATGAATATACTCCAAAATTTAGATTATAAAATAGATTGAACTCCAGTAAAATAGTTAAAGTGATTTTTGAGATAAAAAATCAAATGTTGGGTTGTAAAGGAAATATGGAATATGGAATAAATTGAATGACATTATTAATAAATTGAAGGATGAATTGATAATGTGAGTTGGAAATTAAAATGGATAAAGAGAATGGGGTTATTGAATTGATGAGAATCAAATAAAATGAGAATGAACTTAAGTTATGAAATTGAAATGATTTGAAGTAAATTAATTTAAGTTTGAAGTTATGGAAGCTTGGCTTCAGATGAAAATGAAAGTCCATTAAATAAAAGTTTGAGTTCAATTACTTAGGAAATGGTTATTATTATGCAATTGAAATAGGTGTTGAAACCATATAAATTGCTTATGAAAATTATTTTGGGTATATTGCTTATGTTATACATGTGTTTAGCTATTGTAATTAAGTGAAATGTTAATAACTTTGTATATTAGTCACTTACCTGTTTAAGTTGAGTTAGTACAGGTACCGGGAAGCCGTTTGGCTGGATTTGATTGCGAAATTTGCTAAAATAAATAGCTGCTTGCTTAAAAATGCTAAAATAAGGTA
Source organism: Allium fistulosum (assembly GCA_030737815.1). Classification (NCBI taxonomy): domain Eukaryota; kingdom Viridiplantae; phylum Streptophyta; class Magnoliopsida; order Asparagales; family Amaryllidaceae; genus Allium; species Allium fistulosum. The sequence continues at coordinate 1,017,659,022 of CM060901.1, read as the reverse complement.
CGCTTACGCAAAAATTCAAAATAGGAGATATGAACTGCATATATTGATATATATTGTGATTTCCGGCCTGAGGCCGATGTATATATATATTTGTGCATCCTGCGATATCGCAGAAGTCCCTCCGTACAAGGGAGACTCTACCAAAATTTTCCGTAAATTTTGGGAGTTAGATTTTTTTTAAATGTTTGAAATTTTCATTAACGATAAGTAATTTAAAATTGATAAGCATAAAGAATTGAACTGAATATGGAAATCTAATTGAAGTGTGTATATAAAGTAGGGTGAAATCAAAGAAGTTGAAGAAAGAAAAAGCTTGCAAACAAACTTTTATTTGAGATATGAAAACAAATTAGCAAGTGAAACTACTAAAGAAAATGGTCAATTAAATATTGATTGAGATAAGATGAATAAAAATTCAGTATTTAGGGTTTGAAACCAAATTGAATTCTAATGGAATTGTATAGACAAAAGTGAATAAAATTGAATATAAACTTCAAGAATGAAGTGAAACAAATCCAAGAAGTATATAAAATGTTTATCTTGAACTTAAGAAATGAATAGTGAATTCTTAAGAAAATTTGGTACTAAAAGTATGCTAAGTTAATAATTGAATTAAGGTTGAAACTATAAATTGTGAGATGGGAAAGTTGTGAATAAGTGGATAACAATCAAAAGGAATGCGAAATAAAAGAGAATTGATATAGTTGATAATCAATTGAAATTAATACGTAGGATGTACGTATATTATTTTATTCGCATAGCTATTTGATTCGGATTCGAGCATAGAATTTCGAGGTAATTATACCGATCCGAGTTGGGATTTTTCACTCGATTTACGACGGCGAACCTTGATATGGATTGTTGATTGATTCTGGATATTCTCTATCATAGTTTGTGGCTATGTAAGGAGGATGACGGTTTCTGATCAAGAAACCAGATCTGAGTCTGCACTAGGAAGCCGGGTGGACGATACTAGTTCGGAAATGAAATTGTGTGATCGAGTAAGCGATCGAATTTGATATTGCGTACGGATGATATATGTGCATCGTACGGGCTTAACTAAAACAAATATTCGAAATTTGTAAAGAAAAGTATAAAATGACTTTGGAATGGTGATTGGATATTATTGCTTAGTGGGATATATAGGTGTATAAAAGCAATGGATAAATTGGGATTTTTGATTTTAGAAGATAAAATTTAATGGCCCGACAAAAGGTATGTATTTGAATTTCTATATGAAATTTGATTGGGTTTTTGATCCAGCCACTTGGCTTTTTGTTTTTTTTTTGAGATTGGGAGGCCGTAGAGCCATTTTGTAGTTGTACCGAGCTAGCCGCGCAAAGGAGACGATGGCAAAAAATTTCGGAAATTTAGGAAGTTAGAAAATTTTTGGAAAATTTTGATAATTCAGAATTTGAATTCATATTTAAATTTGAATGGATAAGTAGGTGGTATGGGTTGAACTTATGAATAAGTTTGGGAAGTTAAGAAAAGGGTTAGTGGGGTCCATGATAAAAGATTTGTTTGGTAAGTTGTTGAAAACTATTTGGGGTTGAGGAAATAGTTAATGGGTTATGGATCATTCTTCCTAACTAATAATTTCGGGGACGAAATTCTTTTAAGGGGGGAGGAATGTGACGACCCGGAATTTTAAGCATTTGAAATTGGAATATTTAATTTGTTTTAAATATTCAAAAGAGTAAGTTTAATATAAATTTCAAATATCAATATTTATTGGATAATTTAATTATTGAATTAAACAATTGAGAATAGGGTAAAATAGAAAATCCTGAGTTTTGAGCCTGTTAAAAATAGTTAAAGGTTCAGAAAATTTATATTGCTAATACTGGAGATGATAAAACTTTTAAATTTGAATTTCAAGGTGTTTTGTTCTGTTTTGAAATTATATTGTTTAAATCTAAATTTGAAAAATAGCCTTCCGAGGCACAGTCTCGGAATTCGACGAAACCAGTTCCATTGGATCCGTAATATTGTTTTATTATCGGGTTTCAAATTTTAGGGTGAGTGGAGTTGTTTTGTGATCGTACGGTATATAAACGCGCTGACATACATATCGAGAATTCACTATAATAAAATATATATATTGGCTAATTCAGGTACAGTTGAGTCCCTTTTCAATCGTACGTTTCTTTAGCTTCTGTAACACGCGAACGTCTCTTTGGGATAGCCGACCTACTCTCTTCATCCAACAATAGCAAACACTCAGCTTAAAAAAAATTGGCAGCCGATTCAAAAATCGATTTTTCAACCCTCTATCCTTATTCAAAACAAAATCGAACGAAGCCCTTTCAGTTCGAATTTAAAACGAATCGCGATCTCGTTCGAGGCGGTGGTTTGATTCGAGTTGGTTCGGGAGTTCGCGAGCAAGAAGGGGAGGCGACCGGGAAGGCGAAGACACCATGAGGAAGGAGGGTTGGTGGGTCGCGATTTGATTCCGCGTTCGAGTGTGGCTTCGACAGAAGTTCGACAATTCGGGTTATGTTCGATCCTCGATGATGGAGGCGCGGCCTGGGCTTCGCGAGCGTTGAGGGATGGGGGCACTGGTTCGAGGCAGAACGTGGTCGCAATGGGATGAATGTCGAGTTTTAGCGATTGGGAATCGAATCTGGAACACGACGAGCATCGCGAGCAGTTAGGGTCGTTTGGATGTCTGCTTGGGTTTTGTTTCTGTCAGGAGGTAATCGATAATTATTTAAATTACATTTAATAGGGTGATTCAGTAAATAGTGTATTGTTTTTAAAAATAAATGTTTGTCAAGTTAAAATAACAACAGTAGGGTAATTTAAATTTAAACATCTTAGTTTAATGTGTATGGGTTTAAAATCTTTAATTAAACGTGAGATTATAATTTCATCTATCAGGTATTAACAGTAAGTATATATATATACTGTTTACTTATCTCAATTTAAGATTTAGTATTATATGTCTATGTTAAACAGAAAAAAAAATTAGATCTTTAAAACCTATGTAGATCATTTTAGAAATAAAATATATACACATTTTTAAAATATACTAGATTATTTTAAAACAATGTATTTTGGGTGATTAATCTGTTTTATTAACTTTTAATTTTTTTTTACTAAAGATCTTTAAAAAGGGAATTAGTTTAGAATTTAGTTATTTAAATTAAACCATTAGTTAAAAATTTAAAACTATTAAATGGCAACTAAATGTTCGGGAGTTCAAATATTAATAAATTGTATAATATTTATTCAAGGTTCAAAATCTGAAAAGAAACAAGCTGGTCTGGAATGGAATTGCAAACAAATAATAAAGGTGAGTTAATCTCACTCATCTGGCTAATTTAAATTTAAATGGTTAAATTTAAATAATTGATTGGATGATTGCATTGATTGATGTGCTATACTATATATAGTAGTATATAGCAATATATACATATTGGCATATGTATATATTGGAATTGTTGATATTCCCGCATTATATAGCGGATGATATTTTATAAACCTATATACCGCGATATTCCACCTCGAAGTGGAATTGGTATTGTGTTAACATCAGTGGATGCAGGGAAACAGGTTGGAGGGATCCAACTGGATTCCTCAAAATATTTAATTTTGTTTAAATATTCTGTGATATGATTTTTGATATCCTGTGATGAATTATATGGATAATTGGATGTTATGGTTTGGTTGGATCGATTTGGATGTGCTGAATTATCAAAATCTCTAAAATGGAATTTTTGAAAAGAAATAAAAGAGTAAATTTTTAAGTAAAATAACTATAAAGAGTTTGGAATAAATTTGAGAATAAATCTGATTAATAATAAAAGTGATTTCCAAAATTAAAATAAATATGGAAAAGAGGAATTTTGAATAAATCGAGAAATGTTGAATTTAAAAACTTATGTGATATTATTTAAAGGAATAAATAATTTATTTTAATTCAATGTAATTAAAAAGAAAGAAGGAATTTGGGAAATTTGAAACTGGTGTTTCAGTTCAAAGATTTTAAATCATAATGAGTAATAAAATCTGGAAGTTAATGAATTTGGAAACAAATGGATTAAGTAAGGAAATTTATTTCAAAGTAAAATAAATTGGAAAATCAATTGTAAATTGATTTAAATATTTGGGAATTTTAAATTTAAAGAGAAATGAGATTTTGGATACTGGGTTTATAAAGTAAAATAAAATATCAGTGGATATTTGAGAATATAAATTCAAGATGGGAATTTATAAAAGGATATGGTTTGGTTTAAAAATAAATGTTGATTTATTTTTAAAAGATGAGGATGAGAAGTGTATTTCTCTGGATAGCCAAGTACGTTTTCAAAGCAATTTGAAATATAAGTTAAAGGTTTTATGTATGTTTTAAAAAGCATGTTTTAGGAAATTTGTCTTTTTAAATGTTAATTTCCAAAGTAAGATTTTCAAAACCTATTATTGTAGTAATTATATAAAAGTGATTTGGTATTATGTTTTAAAGGAGAAATTTAGTTTATATTTATAAAGTGGTTTTATTTTAAATATTATTAAAGTATATATTTTAATAAAGTATTAAAGTAGTTTTATAATTTCAATGTTATAAAGTATATTTATAGTAAAGTGTTTTTAAATTATTTTAAAATCTAAAAGTATTTTGTACTTGGTGTTTCAGTGGAAATAAATATTTGGGAAATGTATTCCGTGAAAGGAAACTGTTTTGGAATTGTTTCAAAGGATTGAAAATGGTAATACATCTTGCGAAGATATTTTGAGGTTAATAAATAATCTAGGAAATTATTTATTGTTTGATGGATGTTATGAATGTTAATTGATAGTTAAAGAACCGACTATCAATCTGGCCAATGCGTTGATCGTTTCGAAGAGACCGGGATCGGGTTTCCGTATACCGGGATTCTAGGTCTGGAGACTCGAATACCACTTCGATCCGGTTTTTACGTTTCGTGTAACGTGTTCGGAGTCGAAGATGGAGCAGTGAAGTGCAAGGGCTAGTCGCTACTAATCTTGAGGATATTTCCAAAATGGATGTAGTAGGAATAGTGCCTTCGGTTCCGTTCGAACCCGGAACGAACTTGTATGGATGAATGCTTTCGTGACATCGTCAGGTGGACGATGGGCATTCTAAGGGATATGTTCTATAAAGGTATCGTTTAGCCTCGAGCCTCATCAACCGGGAATGCCTGAAAATCAGGGGTTATGCAGCAAGGCTTCGTGGGTAGCCCCCACTTGAGAGTAAGGTCATCCCTGTCTAGATGTCCCTTTTTATTTCGGCTTAGTGGTGCGGTTGCTGATCCCAACCGTGGGGTGATTTTATTCGGAATTATCCAGTAAGGGATGGTTCCGGCCTTGTGTTGCAGGGGATTGGGAGTAATCCTCGGTACTGTGATCTAGGCCACGTACTGTGATAGGTGGTACCCCAGTGCCTAGTCATTGATGGAAATCCATTCTCCCTACGTGCCTGTACGGTTTTGATTGTGCCCAACTATTGTTGAAATGTGAGATGCTAGCATTTCAGCTAGATTCTATTTTACTTTCTATAGACACTATTATAATATCAGACGGATTTTGATATAAAATGTTTTGGCTATCGTAAGGTAAAAACCCGACATGTTTATTTGTGGCGTGGTCTTACGAGATGCTTTTGTTTTCAAAGGATTTTGAAACTTTAATAATAACTTTAATAATCAATTTGAGTGTGATTTTCTCACGCTGGTTTTCCAGACTGACTCGGGTGTTATTTTATTATAATGCTCGGGTCAGACCGAGTATTATAGGTTACAGGATTTGATGCTGTGGAGCTCAGGATGAGCTGGATGGCGAGACGTATCTCCCGTACTTGTTTATATATATATATATTCCGCTATGTTGACTGATGTACTCTGTTGTATTTAGGACATGATATGATTATTGTCCAGTTGTATGTAAGTGCACTCTGATGTATACTCTGATGATGTATTGTATAAACAGATATAGTTTTGATTTGTGTAAAGATCTGTTAATATCTATTATATTTTATTCCGCTGCGATGGTTAGATTCTGTTGTTGTTTTATTTTCTTCTTCTACCTCTTTCTTCTTAACACAAATGGTTCGTATTTTCGTTCTTCTTGAGTTCATTAATGGAAATTAATGTCAATTCAAGAGGTACGGATTTGCGGGTTGTTACAGGCGCTTGAGCTAGTATGGAAATAGTCATCGAGGAGGATGACTAGAAGGCTGAGGTTTCATCGTTATTGAAGGTTCTAGCAGACTCAAAGCAAGAGTACACTGGGCAGATTCGATAGTCCCTAAAGACTATGATTGTAGTCGAGTACTCTGGGCAGATTCGATAGTCCTAGGCACGGGCTGCGACAACATACGGAGTTCTGTCTAGAACTGGGGTTGCCATTAACCCTTGACGGACGGCTGAAAGAATGTGCCGGTCATTCAATTAACGGTGGTATCGAAGCAATGATAACAGTGATAGCCAGAGTCATGGATGTTTGGTTGTATCGTCATTCGGTCTCAAGAGCGATGTTTTCTGGGTGCTTATCTAATCTTGGTTTAGGCCTTGGGGGTTTGTACTTGGAAAACACCGACCTTGACTCGAGTGATAATTGCTTTACTTTAAATGTCTGCTTTGCTATGTTTATTTCTGCTTAGTGTGTCTGGGGGCTATCACTGTAGAAAGAGGTGGAGTGAGAGGGTTGGATTCCTATTCCTTTTACCTTTATGCTCTTTTGGTATGTTGTTAGTTAATTTACCGCTCACTAGGACTGTTGTCTGACTCAAGGTTTTATGTTCCACTCTTATTACCTTAGGCTGTTCATCCTTTTTGGGATGGGCAGACTAGGTAGCAGGTGACAGGTGCTGTTCTTAGTGACCGACGATGCTGATGACAAAGACGAGCTGGAGGCTTGCGTATTAGTTTCTTACTATATGTACTGGATGTTCCGCTGCTTGTATATTCTCTGAGTGATATGTAGTGAGGCTTGATGTATTGACTATTCAGATGTTGTACCAAACTATTATGAGGTTTAATAGAGATTCTGTTCTGTAAAGCTTCACTATATATACTTTCTATTGTATTTTTATCCATGCGCTGTGAGTTATACGATAGATTCTGCTGTTTTAACTTAACCTTGGCGATCGTCCATGGTTGCCTGGCACACTTTACAGCGCACTATTTCTATGTTCAGTGCGGGGGTCATGGGCGGTCGTCACAGCCATATTATAAATCTTTTAGACATTCATCTCAAAATATCTTTACAAAAATATATATTCAACCTCTTCCAATATTTCAATATTTAAAAAGATTTCAAATTCTAAAATCCATAACTGGGTATTTCAACCTGTAACGACCCAGAATTTTGGTCATTTGAAATTCGAATATTTAATTGATTTTAAATATTCACAAGTTAATTTTATAAGTTGAATAACTTATAATTTGAATATAGTGATTTATTTGGATAATTAAATTGTTAATTTAATATTTTAAATTGTAGAAATAATTTGATTTTGAATTGAATGAGAATGAAAATGATTTATAAAGTTGAATTAAATTCTATTTGAATTAGAATGATGTTAGTGAACTTTTAAGATCGAACTAAAAATTAATTTGTAGAAATTGGATATTTTAATATTTAATTAACGTGTAAAAATAGTTATTTTTCACACATTCTTGGATGTCGATGAAACCAGTTTCATTGGATCCTAATGTTATATTATTATAGGATTTCAAATTTTGGTCCAATCAGATTTACGGTTTAGCCGTGGGAAGCTGAAACGCGTAGAAATTTATTTAAGTAAATTTTAATTTAAATAAGTCGATTTGAAAACCTATCTTCCAAATATGATCGAATTGGCTCCCGATATATATTCCATTGTGTTCGAAATAGGGGTAAAACATTATAAATGCTAGGCAGAATGCTTCAATTGGAGTTCGAAATATTTTCGGATGAATAATGCGCGAGAATTTTCTATAAAAGGCCACAATATTTTCTATTTTTCACAAAACACTAATCTCCCAAGCCCTAGCCGCCATTTTATTTTCAATGGCCAAAATTTCGCATGCTTCCTCCCTCGATATCTCCACATCCATACACTTTCGTGAAAAATCTTCAACTACAAAAGTAAAGCACACATCGAGATCTTCCAATTCAACGGTGATGATTGTCTCTGGCGAAGCCAATCGATGGCAAAATGAGTTTGAACACAACACGTTTGCACATGTTTTTTTGATGTCCACACGCAACCAAGTTCGACCGGATTCACTGTGTAGGGAGAGCGGAGCTCGAGCTTTTGAACGGTGATCTTGGATCATTATCGAGTGGAGTAGTGGAGCTGCGACAATCGAGGGATAGAGGCGGCTGGGTGGGTTTCGTTGCGTGATGAAAACGTGGAAGAGGAAGAAACACGCACGGCCCAGATCATTGAATTCAAAAATGAGCGGCCGAGTTTAAACTGAAGGTTAAAAATAAAAATAAAATAAAAATAAATTTGTAAATTATATTATATAAATTCGTGTGATGTTTAAAATGTCATAACTTCTTCATACGAGGTCTATTTTTGAAGAAACAAGTTGCGTTTGGTCCTTATTGACGAGCACTACATTTTAGAGCTAGTTTGGAGTTGATTGGAGATAGTGAAAATTTAGGGTAAAATTAAACACCTGTTTAATTTTATTCGAAATAAAACAATGCAACTGCTATTGGAACCAAAGTGAGTACAACTCACTCTTTCTGACTCGCTGATATTTTTATATAAGTGAAAAATAAATTTATTTATGCTGATTCATGATTGTTTGAATGATATATGATATGTTATATATATATATTGATTGGTCTTTTGATATATTCCTGCCTATTGGAGCAGATGAGACCCTATATGTTCCCGTGTATGAGCGGATGACCTTTTGTATGCACGTCTGCCTCGAAGCGGACATTATACATATTTTCTAATATGTATATTTGTTGCAGGTGACAAGTTGGAGGGATCCAACTGGATTCCTCAACAGTATTGATTTTATTTACAAATATTGATATATATATATATATATATGATGTTATCATACGATATATGATGTTTTGGATGTCGTGATTGATGTATTTGGTGTTGTTGCAGCATTGGGCCTATTTTCGAAATTTTAAAAATGTTAAAATGATGATTTCAATTTAAAAGGGATTTCGAAGTAATTTGGAAAATATATATTTTGGAATTGTTAAAGGAATGAATTTATTTTAAATAAATAAAAGTTATAATTTTTATGTTATAAAAATTATGATTTTTGTGAAATAAAATCGAAATGTGATTTTTGGAATATGGAGTTAACTATTTTGTAAATAAGTTAAATTGAGATTTTTGAATTTATTATAAATGGTTTATGTATAAGATTTATAAAATTGAATTTTTATAAATCAAAATTGTAACGACCCTAGATTTTTATTTAATTTAAGTTAATAATTAAATAAATTTTTGGATGAAAATAGTAAAATAAATCGATAAAATGGATCGAGTTTCCCCGGATTCAAGTATATTCTGTATGAATCATTTCAATTTAAAATATTGTAAATATATCTATATATATATATATTTTGACTTGAATTTAAATTGTAAATAAATGGTTTAAAAATAAAAATAAATATATCAGTAAAATAAAAATATCACTTCTAAAACTTTCATCTCAGCTTAAACAAATAGAGTAGACTACGAAAGTGAAATAAAAATACAAGTTCGCTTATTTTATAAAGTAATAACAATTAATACTTAAGCTATGAAAAGAAAAGAAAATTTTAAGAAATAAGTAAGCATAAATAAGTGTTCGAACAAGCATACAGACCTAAGAACTAAAAGAATCAAACACAAAGTAAAATACCACACGTTTGTAACTTGTTAAACAAGACTTAGGCAAGTATAAGAAAATATAGATAAGTATAGGATGAAACATCAAGTACAAACAACATTAAATGTTATTATTCTTGGCAGCCAACAAAATCTATACGATTGTATACAAATTCCTTTCAGCCACCAACCATAGAGAAATATCTCTGGTGTTTGTACAAAAATAATATACCCTGTAACTCATTGTATATATCAACCTATAAGCAACTTTCTCCATATGATCTTTCACTTCTGTCTCGAGCTAAATAAAAAGTAAGATACAACTTCTTTTAGAAACCTAAACAAACATTCAACAACAACCAGCAACTACAATTAAACAAAAGCAAGATGATGGGCAGGAAGATCAAAGTAAAAACATTTTCCAGTTTCAAAACTGTTTTCAAACAGGGTGTTCTGATCTTTCACGAAAATCCTGGTGAGTAACACTTTATTTTAAAATGTATAACTTAAGTTAATATGGCATGCTTTTCTCTGTGATAATATGTATATCTTGTATATATATGAATTGAATCTATGTGTATCTGTTTCTGTGATACCCTGTATTTGTGTTATGTTTTTGAAGATATGAAACAAACCTCCATCTCATGATCTAACCTCTGTTTGAACTTAAGATGTAAATAAAAACTATTGGTTTGGTTGTCATCTAAGTGTTAAAAATATGTTAAAGCTAAAATAACCTATAACTACTTCTGGTAACTCAAGAAAACTGAGTTTAACTTTAAATATGTTTAAAACAAAATTTCTTGTTTAAGTATTCAGGAGTATAGAGTGAAAATACATACTAAAATAGGATTTTTAAAGCAAGATTTAGAATTTTTAGAGCTTGGGTTGAAGAGCTGTTTTCGTTTCACTGTTTTGAGCTTTTTGGGGTGCCGTGGGTTAACTCGTCGACTGGAGACGTCGTGGTTTGGTCGAGAGGTAGAGGACCGATGGGGGAACTTGGGAAAAATAGTGGACTGGCCGGCCGGTCAACGTGGTGGCGGCGAGAATCGTTTAAAATCTGGTGACCTAGTTTTTGAGTGCTGTGATGTTTCGTCTCGTTCGAAGCCATGAAACGATCGAGTGTTTCGAGCTTCTGGGGTTGGATACAGGGGAGGTAGACGAGTTCACGGCCGGAGTTGGGTAGCCGCTGGTGGTTGGAGCGTGGAGCAATCGGTGATGACAGGTTTTGGTTTGAGGTTGGGTTACTGGTTCCAGGTTGCCTCGTACGTTCGAATTTCGATTTCGAATCGATGATGGTGGGTGGTTGCTCGAGTAGGGATGTTTGGGTGATGGGTGGTTCAGGAAGATCATCGGAGATGATCGGCGAAGTTCATCGCCGCCGTGCACGTGCACGAGCATGATTAGTTTTGGGTCTGGTTTCTTTGCTCTGGGTTTGGAAGGGAAGAGCACGAGTTGATATGCTGGGTTCGTTCGTTGTTTGGGGAAGAAGCATCTTCCTCGGGGTTGACTCGAGGAGTTTTCGTGGTTGTCTCGAAGCAGACGAGGGACGAGTGTTTCTCGTGTCTTTACTCGGGAAGATCTTGGATTTGCTCGGGTTGTTTTTGTTTGAGCTGTTGAATTGGAATCAGGAAAGTATTCCAAGCTTAAAATCAAAGAAATTGAATTTGGCAAATATTTCAAAGTTTAAAAAACAAAGTGAAACAAGTTTTAAAGTTTAGAAGAGATGTTTTAATTGTAAATTAACATTAAAGTCTAAGTTAAATTATTACAAGATTTATTAAATAAGGTTTAAATGAGAATTAAAGTGATTAATAAAGATAAAATGGTTTATCTTTTAGTTAATTAAGATCATAAGTTATTAATGATTTATTAATTTATATAAGTAATTAAAGAACAATTACTTAATTAATGATTGATTAAAGTTTATTAAAGAATAATGAATAGTAAGGGTTTGAAATTAATTAACCAGGATTAGTAATTAATCTGATTTAAGTTAGTCAGATAATTAATTGACCTTACTTATGATGTTTGGATTTCATTGAATGCTGCATATTGGATTTATATCTCTATTTTGTGATTATGATGCTATGAGTTGCTTTATGCTGAACTGTGATACCTGTGATGAATATACTGCTATGTGAATATGAAACCCTTGACCCGTAAACGACATTTGAATTTCGATGCGACAGGGAGTCGGATTCCAGTTGGTTATCCGAAACCCACATCGAATTATAATAGTGAATCTTTGTGACTGATAAATTTATTTTATCTATGAATCTGTGAATGAAGATAAGCGTTATCGATTTTACCGCTTATCGATATTGATATATCTGTGATGATTGATGTTGTGCACTATTGTGTAAAACCCCTGGACCACACTCTTACACACACAAATATGGATTTCACATGGAAATCGGTTAAGTCACAGATGATTTAAATTTGATGTTTTTTGAAATTGAAATTTTAATTTAAATTGATTTTGAAATTGGAAATTGGGGTTTAATATGAAAAGCTTTTGAAAGGGAATTTCAAAGATAAAAGTTATTTTGAATAACTTGATCGAGTTTTGAAAATTTAAATAATTTGATTTAAATTTGAATTCAAATTTGAAATTAAATTCTATGATTTGAAACTAGGGATTAAAGATGTTGTACAAATTATATATGGGTTAAACCATTTTAAAGGTTTGGATTTGGGAATTTTGAATTTAATTCAAGGGTTTAACTTGTATAAATGAATTGGATTTTTCCGAAACGAAAACTACTTGTTTTCAAATAATAATAGCTTTCATTTCAAGAAAGGATTTCCAAATTGTGTTGAAGAATTTCAAGTTTGAAATGGAATTGAAATATTTTGAAAACTATGAAATGAGTCTTTGATTTCAAAGACCGGATGAGTTAATCTAACTTGAAATGGAATTGTTTTGAAAGCTATAAGTTAAATCTTGACTTAAAGATTTAACGAGTTAATCCAAGTGAAATGGAAATTGTTTTGAAATCTATGAATGAATCTTTGTGAATGGGGTGAACTTTGTGAATTGAATCTTTTTGTTTAAAAGATTAAAAGTGTGGAAATTGCTTAAACCAGTGAAGATTTTTGAAATGAATCTTTTTTTTAAAAGATTAGAAATGGTAATTTGTTTTAACCATTCGAATGAAAAGTTTTGGGCTTTAAGCTATGATTTAACTGAGACCCCAGTATCCATATGATTTTTAAATTGCGCTCGTTATTCGGTTTAGCCGGGAAAGGACCTTTGTGTCATATAACCCATTCCGAATAGTGATACGACGTATATTGATAGCATTTGAAGACCGGTGGTGAAGACCGGATACTTTCGAAAACGAAAGGATTACCATTGATTGTCTCTGCATCGGCTGATCCCCGGTATAGAGATTTTAGCACCCTTTAGTGATGGGAAATCCGGACGTGATTAGAAATTATCCAGATTTGCAAGGGCTTCTTTGGAAGTGCCTTCGGTTCTGTTCGAACCCGGAACAGACTTGTATGGATGTGTGTCTGACGTTACAGTTTGAGATGTAAAGCTGGTTTCTATCAAATACATTTCTGTTGGTGGGGGATAATTTATTCTCTTAGCTTAACACCCTTCTCTGAGACGTTACATGTGGTATCAGAGCTGAAGGTTGAACTTTAGCTCAGGAGTATAACACATTAAGTAGCTCATTAGAGATAGGGTGAAGTATACCCTAGAATGAGTATTCCTTAGATATCCGTCCGTATGCCTCAGTAAATTCTCTTGATATCCACTGATAGTGAGTATGAATGCAAGAAGAGGATAAGATAGGGGACAGGGGAATATGACTATAATCGGTCAATACTCTGTAACATCAAGGAAGCAATCTTTTCTCTATCAATCTCTTTTATTCAGCATCTTTTTCTCAATTCTTCGATAGTTTCTGGTAGATCCCGGAAGAAATTCGATATATTGATATGGGACGTAAACTCCGAATGGCCAAAATTGTTTGTTTGGATGAATTGTTTGCTTTGTTTGCTATGGTTGATAGGTATACTTTAGTTTCTAAACTGAAAGGTTTGAAATTGTGTCCATATATCTATCTATTCTGTGGGACCCGATATGTTATACGAATGGTTAGTTATCCTTTCGAACTAACCGATGCCACTGTATATTTCGTAGATCTGCATAACCCAAGTATCTTGTGAAGTGTCAAACAGATTCGTTCTTGTATCTGTTATCGATATTCTGATTTGGTAAGTCAAATGCAGAATCAATGTTCAGTTTGATTAAATGAAACATTCTTCATCTGTCTTTGTTTTCGTGCCTGTGAATTTCGAGGACGAAATTCTTTTAAGGGGGGAAGTTTGTACCGACCCTAGATTTTTATTTAATTTAAGTTAATAATTAAATAAATTTTTGGACGAAAATAGTAAAATAAATCGATAAAATGGTGCGAGTTTCCCCGGATTCAAGTATATTCTGTATAAATCATTTCAATTTAAAATATTGTAAATATATCTATATATATATATTGACTTGAATTTAAATTGTAAATAAATGGTTTAAAAATAAAAATAAAAATATTAGTAAAATAAAAATATCACTTCTACAACTTTCATCTCAGCTTAAACAAATAGAGTAGACTACGAAAGTGAAATAAAAATACAAGTTCGCTTATTTTATAAAGTAATAACAATTAATACTTAAGCTATGAAAAGAAAAGAAAAATTTAAGAAGTAAGTAAGCATAAATAAGTGTTCGAACAGGCATACAGACCTAAGAACTAAAAGAATCAAACACAAAGTAAAATACCACATGTTTGTAACTTGTTAAACAAGACTTAGGGAAGTATAAGAAAATATAGATAAGTATAGGATGAAACATCAAGTACAAACAACATTAAATGCTATTATTCTTGGCAGCCAACAAAATCTATACGATTGTATACAAATTCCTTTCAGCCACCAACCATAGAGAAATATCTCTGGTGTTTGTACAAAAATAATATACCCTGTAACTCATTGTATATATCAACCTATAAGCAACTTTCTCCATATTATCTTTCATTTCTGTCTCGAGCTAAATAAAAAGTAAGATACAACTTCTTTTAGAAACCTAAACAAACATTCAACAACAACCAGCAACTACAATTAAACAAAAGCAAGATGATGGGCAGGAAGATCAAAGTAAAAACATTTTCCAGTTTCAAAACTGTTTTCAAACAGGGTGTTCTGATCTTTCACGAAAATCCTGGTGAGTAACACTTTATTTTAAAATGTATAACTTAAGTTAATATGGCATGCTTTTCTCTGTGATAATATGTATATCTTGTATATATATGAATTGAATCTATGTGTATCTGTTTCTGTGATACCCTGTATTTGTGTTATGTTTTTGAAGATATGAAACAAACCTCTATCTCATGATCTAACCTCTGTTTGAACTTAAGATGTAAATATAAACTGTTGGTTTGGTTGTCATCTAAGTTTTAAAAATATGTTAAAGCTAAAATAAGCTATAACTACTTCTGGTAACTCAAGAAAACTGAGTTTAACTTTAAATATGTTTAAAACAAAATTTCTTGTTTAAGTATTCAGGAGTATAGAGTGAAAATACATACTAAAATAGGATTTTTAAAGCAAGATTTAGAATTTTTAGAGCTTGGGTTGAAGAGCAGTTTTCGTTTCACTGTTTTGAGCTTTTTGGGGTGCCGTGGGTTAACTCGTCGACTGGAGACGTCGTGGTTTGGTCGAGAGGTAGAGGAGCGATGGGGGAACTTGGGAAAAATAGTGGACTGGTCGGCCGGTCAACGTGGTGGCGGCGAGAAGCGTTTAAAATCTGGTGACCTAGTTTTTGAGTGATGTGATGTTTCATCTCGTTTGAAGCCATGAAACGATCGAGTGTTTCGAGCTTCTGGGGTTGGATACAGGGGAGGTAGACGAGTTCACGGCCGGAGTTGGGTAGCCGCTGGTGGTTGGAGCGTGGAGCAATCGGTGATGACAGGTTTTGGTTTGAGGTTGGGTTACTGGTTCCAGGTTGGCTCGTACGTTCGAATTTCGATTTCGAATCGATGATGGTGGGTGGTTGCTCGAGTAGGGATGTTTGGGCGATGGGTGGTTCAGGAAGATCATCGGAGATGATCGGCGAAGTTCATCGCCGCCGTGCACGTGCACGAGCACGATTAGTTTTGGGTCTGGTTTCTTTGCTCTGGGTTTGGAAGGGAAGAGCACGAGTTGATATGCTGGGTTCGTTCGTTGTTTGGGGAAGAAGCATCTTCCTCGGGGTTGACTCGAGGAGTTTTCGTGGTTGTCTCGAAGCAGACGAGGGACGAGTGTTTCTCGTGTCTTTACTCGGGAAGATCTTGGATTTGCTCGGGTTGTTTTTGTTTGAGCTGTTGAATTGGAATCAGGAAAGTATTCCAGGCTTAAAATCAAAGAAATTGAATTTGGCAAATATTTCAAAGTTTAAAAAACAAAGTGAAACATGTTTTAAAGTTGAGAAGAGATGTTTTAATTGTAAATTAACTTTAAAGTCTAAGTTAAATTATTACAAGATTTATTAAATAAGGTTTAAATGAGAATTAAAGTGATTAATAAAGATAAAATGGTTTATCTTTTAGTTAATTAAGATCATAAGTTATTAATGATTTATTAATTTATATAAGTAATTAAAGAACAATTACTTAATTAATGATTGATTAAAGTTTAATTAAAGAATAATGAATAGTAAGGGTTTGAAATTAATTAACCAGGATTAGTAATTAATCTGATTTAAGTTAGTCAGATAATTAATTGACCTTACTTATGATGTTTGGATTTCATTGAATGCTGCATATTGGATTTATATCTCTGTTTTGTGATTATGATGCTATGAATTGCTTTATGCTGAACTGTGATACCTATGATGAATATACTGCTATGTGAATATGAAACCCTTGACCCGTAAACGACATTTGAATTTCGATGCGACAGGGAGTCGGATTCCAGTTGGTTATCCGAAACCCACATCGAATTATAATAGTGAATCTTTGTGACTGATAAATTTATTTTATCTATGAATCTGTGAATGAAGATAAGCGTTATCGATTTTACCGCTTATCGATATTGATATATCTGTGATGATTGATGTTGTGCACTATTGTGTAAAACCCCTGGACCACACTCTTACACACACAAATATGGATTTCACGTGGAAATCGGTTAAGTCACAGATGATTTAAATTTGATGTTTTTTTAAATTGAAATTTTAATTTCAATTGATTTTGAAATTGGAAATTGGGGTTTAATATGAAAAGCTTTTGAAAGGGAATTTCAAAGATAAAAGTTATTTCGAATAACTTGATCGAGTTTTGAAAATTTAAATAATTTGATTTAAATTTGAATTCAAATTTGAAATTGAATTCTATGATTTGAAACTAGGGATTAAAGATGTTGTACAAATTATATATGGGATAAACCATTTTAAAGGTTTGGATTTGGGAATTTTGAATTTAATTCAAGGGTTTAACTTGTATAAATGAATTGGATTTTTCCGAAACGAAAACTACTTGTTTTCAAATAATAATAGCTTTCATTTCAAGAAAGGATTTCCAAATTGTGTTGAAGAATTTCAAGTTTGAAATGGAATTGAAATATTTTGAAAACTATGAAATGAGTCTTTGATTTCAAAGACCGGATGAGTTAATCTAACTTGAAATGGAATTGTTTTGAAAGCTATAAGTTAAATCTTGACTTAAAGATTTAACGAGTTAATCCAAGTGAAATGGAAATTGTTTTGAAATCTATGAATGAATCTTTGTGAATGGGGTGAACTTTGTGAATTGAATCTTTATGTTTAAAAGGTTAAAAGTGTGGAAATTGCTTAAACCAGTGAAGATTTTTGAAATGAATCTTTTTGTTTAAAAGATTGGAAATGGTAATTTGTTTTAACCATTCGAATGAAAAGTTTTGGGCTTTAAGCTGTGATTTAACTGAGACCCCAGTATCCATATGATTTTTAAATTGCGCTCGTTATTCGGTTTAGCCGGGAAAGGACCTTTGTGTCATATAACCCATTCTGAATAGTGATACGACGTATATGGATAGCATTTGAAGACCGGTGGTGAAGACCAGATACTTTCGAAAACGAAAGGATTACCATTGATTGTATCTACATCGGCTGATCCCCGGTATAGAGATTTTAGCACCCTTTAGTGATGGGAAGTCCGGACGTGATTAGAAATTTTCCGGATTTGCAAGGGCTTCTTTGGAATTGCCTTCGGTTCTGTTCGAACCCGAAACAGACTTGTATGGATGTGTGTCTGACGTTACACTTTGAGATGTAAAGCTGGTTTCTATCAAATACATTTCTGTTGGTGGCGGAGAATTTATTCTCTTAGCTTAACACCCTTCTCTGAGATGTTACATGTGGTATCAGAGCTGAAGGTTGAACTTTAGCTCAGGAGTATAACACATTAAGTAGCTCATTAGAGATAGGGTGAAGTATACCCTAGAATGAGTATTCCTTAGATATCCGTCCGTATGCCTCAGTAAATTCTCTTGATATCCACTGATAGTGAGTATGAGTGCAAGAAGATGATGAGATAGGGGACAGGGGAATATGACTATAATCGGTCAATACTCTGTAACAACAAGGAAGCAATCTTTTCTCTATCAATCTCTTTTGTTCAGCATCTTTTTCTCAATTCTTCGATAGTTTCTGGTAGATCCAGGAAGAAATTCGATATATTGATATGGGACGTAAACTCCGAATGGCCAAAATTGTTTGTTTGGATGAATTGTTTGCTTTGTTTGCTATGGTTGATAGGTATACTTTAGTTTCTAAACTGAAAGTTTTGAAATTGTGTCCATATATCTATCTATTCTGTGGGACCCGATATGTTCTACGAATGGTTAGTTATCCTTTCGAACTAACCGATGCCACTGTATATTTCGTAGATCTGGATAACCCGAGTATCTTGTGAAGTGTCAAACAGATTCGTTCTTGTATTTGTTATCGATATTCTGATTTGGTAAGCCAAATGCAGAATCAATGTTCAGTTTGATTAAATGAAACATTCTTCATCTATCTTTGTTTTCGTGCCTGTGAATTTCGAGGACGAAACTCTTTTAAGGGGGGAAGTTTGTAACGACCCTAGATTTTTATTTAATTTAAGTTAATAATTAAATAAATTTTTGGATGAAAATAGTAAAATAAATCGATAGAATGGAGCGAGTTTCCCCGGATTCAAGTATATTCTGTATAAATCATTTCAATTTAAAATATTGTAAATATATCTATATATATATATATTTTGACTTGAATTTAAATTGTAAATAAATGGTTAAAAAATAAAAATAAATATATCAGTAAAATAAAAATATCACTTCTACAACTTTCATCTCAGCTTAAACAAATAGAGTAGACTACGAAAGTGAAATAAAAATACAAGTTCGCTTATTTTATAAAGTAATAACAATTAATACTTAAGCTATGAAAAGAAAAGAAAAATTTAAGAAGTAAGTAAGCATAAATAAGTGTTCGAACAGGCATACAGACCTAAGAACTAAAAGAATCAAACACAAAGTAAAATACCACATGTTTGTAACTTGTTAAACAAGACTTAGGGAAGTATAAGAAAATATAGATAAGTATAGGATGAAACATCAAGTACAAACAACATTAAATGCTATTATTCTTGGCAGCCAACAAAATCTATACGATTGTATACAAATTCCTTTCAGCCACCAACCATAGAGAAATATCTCTGGTGTTTGTACAAAAATAATATACCCTGTAACTCATTGTATATATCAACCTATAAGCAACTTTCTCCATATTATCTTTCATTTCTGTCTCGAGCTAAATAAAAAGTAAGATACAACTTCTTTTAGAAACCTAAACAAACATTCAACAACAACCAGCAACTACAATTAAACAAAAGCAAGATGATGGGCAGGAAGATCAAAGTAAAAACATTTTCCAGTTTCAAAACTGTTTTCAAACAAGGTGTTCTGATCTTTCACGAAAATCCTGGTGAGTAACACTTTATTTTAAAATGTATAACTTAAGTTAATATGGCATGCTTTTCTCTGTGATAATATGTATATCTTGTATATATATGAATTGAATCTATGTGTATCTGTTTCTGTGATACCCTGTATTTGTGTTATGTTATTGAAGATATGAAACAAACCTCCATCTCATGATCTAACCTCTGTTTGAACTTAAGATGTAAATAAAAACTATTGGTTTGGTTGTCATCTAAGTGTTAAAAATATGTTAAAGCTAAAATAACCTATAACTACTTCTGGTAACTCAAGAAAACTGAGTTTAACTTTAAATATGTTTAAAACAAAATTTCTTGTTTAAGTATTCAGGAGTATAGAGTGAAAATACATACTAAAATAGGATTTTTAAAGCAAGATTTAGAATTTTTAGAGCTTGGGTTGAAGAGCAGTTTTCGTTTCACTGTTTTGAGCTTTTTGGGGTGCCGTGGGTTAACTCGTCGATTGGAGACGTCGTGGTTTGGTCGAGAGGTAGAGGAGCGATGGGGGAACTTGGGAAAAATAGTGGACTGGTCGGCCGGTCAACGTGGTGGCGGCGAGAAGCGTTTAAAATCTGGTGACCTAGTTTTTGAGTGCTGTGATGTTTCGTCTCGTTCGAAGCTATGAAACGATCAAGTGTTTCGAGCTTCTGGGGTTGGATACAGGGGAGGTAGACGAGTTCACGGCCGGAGTTGGGTAGCCGCTGGTGGTTGGAGCGTGGAGAAATCGGTGATGACAGGTTTTGGTTTGAGGTTGGGTTACTGGTTCCAGGTTGGCTCGTACGTTCGAATTTCGATTTCGAATCGATGATGGTGGGTGGTTGCTCGAGTAGGGATGTTTGGGCGATGGGTGGTTCGGGAAGATCATCGAAGATGATCGGCGAAGTTCATCGCCGCCGTGCACGTGCACGATTAGTTTTGGGTCTGGTTTCTTTGCTCTGGGTTTGGAAGGGAAGGGCACGAGTTGATATGCTGGGTTCGTTCGTTGTTTGGGGAAGAAGCATCTTCCTCGGGGTTGACTCGAGGAGTTTTCGTGGTTGTCTCGAAGCAGACGAGGGACGAGTGTTTCTCGTGTCTTTACTCGGGAAGATCTTGGATTTGCTCGGGTTGTTTTTGTTTGAGCTGTTGAATTGGAATCAGGAAAGTATTCCAGGCTTAAAATCAAAGAAATTGAATTTGGCAAATATTTCAAAGTTTAAAAAACAAAGTGAAACAAGTTTTAAAGTTTAGAAGAGATGTTTTAATTGTAAATTAACTTTAAAGTCTAAGTTAAATTATTACAAGATTTATTAAATAAGGTTTAAATGAGAATTAAAGTGATTAATAAAGATAAAATGGTTTATCTTTTAGTTAATTAAGATCATAAGTTATTAATGATTTATTAATTTATATAAGTAATTAAAGAACAATTACTTAATTAATGATTGATTAAAGTTTAATTAAAGAATAATGAATAGTAAGGGTTTGAAATTAATTAACCAGGATTAGTAATTAATCTGATTTAAGTTAGTCAGATAATTAATTGACCTTACTTATGATGTTTGGATTTCATTGAATGCTGCATATTGGATTTATATCTCTGTTTTGTGATTATGATGCTATGAATTGCTTTATGTTGAACTGTGATACCTGTGATGAATATACTGCTATGTGAATATGAAACCCTTGACCCGTAAACGACATTTGAATTTCGATGCGATAGGGAGTCGGATTCCAGTTGGTTATCCGAAACCCACATCGAATTATAATAGTGAATCTTTGTGACTGATAAATTTATTTTATCTATGAATCTGTGAATGAAGATAAGCGTTATCGATTTTACCGCTTATCGATATTGATATATCTGTGATGATTGATGTTGTGCACTATTGTGTAAAACCCCTGGACCACACTCTTACACACACAAATATGGATTTCACGTGGAAATCAGTTAAGTCACAGATGATTTAAATTTGATGTTCTTTGAAATTGAAATTTTAATTTCAATTGATTTTGAAATTGGAAATTGGGGTTTAATATGAAAAGCTTTTGAAAGGGAATTTCAAAGATAAAAGTTATTTCGAATAACTTGATCGAGTTTTGAAAATTTAAATAATTTGATTTAAATTTGAATTCAAATTTGAAATTGAATTCTATGATTTGAAACTAGGGATTAAAGATGTTGTACAAATTATATATGGGTTAAACCATTTTAAAGGTTTGGATTTGGGAATTTTGAATTTAATTCAAGGGTTTAACTTGTATAAATGAATTGGATTTTTCCAAAACGAAAACTACTTGTTTTAAAATAATAATAGCTTTCATTTCAAGAAAGGATTTCCAAATTGTGTTGAAGAATTTCAAGTTTGAAATGGAATTGAAATATTTTGAAAACTATGAAATGAGTCTTTGATTTCAAAGACCGGATGAGTTAATCTAACTTGAAATGGAATTGTTTTGAAAGCTATAAGTTAAATATTGACTTAAAGATTTAACGAGTTAATCCAAGTGAAATGGAAATTGTTTTGAAATCTATGAATGAATCTTTGTGACTGGGGTGAACTTTGTGAATTGAATCTTTATGTTTAAAAGATTAAAAGTGTGGAAATTGCTTAAACCAGTGAAGATTTTTGAAATGAATCTTTTTGTTTAAAAGATTGGAAATGGTAATTTGTTTTAACCATTCGAATGAAAAGTTTTGGGCTTTAAGCTGTGATTTAACTGAGACCCCAGTATCCATATGATTTTTAAATTGCGCTCGTTATTCGGTTTAGCCGGGAAAGGACCTTTGTGTCATATAACCCATTCCGAATAGTGATACGACGTATATGGATAGCATTTGAAGACCGGTGGTGAAGACCGGATACTTTCGAAAACGAAAGGATTACCATTGATTGTCTCTGCATCGGCTGATCCCCGGTATAGAGATTTTAGCACCCTATAGTGATGGGAAGTCCGGACGTGATTAGAAATTATCCGGATTTGCAAGGGCTTCTTTGGAAGTGCCTTCGGTTCTGTTCGAACCCGGAACAGACTTGTATGGATGTGTGTCTGATGTTACACTTTGAGATGTAAAGCTGGTTTCTATCAAATACATTTCTATTGGTGGCGGAGAATTTATTCTCTTAGCTTAACACCCTTCTCTGAGACGTTACAAAAATGATGGAATTATAAAGGATTTTTATAAGTGCTAAAATGAAGTTATAAATGGATTTTATAAGTAAATTACTTATAATTGGATTTTGGTATATAAATGAAATATGAATGGAATTTGTTAATAAACAAATTTTATAAATTGAAGTTTTTTTAAAATAGAAATGTGATTTATAAACATTGTTCTATAAACCCGAAATCAATTGAATTTGATAAGTTAAATATGAAAGTTTTTTAGAAGGAATTATATTCACGATTTTGGACAGTGGATAATCCTTTAAATTAAATGTGCAATAATAATGAATTTGGATAAGAGAATTATATTCATGATTTTGGACAGTGAATAATATTTTAAATTAAATAAATGTTTTGGAAAGTGATCTTTTTAATGAAGTTAAATGATTTGAACATATTTAAAATGTGATAAGTATCGAAACAATAGATTTCAACATTCATTGTTGAAATAGACGTTTTCGAGAAGTAAGGAAATGATGGACTATAACATTGTTGTTATAGTAAATGATTTTCGAAAGGAGATGTTTTGTATAGTATATGGGATTTATATATCTATCTAATTTTCGAATCCCTATACTAGTGATTTTAAGTTGTTGTAACGAAGTTTTACGCAACATTCGTTTTGACCCAAATAAATATGTTTAAGAGAATGTTTTCCTTAATGGATAAAATATATACTTAATCCTAATTTAAGTATATGTAATATTTTCTAAGTGTTGAAAATAAATTGATTTGTGAATTACTTATTATTAAATAAGTATATGGAAATGTTTTCCAAATAGTGAAATGGTTTTGTGATTATATATTTTTAAAGATAATTTGAAGTGAATATTTGGAAAGTGATTTAATTAATAAAAGATTAATTAAAAGGGCCTAGTGATTGCTTATGGTGCTAAATATTTGTTTGTTGCTTTGATAGTTAAATAACCGACTATCAAAATTTGGCCATTTTTTGTTCCTCGACTTGATGTGGGAACTATTTAGTCGTACACTTAGTACGTAGCCATTTGTGTAGGCTTGATTATCGTTTGTGTTGAGGATGTTGATTCGTGTAGTGCGGAGTATTACTCCAATCTATCGAGACTTCGTTTCCGTGTGAGGTTGAGAAACGTTGTTGCGTTGTTGGTGCGAAGAGACCGGGATCAGATTTATCTGAAAACCACTTCGGACCAACATTTATACGACGATTGTGCAGGTTGGCTGATGATATTGATGTTTAGGATTTTCATAGTGGAGGACTGTTAGTTAATTGTTTGGGGTTAAAATCCCAATATACATCTAGTAGCAGTAGTCTCTTCGTTATGAAATATCCAATGCAAGGGCTATTCGCTACTAATCCTAGGGATTTCCCTACAGGATGTGGTAGGAAAGTACCTTCGGTTTGTCCTGTTCCTAGACAACTTGTATGGATGTTTGTCTAACATTGCATTTCTAAAGATTACGTACATTGGTTTCTACAAATGTACATCAGTGGTGACGGAGAAGGAAACTTCTCTTAGCTTAACACCCTCCTTGAGACGTACGAGCTCAAGGGTTGTATTTTTGTGGAAGGCAATTAGTAGTCAATGGAAATGACCGTGTGGCATTCAAAGTGATGTGATATGTGATATATGAAAGGTAATCGTTACCTCAAGCCTCATCAACCGCAAATGATCGAAACATGGTTAGATGAGGCAAGGCTAAGTGGGTCGCTCCTATTAGGATATGATCATCCTCTTCTAGATATATTTCTTCCCGCTATGACGTTCGGGATGTAAATTATTGTGGTTTGTATGTTATGAGGGCACTCGGAAAGGTCGGTAACGACCGGGGGATGACATATTTGGTACTATCTAGTTATAGAGGTAGGCCGGTCTTGTGTTGGTAGAGGAACTTTGTGATGGTTTCTCGGTACATTCCTCTAGAGATGTACTGTCGGAATGTAGTCCCTTCACCTGGTCATTTGTATGGAAATCCAAACTCCACTACGAGCTACGATTTTGTTTGTATTAGCATAATGAATAACCCTGAAATGCAATATGGGTAACCATTTTGGCTATGAATAATATTAGTTGTATACTAGACACTAGTATAATATAAGATGATTTGATATGAAATGTTATAGTTATCATAAGGTAAAAACATGTCTGTGTTTATGTGTGGACGTATCTTACGAGATACTTTTGTTTTGAAAGGAAAAGTTTGGTAATTTAGTTAATTCAGTTGAGTGTGTTTCTCATGCTGGTTTACCAAACTGATCTGGGCGTTCTTCACTTTCAATGCTCGGGTCAGACCGAGTATATTTACAGGTTCAGATTTGGTGCTTTTGGAGCTTTAGCAGGAGAGCTGGAGATCTTCATTTTCGTATACACATATCTGTCTTGCTTAATGATGTTTATTATCCGCTTTGCGCTTAGTTGTTTTATATTATCGACAATTATAAGGACAGGTTATTATAACTGTCCAGGTTGATGATTAGTGATTGGTTGTTGAACTCTGATTTATGTATGTATATACAGTTTCTATTTTGGAAAGATCACTTATATGATATTATATGTTTTCCACTGCGATGTGAGATTCTGTATTGTTTTGTTTGGTTCTATCTTCTCTCTTTCTTCTCTTCTCTTCTTCTCTCTTCTTTTCTTTCTCATGACTTTCCGTCAGTCTGTGCTTTCTGGGTCGGGCATGTGTGGTTTACTGTCGATTCAAAGGGTACGGATTTATGGGTTGTCACATTGAAATGACCCACTAGAAATTTTTTTTTTTTAAAAACATTCAGTGGCCATTTAATCAAGAAAAATATTTAATTCAATTTTTCTTCTATCCAGGACCTTTCTGCCAATAGATATTGGTTTAATCAATTTATCTTGAACTTATATATATGAAGATATATAAGTCATCTTCTACCTAAATCAGAGTATAGAATTTATGAAGGTAGAAACCTGTTGAGTATTGCTTAAAGAAATACTCTCCACATAGCAGTGATGTTTCTTTTTCAAAACTAGGTTTTCCCAATTTTTAGATTGATGCATTACTATTGATTCTATGACTCAGGACTACTTATTTTACATAAATTCTTCCGACATTCTTACTGGGTAACTTTGCCTTTACTTGTGCATGTGTGTGTGCATGTTTCTGTGCAGGTGTGTTCAAACTCAGGCTATAATAAAGTGGATCCTAAGTGAACACAAGCAACATCTAGGAGTAATGGAAACGCGCCTAACTTATACATGAGAGGTCACGAGTTCGAGTGCTATGCTGGTCGGTTCAACCCAATTTTTATTTTTTTTTTCCTTTTTATTTTTCTTTCTCCTGAGAGCAAAACTGTCTGAACCTACTCTATACTTGGCTGTGAAACAGATCTACAAGCTTGATTAAACACTCTTGGGTGCTGTCTTAGCCCAGGCTTAAGAAAATGGCTATGTTAGCCTTATTCTGGTTTGCACTACTCTGATACAAAGTATCTGCTCTAACATTTTCTTTTCAAAGCACTCAAACCCTTTTATCAGATTTTTATTTTTGACTTGAACAAGGATTCCCTTATGCCAGATCTTTTGATATATATATAAACCACAAATTCTTTCAAATCTCAGATTTTCTACCATTTTTACCTAACTGTTCTTGCAACTTGAAATTCATTTTCTTAACAAAGCATTTTGCAAAACAAAATACATAAGTTCCAACTGATACTTATAAATTCAGCACTTACAAAACAGCAAATAACCTTACATTGGTTTTTCTAAACAACTTAAACAAATAGCTTAACATAGTTCAACATGAATATCTAATTTAGCTTCAGCAAAGACTTTTAAAAACATGGCATCCAAATCCTAAGCAGTTTAACATCCAAAGCCTGATCAAGCAATCCCTATTTCCCTGCAAAATCACCATGAACTGCCCCATATAAATATGAGACACCCAATGGTGCATGAACACAAAAGGGTCAGACTATTTGTCTGGTGTGAATAATCTAACTGAAAACATGATTTATTCCAATTCCATTTATATTCCTGTACTTTGCAAGAATAAGAAACTCGGTATCTTCTGTGTGCATGTTATTTGTGAAACATGTGCATTCATATTAGTGCCAAACAGATTATATATGATCACAATGTTTTAGTTCATAGAAAACAACCACAAGATTCACCAACAAAGCATCAAAACAACCAAATACGAGCTTCAATCCAGTTATCATCTCCTTTTCAACTTTACTGGACATCAGGGATTTTGCCCAGCCCTCTACTGAATCTATTCCTAGAATTCATTATCAAATTTATCAGGGACTTTAGCTACTTTCTTCTTTTTAAAACACACACTGCCTGGGACCTTTCTCTGTTAACCCAGCACACTCAGGCCCCTGGGTATAAATATACCATGTGTGAACTTGCAATATTCCCATTGCCAAGTTATACTTTGGTAGCCCTAAGATCCCAAGTCCTTAGTTAAATTACTAAGTGTTTTAATATTTTTCATAGCAGTGCTAATCCCTTCTGCATCTCACTTCTTAATCAGAGAAACATAAATGATGCAAGCAACACATATTCATCCAGAGTTTGGGTAAGTTAAATTCTCAGAAGCAACCATTTTATCATAAAAAGAGTGAGGTGACTTCTTAGCATATTGTCTTGCCTATGGGTTTCACTGGATCAAGATGTAAGCATATGGTCCTGAGTAATTTTCCAGGTATTTATATATTTTTCCCTACCTCTGGTTCAATCAGATTCATGATCTGGCTAAACCACAAGTATATTTGATTTGGGTATTTCATAAAACATAGAAGCTCAGCACATGTACAACATTGCACTTCTACATTTTCTTTTGTTTTAATTAATATGAGGCATAAGCAACAACACAATGTCACAGCCCATATTTCTTTCTGCCTTTAGACCATATACCCACTACTTGAATCTGGGGACTTTACAAACAACTTAAAAAGAAAACTTATCAAAGAAAACACCCAGTCTCAAAGTTAACCCATATCTCAGACAAACATTTTTAGTTCATAAATCCATGACTCTTATTTTTCCTGGGTAAATCAGATAGAGATTTTACACTTAAACATAACTTGTAAAGAAAATTAGTTCAAACTGGCTGCCTCAATATTCAGGTCTTAATGCCAAAATTTTCAGTGAGATTACTCACATTAATCCTTCTTCTTCCTATGCCTTATGAACCCCTTTTTAGTCTTCTGCCTTCTCCTATTTTCTCTGGTTTATACTTTGTATATTTTCTTTTTAAGTGGTAGAGCAAACATAAAACCTTACCACACCAGGTCCTCTTATATGAACTCTGGCTGCTACTAGGGTTTTAGGAGATTACCAAATGCCAATTTTACCCTACCAACTATGATCTGCCTCTTATTCTAACATTTTAGAGAAAATGGGTAAATAGTCATGGTATATTTTTCCAGAAAATATACCTCATTGCCCCGGTCATGTTATTTGCATGATTTCTTCTCTTTTCTTTTTCTTTTCTAAAGTAAAGAGGAATTGCTAAAAATGGATAAAGTACTTGTCCAATAGCTCATACCATTTTCATGCAAATGTTAATTTTTCTTTTTATTTCTGCCAGTATTATTTTGTGCCCATGTATAATACATGTATGCCTACCCTGGCCTAAGTCTCTTTTTTTTTTCAAGGCTTGATGATTTCTGCCTACATGCATATATACTTGTAATTCATATATCCTATTATTTCTATTGATTGTTGCTTATTTTATCACACAGAAAACTGTGTACATGTTTGTGCACTGCCTTGTGCACATGTGCATGTTTTATACTTGGTATCAGCAAATCAATTTCCTATATATATATTTTTCAATGCAATTTTAAACAAATGCAAACTAAATTGGATCATGAAATTACTCACAAAAATCAGGGTCATCACATATACCCCTCCTTTTAGGAATTGTGTCCCACAATTCTTTTATACTTAACTTAAGTATCATTTCTTCAGAAAAGTGAATTTTTTTTTTTCTGATTTCAAAACCATTTTCAAACCAATTACCTATTAAGCACTATGCATATCAACACAAGATAAAAATCACAATGCATATTCAACCAACACATTCATTAGTATGTATATATATATATAGATTTACCTTTTCTTCAATCAAACAGCTGAGGATAATCATTTCTGATTTTATCCTCCACTTCCCATGTGCAATCATTTGGGTCTAGACTCCATTGTACTTTTACTAGTTTAATTTCTTTGTTTCTCAATTTCTTAGTTTCTCTAGAAACTATGCCCACTGGTTCCTTTTCATAGATCATTCTAGGATCAATCTGCACATCTTTAGAGGATTCTAATATTGCTTCCTTATCATGAACCCATCTCCTTAGTTGAGACACATGAAAGACATCATGCATTGCTCTCATTTCTTCTGGCAATTCTAATTTATAGGCTACTGTCCCTATTCTTTCTAGAATTTTATATGGTCCTATATATCTAGGAATCAACTTCCCTTGTTTCCCAAACCTTAGAACCTTTTTCATGGGTGATATCTTGATGAACACATAATCCCCAACATCATATTGTACTGCTTTCCTCCTTTGATCTGCATATTTCTTTTGCCTATCTTGGGCAGAGGCAATTCTTTTTCTGATCAAGGCTACCTTTTCAGAAGTCTCCTTCACATTTTCTGGTCCTAAGACCACTTTTTCTCCAGACTCATGCCAACTTGAAGGTGATAAACATGGCCTTCCATAGAGAGCTTCAAAGGGGGCCATGCCTATACTACTGTGATGAGTGTTATTGTATGCAAACTCAGCTAGATATATGTAATCTTCCCAGCTTCCTCCCCAATCCAATACACATGCTCTCAACATGTCTTCAAGCAATTTGTTCACAATTTCTGTTTGGCCATCAGATTGAGGATGGTATGCTGTACTCAAGCATAAATCAGTCCCCATTGCCTTGTGAAAACTCTGCCAAAACTTTGAAGTGAAGATGGTATCTCTATCACTTACTATAGTCTTTGGTATACCATGCAGTCTGACTACCTCTTTAACAAACAACTGGGCTAGGGTATTAGCATTTCTTTCTGATTTCACTGGTATAAAATGGGCTGACTTAGTTAACCTATCAACTACCACCCAAATACTATCATTTCCCCTCCTAGTTCTAGGCAAACCATCAATAAAATCCATTGATATGTCTTCCCATTTCCACTGTGGTATTTGTAAAGGTTGAAGCATTCCTGAGGGTTTTTGATACTCAGCCTTCACCTGCTGGCAAACCATACATTTTGATACATAGGTTGCCACTGCACTCTTCATACCACTCCACCAATAATCTCTCTTGAGGTTGTGATACATTCTTGTGCTTCCTGGGTGTATAGTATATTTACTTTTGTGGTAAGCATCTAAAATTTCTTGCTTCAACTCATCCATTGCTGGAACACATATCCTTTCTCCTTTCCTCAGATGGCCCTGATCATCCAACTGAAAGCCTTCCACTGTCTCACCATTTAATATTTGTGTCTTCTTTCCAAATAAAAATGGATCTTGGTTTTGTAGCATTGCAACCTTATTTTTCAATTCTGATCCCAGAGTTATAAAACTTAATTTTCCCATCTCTACCTTCCCACTGCATAAGCTCAGGTTTTCTAGGTTATCACTTTTTATCTCTGAATCAATTAATAATGATAAAGTGTTAAACTCTTCCATCATTAATTTAGCCACTTTAGCATGTTGTCTACTTAGGGCATCTG
The DNA here is from genome assembly GCA_030737815.1 of Allium fistulosum. Classification (NCBI taxonomy): domain Eukaryota; kingdom Viridiplantae; phylum Streptophyta; class Magnoliopsida; order Asparagales; family Amaryllidaceae; genus Allium; species Allium fistulosum. Next base: position 1,017,628,383 of record CM060901.1, on the reverse strand, counting down.
CTACCTTATTAGCCTTACCTGGTGTGTATAATATTTCAAAATCATATGAGGCTAAGAGTTCAATCCATCTTTGCTGCCTCATGTTTAATTCTTTTTGTGAAAACAAATATTTGAGGGATTTATGGTCTGTATATACTTCAAATTTTGCTCCTAACAAATAGTGTCTCCATAGTTTAAGGGCATACACTATAGCAGCCAATTCAAGGTCATGAGTAGCATACCTTACTTCACTTGATTTCAACTGCCTAGAAGCATAAGCTATTACCTGATGTTGTTGCATCAACACTGCTCCAAGCCCTTGCCCACTTGCATCAGTATATACCACCAAGTTTTCATTTCCCTCAGGTACTTTAAGAATTGGAGCTTGTACCAGTGCCTCTTTTAATTTTCCAAAGGCATTTTCACAATCCTCAGTCCAATTGAACACTTGATTCTTCCTAGTCAATCTGGTTAATGGAATTGAGATTTTTGCAAAATCTTTTATAAATCTCCTATAGTAACCAGCCATTCCCATGAATGATCTGACTTCAGTGACATTAGTAGGCCTTTTCCAAGCTTGCACTGCAATGACTTTATTGGAGTCCACAGCTATTCCTTTTTCTGATATAATATGGCCTAGAAAGTTCACTTCATTCTGCCAAAAAGTGCATTTTGAAAACTTTGCTTTCAAGTCTTCCTGTCTCAATTTCTCAAATACCAAATTCAAATGGTTTTCATGCTCTCTAACTGACTTAGAATAAATTAATATATCATCAATAAATATTAATACAAACTTATCCAAGTATTCTCTAAAAATCCTATTCATCAAATCAACAAAATAGGAAGGAGCATTTGTTAAGCCAAATGGCATCACCAAAAATTCATAAAGTCCATATCTGGTGTTAAAAGCTGTATACTTGATGCTTTCCTCTTCTACTTTCATCTGATGAAAGCCTGAAGCTAAATCAAGTCTAGAAAATATTTTTGCACCACTCAATTGATCAAAGAGATCATCAATTCTTGGTAAGGGGTATTTATTTTTAACTGTGACCTTATTTAGTTCCCTATAATCAATACATAATCTCAGAGATCCATCATGCTTCTTAACAAAGACTACTGGTGCTCCCCATGATGAGCTACTGGGTCTAATAAAACCTTTTTCTTCTAGTTCAACTAATTGCTTTTTCAACTCCATCAATTCCTTAGGCCCCATTCTGGTTGGTCTTTTAACCACTGGGCTAGCTCCTGGAATTATTCTAATTGAAAATTCAACTGGCCTATGATTAGGAACTTCTCTTACTTCCCCAAACACATCATCATATTGATTAACTATGGGAATCTCTTCTAATGCAGGCATGGGTTTTTCATTTGACAATGCAGAAAGGTTGGCTATACTTCTGTTTTTGTTTGCCTCACAAAGAACAATTATTCTTTGTCCATCAGAGACCTTCAATGATATGGTGGATGTCTCCATATTTATGATAGCTTTATATCTACTCAACCAATCAACTCCTAAAATAATTCCTATGTTTGGATATTGCAATACATATAGGTTTGACTCAAACACATGCCCTCCTATATTTAATCCCAGTTGCATGCACATCATACCCATAACACATGAACTACCTATAGGGCTTCTAATTAGCAGTGGTTTATCAACAATCATACAATTCAATTTTAATTGTTGTGCAATATCATGAGAGATCAATGAGTGTGTAGCCCCAGTATCATATACTACTGTTAAAGGTATTGAATGGATAAGCAAAGTACCTTCAACTTGACCATGCCTTTCGACATTTGATCCCTCAGCTGCCTTGCCTTTCCCTTCCAAAGCCCCTAATTTTCCTTGCTTAAAATCTGGGCAGTTCCTTTTTATGTGACCTTCCTTCCCACAATGGTGACAATTGAAGGATGCTGGTCTAGGATTAGTGCACCTATTTTTCATGTGCCCTTCTTGTCCACAGTTGTAACAAGTGATCCTTTTCTTAACTTCAGCAGTTCTAGCTTCTTCTGGTTTCTTGGTGGAAGTTATGTCTGTTTTCTTTTTATCATAAGGGTGAAATTTACCCTTTCCCTTCTTGTTCTGATTATTTTTGAATGCCCTGAAATTCTCTCTAGCTTTATCATGTTGTTCAATGCTCAGAGTCAAATCCAAAACTTGATCAAAAGTTTTATCCTTATATGGTAGCATGGCTCTACTCAGGCTGGAGTTCAACCCTTGGATATATCTGCCATTCTTAGCTTCCTCAGTAGTAATGAGTACTGCACCATACTTTGCCAATGATTCAAACTTCTGAGTGTACTCTGTGACACTCATAGTCCCTTGCCTCAATTTGATGAATTCCTCCAGTAAAGATTCCTTAGCTGATGCAGGGATAAACCTGCCTTCCAACATTGCTTTAAACTGATCCCATGTCACTTCTCCTTCAGGTCTTCCAGCTATGATAACTTCCCACCAATCCAAAGCTGCTCCTCTCAATTGCCTGGATGCAATTTGCCTCTTCCTTTGGTCTTCAACTTGCATGTCTGCAAAGATTCTTTCCAGAATTCTAAGCCAATTTTGAACCCCCATAACTCCTTCTGTGCCATCAAAGGTTTTGCCTCCAAGATTAGTAAAAGTCTTGAGTAGTTTGGAAAGTTCCTCATGTGGATTTTCCTGCCTGTTGCCTACTCCATCTCTTATGGCCCTCATGAATTCTTGCACATTCACCATGGGTGGTTCACTTGTTCCTACATTTTGATGTCTGGGTCCTACCATAGCTCTATGGATATAACACTTAGGTTAGTCTGTTTTGCCTAATGCTCTATAGATTAATTCATTTTAATTTATAACTTATTCTGTCATAACAGATATTAATAGTGTAAATATATATAAAAACAAAACATCCAAAGCAGTAAATACTTCTATACATCCAATGCAAACAAATTCATACAAAATTTTTGCTATGTTATTTAACAACCTGGCTCTGATACCAAATGAAATGACCCACTAGAAATTTTTTTTTTTTAAAAACATTCAGTGGCCATTTAATCAAGAAAAATATTTAATTCAATTTTTCTTCTATCCAGGACCTTTCTGCCAATAGATATTGGTTTAATCAATTTATCTTGAACTTATATATATATGAAGATATATAAGTCATCTTCTACCTAAATCAGAGTATAGAATTTATGAAGGTAGAAACCTGTTGAGTATTGCTTAAAGAAATACTCTCCACATAGCAGTGATGTTTCTTTTTCAAAACTAGGTTTTCCCAATTTTTAGATTGATGCATTACTATTGATTCTATGACTCAGGACTACTTATTTTACATAAATTCTTCCGACATTCTTACTGGGTAACTTTGCCTTTACTTGTGCATGTGTGTGTGCATGTTTCTGTGCAGGTGTGTTCAAACTAAGGCTATAATAAAGTGGATCCTAAGTGAACACAAGCAACATCTAGGCGTAATGGAAACGCGCCTAACTTATACATGAGAGGTCACGAGTTCGAGTGCTATGCTGGTCGGTTCAACCCAATTTTTATTTTTTTTTTCCTTTTTATTTTTCTTTCTCCTGAGAGCAAAACTGTCTGAACCTACTCTATACTTGGCTGTGAAACAGATCTACAAGCTTGATTAAACACTCTTGGGTGCTGTCTTAGCCCAGGCTTAAGAAAATGGCTATGTTAGCCTTATTCTGGTTTGCACTACTCTGATACAAAGTATCTGCTCTAACATTTTCTTTTCAAAGCACTCAAACCCTTTTATCAGATTTTTATTTTTGACTTGAACAAGGATTCCCTTATGCCAGATCTTTTGATATATATATAAACCACAAATTCTTTCAAATCTCAGATTTTCTACCATTTTTACCTAACTGTTCTTGCAACTTGAAATTCATTTTCTTAACAAAGCATTTTGCAAAACAAAATACATAAGTTCCAACTGATACTTATAAATTCAGCACTTACAAAACAGCAAATAACCTTACATTGGTTTTTCTAAACAACTTAAACAAATAGCTTAACATAGTTCAACATGAATATCTAATTTAGCTTCAGCAAAGACTTTTAAAAACATGGCATCCAAATCCTAAGCAGTTTAACATCCAAAGCCTGATCAAGCAATCCCTATTTCCCTGCAAAATCACCATGAACTGCCCCATATAAATATGAGACACCCAATGGTGCATGAACACAAAAGGGTCAGACTATTTGTCTGGTGTGAATAATCTAACTGAAAACATGATTTATTCCAATTCCATTTATATTCCTGTACTTTGCAAGAATAAGAAACTCGGTATCTTCTGTGTGCATGTTATTTGTGAAACATGTGCATTCATATTAGTGCCAAACAGATTATATATGATCACAATGTTTTAGTTCATAGAAAACAACCACAAGATTCACCAACAAAGCATCAAAACAACCAAATACGAGCTTCAATCCAGTTATCATCTCCTTTTCAACTTTACTGGCCATCAGGGATTTTGCCCAGCCCTCTACTGAATCTATTCCTAGAATTCATTATCAAATTTATCAGGGACTTTAGCTACTTTCTTCTTTTTAAAACACACACTGCCTGGGACCTTTCTCTGTTAACCCAGCACACTCAGGCCCCTGGGTATAAATATACCATGTGTGAACTTGCAATATTCCCATTGCCAAGTTATACTTTGGTAGCCCTAAGATCCCAAGTCCTTAGTTAAATTACTAAGTGTTTTAATATTTTTCATAGCAGTGCTAATCCCTTCTGCATCTCACTTCTTAATCAGAGAAACATAAATGATGCAAGCAACACATATTCATCCAGAGTTTGGGTAAGTTAAATTCTCAGAAGCAACCATTTTATCATAAAAAGAGTGAGGTGACTTCTTAGCATATTGTCTTGCCTATGGGTTTCACTGGATCAAGATGTAAGCATATGGTCCTGAGTAATTTTCCAGGTATTTATATATTTTTCCCTACCTCTGGTTCAATCAGATTCATGATCTGGCTAAACCACAAGTATATTTGATTTGGGTATTTCATAAAACATAGAAGCTCAGCACATGTACAACATTGCACTTCTACATTTTCTTTTGTTTTAATTAATATGAGGCATAAGCAACAACACAATGTCACAGCTCATATTTCTTTCTGCCTTTAGACCATATACCCACTACTTGAATCTGGGGACTTTACAAACAACTTAAAAAGAAAACTTATCAAAGAAAACACCCAGTCTCAAAGTTAACCCATATCTCAAACAAACATTTTTAGTTCATAAATCCATGACTCTTATTTTTCCTGGGTAAATCAGATAGAGATTTTACACTTAAACATAACTTGTAAAGAAAATTAGTTCAAACTGGCTGCCTCAATATTCAGGTCTTAATGCCAAAATTTTCAGTGAGATTACTCACATTAATCCTTCTTCTTCCTATGCCTTATGAACCCCTTTTTAGTCTTCTGCCTTCTCCTATTTTCTCTGGTTTATACTTTGTATATTTTCTTTTTAAGTGGTAGAGCAAACATAAAACCTTACCACACCAGGTCCTCTTATATGAACTCTGGCTGCTACTAGGGTTTTAGGAGATTACCAAATGCCAATTTTACCCTACCAACTATGATCTGCCTCTTATTCTAACATTTTAGAGAAAATGGGTAAATAGTCATGGTATATTTTTCCAGAAAATATACCTCATTGCCCCGGTCATGTTATTTGCATGATTTCTTCTCTTTTCTTTTTCTTTTCTAAAGTAAAGAGGAATTGCTAAAAATGGATAAAGTACTTGTCCAATAGCTCATACCATTTTCATGCAAATGTTAATTTTTCTTTTTATTTCTGCCAGTATTATTTTGTGCCCATGTATAATACATGTATGCCTACCCTGGCCTAAGTCTCTTTTTTTTTTCAAGGCTTGATGATTTCTGCCTACATGCATATATACTTGTAATTCATATATCCTATTATTTCTATTGATTGTTGCTTATTTTATCACACAGAAAACTGTGTACATGTTTGTGCACTGCCTTGTGCACATGTGCATGTTTTATACTTGGTATCAGCAAATCAATTTCCTATATATATATTTTTCAATGCAATTTTAAACAAATGCAAACTAAATTGGATCATGAAATTACTCACAAAAATCAGGGTCATCACACACATTTGATATCAGAGCTTAGATTTTGTATATTTTACTAGGCTTTGATGTGTACTCAGTATACATAGGGACAGTAGCAGCCTAGATTGAGTTTGAGTGTATTATATATATGAGCATGTATTTGTTAGTGATATAAAAAAAATGTTTTGTATTGTGTTTACTTATCCTTTGAGTTGTTTGTGAATTATGGTCTGTTTGTGGGACGCCATATTATCGATAGGAATTTCTAAACAATTAAAAGAGGCAAGTTGACATAGTTTATTTTAAACTGGGTAAATGAAATAATTTTACCTCAATTATATTTTATATATAAAGGATAATTTTTCAGAAATAATTAAAGTGTATATAAATTGGTTGTTTGGTTGTTGAAAATGTAAATAAATATAAGTTAATAAAAGCCGTTTGAATAATCTAATTGAAACCAACAATTGTAAAAGAATAAATTATATAAGCTAATGAATAATAAAGTATGGAATTATAATTAAAATGATTTACAATTGTGAAATAATCTTATATATAAGAAATGAAACTACATGAGTATTTATAAATATGAGTTGTAAATAAAAATGAATTTAAAACTAAGAAATTGAGAATCTAAATCCTGTTGATTTTGGAAGTTATTTTTTAAAGTTTAAGAGGTTATATTATTATAACTCTAAATAAGATAAGTAAATTTGGGATGAATCTTATATAAATAAAGTAAAATAGTGAAATTATATAAGTATGAATTTATAAATGTGATTTATAAATATAAAAGGATTTTTAAAAGAATATAAAGCACTGAATTCACTACTGTTGCTGGGAAATAATAAAGGTGATGACTGCAGCATCATCAGTACCATTAGTTTTTGTGTGATGGATTTGCTACCAATAGTAAGTTGAAAATTTAAGTTTTGTTGTGATAAGCAAATTTGAATTTAAAATCCAAGTTGAAATTGATAAATATAATTGAAATGAGTTTTGGACTTATAATATGAAATAAAAATTTAATTTTGGTAAAGTTAAATAAATTTGAGTTAGTATAATAAAAAATATGATTTGAAATTTAACTTAAGGAAAGTTAAATAAATTAAATTATATTTGAATTGGATTAGATAAGTTATTGAAATGGAAATTAAACTTAAGTGGTAAAGTGATTATATAATACGAATTTGGAAGTTTGAATAAATAAGTTGTATAACTTATCAAATGGGAAAATGTAAGCAAAACAAAATGTTAAAATGTCTAAACAATTTTGTTATGCAAAACAAAATCTGAAATTGAATAATGATATGAAATTTGACTTAAGTTAAGTTAAATAAAACAATCTTTGAAAATGAAATTTAACTCAAGTAAAGAAAAAGAAATGAGTTAATGAAATGAGTTAAATAAAATAGAATTAGAATTAAATTAGAAGTGAACTTATGTTGTATAGTAAAAGTAAATGCAAGTGAGAATGAAAAAAAACATAACTTAAGTGATGCTGAATGAAGTTGAATTTGACATCAAAATGAATTAATAAAGTGAATTAATGAAATGAAGTAGTTAAATGAATATGAATTTGAGTTATATAATGAAATTCAACTTTAATTGTAAAAGTGAATTAGTGAATAAACATGGATTAAAAAATGTTGTTGTTAAGAATTGAATAAAGCTTAAGTTAAGAAGTGATGATAAAAATTGGAAGTGTTGTATAGAAATGTGAATATAGTGAATACTAGAATTCAAAGTAAATTGAATATTAAACCAATTGGAATTAAATGTGTTAAACCAAATTGAATGTACACAAAGTAAATATGAATGTTTAAGTGTAAATTAAATAAATTTAGTTATGTTGGATATGCATTGGTTCTTAGATGGATGTTAGTTGATTGTATAGAAATTCAAATGGAATTGAATTAATGAAATTGAAAGTTAAATAATTGAATCCAAATTGGAAGTGAAGTAAATCTAAATCGAAATGAATTTGATTTGAATTTAGAAGTGAACTAACTTGAATGTAAATTAGTGAATGTAAACTAATTGAATACGAATAAATGAATGATAGTAAAATCCAATGTTAATAAATCAAATGTGATTAAATTGAAAACTAATTCAATGAATATTAATGAGAAATGAATAAATATTGATTTGGTTATGGATTGATTGTATAGATATTGGTTTGTTGGATGATAGTTGGATGATAGTTGTATGATGGTTGAATTTGTTGCTTTTGATTGCATTTACTATATTGACATATATAGTTGTCGTAGTGGTATATGTTGTATATTGATATTACTTTCATATATACACGTTTCTCATTGTTTGTTGAGTGTTTAGTAGGTGTGTATGGCGTATGCTTCGCATTTGGAGCTCGCTTTCGCGCTATATTAGCCGTATTTGCTCGCTAATAATATATAAGGTACATATCTCGGATTATATATCGCACTTTTATATTTTTTCCCTACGAGATGCCTCATCCTCAAAGATGAGATGTATATTTGTGATATATATATGTTGTGATTTTACTATGATCGAACCACGCAAAGGAGACTATGGCGAATTTTTCTAAAAATTTTAGGTGATAAAAAAATTTTGGCAAAATTGGATAAGTTTTTTAAAACTAAAAATTTGATTTTAAGTTATAAGTTAAACAATATTAGTTGGCTTTGAAAAGAATAACTATAAATGGATTTGAAAACTTAGAAAAGTTTTTATAAGAAGTTTAACTAATGGATTTTGGAAAAGTTAAAATGTTTAAATGATTTTGATATCTAGTCTGAACGAATTGTTTTTGAAAAATTAATGGATTTTGTGGATTTTTCTTACTTGGTAATTTCGAGGTCGAAATTCTTTTAAGTAGGGGAGAATGTAACGACCCAGAATTTCGGTCATTTGAAATTCGAATATTTATTTGATTTTAAATATTCACAAGTTAATTTTATAAGTTGAATAACTTATAATTTGAATATAGAGATTTATTTGGATAATTAAATTGTTAATTTAATATTTAAAATTGCAGAAATAATTTGACTTTGAATTTAATGAGAATGAAAATGATTTATAAAGTTGAATTAAATTCTATTTGAATTAGAATGATGTTAGCGAACTTTTAAAATCGAATTAAAAGTTAATTTGTAGAAATTGGATATTTTAATATTTAATTAACGTGTAAAAATAGTCATTTTTACACAGTCTTGGATTTTTACGAAACCAGTTTCATTGGATCTGTAATGTTATATTATTGTAGGATTTCAAATTTTGGATCAATCGGATTTACGGTTTAGCCGTGGGAAGATGAAACACGTAGAAATTTATTTAAGTAAATTTTAATTTAAATAAGTCGATCTGAAAACCTATCTTCCAAATATGATCGAATTGGCTCCCAATATATATTCCATTGTATTCGAAATAGAAGTAAAACATTATAAACGCCAGGCGGCATGCTTCGATTGGAGTTCGAAATATTTTCGGATGAATAGTGCGCCGAATTTTCTATAAAAGGCCACAATATTTTCAATTTTTCACAAAACCCTAATCTCCCAAGCCCTAGCCGCCATATTATTTTCAATGGCCAGAATTTCGCATGCTTCCTCCCTCGATTTCACCAAATCCATACACTTTCATGAAAAATCTTCAACTACAAAAGTAAAGAGCACATCAAGATCTTCCAATTCAATGGTGATGATTGTCTATGGCGAAGCCAATCGACGGTAAAATGAGTCTGAACACAACACGTTTGCACATGTTTTTTGAGGTCCACATGCAACTGAGTTCGAATGGATCCACGGCGTAGGGAGAGCGGGGCTCGAGCTTTCAAACGGTGGTCTTGGATCATCGTCGAGTGGAGTGGTGAAGCTGCGACAATCGAGTGATAGAGGCGGCTGGGTGGGTTTCGTTGCATGATGAAAACGTGGGAGAGGAAGAAACATGCATGGCCCAGATCATTGAATTGAAAAATGAGCGGCCGAGATTAAACTGAAGGTAAAAAATAAAAATAAATTTGTAAATTATATTATATAAATTCGTGTGATGTTTAAAATGTCATAACTTCTTCATACGAGGTCTGTTTTTGACGAAACAAGTTGCGTTGGGTCCATATTGACGAGCACTACATTTTAGAGCTAGTTTGGAGTTGATTGGAGATAGTGAAAATTTAGGGTAAAATTAAACACCTGTTTAATTTTATTCGAAATAAAACAATGCAACTGCTATTGGAACCAAAGTGAGTACAACTCACTCTTTCTGACTCGTTGATATTTTTATATAAGTGAAAAATAAATTTATTTATGCTGATTGATGATTTTTTGAATGATATATGATATGTTATATATATATATTGATTATTATTTGGATATATTCCTGCCTATTGGAGCAGATGAGACCCTATACGTTCCCGTGTATGAGCGGATGACCTTTTGTACGCGCGTCTGCCTCAAAGCGGACATTGTACTTATTTTCTAATATGTATATTTGTTGCAGGTGACAGGTTGGAAGGATCCAACTGGATTCCTCAACAGTATTGATTTTATTTACAAATATTGATATATAAGCTGTTATCATATGATATATGATGTTTTGGATGCCGTGATTGATGTATTTGGTGTTGTTGCAGCATTGGGCCTATTTTCGAAATTTTAAAAATGTTAAAGTGATAATTTCAATTTAAAAAGGATTTCGAAGTAATTTGGAAAACATATATTTTTGAATTGTTAAAGGAATGAATTTATTTTAAATAAATATAAGTTATAATTTTTATGTTATAAAAATTATGATTTTTGTGAAATAAAATCGAAATGTGATTTTTGGAATATGGAGTTAACTATTTTGTAAATAAGTTAAATTGAGATTTTTGAATTTATTATAAATGGTTTATGTATAAGATTTATAAAATTGAATTTTTATAAATCAAAATGATGGAATTATAAAGGATTTTTATAAGTCGTAAAATGAAGTTACAAATGGATTTTATAAGTAAATTACTTATAATTTGATTTTGGTATATAAATGAAATATAAATGGAATTTGTTAATAGACGAATTTTATAAATTGAAGTTTTTATAAAATAGAAATGTGATTTATAAACATTGTTTTATAAATCCGAAATCAATTGAATTTGATAAGTTAAATATGAAAGTTTATTAGAAGGAATTATATTCACGATTATGGACAGTGGATAATCCTTTAAATTAAATATGCAATAATAATGAATTTGGATAAGAGAATTATATTCACGATTTTTGAAAGTGAATAATATTTTAAATTAAATAAATGTTTTGGAAAGTGATCTTTTTAAATGAAGGTAAATGATTTGAATATATTTAAAATGTGATAAGTATCGAAACCATAGATTTCAACATTCATTGTTGAAATAGACATTTTCGAGAAGTAAGGAAATGATGGACTATAACACTGTTGTTATAGTAAATGATTTTCAAAAGGAGATGTTTTGTATAGTATATGGGATTTATATATCTTTCCAATTTTCGAATCCATATACTAGTGATTTTGGGTTGTCGTAACGATGTTTTACGCAACATTCGTTTTGACCCAAATAAATATGTTTAAGAGAATGTTTTCCTTGAAGGATAAAATATATACTTAATCCTGACTTAAGTATATGTAATATTTTCTAAGTGTTGAAAATAAATTGATTTGTGAATTACTTATTATTAAATAAGTATATGGAAATGTTTTCCAAATAGTGAAATGGTTTTGAGATTGTATCTTTTTAAAGATAATTTGAAGTGAATATTTGGAAAGTGATTTAATTAATAAAAGATTAATTAAAAGGGCCTAGTGATTGCTTATGGTGCTAAATATTTGTTTGTTGCTTTGATAGTTAAATAACCGACTATCAAAATTTGGCCATTTTTTGTTCCTCAACTTGATGTGGGAACTATTTAGTCGTACACTTAGTACGTAGCCATCTATGTAGGCTTGATTATCGTTTGTGTTAAAAATGCAACTATTTTAACTAGATCTTGACACATCATATTTAAATATCTGAAAGTAACATCTAGTTTATCATACATTTGGCACTTTATATATTGTACTGGTACCTTTCATACATTTTTATCTTGAAATGGTTATCATATATGTCATGGCCCGCAAATCCGTACCTCTTGATTAACCACTAATCTCCATTGATTAACTCAAAATGAACGGGAATACGAACTATGATGGGTTTTAAGAAGAAGAAAAAGGCAGAAGAAGAAGAAGATAGAAGAAGAAAGAAGAACAACAGAACAGCAACAGAAACAGAACAATATCAGAATCTTACACATCGCAGCGGAACAATATATAATAGATAATTGAATAATCTTTAAAACAAAGAACTATATCATTTTATACATACATCAATCATCAGAGTCAATATACAACAATGGACAGTTATATAAACTTGTCCTCATACAGAATACACAGCGGAATAAATACTATCAGATACAAATACTACGCCTCGCCATCCAGCTTATCTCCAAAGCTCCAGAATATCCAGAATATCCTGATAACATAACTCTAGGCTGCCCGTGTGGAAATTGGTGGGCACCCAGAGTTTAGAAGGGAAACAATAAACTCCGAGTCAGTCATGGTGACTGGTGTGAGATCGTAAAACAGTTATTTATCTTTAAAATAAACAACAGAAAAATTTTAAAGTCAATTCGCAATGCTTTTGGAAAAATGAAACTACCATAAGACCTCCCGCCACACACACAATGCAAACGCAGACTTGGAGGAGATTTCTTCTTATGATAGTCAAAGATGCTTACTACGCAAAAATCAAATTCTTTTTGATATTATTATTAGTGCATAGTGTAGAAAACATTTCGAATGTAGAATATAAATCTTAGCCAGCATAGGTACCATTATAGTATGCTTGCTATAGCTACCATATTAAATGGCAGGTTCTACAACTAAAATCGTACAAGGCTCGTATTGTTTCTTTGGATTTCCAACAAATGGTCAGGCTAAGGAACTTCCTTTTCCACGATGGGTACGTCCCTGGAATAGACGACCCGAGAAATAACCTAACATTACGGTTAGATCTCTGCCAACACAAGGCCGGGTTACCTCTGCAAAAGTAGGTAACTACTGACACGCGTATGCCATCCCCCGATCGTAACCGATCTTCCCGAGGATCCCCGATTTCCAACAAACCACATAGATAATAATGCAGCAACCACATAGGTTAAGAATCTGGGCTCCATACCATGATACCACCTCTATCCAGAAGGAATGACATACACTAAGGGGCGCTACTCCCTAGAACCTTGCCGCATCCTTCCTGTTTCGACCATTTCCGGGGTGTGAGGCTCGACGAAGTCTTGTCCACAAAGCTACGCTTTCTCAAAAAGCCCTGCTTTGGGTCAAACAAAATGATCAACCTATGATCACAAAGATATAAGATCAAACAAATGATCATATCGCAAATGATCAAACACTGATCATTTCACAGCAACACTCAGTATGCCACGTTACCAAATTGGGAGTATATCGCTGATAAATTTCAACTACATAACCTCTGAGCTCGTACGTCTCAGAGAAGGGTGTTAAGCTAAGAGAATAAATTCTCCACCACCAACAGAAATGTATTTGAAAGAAATCAGCTTTATATCTCAAATTGTAACGTCAGACACACAATCCATACAAGTCTGTTCCGGGATCGAACAGAACCGAAGGCACTTCTCACGAAGCCCTTGCATATCCGGATAAATTTCTAATCACGTCCGGACTTCCCGTCACTAAGGGTGATAAAACCTCTAAATCGGAGATCAGCCGATGTAGAGTAACTCGACGGTAATCCTTCCGTTTTCAAAAATATCCGGTCTTCAACACCGGTCTTCAAATGCGATTCATAACGACGTATCACATATTCAGAATGGGTTATACGACCCCATGGTCCTTTCCCGGCTAACCCGAATAGTGAGCGATTATTTAAAAATAAGTGTGGCATTCAAATTCATCCAATTCACAACAAATACTTATCTAAAGGTAATTATTGATAGTCGGTTATTTAACTATCAAAAAAGATGCGCAACATCATCAGATTCCAAATAATTTTCCAAATTATTTATTTTCCAAAAATATCTTTACTAGATATATTATTTCCACACTTAACCATTTGAAAACAATTTCAAATCAATTTCCACATTTCAATTTTATCTTTAAAAGATAAAATCTCAAAACAGTTCATTTCATATTGGAAAAGCATTTCCATACTTATTTAAAAATAAGTATTTCACAAATATATTTATTTTCAACACTTGGAAAATATTCGATATACTTAAATCAATATTAAGTATATATTTCGTTCTTTAAGGAAACCATTCTCTTTCACAAATTTTATTTGAGTCAAAACGAATGTTACGTAAAACATCGTTACGACAACTCAAAATCACTAGTATAGGGATTCGAGATTTAGATAGATATATAAATCCCAATACTATATAAAACATTTCCTTTCGGAAATCATTTACTATAACAACAGTGTTATAGTCCACCATTTCCTTATTTCTCGAAAACGTCTATTTCAACAATAAATGTTGAAATCTATGATTTCGATATTTAACACGTTTAAAACATCTTTTAAAACAATTAACTTCATTTTACAATATCGCTTTCCCAAACATAACCATTTTATTCAATAATATATTCACTGTCCAAAATCGTGAATATACTTCAATAACCAAATTCCAATCTTTTCTACACATTTATTTCAAGAATTACCCACTGTCCAAAATCGTGGATAAAATTCCCTTAATAATCTCTATATTTAAAATCAATCAAATTTGATTTATTTTCGAATTTATAAAAACAACGTTTATAAATTCTATTTCCATTTTATAACAACTTCGATTTATACATCTTCTTTAATGACCCATTCAATTTATAAGTTAATGTATACATCAAAAATCCATATTATAAGTTGAATACTTATAATTCATTTATTTAAAAGAAATCGTTCTTTTGAACTTCACAGATTTTAAATCTTATTTCTTATAAGATTTTGCTTATAACCTTATATTCAATAATAACCGAAATACTTTTATAATTCCCTTGTTCTGATTTATAAAGTATACATTTTGTTTTATCTCGTCTATGAACCCTTCATACTTATTCAAAAATTCCAATTTAACCATTTTATAAATTACTTTACTATATATCCTGAAAATCACCTCTTGGTTATATTTCACCAAAATTATAACTTTTATGACTTTAAAATCTGAACGTTTATTTATTTAAAATAAATCACTTCAAAAATTTAATAAAACGTTTATTTTCAAAAATCACTTAAAAAATCCTTTTTAAACTTCAAAAGCTGAATCCGATGATGCAACGCATCAATTAGTCCATCACAATAACAACATCATATACCAACATATGATAACAGAATATACATCAATATCTGTAAATAAATAACTACTGGTGAGGAATCCAGTTGGATCCCTCCAACCTGTTTCCCTGCATCCACAGATGTTAGCACAACACCAATTCCGCTCCAGTACGGAATTATCGTGGTATATGGGTTTTATAAAAATATCCGCTTACTAACGGCGCAATAGGGTCTCATCCGCTATACGAGGCGGGAAATCAATCAATCCAATATATACATATGCCAATATGTATATATTGCTATATATAGATATATATCCTACTATATCTAATATCACATCCAATAGCAATCAAATAAATAACTGAAAATTCCACTTTTAAATTTTCGAGTGAGAAGATCTCACCGTGATTTTAATTCTGATTTCAGCGTTTATTTCGAATAAAATTAAACACACGTTTAATTTTACCCGAAATTCAAACTAGCTCCAAATGGCTCCAATTCAGTTGCATTGCGAAGTACATGTCGAGACGATTCAAACGCATTTTGTTTCATCATTTTCTGATAATGTATGAACAAGATACAACATTTTAAACATCGTACAATTTAAAATAAGATAATAAATCAATTTCTTTTTATATTTTATAACCTAAATCCAATCCAGACCCTTCGTTTTTGAACCAACAAATCTGGGCCGTGATCTTCATCTTCCCTCCACACGCGAAACTCCCCAGGTAACGTTCGCGAGCTCGAACCCATGAAGCCGTTCGAACAACAATTATCGTACCACCCTAACGACCTCGAAACTCGATCAAACTGGCGCCATATCGAAGCCCTTCTCGAATAGCACTACCGCCCCCAACCCCATGGATTCCGGTCAACCCTAGCTCCTCCTAGACGAGCATGAACGGCCGTGCTTTGGATGACGTTTGCCGTTGATTGGCCGCTCCAAATACGATCATACCCGTTCATCTTGAAGCTCTCGATGCCCTCTACCTTTTCTTAGTTGAAAACTTTTGAAATTATTGCTTGGATTTGAAGATAATCATAGGGGAAGGTCGTTGTTTTCTGGTCGTTCATTTCAATGGAGGCGGCTGCGTATAAACTAGGGTTTCATTTTTTTTTTATAAATTTGTGAATAAATGGGGTATTTATAGAGAATAAAACGAACACTATTCATCTCGGTTTTTCGAACTCCGATTTACGCGCGGTGACTGGCGTTTCTGGGGTTTACCCCGCGTTCCGGACACAATGGAACAGGTTTCGGAAGCTAATTCGATCGTCTGTGCAAGATATGGAATTAAACGATCAATTTAAATTTAATCGATTTAAATCGATTTCGAGGCGTTTTAATTTGTACCGGACAAATGGTAAATCCAAAAATTACGAAATTTGAAATCTTACAATAATATCACATTACGGATCCGATGAAACTGGTTTCGTCGAAATCCGAGACTGTTCGAAAAATGACTATTTTAACTCGACGATTTAAAATTAAAACGATATCGATGCGTTTCGAGCTGCCACGGTCAAACGACAACTCCGATTGATACGAAAATTGAAATCCGATAATAACTAACTATTACGGATCCAATGGAACAGGTCTCGTTCAATTCTGAGACTGTTCGAAAATTGGCTATTTTTACAGTCGATAATTAAATATTAAAATATTCAATTTTCACAAATTAACTCTAAATTCAATTTTAAAAGTTCTATAACCTTTCTATAACTCCAGTATGATTAAATAAAATTTTACAAATCATTTTCAATCATATTAAACTCGATTTTCAATTATCTCTGGAATTTCACTATTAAATTTATCGATTAAATTATCAAATTAAATCCAATATTCGAAAAATAAATCATTCGACTTCTAAATTCCATTTATTAATATTTAAAATCAATTAAATATTCGAATTTTAATTATCAAAAATTCTGGGTCGTTACAAACTTCCCCCCTTAAAAGAATTTCGTCCTCGAAATTATCAAGTAAGGAAAATAAGTCCTTAACTTGTCTACTATTTTTCACAATCTAATAGTTTTATCAAAATTTCAAAACAAATCTCTCTACAAGAGATTCGTTATCATTTCAACTAGCTTCCAACTTCAATTATAAGTTCCAAACAACATTGTTTACTTCAAAATTCAAATTCGAGTTTAAATTCAAATTTTTAAACTTTCAAAATTTCTCAAAAATTTTCTAACACTCGAAATTTTCGAAAAATTTTGCCAGCGTCTCCCTTGCGCGGCTAATACGGTACGACTACAAAACGTCTCTACGGACTCTCAGATTTCAAAAAGAAAAAGAAAAAGCCAAGCGGCTAGAGAAATAAGTCATCAAATCTCATATTCGAATTCAAATACTTACCTTTTGTCGAGCCATTCAAATTTATCTTCGAAATTAAATTCCAATTTATTTATACCTGTATATCCTACTAGCCATAATATCTAGTTGCATATATTCAAACCATTTCGTACATTCAATTACAAAATTTTCAATATAACTGCTTATATCATCTCTAATTCACTATTGAAGTTATATATTCAATTTCGTTCAATTTTGCATTTCAAGATTCCATTTGAATTCAATTCACAATTCCAATTTGAATTCAGTTTATCTTCTGAATATTGAATTTTTATCAATTAACTTTAGTTCATTCCCAAAATTTATTTACAATTCACTATTTTGGTTTATAACCACTTATATTAAACTGGATTTCAAATTCCATATGAATTTTAATTCATTTCAAACCAAATTAATTTGTCATTTCTTTAATTAGTTTCAATTACTAATTTTATTTCAATACATTACTTTACAAATTCGAAATGAATTTTTCAATATTCAATTTACTTTCATTAAATTGATTCACTTGTACTTGCTTTGATTTAACTTCATCCTTTAAGTTAAATTTATTCTATCAAAATTCAAATTGTATAAGTTATCAACTTATTTCTTATTTCATAAGTATTTTTATATAGTATTCCAGAGTCTTTTCAATCTTTTCAAAACCATTTTTGAAAACAATTCAAATTATCCCTTGAATTTTCTAAAACAAAACCCAAATTTTTCAAACAACTTCCTTTTAAAACAAATTGGCAGCAATTTCTCTTTTGGAAACCCGAAAATGAACACCGGTGATGTCGCGATCATCATCGGAATTATTTTCCAGCGACCGAAAAGAGTTTAGAGCTTTCATCTCTCCCAAAATACTTTTCAAATCCTTTGAAATTCATTTTCAAATCAAAAAGGAATTAAATTCCAAAATTTCCAAATTCTTTTCAAAACATTTCCAAAAACTTCTCTGGAATTCCGTTTTAAATTACAAATCACTTTTATAATTTATACTCTTTAAATTTCATTTGTATATGAGTTTATCTCTTAACTTTGGAGTTACGATTTCAGTTTCTTATTCAATTTCATATAATAATGATAACATTTCAATATTATCACTTTCCTAACAACCATGCAACCATATACTATGATAATTCATAGAAAAACATTTCCTTTCTATACAAAAATAGTTTTGGGCAAAATTATCTCATTTACCCTATTCAAAACAATACTGTGCCGAATTGTTCTATTCAAGTGTTTAGAGATCCCTATCGATAGAGTTGTACGGACAATACCGACCAGAATCCATATACCACCCAACAAACCAATCATCACAATATAAAACAATTTTATATTAACTAACAAATACGCGCTCATATCTATTATTACACTCAAACTCATTCTAGAGTACTACTGACTCTATCTCTAATGAGTAACACCCAACAGAGCAGGGTTGTCGCTTAACCATATGCTCTGATACCAAATGTCATGGCCCGCAAATCCGTACCTCTTGATTAACCACTAATCTCCATTGATTAACTCAAAATGAACGGGAATACGAACTATGATGGGTTTTAAGAAGAAGAAAAATGCAGAAGAAGAAGAAGATAGAAGAAGAAAGAAGAACAACAGAACAGCAACAGAAACAGAACAATATCAGAATCTTACACATCGCAGCGGAACAATATATAATAGATAATTGAATAATCTTTAAAACAAAGAACTATATCATTTTATACATACATCAATCATCAGAGTCAATATACAACAATGGACAGTTATATAAACTTGTCCTCATACAGAATACACAGCGGAATAAATACTATCAGATACAAATACTACGCCTCGCCATCCAGCTTGTCTCCAAAGCTCCAGAATATCCTGATAACATAACTCTAGGCAGCCCGTGTGGAAATTGGTGGGCACCCAGAGTTTAGAAGGGAAACAATAAACTCCGAGTCAGTCATGGTGACTGGTGTGAGATCGTAAAACAGTTATTTATCTTTAAAATAAACAACAGAAAAATTTTAAAGTCAATTCGCAATGCTTTTGAAAAAATGAAACTAACATAAGACCTCCCGCCACACACACAATGCAAACGCAGACTTGGAGGAGATTTCTTCTTATGATAGTCAAAGATGCTTACTACGCAAAAATCAAATTCTTTTTGATATTATTATTAGTGCATAGTGTAGAAAACATTTCGAAAGTAGAATATAAATCTTAGCCAGCATAGGTACCATTATAGCATGCTTGCTATAGCTACCATATTAAATGGCAGGTTCTACAACTAAAACCGTACAAGGCTCGTATTGTTTCTTTGGATTTCCAACAAATGGTCAGGCTAAGGAACTTCCTTTTCCACGATGGGTACGTCCCTGGAATAGACGACCCGAGAAATAACCTAACATTACGGTTAGATCTCTGCCAACACAAGGCCGGGTTACCTCTGCAAAAGTAGGTAACTACTGACACGCGTATGCCATCCCCCGATCGTAACCGATCTTCCCGAGGATCCCCGATTTCCAACAAACCACATAGATAATAATGCAGCAACCACATAGGTTAAGTATCTGGGCTCCATACCATGATACCACCTCTATCCAGAAGGAATGACATACACTAAGGGGCGCTACTCCCTAGAACCTTGCCGCATCCTTCCTGTTTCGACCATTTCCGGGGTGTGAGGCTCGACGAAGTCTCGTCCACAAAGCTACGCTTTCTCAAAAAGCCCTGCTTCGGGTCAAACAAAATGATCAACCTATGATCACAAAGATATAAGATCAAACAAATGATCATATCGCAAATGATCAAACACTGATCATTTCACAGCAACACTCAGTATGCCACGTTACCAAATTGGGAGTATATCGTTGATAAATTTCAACTACATAACCTCTGAGCTCGTACGTCTCAGAGAAGGGTGTTAAGCTAAGAGAATAAATTCTCCGCCACCAACAGAAATGTATTTGAAAGAAATCAGCTTTATATCTCAAATTGTAACGTCAGACACACAATCCATACAAGTCTGTTCCGGGATCGAACAGAACCGAAGGCACTTCTCACGAAGCCCTTGCATATCCGGATAAATTTCTAATCACGTCCGGACTTCCCGTCACTAAGGGTGATAAAACCTCTAAATCGGAGATCAGCCGATGTAGAGTAACTCGACGGTAATCCTTCCGTTTTCAAAAATATCTGGTCTTCAACACCGGTCTTCAAATGCGATTCATAACGACGTATCACATATTCAAAATGGGTTATACGACCCCATGGTCCTTTCCCAGCTAACCCGAATAGTGAGCGATTATTTAAAAATAAGTGTGGCATTCAAATTCATCCAATTCACAACAAATACCTATCTAAAGGTAATTATTGATAGTCGGTTATTTAACTATCAATAAAGATGCGCAACATCATCAGATTCCAAATAATTTTCCAAATTATTTATTTTCCAAAAATATCTTTACTAGATATATTATTTCCACACTTAACCATTTGAAAACAATTTCAAATCAATTTCCACATTTCAATTTTATCTTTAAAAGATAAAATCTCAAAACAGTTCATTTCATATTGGAAAAGCATTTCCATACTTATTTAAAAATAAGTATTTCACAAATCTATTTATTTTCAACACTTGGAAAATATTCGATATACTTAAATCAATATTAAGTATATATTTCGTTCTTTAAGGAAACCATTCTCTTTCACAAATTTTATTTGAGTCAAAACGAATGTTACGTAAAACATCGTTACGACAACTCAAAATCACTAGTATAGGGATTCGAGATTTAGATAGATATATAAATCCCAATACTATATAAAACATTTCCTTTCGGAAATCATTTACTATAACAACAGTGTTATAGTCCACCATTTCCTTATTTCTCGAAAACGTCTATTTCAACAATAAATGTTGAAATCTATGATTTCGATATTTAACACGTTTAAAACATCTTTTAAAACAATTAACTTCATTTTACAATATCGCTTTCCCAAACATAACCATTTTATTCAATAATATATTCACTGTCCAAAATCGTGAATATACTTCAATAACCAAATTCCAAACTTTTCTACACATTTATTTCAAGAATTACCCACTGTCCAAAATCGTGGATAAAATTCCCTTAATAATCTCTATATTTAAAATCAATCAAATTTGATTTATTTTCGAATTTATAAAAACAACGTTTATAAATTCTATTTCCATTTTATAACAACTTCGATTTATACATCTTCTTTAATGACCCATTCAATTTATAAGTTAATGTATACATCAAAAATCCATATTATAAGTTGAATACTTATAATTCATTTATTTAAAAGAAATCGTTCTTTTGAACTTCACAGATTTTAAATCTTATTTCTTATAAGATTTTGCTTATAACCTTATATTCAATAATAACCGAAATACTTTTATAATTCCCTTGTTCTGATTTATAAAGTATACATTTTGTTTTATCTCGTCTATGAACCCTTCATACTTATTCAAAAATTCCAATTTAACCATTTTATACATTACTTTACTATATATCCCGAAAATCACCTCTTGGTTATATTTCACCAAAATTATAACTTTTATGACTTTAAAATCTGAACGTTTATTTATTTAAAATAAATCACTTTAAAAATTTAATAAAACGTTTATTTTCAAAAATCACTTAAAAAATCCTTTTTAAACTTCAAAAGCTGAATCCGATGATGCAACGCATCAATTAGT
Source organism: Allium fistulosum (assembly GCA_030737815.1). Classification (NCBI taxonomy): domain Eukaryota; kingdom Viridiplantae; phylum Streptophyta; class Magnoliopsida; order Asparagales; family Amaryllidaceae; genus Allium; species Allium fistulosum. The sequence continues at coordinate 1,017,605,928 of CM060901.1, read as the reverse complement.
CCATCACAATAACAACATCATATACCAACATATGATAACAGAATATACATCATATAACGACCCGCCATTTTTGAACCATTCGCGTCCATTAAAAGTGTAAAGGTAGACACTCATGCCGGAGTTGAATTGCTCAAAATACCGCGTTGTTAATTTAAATTTGGCAAAACTGAACATATACAGTAAATAAAATATCACGAATCACAGACACAGAGTAATAAGTGCAGCGGAAATAAAAGAGATAGTAGTTCATGAAGCTACTATATGAATATATAAAATACATTAGAGTTTACAACAGAAGAGTAATACGATACATCAGATACAAATCAGAATACATCACTGGAATCATCGAATACTGGAAGCAGAATAGATGGCTGGATCTTCAAGCAAAGCTCCAACTCCAAAGGTGAGCATCGAATACTGGTGCACTCAGTCTGACCCGAGCGTAAAGCAAAAACACAAGACACTCGAGTCAGGATTAACATTCTTATATTAATAAATCCAACTCAAGTGAAATAGCAATTGAAATACAAGTAACTCAAAGGATGTTGGAATAGCCATCCTTTAAGGATCCGTCAAACTATCTACTATGTAGTAATGTACGATAAGTAGATAATGTCTATCAGTAATATAAAAAGATATCAAAATAGCATTAAGTCATGGCCCATTCCACCCTTAACACATTTTTATTCCCAAAAGCATATACAAGACCGTAGTTTCCCCAAAACCGGAAGTCACCAGAGGGCAATCCATATACTAAAGGTACAAATCAAAATCGTAGTGGTCGCGCATAAATGGAATACAAGTATGACAAGGCACATGAGGCTATACCCAAGGTAGTGATACTACCGTTCGCCTGATCCGGACTGGTGAGAACGCAACGCCGCAGCGCCCGCAACACCATGAAACAACACTCCCAAAATCAAGGGTGCACCAATCGACAACAAGTATAAGTAGTTCGAAGAAGTGTGTCCACTTGAGGTATCAATCCTCCATTGGCCCGGCACAGCTCCTGTTTTAGTCATTTCCAATTTGACACAAGTGTCAAGGCTATCCATTATCGTTCACTTTCTTCAGTCAACACGAACATCATTCCAACCACTTCATTCTGGATCATCACTCCGCGTATAGTTATTAAAGTGGTTTTCGGTTTAGATAGAGAGTATATCCATAACCGAATTCCGGTCTCTTTAATAACTTTCGTAATTATTACACCGATTGGTCGTTTATATATTTCAAAACCAAATCAAATTCAATTCCAATTAGAATTTATAAACCAACATTTCATTTGTCTTTCCAAATCAATTTCCAAAATTTACGTTTCAAAACTTCCAAATTCATAATTTCAAAATCTCATAATTCAATTTCAATCTTTATTTAAACAATTCAAATATCAATTTATATTCGTATATAAGATTCATTCCGAAATCATTTAAATCGATTTAATTTAACATTCAAATCAGTTTAACTTCATTTATCGATTTTATTCAATATTCGTTAAGTAAATTTATCATTCAAATAATTTCTATTAAATTTCCAATTCATTAAATCCATTATTTAAATTCAACTTCATTATATCAAAACTTACAAATTGAATTAAATTAAATTCATCAAACCAAATTCTTTACATTTCAAGTATTACATTAATTTCAATAAATCACATTTTATTTCTTGTTAAAGAAATTCAATTTCACTTATTTACTTACTTACATAATTTTCCAAAACTTAATTAATAAAGAAACTCAATTTCAATTATTTACGAAGTAAAATTCACTTATTCAAAAGTTCAATTTCTCTTATTAAAGAATCCAATTCAATTTAATCATTAAATAATTCAATCTTATTTAATTATTAAATAATTCAAAACTTAATTATTAAATAATTTCAAAGTTTAATAATTTCAAACTTAATTATAATTTCAAACTTGATTATTAAATCATTTCAAAGTTTAATAATTTCAAACTTAATTATAATTTCAAACTTAATTATTAAATCATTTCAAACTTAATTCAATCATTTCTCAAATTAAACATCGTTCTTTCATCAATTTCATTTTTAATGTTTTGTTTCAGATTTTTAAATATTAACATTTTCCTTTCATTAAAATTCAAATTTCAACTTCATTTCAAAACCATATTATTTATTCAAATAAAATCTTCGTTTTATTTTTAAATCAAATTATTGACCAATCGGGTTTTTATTTAATTTCCTATCCTAGGTCAAAGTTCAATTTGGGTATTTATCATTTCAACCCGATTCCAATTCAATTCAAAATCAAAGCATATCAAAGGGAACTTTCAGTGTGATAACAGGGATGGTGTCAAAGTAAATAAACAAGCAATAACAACAAACAATAACAATCCAATAATCAATTCAAATAATCCCGAAATAATCGTACTAATTCGCATTGTTATTTGTACGAATTAATATAATTATTTCTAGAATCTACACTATCATTTCATGTAGATTAAAGATTATTACATTACGGTTTTCACTTGTCATTCAATTTCAATTTCATCTATCGTCAATTTATCAACCTACATTCAGTGGTTCAAGATGTAATTAAACAAATCCTACGTGTCAATAAATTTAACAGTTAAAGGGGTCATATTGTACAAATGTCAGTTAATCAAATTTAACATTTAATTATCCTATATCAAGTTCAATTTCATACTATTTATCATTTTAACATTAACGATTTAACGTCTAATATAAACATCAACAATCAATCAATTATCAGCCAAACTGTATTATCATCGCATAAATAATTAACAGATAATGGTGTCAGGTGTCACAGGTAAACTGATACAGGTAATAGCATATATAACAGTGTAATTAACTAACAGCAGTATATTTCAATTGTCGTTTCAATTGAAATCAAATCTAATAAATAAAAGAACGTTAATCGTGAGTGAGTGCTCACCTTCGAGGATAGAGAGGATAGACAATGAATTTGAGTTACGAATTGCAAGCACGAATCCCAGAGCAAAGCTAGGTTGGCACAAATTCGACGATCGAGTCTGATAACAGAAATTTAACGAATCAAATCAGAACAGAATCGATGAAGATAAACGATCCAAGTGAACTTATATAAATATATATATATGGCTATATATAACTATAAAAAAAATCTTTAATATATATATATATATGGAAATCGATATTAAGTTTAAATCTATGTATACACATACACATACCCAAATCAAAATCTATATGTATTAAAAATCAAAATACATATGTATAGGTTATACTATAAAAATCTATAGTCAAATTCGAAATCAAGGTACTAATATACAATATATAACAAAACACCTAGATTGGTAGACCTGCATATCCTTTCATAGTACGAATTATATATTAGTTCAACCGATCCTATACCATAAAATTTACTACATATAAAATATATATGTATATATATATAAAAATAAACTCATGCAATCCAAAACAAGTGTATAACCATAGTCGGAAACACTCTATATATATGCAAACATTTTAAACTGCAGCCACTACCTACTTATCTTTATAAAAGAGATCTTAGTACAACATTTATATAACTTAATATACATAACCGATCTTTAAGTATATACATTAGATATTTACTAACAAACCTGAGACAACATTTATATATGTAAAATAAACACTTATGTTATACAGAATGCAAATTTATCTATACAAAATATAACTCAATAAATATATATATATATATACCCATTACAATCAATGTACTAATACTCATCATATTCCAAAAACCCTTACAGTCTTGATTTTTTTTAAACAACCCAGTATATTAATATATCCTTATGCAGACAAAATATACTACATAAACTTCCTATATGAAATCACTTATACATTTTCTTTTCTAAACTATATACATATTCAAAACTGAATTCATGTATATATAAACTGATATACATACATACATGTATAACTATCCTACATGTAAAGCCCTGAAAAGTTCATATTCCAATACAACACAGATTCTAAAAAAAAATAAGATATACTTTACTGTAAATCCAACTGAAACCAGAACATAATATATATATTTAATAAAATCAACATATACTTGATATGTAAATAGCTGGCACTAAATACCCATGTAAATAGCAGATTATACACATTTGAAACTAACAGATGAATCGTATATAACTAATACAAAAAAACAACTTTATATATTAATATTATACCAGAGCAAAGTAAAATACATATACAAGATTACAACTGTATCGATTTAATATCACCGACAAAAATCTAAACAAAATATACAACATACCTTTAAACACCTATATCTTAAAGTAAATCAGTCTATGCACCTTCATAGTTTAAATAGAATAAGAGAAGTAAAATATATAACAGATCTAAACATGGTATAACTCATGCGTATCATATATAAAATGCATTGTAAGTCTATATATTACTTTCGAATATAGTATCTACCTTCATTATATATAATGCATATAATTTAATTTAGGAAAACTATATATATATTAGCAGCTAAAATATACAGAACTTATAAATTTTAACTTAACAGACCCAAAACTAGTATGCTAGATTATCAAAGCAACATGTATATACTTAACATTTGCATATATAGAACAGACATCAGATAGGAGAGGGAACTCACGGCAAAGTTCGGTCAGGTAACATGTGCTCGGGCTGCTCGGAAAAAGGGCAGAGGTATGGTATTTCGAAGGAGACGGTAGTGGAGGCAAGTGGCGGTGGCGACTGTGCTCGGCAATGGAGGAGATGATGGTTGCGGTAGTAGATTGGGCGGAGGCCGGAGATGTAGGCGGGTCTGGTTATGGTGTGGGTAGCATGCATGTAGTCGACGTGTTTGAGGGATTGGTTGCGAAGGAGGAATAGTACAGTTTCGAGGGTGTAAAGGTTGCCTTGCTTAGAACGGTAAGAGGTGGGCGTCTTGGATGGAAAGGAGTCGTTGTTGCCAAAGTGAAGATCACCGCCAACGGACATTATTTTGCCGAGGGAGTTTCTTGTTGTGTATTCGCGGAGGGGAGGAGGACGAGAAAAGGATGGGGAAGATGAAGGATGGAAGCAGCCTGCTGTTCTTTTTTTTTTCATCTCAAATTTATTTTTACTCTGGGAATCGAAATACGAAGGAACCAAGAAAATCAGGAGCCAGGGAAAAACTCAAAAGTTATGGAAAACTACTGTCGAGATAAATTCGAATATAAAACGTAGTGGCCATTCAGTTTTTACGTTGGTTAAATGAAAGGTCACGGGGCTCAAAAGTTCGAAAACGGTTACCAATACGGTAATCGTTTTACTGATTTCGCGGCGTAACAGACCTCAAAATACTGAAGTAAATATACCGCAGAGATCAACACGATGAGATGATCAAAACGGTATACAGATATCAGTGGTACGATCATCCGATAAAAAGTCGATATCGGTACCAGAATGCTGCTATTTTGCAGAACATAAGAACGACGGAGCAATAGATGTCCAAATTTGGAAAAACGACAAACTGGTATCTTGCTCAGAAGATGGTTTAGAATTTTTCTATGTAAAAATATTTAGGTTTCGAAAACATTTTATTTCAACGCTTTTTAACTGATTAAATTGAAGTGAATTTACGCGCGAAATAAACTTTCATATTTTTGGATGAAAATTTACCAGTTGCTATGTTTAACTAGACGTATTCCAAATATTAAATTTTTATTTCAAAATTTATCGTTTAAAATTTCACAAAATTTCAACTAATTACGTTATTAAAACGGTTAAAATTTACGGGTCGTTACATTCTCCCCCACTCAAAACTTTTCGTCCCCGAAAAGGAACGAGGTAGGAGAATAGAAACAACTAGAAAGAAAACAGATTTTGAAATTAATTTAAACCGTATAAATTCAAATTTAATTTAATTGATATTCAACAATCGATTTAATCCATTTGATTTCACTAAAATCAATCTCACTATTTCTAAATTCATTATCTTATTATCCCGTTATCTTCATTTTACAATTTCTAAAACCATAAATTTTTGAATAGTCTTTTATCATAATCATATTTTTCTTCAACAATTTTAAATTCTTCTTTATTCCGAATTATTATAAATTTTATTTCACTTAATATATCTTATTACATATTTCTAAACCATATAAATTAATTTAAACCATAAAAGTTTCGATTTAAATTAATTTATATTTACTAATTGCTTTTAAATTCAAGGTATTTCCATAATTTGATCAAATTTCAATTTATTAATTTTTTCAAAACTAATTTATTTCATTATTAACTGAGTTTACTTATTATCCTATCTAACTCTATTAACATCTTTATAATCAAATTTTAGTGTATAACATTTATTATAAACACTCAAATTTTATTTATAAATTCAATTTATTTTATATATTATCCAATTACATATTCAACTTCTGGATGATTTAGGTAAGTTGTATTAGAATGCAGTTGAACAATATACAAATAAAATTTTCCTAATTTAATTTATTCAAGTTCAAATATTAATTCCAAATTTTGGTTTTATTTATAATTAAAATCATCCTTTTACAAAATTTAAGAATTAGATTTCCGATTTACTTTAAACAATTTAGAGATATATATAATATATTTATATCAAATCAAATTAATTTTTTTTTTAAAATAAGATACCTATATATATGTAAATCAAAATATATTGAAGAAATTCAAATCAAAATACATTTTCTCAAAACAAAACCATAGCAAAGCTACAAAATGGTTTCTCCACTTCAAAACTCGAAAATGAACGTCGATGATGCGGCCGCCATCACCGAAATTTATTTTCCAGCGACAAAGAGAAGAGCACTGATTTCAGCGTTTTAAAATTTTTTGGAAACGATTTCTATTTGAAAATACTTTCAATAATATATACTTTAAAATTTTAAAACCAAAGTTCGAAATCACCGGAAACTAAATTCTCAAATTTCTGAATTAAATTCATTTTAAATTCCAAATCGATTTATAAACTGTATTTATAAATTTATTTAGAACAATAAATGATAATCAAATATTATCATTTCAATCAACAATTTAATTTACCTGTTAAATTCCAGAAAATTTTTACTTATATTTTCACAATATAATCAAACAAATTTATTTCATTTTCCAAATTTGAAAATAATATTGTGTCAGTTTGCTCTGTTCAAGTGTTTTGGAAATCCTATCGATAGCGTTGATCAGACGAATCGATCGAAAACCCAAATCAACATCAACAACTCAAACACCACAATGTATAAAACATTTTAATATTTATTTAAAAATACACTTCCTCGCTCGACGATACAAGAATGGATTCTAAAGCAAGGATATAAATTCAAATTTGATGGACTCAAATCAAAGAGAATTTTGATTCAAAGATAGGTTCGAAACAAGGATAAGATGATTAAATAGCGAAATAAGAAGATCGATAAGTTTATATAAATCGCGGGCAACCTTAACCGGGTCAACCGTGACTTCAAGAATAAGATCAATGCAGAATTCCAAGGCAAATCTACATTCAATCTCAAGAAATAGAATTCAGGTATAGCAGGAGATAGATAGCATCGTAAATCGAGGATACAGAAATCTCCGGTAAACCAATGCCTATTATAAAGGAGTTGCTCCTTTACGAATCATTCAAAGATTGGCGAGACCACTGATCTATTATATATATCATTCAAAATGTAGTTATGGGGTGCTCCAGAATTAAAAGAAGACGAATAGTGAAGGACACGAATGAATTTCGGAACCGAGGGGAACGTTCCAAAATTCAAAGGAATTGAGCCAAGGGAAGAGATTGAACTCGAATGAGAGTGATTCTGTAAATATTTTTACCCTATATGTTGAGTTTTGCCTAGAGCTACCAAAGCTCTGATACCAACTATAACGGACCGCGTCAGTGGGGTAACGCCCACCGTAGCATACAGCTGTACCTGTGTTCTGCCTTTACAGCCAGCCTCTCGACTGCACCAACCCCGCAGGGACATGTAGGAGTAAGAGTCATCCGCTCGCTACCAAACCAAATGCGAGAACCCCATATCATGCTGCACCCTCTAAGTGCATAGGCAGACACACATGTCAGAGTAGAATTGCTCAAAATACCGCGTTGTTAATTTAAATTTGGCAAAACTGAACATATACAGTAAATAAAATATCACAGATCACAGACACAGAGTAATAAGTGCAGCGGAAATAAAAGAGATAGTAGTTCATGAAGCTACTATATGAATATATAAAATACATCAGAGTTTACAACAGAAGAGTAATACGATACATCAGATACAAATCAGAATACATCACTGGAATCATCGAATACTGGAAGCAGAATAGATGGCTGGATCTTCAAGCAAAGCTCCAACTCCAAAGGTGAGCATCGAATACTGGTGCACTCAGTCTGACCCGAGCGTAAAGCAAAAACACAAGACACTCGAGTCAGGATTAACATTCTTATATTAATAAATCCAACTCAAGTGAAATAGCAATTGAAATACAAGTAACTCAAAGGATGTTGGAATAGCCATCCTTTAAGGATCCGTCAAACTATCTACTATGTAGTAATGTACGATAAGTAGATAATGTCTATCAGTAATATAAAAAGATATCAAAATAGCGTTAAGTCATGGCCCATTCCACCCTTAACACATTTTTATTCCCAAAAGCATATACAAGACCGTAGTTTCCCCAAAACCGGGAGTCACCAGAGGGCAATCCATATACTAAAGGTACAAATCAAAATCATAGTGGTCGCGCATAAATGGAATACAAGTATGACAAGGCACATGAGGCTATACCCAAGGTAGTGATACTACCGTTCGCCTGATCCGGACTGGTGAGAACGCAACGCCGCAGCGCCCGCAACACCGTAAAACAACACTTCCAAAATCAAGGGTGCACCAATCGACAACAAGTATAAGTAGTTCGAAGAAGTGTGTCCACTTGAGGTATCAATCCTCCATTGGCCCGGCACAGCTCCTATTTTAGTCATTTCCAATTTGACACAAGTGTCAAGGCTATCCATTATCGTTCATTTTCTTCAGTCAACACGAACATCATTCCAACCACTTCATTCTGGATCATCACTCCGCGTATAGTTATTAAAGTGGTTTTTGGTTTAGATAGAGAGTATATCCATAACCGAATTCCGGTCTCTTTAATAACTTTCGTAATTATTACACCGATTGGTCGTTTATATATTTCAAAACCAAATCAAATTCAATTCCAATTAGAATTTATAAACCAACATTTCATTTGTCTTTCCAAATCAATTTCCAAAATTTACGTTTCAAAACTTCCAAATTCATAATTTCAAAATCTCATAATTCAATTTCAATCTTTATTTAAACAATTCAAATATCAATTTATATTCGTATATAAGATTCATTCCGAAATCATTTAAATCAATTTAATTTAACATTCAAATCAGTTTAACTTCATTTATCGATTTTATTCAATATTCGTTAAGTAAATTTATCATTCAAATAATTTCTATTAAATTTCCAATTCATTAAATCCATTATTTAAATTCAACTTCATTATATCAAAACTTACAAATTGAATTAAATTAAATTCATCAAACCAAATTCTTTACATTTCAAGTATTACATTAATTTCAATAAATCACATTTTATTTCTTGTTAAAGAAATTCAATTTCACTTATTTACTTACTTACATAATTTTCCAAAACTTAATTAATAAAGAAACTCAATTTCAATTATTTACGAAGTAAAATTCACTTATTCAAAAGTTCAATTTCTCTTATTAAAGAATCCAATTCAATTTAATCATTAAATAATTCAATCTTATTTAATTATTAAATAATTCAAAACTTAATTATTAAATAATTTCAAAGTTTAATAATTTCAAACTTAATTATAATTTCAAACTTGATTATTAAATCATTTCAAAGTTTAATAATTTCAAACTTAATTATAATTTCAAACTTAATTATTAAATCATTTCAAACTTAATTCAATCATTTCTCAAATTAAACATCGTTCTTTCATCAATTTCATTTTTAATGTTTTGTTTCAGATTTTTAAATATTAACATTTTCCTTTCATTAAAATTCAAATTTCAACTTCATTTCAAAACCATATTATTTATTCAAATAAAATCTTCGTTTTATTTTTAAATCAAATTATTGACCAATCGGGTTTTTATTTAATTTCCTATCCTAGGTCAAAGTTCAATTTGGGTATTTATCATTTCAACCCGATTCCAATTCAATTCAAAATCAAAGCATATCAAAGGGAACTTGCAGTGTGATAACAGGGATGGTGTCAAAGTAAATAAACAAGCAATAACAACAAACAATAACAATCCAATAATCAATTCAAATAATCCCGAAATAATCGTACTAATTCGCATTGTTATTTGTACGAATTAATATAATTATTTCTAGAATCTACACTATCATTTCATGTAGATTAAAGATTATTACATTACGGTTTTCACTTGTCATTCAATTTCAATTTCATCTATCGTCAATTTATCAACCTACATTCAGTGGTTCAAGATGTAATTAAACAAATCCTACGTGTCAATAAATTTAACAGTTAAAGGGGTCATATTGTACAAATGTCAGTTAATCAAATTTAACATTTAATTATCCTATATCAAGTTCAATTTCATACTATTTATCATTTTAACATTAACGATTTAACGTCTAATATAAACATCAACAATCAATCAATTATCAGCCAAACTGTATTATCATCGCATAAATAATTAACAGATAATGGTGTCAGGTGTCACAGGTAAACTGATACAGGTAATAGCATATATAACAGTGTAATTAACTAACAGCAGTATATTTCAATTGTCGTTTCAATTGAAATCAAATCTAATAAATAAAAGAACGTTAATCGTGAGTGAGTGCTCACCTTCGAGGATAGAGAGGATAGACAATGAATTTGAGTTACGAATTGCAAGCACGAATCCCAGAGCAAAGCTAGGTTGGCACAAATTCGACGATCGAGTCTGATAACAGAAATTTAACGAATCAAATCAGAACAGAATCGATGAAGATAAACGATCCAAGTGAACTTATATAAATATATATATATGGCTATATATAACTATAAAAAAAATCTTTAATATATATATATATATATATGGAAATCGATATTAAGTTTAAATCTATGTATACACATACACATACCCAAATCAAAATCTATATGTATTAAAAATCAAAATACATATGTATAGGTTATACTACAAAAATCTATAGTCAAATTCGAAATCAAGGTACTAATATACAATATATAACAAAACACCTAGATTGGTAGACCTGCATATCCTTTCATAGTACGAATTATATATTAGTTCAACCAATCCTATACCATAAAATTTACTACATATAAAATATATATGTATATATATATAAAAATAAACTCATGCAATCCAAAACAAGTGTATAACCATAGTCGGAAACACTCTATATATATGCAAACATTTTAAACTGCAGCCACTACCTACTTATCTTTATAAAAGAGATCTTAGTACAACATTTATATAACTTAATATACATAACCGATCTTTAAGTATATACATTAGATATTTACTAACAAACCTGAGACAACATTTATATATGTAAAATAAACACTTATGTTATACAGAATGCAAATTTATCTATACAAAATATAACTCAATAAATATATATATATATATATACCCATTACAATCAATGTACTAATACTCATCATATTCCAAAAACCCTTACAGTCTTGATTTTTTTTAAACAACCCAGTATATTAATATATCCTTATGCAGACAAAATATACTACATAAACTTCCTATATGAAATCACTTATACATTTTCTTTTCTAAACTATATACATATTCAAAACCGAATTCATGTATATATAAACTGATATACATACATACATGTATAACTATCCTACATGTAAAGCCCTGAAAAGTTCATATTCCAATACAACACAGATTCTAAAAAAAAATAAGATATACTTTACTGTAAATCCAACTGAAACCAGAACATAATATATATATTTAATAAAATCAACATATACTTGATATGTAAATAGCCGGCACTAAATACCCATGTAAATAGCAGATTATACACATTTGAAACTAACAGATGAATCGTATATAACTAATACAAAAAAAACAACTTTATATATTAATATTATACCAGAGCAAAGTAAAATACATATACAAGATTACAACTGTATCGATTTAATATCACCGACAAAAATCTAAACAAAATATACAACATACCTTTAAACACCTATATCTTAAAGTAAATCAGTCTATGCACCTTCATAGTTTAAATAGAATAAGAGAAGTAAAATATATAACAGATCTAAACATGGTATAACTCATGCGTATCATATATAAAATGCATTGTAAGTCTATATATTACTTTCGAATATAGTATCTACCTTCATTATACATAATGCATATAATTTAATTTAGGAAAACTATATATATATTAGCAGCTAAAATATACAGAACTTATAAATTTTAACTTAACAGACCCAAAACTAGTATGCTAGATTATCAAAGCAACATGTATATACTTAACATTTGCATATATAGAACAGACATCAGATAGGAGAGGGAACTCACGGCAAAGTTCGGTCAGGTAACATGTGCTCGGGCTGCTCGGAAAAAGGGCAGAGGTATGGTATTTCGAAGGAGACGGTAGTGGAGGCAAGTGGCGGTGGCGACTGTGCTCGGCAATGGAGGAGATGATGGTTGCGGTAGTAGATTGGGCGGAGGCCGGAGATGTAGGCGGGTCTGGTTATGGTGTGGGTAGCATGCATGTAGTCGACGTGTTTGAGGGATTGGTTGCGAAGGAGGAATAGTACAGTTTCGAGGGTGTAAAGGTTGCCTTGCTTAGAACGGTAAGAGGTGGGCGTCTTGGATGGAAAGGAGTCGTTGTTGCCAAAGTGAAGATCACCGCCAACGGACATTATTTTGCCGAGGGAGTTTCTTGTTGTGTATTCGCGGAGGGGAGGAGGACGAGAAAAGGATGGGGAAGATGAAGGATGGAAGCAGCCTGCTGTTCTTTTTTTTTCATCTCAAATTTATTTTTACTCTGGGAATCGAAATACGAAGGAACCAAGAAAATCAGGAGCCAGGGAAAAACTCAAAAGTTATGGAAAACAACTGTCGAGATAAATTCGAATATAAAACGTAGTGACCATTCAGTTTTTACGTTGGTTAAATGAAAGGTCACGGGGCTCAAAAGTTCGAAAACGGTTACCAATACGGTAATCGTTTTACTGATTTCGTGGCGTAACAGACCTCAAAATACTGAAGTAAATATACCGCAGAGATCAACACGATGAGATGATCAAAACGGTATACAGATATCAGTGGTACGATCATCCGATAAAAAGTCGATATCGGTACCAGAATGCTGCTATTTTGCAGAACATAAGAACGACGGAGCAATAGATGTCCAAATTTGGAAAAACGACAAACTGGTATCTTGCTCAGAAGATGGTTTAGAATTTTTCTATGTAAAAATATTTAGGTTTCGAAAACATTTTATTTCAACGCTTTTTAACTGATTAAATTGAAGTGAATTTACGCGCGAAATAAACTTTCATATTTTCGGATGAAAATTTACCAGTTGCTATGTTTAACTAGACGTATTCCAAATATTAAATTTTTATTTCAAAATTTATCGTTTAAAATTTCACAAAATTTCAACTAATTACGTTATTAAAACGGTTAAAATTTACGGGTCGTTACACATCAATATCTGTAAATAAATAACTACTGGTGAGGAATCCAGTTGGATCCCTCCAACCTGTTTCCCTGCATCCACAGATGTTAGCACAACACCAATTCCGCTCCAGTACGGAATTATCGCGGTATATGGGTTTTATAAAAATATCCGCTTACTAACGGCGCAATAGGGTCTCATCCGCTATACGAGGCGGGAAATCAATCAATCCAATATATACATATGCCAATATGTATATATTGCTATATATAGATATATATCCTACTATATCTAATATCACATCCAATAGCAATCAAATAAATAACTGAAAATTCCACTTTTAAATTTTCGAGTGAGAAGATCTCACCGTGATTTTAATTCTGATTTCAGCGTTTATTTCGAATAAAATTAAACACGCGTTTAATTTTACCCGAAATTCAAACTAGCTCCAAATGGCTCCAATTCAGTTGCATTGCGAAGTACATGTCGAGACGATTCCAACGCATTTTGTTTCGTCATTTTCTGATAATGTATGAACAAGATACAACATTTTAAACATCGTACAATTTAAAATAAGATAATAAATCAATTTCTTTTTATATTTTATAACCTAAATCCAATCCAGACCCTTCGTTTTTGAACCAACAAATCTGGGCCGTGATCTTCATCTTCCCTCCACACGCGAAACTCCCCAGGTAACGTTCGCGAGCTCGAACCCATGAAGCCGTTCGAACAACAATTATCGTACCACCCTAACGACCTCGAAACTCGATCAAACTGGCGCCATATTGAAGCCCTTCTCGAATAGCACTACCGCCCCCAACCCCATGGATTCCGGTCAACCCTAGCTCCTCCTAGACGAGCACGAACGGCCGTGCTTTGGATGACGTTTGCCGTTGATTGGCCGCTCCAAATACGATCATACCCGTTCATCTTGAAGCTCTCGATGCCCTCTACCTTTTCTTAGTTGAAAACTTTTGAAATTATTGCTTGGATTTGAAGATAATCAGAGGGGAAGGTCATTGTTTTCTGGTCGTTCATTTCAATGGAGGCGGCTGCGTATAAACTAGGGTTTCATTTTTCTTTTTTTTTATAAATTTGTGAATAAATGGGGTATTTATAGAGAATAAAACGAACACTATTCATCCCGGTTTTTCGAACTCCGATTTACGCGCGGTGACTGGCGTTTCTGGGGTTTACCCCGCGTTCCGGACACAATGGAACAGGTTTCGGAAGCTAATTCGATCGTCTGTGCAAGATATGGAATTAAACGATCAATTTAAATTTAATCGATTTAAATCGATTTCGAGGCGTTTTAATTTGTACCGGACAAATGGTAAATCCAAAAATTACGAAATTTGAAATCTTACAATAATATCACATTACGGATCCGATGAAACTGGTTTCGTCGAAATCCGAGACTGTTCGAAAAATGACTATTTTAACTCGACGATTTAAAATTAAAACGATATCGATGCGTTTCGAGCTGCCACGGTCAAACGACAACTCCGATTGATACGAAAATTGAAATCCGATAATAACTAACTATTACGGATCCAATGGAACAGGTCTCGTTCAATTCTGAGACTGTTCGAAAATTGGCTATTTTTACAGTCGATAATTAAATATTAAAATATTCAATTTTCACAAATTAACTCTAAATTCAATTTTAAAAGTTCTATAACCTTTCTATAACTCCAGTATGATTAAATAAAATTTTACAAATCATTTTCAATCATATTAAACTCGATTTTCAATTATCTTTGGAATTTCACTATTAAATTTATCGATTAAATTATCAAATTAAATCCAATATTCGAAAAATAAATCATTCGACTTCTAAATTCCATTTATTAATATTTAAAATCAATTAAATATTCGAATTTTAATTATCAAAAATTCTGGGTCGTTACAATATATCAGTCACCTTTAGAGTTTTTGCCTTCTTATATGATTTTTAATTTTTTAATTTTATTTTCACATTTTCTTCTTTTTCAACAATTAAAATTTTTCTGACCAAGCAATCATTGTAATGTATCTGTGAAAAAGAGATGATCAGCTTGCTAGTTTCTATGGATATCCATTACTTTACAGTGTATTTTTTTTTCATACGCAGGTTTATGCAATCCACAAACAAAAGAACATAATAGAAAAATTACCTCTTCTCGGTGTTGCTAGTTCTTACCCAAGGATGCAACAAGTTCAAGCATCTTTAACTAAGTGATGAACCTAGAAAAAAGTCATAATATGTAAAGAATTAGAACATCATGCTAATTATATATAGGACTGTTTTGATATGTAACGACTATGTATAATATCAAACAAATATGTAAACAACCATGCACGATACGATATAAAATTGCTTTGATACGCTTCTATAAAAAAATTGAGTAAATCAGAAATTATTTATAAGGGCATTTTAATTATTACATTCTTATTTTATTATAAATGTTTTGGTATCCACTATCTCCATCAGTAGGCACAATTTTTGTGGCATTCCAAAACCACCAAATCAAGTTATGATTTCTAAAATTACATAATGTGTTAGCATTTCGAAACAACTTCCGGATTGTAACATCAAGTAAAACTCAAGTTATTTGTGTTTTTCTAGAGATTATCAAATCTGAGATGAGTTTACAATAGCAGGTCCACTTTGATAAACTGCATTTTACGCCTAGAAAATGACAAAATCTTCCTTAAGACTTAAAACCAAAGTTGTTACTTAGATTCTAAGCTTTCTGAAATGGGTAAAATTGTCGAAATCGGATAAACTGTTTAAAAGTTACGATCGACTGAATTCAGCGCCGTTTCATGAAATTTCTAATTTCAAAATAGCAATATTCATTGTTTATAATTTAAGTTTTAACCATTATTATCATCAAGATTTCACATTGCGTTTCAAACAAAAGTTGCTCTTTAATAGCATAACTTCAAAACAAATTTGAAATCTTTGAAAACAGATCGATGGTTTGAGAATTATAATTAAACCAATTCATTGCTTAAACATGGATTTCTTTTAACCAATCAGATTATGTATTTCAAACAGGATTACTTAAAATATTGCATCGATGAAGCAACGTGTATGCTGCCAGCAAAATATAACTATTATGTTACAAGATGCTAGTTCAAAGTAAACCATCTGCTCACTTAAATGAGAAGTTCACTTAAACCTCAAAAGATGCATCCATCATCCACATTTAGCTCATACAAGAATGAAACAAAAGAAAACTGCAATACCATGTCAGAAAAGCAACCAAGTAATACTTACTTGTATATGATGTCTTCGGATCACCTATCACGATAGTATCAGCATTCAATTTATATACTATTACGCATCACACATATCTAATTTTTTATTGTCCATCTCAAATGGTGAATTACCTGAATAGGCGAAATAAGGATAAACATTTACAAGAAGTGGGTTGTTTGAATCCTTCAAAAATTGAATAATATTCGTCATAACCACAGCAACACTATCTGAAAACGCTCCTTTGGAAGGCGGATAGGAAACACTAAGAACGTTAGTGGACACTGCAGTGCTAACCATAATCTGATCCAAACCCGCATCATTAACCGCATTCACGATGCTTTTCATAGCGGGTAGCACGTAAGTGGCCAAATCATCGGGTATATGCCAAATCAGAATCGAACAATAACCAAACCGATCAAAATCAAAACCAATTCAAAATAATATAATTAATTGTTTGCAGTTTAAAAATTAGAAATAAACGAAAATACCTATATAAGCGGCAACGGAGGCGACGCCGATTATGGTTAGGGTTTACAATCGGCAACGGAGGCGAGCACCATCTAGCTTCGTCGATGGTGACAGCAGCGGGCACAACGGGGTTCAGATGTGACGATGGCGACGACGGCGAGGGCGCTGCGGGGTTTACCTTTCGTTGGCGAGCGGCGAGTGTTGAGCGGGATTGGATTAGGTTTTCCAAATGTTGGGAGGGAATTCTTTTGCACGGGAATAAAAGTTAATTAGAAAGTTCAGCGGGAAGGAAAGAAATGTTGGAGGGAACGTTGATTTTCACATGACACTGGTTTTTCTTTTGCATGGACTTGTTACAACTATTCAACAACTTCGGATCACAGTGGTTACAAACAAATATAACAACTGGTACCGAAAGGGCAGCTGTTCCGGATGTATATTACAACTGCCAAAAATACACAGTTGTTACAAAATGCATATTACAACTGTCCGCTTATGCCAGTTGTAAATAAAAAGTTGTAATATAGCTGTTTTGTTGTAGTGTTCCTTCTTGGCCGAGGGATAGCAAGTTGAAAGTTGGAGACGTGATAAGTCTATGAGACTTAGTTTCTATGTGAGGTTGAGAAACGCTTTTGCGTTGTTGGTGCGAAGAGACCGAGATTTGATTTATCTGAAAACCACTTCGGACCAACATTTATACGACGATTGTGCAGGTTGGCCGATGATATTGATATTTATAATTTTCATAGTGGAGGACTGCTTGTTGATCGTTTGGGGTTAAAATCCCAATATACATCAGGTAACAGTAGCCTCTTCGTTATGAAATATCCAATGCAAGGACTATTCGCTACTAATCCTAGGGATACTCTGACAGGATGTTGTAGGAAAGTACCTTCGGATTGCCCTGTTCCTGGACAACTTGTATGGATGTTTGTATGACAATGCATTTCTAAAGATTATGTACATTTGTTTTTACAAACGTACATCAGTGGTGGCGGAGAAGGCAACTTCTCTTAGCTTAACAGCCTCCTTGAGACGTACGAGCTCAAGGGTTGTATTTTTATGGAAGGCAATTAGTAGTCAACGGAAATGGCCGTGTGGCATTCAAAGTGATGTGATATGTGATATGTGAAAGGTAATCATTACCTCTAGCCTCATCAACCGAAAATGACCGAAACGGGGTTAGATGCGGCAAGGCTAAGTGGGTCGCTCCCATTAGGATATGATCATCCTCTTCTAGATATATTTCATCCCGCTATGACATTTGGGATGTAAATTATTGTGGTTTGTATCCTATGAGGGCCCTCGAAAAGGTCGGTAACGACCGGGGGATGACATATTCGGTACTATCTAGTTATAGAGGTAGGCCGGTCTTGTGTTGGTAGAGGAACTTTGTGATGGTTTCTCGGTACATTCCTCTAGATGTGTACTGCTGGAAGGTAGTCCCTTCACCTGGTCATTTGTATGGAAATCCAAACTCCACTACGAGCTGCGATTTTGTTTGTATTGGCATAATGAATAGCCCGGAAATGCAATATGGGTAACCATTTCGACTATGATTAATATTATTTGTATACTAGACACTAGTATAATATAAGATGATTTGATATGAAATGTTTTAGTTATCGTAAGGTTAAAACATGTCTTTGTTTATGTGCCGGCGTGTCTTACGAGATACTTTTGTTTTGAAAGGAAAAGTTTGGTAATTTAATAAATTCAGTTGAGTGTGTTTCTCACGCTGGTTTACCAAACTGATCAGGGCGTTCTTCCCTTTCAATGTTCGGGTCAGACCGAGTATATTTACAAGTTCAGATTTGGTGCTTTAGGAGCTTCAGCAGGAGAGCTGGAGATCTTAATTTTCGTATACATGTATCTGTCTTGCTTAGTGATGTTTATTATCCGCTTAGCGCTTAGTTATTTTATATTATCGGCAATTCTAAGGACAGGTTATTATAACTGTCCATGCTGATGATTAGTGATTGATTGTTGTACTCTGATTGATGTATGTATATACAGTTTCTAATTTGTAAGGATCATTGATATGATATTATATGTTTTCCGCTGCGATGTGAGATTCTGTATTGTTCTTTTGGTTCTATCTTCTCTCTTTCTTCTCTTCTCTTCTTCTCTCTTCTTTTCTTTCTCAAGACTTTTCGTCAGTCTATGCTTTCTGGGTCGGACATGTGTGGTTTATTGTCGATTCAAAGGGTACGGATTTGCAGGTCGTCACACAACCCATATCAACACTTAGAAATATTTCCTAATCCTACTTATAATAAATTACGTTGAAAAATATTTCTATAAAAGTCATTTCGGAGTTAGAATATTTCTAAAACCATTTAATTCCAATACTTAGGAATATTCCATCTTATCTCACAAACCTCTGGAATTTTATTAATTCTCTTTATGATTTCCAAAAATTATCAATTATACTTATTTATAATCCATCTAACAATTTATAATTCCTTTAATGAATTCGGATTCATTTTCAAAGTTCCCGAGTTTAACTATTTTGGAAATTCCCTAAATTTCCAGAAATCCCATTATAACACTTCACTTATACAATCACATCCGTTTAACAAATCTGGATTATAATCTCAAGAGTATTTATAAATAAATTCCAATTACTTACTTTTAAACTATATACATAATAATAATAAATTTCAATATGTGGTTAAATAATTATTTAAAATATCAAAGCAGTTTTAAAATAAACATAATAACTAATTCCAATTTATTTATAAAATATCTAATCGATTTACAGAACTTGTTTATAAAACTTACAATTCATTTCAACAAAATTTAAATATTTAAATAACTAAATTTCTAAAATATTTCAATCCAATTAATTTTTTTTAAATCTACATAGTTTAATAAATAAATATCCTTTTCAAAACAAACTTCCACTTCTTAGTAAAATTTTATTAAAAAATTTCAATAAAACCAACTTTATATTTATAAATCTCTCTCGATTCATCACAATTGATTTACGTTTGCAATTTCATAATCCTTTTTCCAAACTCCAATATAAAATCCCCTATTTCTTTCTAAACTGATTTCCATATCATTATAAATTCCCATATTGAATTTATATTTGCATTTCATCAAATGATAATCATTCCACATCATTTATAATTATTGTTTGTAAATTTCATAATCTCATTTCCAGTTTATAACAGGTTCATATCACTAAAATCCATTTTTAAATCAATTTCTAATTAAAATTCTATTTATAAATCTATTTCTTAAATAATCCAAACTATATTCCAAAACCAATCAAATCTCGATTTTGACTCCATTTCATATTTTTAAGAATCTTATTTAAAATACATTTTTTCCAAAAATCCTCAATTTAAAATTCTCTATTTAAAACCATTTTACGAAATAGTTAAATTAATATCTAAAATCAAATTTATTTATTTTATCCATTAAATTCCCTTTTTAAATATTCTCAAATTTCAACATAAATATTTTCATTTCCAAAATTGCCTTTGAATTTACTTTATAAATTCAAAATTATTATTTATGGAATTTATAATACCAAAATTAGGGCCAATGCTATTATAACATCCAATAAACTCAAATCACATCATAATTTATCATAGACTATTCAAAACACATCATATATCAGTATATACGAAATTAAAATCAACAATTTTGAGGAATCCAGTTGGATCCCTCCAACCTGTTTCCCTGCAACCACAAATATTATATATAATGAAAAACCAATCTCGCTTCGAGGTAGAATATCACGGTAATATAGGGTCATCCGCTATTATGCAGGGCGCGTAGTGTCTCATCCGCTCCAATAGGCGGGAATATTCAATCCAACTACTAATGTATATACTAATATATATAATATAACATCCAGCTGATAATAGTAATTTATCAATTCATCCAATCAACCAATAAATAATTTTAACTATTTAAAATAAAACTAATTATCCAAGATGAGTGATATTTACTCACATTTATTTTCTGTTGTCGCCGAGGTGTTCAAGTTTGGAACTAAAACCGGACGACCTCTGACTTTAGCCCAAATTTCCATAGTCTCCAAATCTATCCAAACAAGTTCCATTTCGAAGCACTCATCATCACAATCGCAACGCAAAAATTTTCGTCTTAATCGGACCTGGTATGAGAAAGTTATATCGTTTATAAGATAACGATTTAATAATTATATAATTAACAGTTAATTACAATCATTAACCTAATTAGTAATTACCCTTCATTAAAACTTCCATCCCATTCTCTAATTCCCTCTCCCTGTATATATACACGATCCAAACCCACTCCTTCCATCTTCTCTCTCCTCTTTTCTTCTTCCACACTCAACGGATCGATGAACCGCCATCACCGACGAACTCCACTACGCGAGGCCTCTGTGACCATCACCATAGCTTCAAACTCGGCTATCCCCTGCAAAACCTATCCATAGCAGCCCTCAACCATTGGCACCCCCTTAGTTCGATTGTACATCACCAAAAACCTCACGGATGTGCTATCCGACCCCCTAAACCTAAAACAAGGCTCCATTTCGACAATCAACAAGCCAAACTTCCAATCTTGCAAACCCTAGCAAAAAAAACTCTCACATTCGCTCACTGCTCACCAATGTCGAGATGTTGAAAAGAAGGCCGAACATACTTATATGCATATCAATGCGTAGATCTATCGATTTGCAACTCCATGCTATCTCCTTCGCATTTTTCTTATTTTTATGTTATTTGTTGCGAATTTTTTTTCTTTTCTTTACTCTACGTTTAAAAAAAAGAAGAGAGAATGCATTTTAAAAGAAAGAGGTAGGCACAAGTAGGGTGGCTGAGAATGGTAGGTCGGCTAAAATGAAGGAATAGCGGTTGTATGGTTAAATCAACGAAAACATATTATTTAAAATCCAAAATATCTAGCTATGTAATTACGGACTCCAATCGAGGCATGCTGCCAGGCGTTTCTAATGTTATACCCATATTCCAAACGCATTGGAACAAGTCTCGAGCCCCAATTTGATCGTATGGAGAAGATAGCCTTTTGAACCCAATTAAAATATCAAAAATTCTGATATTAATTTCAACGCGTTTTTATCCCGTACGACCAAACGGTAACTCCAAACAATATAAAATTTGAAATCCGATAATAATACATTATTATGGATCTAATGGAACTAGTTTGTCGAATTCCAAGACTATGCCCCGGAATGCTATTTTTTTATATGTTAATTAAAATGAGAAAAATCCAAAATTAGTTAAATCATTTTTAAAATCAATTTAAAAGTTTTATTATCTTCATTCTTGTAAATAGCAATTAAATAAGCCTTTAAATCATTTTTATTCAAACAAAAATCCAAGATTTAAATTATTTAAACGATTTTCCATTATTAAGTTTAACAATTAAATTATCAATTTAAATCGCTATATTTGAAGTTTAAATTATTTAACCTATAAAATCAACTTTTCAATATTTAAAATTAATTAAACATTCCAATTTCAAATCACTAAAATTCTGGATCGTTGCATTCTTCCCCCCTTAAAAGAATTTCGTCCCCGAAATTGCCAAGGTAAGAAAAATGCCCAAACCCATTCCTTTTCTAAAACAAAATAGTTGAAATAACTTTCTAAAATCAGTTTGTTGAAACATCATTATCACTTTTACTAAGTTTCAAAATTCATTCATAGACTCCAACTAATATTATCCATTCAATCATTTCAAATTATGATTCAAAACCATATTTTTAGTTATTAAAAATTTTCTTCAAATTTTCTAATTCCTTAAATTTTCGAAACTTTTTGCCAGTGTCTCCTTTGCGCGGCTAGATCACAACAACTACAAATCGCCACTACTGGCCCAAATCAACAAAGAAAACAAAAGCCAAGTGGCTCAACCATAAAACCATCAAATCAAACAACAATTTAAACATGTACCTTTTAGTCGGGCAACCCAATTTTCTTATGATATCGAAGACATCAATTTAGTTCTTGCTTTTATATACCTGCATCTTATTTACTAATAATATCCAATCATAAAATTAAAAATCATATTATTTTGTATTTCCAATATTTACTTCACCAAAACCCGTATGATGTACATATATCATCCATACGCAACATCCAATCTGATCACTCACCTGATCACACAATTTCACTTTCGAACTAGTATCGTTCACACGACCCTCTAGTGCGGACTCATATCTGGTTTCTTGATTATAAACCGTTATTGCATAGCCATATACTATAATAGAAAATCCCAGAATTAATCAAAAATCCATATCTAGTGTTTGCCGTCGAAAATCGAGTGACAAATCCTAACTCGAATTGATATAAATTATCTTGAAATTCTATGCTCGAATCTGGATCAAACCGTTATGCGAATAAATAATATACGTACAACCACATTTTTTTTCCAATTGATTCTTAGCTATACCAAATTCTCTTGTTCACATTTATTTCACTTACAATCAATTACTCACAATCATTATTCACCTTCCCATGTTTACTTAGTATATTCACTTCTTTACAGAGTATATTCCATAATACTATTATCACTTAAACATCATTCCATTGAATTTGTTTACTTAAGTTAATTTTAAAACATTTTATACAACTTAAGTCTATATTCATTTTATAACAAATCAAAATTTTATTTCACTCAATTCCATTTCCAAAAATTATTTCACTTAGCCTAACTTAGGCTAAACTTCCAAATTTCACTTTATTTAACTTAATTTAAGTTAAATTTTTATTTCATAGTTCAATTTCAATTTTTTTTTGTTTTCTTTGCATTCATATTCAAATTTATAAAACGTTGCTTTAACTTGCAAATTTCCAAATTTTATAAGTTATTAAACTTATTTTCTCATATTTCTAATGAAACTTTTAAAAGAAAATCCCAGAGTTTAAACACCTCGTTCTAAAGTATTTCAAATAATTTTGAAACCATATATACGTATACAAAATTTTATTGGTATATCAAATCATTCATTTGATTTAAAAATCAAAACTAGCTTTACCAAATCAAAAACCCCAATGGTAGCAATTTCCTCTCTTGGAAACTCGAAAATAAACGTCGATAATGTTGCCGTCATCATAGAAATTATTTTCCAACGACCGAAGTGAGTTCAATGCTTTCCATTTCGTTTTAAAACCCTTTTAAATATTTCTATTCGAAATTTTTTTTCAAATAATATTATTATTATTTTCCAACACTTTGAAAAATCATTTTAAAAACCAACGGGATTTAAATTCTTAAATTCCCAATCCTTTTAAGCCCTTTTAAATCATTTTTACAAACCATACTCATATGATATGCTTCAGAAATTTCATTTCCTTTCAATTTATAAATTACATATATAAATCATATTTATATAACTCCATTCTGTTATATAAAAATCATTCCTTAACTGTTAACCCTGTTTGCATTATAGTATCACCCTTTATTCGATCACAAACAACAATCATCAAATGATAATAATCAAATATTATCATTTTCTAACAACCAAGCATACCATAATAATTTTCCGAAAAATTATTCTTTTATATATAAAATATAATCTAGATAAAATTATTTCATTTACCTAGTTTCAAAACAATACCATGTCGAGTTGCTCTGTTCAAGTGTTTAGAGATCCCTATCAATAAAGTTAATTACTCATATTGACCAGAATCCATAAGCCACTCAACAAATCAACCAACACAATATAAATCATTTTTATATCACTAACAAATATGCGCTCATATATATACACTCAAACTCTCATTCTAGGGTGCTACTGACCCTATCTCTAATGTGTTACCCCACCAAAGCCAAGGTTCTCACTTAACCTTCAGCTCTGATACCATGTTGTAACAACCAACTTTTACGTACATTCTAAGCTGACAAATAACCGCACATGTCAACTCAAATTAAACAAAAAGGCGGATTGTTAAGGGTGAAGAAAGAAGAGAGAAGATAAGAAGAAAATTAAACAATAACATAGAATCTCACAATCGTAGCGGAATAATATATAATAGATAATAACATATCTTTATACAAAAGAACTATAACTATTATTATACATACCATCGTCAGAGTACAACAATCAACAAATCAATTCTAGATAGTTATAATAACTAGCACTCATAAGTGCTGAATATATAGCCTACACACACAGTGGAATATAATAAAGTATGTGGAATACGCCTGAAAATCCTCCAACGCATCTCATGTGCTCCATAGCATCCTGACCTGAATCTGTAATACTCCGTCTGACCCGAGTATTATAATAAAATAACACCCGAGTCAGTCTGGAAAGCCAGCGTGAGAAAACACACTCAATTTGAATTATTACTGTTATTAAAATCCTTTGAAAGAAAAGGTATCTCGTAAGACCACGCCATACATAAATACGACGGCTTTTTACCTTACGATAACAAAACCACCTTTTATATATAAAAATTCTATGATATTATAATAGTGTCTAAGCAAAAATACTTATTAAAATAGCTGAAATGCTTGCATCTCACATTTCAACATAGTTGGTTACAATCAAAACCGTATGGCATATATTGGAGAATGGATTCCATAATATGACCAGTTAAGGAACCACCTCCGATGGGTATATTTCTAGATTAATGCACCCGGGTCTGACAAGAACATCTTGTACCCTGCCACATAGAACCGGCCTAGCACTTGACTACTAGTACCGAATATGTCATCATCCCGGTCTTCCGACCTTTTTGAGATCTCGTGCACACCCAATCCACAAATATGTAGATGTAGGGTATCTAGAAAGATGATGACATACCATAATGGGAGTGACCTACTTAGCCCTGTTGCATGCCCTGTTTTAGTCATTTCCCGGTTGATGAGGCTTGAGGCTATGATTACCTTTCAAGAAATTCAAACTTAGAATGCTCATTGCCATTCAGTGACAATGTGCTGATAGCATTCATCCATACAAGTTGTTTTGGTCCTGAACAAACCGAATCTCCAAAATCATTGTCTTTCCTATCTTCACGATATCATAATTTGCAATGCTCAAATCGGATCGAAGTGGTTTTTAGATGATCAAATCTGATCCCGGTCTCTTCAAAACGATCAACGAATTTGGCCAGATTTGATAGTCGGTTATTTAATTATTAAATCACAGACATAAGTAGTCACTAGGCCATACTATAAATCTTTTAAATATTCATCTCAAAATATCTTTACAAAAATATATATTCAATCTCTTCCAATATTTCAATATTTGAAACGATTTCAAATACTAAAATCCATAACTGGGTATTTCAACCCATATCAACACATAGAAATATTTCCAAATCCATCTTATAATTCATTACTTAGAAAAATATTTCTATAAAATTCATTTCATAGTTAGAATATTTCTAAAACCATTTAATTCCAATACTTAAGAATATTCCATCTTAACTCACAAATCCCTGGAATTTTATTAATTCCCTTTATGATTTCCAAAAATTATCGATTATACTTATTTATAATCCATCTAAGAATCTATAATTCCTTTAATGAATTGAGATACATTTTCGAAGTTCCCGAGTCAAACTATTTTGGAAATTCCCTAAATTTCCACAAATCCCATTATAACACTTCACTTATACTGTAACAACCCTGGATTTTGGACATCCCGAGTTGTGAATATTAATTTATAATATTCAATAATATTTTATTTTAATACACAATATTCCCATTAATCAATGATTAATAATTGTATACAATTTTCCAAATCAATATAACTTGAGTTTTCAAATCTATATTAGAATATATATTGATTTAAATGGAATTTCTTATATATGTATATTCTGGTTTAAAAGTACAATATGTATATTTTGTTTTAGTTAAAATATGTGTAGTTTGTTTTAGAGATAAATATGTATATTTTATTCTAAAGATAAAATATAATAGAGAATTAAATTTATTTGAAAATCAAATGCATATATTTTTACATATTGGAACAAATAAAATTTATATGTATATATATTAAATGTGAATAGAAATCCATGGCATTAAATAGATAATAAAGTAAAAAGGGTATTTTTGATTTTGGGTATATAAACAATGTTGTTTATATAAAATAAAAAGAAGTATTAAGATTTCTAAAATAATGATATACATTGAATAAGGAAAATTTATAATACTTAATTGATAAAGTGTTATAAATAAAAAGATGTGCATAATAATCACTTTAGTGATTTAAGAGAAACTATATATATACATTAGTTTATTTGGAAATAATATATTTCAATATTTTAAATTAAAAATTGTATATATGGTTACATATATACACAAAGTCTTAAAAATAGTTTAATATCACTTTGTAATTCTTGTTTGTAACACATGTATAAGAAATCATGTTAACTAGAGAATGTTTTATGAAGTATTATTTTCTATTATCTAAAATGACAAGTCTCATTTCTAAAATTGTACAAAATGCAAATATTTATTTTATAAGGCAATAATCAACTTTGGGTTATCCAACATCATTAAAATGATTTCATTTTGTTTATGTATATGGGTAGTGTTATTTTAATTCATTTGTTTCTCACCTTTATTTTAAATGTATAAGAGTACATACCTTAGGTATTATTTTAATCTAGTTTCTTATTTTTGTTTAAAAATGTAATAGTGACCATTACATTTCTACTTGGTCAACATTAATTATGTGCTGATTTATTTTATAGTTGTACTTAAACATTGTATGGTTTAAATTATAAATATTATAATAAGATAGTTTGCAAGTCATTTATTGTTAAGTGAAAAACAGTTAACAAAAACAGTTTTTAACAAATTATGTTAACTATAGGTTGTCTAAATTCTTGAATATACTTGCATATGTTTTTGATATTGTATGGTTTATATAAAATGAAGAAAAGGCTCTCAAAACCATTTACTGTTAAGAGAAAACAGGCTACAAATGTTAGTTTATATCAAGTTAGACCAGGGATTAATAAAAAGAAAATTACCATCAGTAAAACATGTTACACTTGGCAGTAATTAATCTGAAAAAAAATCTAACACAATCCTTTTCATTTTCTTTTCAAAATCTTCCCAGCAAAAAGAAAACATCTTTCAGCCGCCAAATTGTCAGTACTGTCCTGTATATATTTGAATATTTCAAATCTGAGTGGCTTGTTTTAGAAGTCAAAACCTGTATCTTAAATACAACAGCCTTTGTTTGAAATTATAAGCAACATCAACAAAAGAAAAAAAGAAGAAGTAAGGAGCGGTACTCTGTAAAATTAAGAAATCTGGAAACAATCTCTGTTCAAATCCAAACCATCAAGAGTTTTCAAAGCAAATTCAAGTTTTCAGTTTAAAGATTTCAACTTCAAGTTTTAAAAGCATCTGGAAGCAAATGTTTAAGGTGAGAAACCTTGATTTTAAAACTGGGAAATGAAATGTTATGTTACTCTATTGACTGTAAATATTTAGTTCATCCTAGTATTCAAAAATCTAAATCACTTCACCTAGTTCATATTGCATGTTGATGTAAACTAAGAAAATGTCTATTTTCTAGTATAGTATTAGTTAAAAATAGTTTGTGAGCAAAGTATGTTGTGTAGTTCGATAGGGTTCCATTTTACAGTGAACAATCAAACTTTGGTGAAAATTTAATGTTTTTAATTCTAGGATTCAAACATGCAGTCTTGATTCTTGTATGAAAATATGTATTTTAGTGGTAAAGTTATAATTTTTAGTGATCTATATCTTGAGAAATTGATAGATGAATGATTTCCGTTCAAAAATCATTTCCGGTCGACCTCGTCACCGTGAGGTGGTGCGGCCTTGTCTAGAGGGAGCAAGAGGACCTAAAGGAGGTGACTATCGTGGCTGTTTGTTTGATTAGGGCTTGGTTTGGGGTAGTCGATCGATTTTAGGGTTTAAGGATGGTTTCGGCTATGGTAGGATCGCGATGATTTTGGGAGGAGATTTCGCGACCGGAGTTTGTGGGGTTTGGCAGGGTGGTAGCATGATGAAAGAGCTTTCGATCGGTGGGAGTGATGTTGTGTACGATAGCGATCGGCGAGAGCAGTTCATTGACCGGAGGCGGTGTGTTTTCCTCGGGTTCGTGTAAAGTGTCGAATTTCAAATAGGAGGTTGTGGAACTTCGGTGAGGTGGCGGTGGTGATAGACGTGAGAACGACGATTTGTTGGGACCATGGAGGGGCTGGCCGACGAAGTCGAGGTGACGTGCACGTGCACGACATGCAAGAAGGAGCTTCCATGGTAGGATAATCGTGGAAGGAGGAGAGAGTGGCTTCGATCCAGGCCGTGATGGTGAGTGGTCGATTCGAATTTGCGATGGTATCTCATTTGAGTTGATCGGCATCGGATTCGAGTGTGTTTGTGGTTTCAATTTTAAGTATCGGTATGTTTGGAACTGGAAGATGAGGGAAGAAGTAGGAAAGATATCGGGTTGGGTTTGGGCTTCGGCCCGTTAGTGCTGTGGAAGTATTTAGGTTTCGCTTTTGTTTTTTTTGTGTCTCTGGGTTGGGCTTCGGGCCCGAGTGGTCTGGAATTTAGTTTAAAGCAAGTTTTATTAAATAATGAAATTTGTATAAAGATAAATCCATAACCATTTGTTCCTCATAGCATTAATCCAGCAAGTTGATTAAGTAATTGTTTAAGCCAATCCTTTTTGGATATTAAAATGTTTGAAGACAAGGAATTTTATATATATATATATATATATATATTTGTTTACCTTAATTCTTTCAGATTATGGTTATTTAAATGAATTATTGTATCATAATTTAGTCAAGTTCTTTAAAATAATTTATCCTTGAGTTTATCTGAAAATTTAAGTATTGTAGGCAGATAATTAAGGGAAAATAAATTGTTCATACTTTTGAGTTAATACAAATTCTTAAGTGGTTCTATATCAGTAATAATTATTTAATTTCACATATAATAGTGTGTTAATAAGGAGATGGTTCATATCGACGGATGGTACGCCGTCGCACGATCCATCGTGAAGTTAAATAAGTAAAACTTCATAAGCTTGTTCAGATTGAATTTAATTACCAATTGGTAATGAATGCCATTGTAAATTTTATACGGCATGTCTGTTGAAATGTTCCCAAACTGAATAGATGTGTAAATTGTAGACTATTCAAACTTTGATATCTAGTCAGCGGAAATGGACATCATTCCGCTAAATAGTTAATTTAACTTCTTTGAGTAGTATAAGCCATCTATCTAATATTATCTGTGTAGTTGTTACTAGCAAAGATGATCTCTGATCTGTTATTCATGCATATATCTGTTATTTGCCTGTCAATTATATTTGAGAATATAATGTAATCGATCTATGGAAGCTGATTGATTTGAATATCTGTGTGACTATGAATTGTGAATTGATAAGTACTGTTGAGACTTGATAAGCCTTATTCGGTTTGGTTTGTTTTCGAAACTAGTTTTGTTTGGGAAATAAATATTATTTTTAGAAATGTTTTAAAGGAATGGATAAATATTTTGAGAATATCAAAAATAGATATTTACTATTATTTTAGAAACCCTTGTAAAGGTATTATTTAAACTATTTTCAAGTATTTAACTATTTTGTAATGATCCTTTAAAGATTGATTTTTATTTAATTTATGTTTAAGTATATTTTCTTTAATATAAATCTATTTAATATAAATTTTGTTTTGAAGAATATTTTATAATAACTTTCATAAAGAGTATTTTATTTATTTAAAATTGAAATAATATTTGAAAATTTATATGTATGATTTAGAAAGAAATGCTTTCGATATATATATATATATATATATATATATATATTTCAAATGAAATAAGCTTTCTGAGTAAAGTGAAATCTGTTTGTATTTTTTTAAGGTGAACAAGGCTTAAGGGTTGTAACGGGAAATAACTTTGTTGAATTGATGGCTTGATTGTTTGATAGTTAAATAACCGACTATCAAATCTGGAGAAAACCTAACTTGGAGACTCGAGAATTATATGGTACGGTTATCGCTCGAGGTGCTATACCATACGTATAAACTCGTTTGTTCTCTAGGACGAATTATAAGGAGACCCATCCACTAATGGATAGGAGGTGAACTTCGATCTTATTTTTCGTCTGTGTATTTCCTAAAGAACCGGGGATGAGTTTACCGGGAAATAGCGAACGTTGTTTCGGAGAGACCGGAATCAGATTTGTAATCCAAAAACCACTTCGATCCAACGAGTACGTTTTCATGATAAAGACAAGATCTTGGAGTCGAAGATGGAGCAGTGAAGTGCAAGGGCTAATCGCTACTAATCCTGAGGGTGATTCCAAAATGGATGTAGTAGGAGTAGTGCTTCGGTTCCGTTCGAACCCGGAACGGACTTGTATGGATGAATGCTTTCAGAACATCGTCAGGTGGACGGTGAGCATTCCAAGGGATATGTTCTATAAAGGTAATGCTTAGCCTCGAGCCTCATCAACCAGGAATGACTGAAAATCAGGGGTTATGCAGCAAGGCTATGTGGGTCGCGCCCATCAGGGTGAGGTCATCCCTGTCTAGATGTCCCTTTTTATTCGGCTTAGTGGTGCGGTTGCTGATCCCAACCGTGGGGTGATCTTACTCGGAATTATCCAGTATGGGGTAGTTCCAGTCTTGTGTTGTAGGGGATCGGGTGTGGTCCTCGGTACGCTGATCTAGACCAGGTACTATGACAGGTGGTACCCCAGTGCCTAGTCATTAGTTGGAAATCCATTCTCCCTACGAACCTTTACGGTTTTGATTGTAGAACCCACTTTGTGGCAAGTATGCTGGAATTTAATCATGTAACAATTTCAGCTATTTTAAATAAGTATTTGTATATAGACCCTATTATAATATCAGAGGATTTTTGTAACGACCCATAAAATTTAACCGTTTTAATAACGTAATTAATTGCAATTTTTCAAAATATTAAACGATAAAATTTTGAAATAAAAATTTAATATTTGGAATACGTCTAGTTAAACATAGCAACAGGTAAATTTTCGTCCGAAAATATGAAAGTTTATTTCGCGCGTAAATTTACTTCAATTTAATCAGTTAAAAAGTAATGAAAATAAAATGTTTTCGGAACCTAAATATTTTTACATAGAAAAATTCTAAACCATCTTCTGAGCAAGATGTTAGTTTGTCGTTTTTCCAAATTCGGACATCTTTGACTCCGTCGATCTTATTTTTCAGTGTTTTTCTTGCACTTTCCGCGAATAGAAAATTCGAAATTTTATAATTCAATCGTACCACCAATATCTGTATACCGTTTTGATCGTCTCGTCATACTGATCTCTACGGTATATTTGTTTCTGTGATTTGAAGCCCGGTTCGCAGCGAAATCCACAGAAACGATTTCATATCGGTACGGGTCTTAAAGTCTTTTGGTTCCCTGTCCATTCATTTGCTCAGCCTTGGGAAAATAGATAGACGTTAGACTTTATTATTCTCTGAATTCCACCTCTTGACGTTCCCACTTTCAAAATCTTTATTGGTTCTTCGTTCTATATTATTTTTTTACTATTCGTATTTTTTTAAATAAGAGATATGTTGGCCTTCATTTTTTTTTGCTTTGATAATCTGAAGAAAAAAAACCAAACGTCACCGGTTGAGAAAATTGTGTACAAACTTCTTCTGGCTTTTCAATTTTTTTTGGTTCTTGCACGTCCCACTTCCCATTCTCTTTTCTTCTTATCCAAATTCTTACAGTAAGCTCTCCTCTTCTTTTCGATTTTTTCCTCCTTCCACATGAACCCTCACCGTCCTCCGCCCCATTTACCTTCCACTCATTTCTCCATCACCGGCCCGCCAATAAACCCACGTCCCGCCTACACCCAGGCACCCTTCTCCGCAAACTTCCGCCATGTCAGGAGCCTCCACCTCACGTCCAGCACAACCAAGTTTTCCACAAACATCTACCTTCGAGCCACCTAGTCGCCTCTACTCCTTCCACGCCCAGACCTCAGCCCGCATGCCTTCTCATCGCCAAGCACCATCTCCACGTCAGTTTGGCCCACCACACTCCATCACTCCCCGCCACGTTAGCTGCCACCGTGGCCAGCCTCTTCTACATCAGCCACTTTCCCATCCTCTTCGACCGAGCTTGCCTCCTTGCTTCGATCATTCCTCCTCCTTTTGTATAGAGGTATAATTGGTCACAAGGTTTTTATTTTAAAGTAATGTATATGTTTAAGTTCAATCGTATATAAGTTTGCAATCGAGCATGCTACAGCAAGTTTCTCGTATTAGTTAATATATATAAGAAGGCAGCAGCCGTCTATTTGGTTTGTTTTAAAAAAAAAAGGAAAAGATATTGTTTTTTTATATATTACACACATGTTACATATATATATATGTATATTAGCTGGTAGTTTATGTGATGTAAATTATTATATATGTTAAACTTGTAAATATATATATATATATTTTCGACCCTTGGTTATATGTAATATATGCATATACATATTCTGTATATAAGGTGGTTGCTGTATAAACAGCGTATGGTCTATATATTCATATTAGTTATATATATTTTTGTTCATTCTTTGATATACGTATATGTAAAAGTTGATTAAAATGCATAAGTTGTATTTTGTATGTATGTTTGCTGGAAAATCTATGCATGTAAATATGTTCATATATATTATGGGTTAGTTATGTATTATAGTTTTATGTTCACAGTAGCATGTATATGTTTACACATATATAAAAAAAATGAATTTTTGTTGATGATTTGGGCAATTGGTAGTTACAGTAAGTTGATAAAGTATAAATAGGAGATTTCGAAATGTGGGTTTTATAATGTTGATTTTGAATTTACTGATAATGTATGTATGTTGATATCTTGATTTTGAAATACTTGTTGAAGCTTTGAATTTATTTACTGAAAAAAAACCATGAATTTGAAATACATACATATGTTTAAACTTTAAATGTATTTGAATTTAGAATGTAATTGCTTTTATATGTGAATAATTATAGTATATATAAGATCACTCGTACCAATCATCTTCATTAATCCGATTCTAATTTGATTCGTCAATTCCTGGTATCAGATTTGTCCGTCGGGCCTATTTTCTCCATCAAATCGTATCTATCTGGTGTTGCTTGGAAATTCGTAGCTCGTTCCTTTGTCAAATCATCTAATCTCGAAAGGTGAGCACTCACTCACGATTAACGTTCTTTTATTTATTAGATTTGATTTCAATTGAAACGATAATTGAAATAGGCTGTTGTTAGTTAATTACACTGTTTTATATGCTATTACCTGTATCAGTTCACCTGTGACATCTGACACCTTTATCTGTTAATTATTTATGCAATGATAATACAGTTTGGCTGATAATTTATTGATTGTGATGTTTATATTGGACGTTAAATTGTTAATGATGTAAGTGAATAATTTGAAATTGAAATTGACGTAAGATAGTTAGATTTGATATATGTGTAAAATTTGGTTAAATGACATTTGTATAATATGACCCCTTTAACTGTTGAATTTATTGACACGTAGGATTTGTTTAATTACACTTTGAACCACTGAATGTATGTTGTTAAATTGATGATGTATGAAATTGTAAATAGATGACAAGTGGAAAACCGTAATGTAATAATCTTTAATCTGCATGAAATGATAGTGTAGATTCTAGAAATGATTATATTAATTCGTACAAATAACAATGCGAATTAATACGGTTATTTCAGGATTATTTGAATTGATTATTGGATTGATATTGATTGTTGTTATTGCTTGTTTATTTACTTTGACACAATCCCAGTTATCACACTGCAAGTTCCTTTGCTATGTTTTGATTTTGAATTGAATTGGAATCGGGTTGAAATGATAAATACCCAAATTAAACTTTGACCTTGGATATAGAGAATTAAATAAAACCCGATTGGTCAAATAATTTGATTTAAAAATAAACGAAGATTTTACTTGAATAAATAATATGGTTTTGAAATGGAGTTGAAATTTGAATTTTTAATGAAAGGAAAATGTTATATTTAATAATATGAAACAAAATATTAACAATGTAATTGATGAAAGAATGTTGTTTAAATTTGAGAAATGATTTAATAATTAAGTTTGAAATTATAATTAAGTTTGAAATTATTAAAATTTGAAATTATTTAATAATTAAGTTTTGAATTATTTAATAATTAAATAAGATTGAATTATTTAATGATTAAATTAAATTGAACTTTTGAATAAGTAAAAATATACTTCGTAAATAATTGAAATTGAGTTTTCTTTATTAATTAAGTTTTTTGGAAAATTATTTAAGTAAGTAAATAAGTGAAATTGAATATCTTTATCAAGAAATAAAATGTGATTTATTGGAATTAATGCAAGACTTGAAATTTAAAGAATTTGATTTGATGAATTTAATTTAATTAAATTTGTAAGTTTTGATAAAATGGCATTGAACTTAAGTAATTGATTTATGAATTGGAAATTAAATAGAAATCGTTTTGAATGATATATTTACTTATGGAATATTGAACGGAATCGGTAAATGAAGTAAAATTGATTAGAAGGTTAAATTAAATCATTTTAAATGATTTCGGAATGAAACTTATTTACGAATGTAAATGAATACTTGACTTATTTTAAATAGAAATTGAAATTGAATTATAAGATTTTGGAATGGTAATTTGGAAGTTTTGAAACGTAAATTTTGGAAATTGGTTTTTGAAAGACAAATGAAATGTTGGTTTACGAATTGAAATTGAAATTGATTTGGTTTTTGAAATATATAAACGACCAATCGGTGTAATAATTACGAAAGTTATTAAAGAGACCGAGATCGGTAATGGATATACTCTCTATCTGAACCGAAACCACTTTAATAACTATACGCGAAGTGATGATCCAGAATGAAGTGGCTGGAATGATGTACGTGTTGACTGAAGAAAGAGAACGATAATGGATAGCCTTGACACTTGTGTCAAATTGGAAATGACTAAAACAGGAGCTGTGCCGGGCCAATGGAGGATTAGCTACCTCAAGTGGACACACTTCTTCGAACTACTCATTATATGTTGTCGATTGGTGCACCCTTGATTTTGGGAGTGTTGTTTCACGGTGTTGCGGGCGCTGCGGCGTTGCGTTCTCACCAGTCCGGATCAGGCGAACGGTAGTATCACTACCTTGGGTATTGCCTTATGTGCCTTGTCATACTTGTATTCCATTTATACGCGACCACTACGATTTTGATTTGTACCTTTAGTATATGGATTGCCCTCTGGTGACTTCCGGTTTTGGGGAAACTACGGTCTTGTATATGCTTTTGGGAATAAAAATGTGTTAAGGGTGGAATGGGCCATGACTTAACGCTATTTCGATATCTTATTATTACTGATAGACATTATCTACTTATCGTACACTACTACATAGTAGATAGTTTAACGGATCCTTAGAGGATGGTTATTCCAAACATCCTTTGAGTTACTTGTATTTCAATTGCTATTTCACTTGAGTTGGATTTATTAATATAAGAATGTTAATCCTGACTCGAGTGTCTTGTGTTTTGCTTTACGCTCGGGTCAGACTGAGTGTACCAGTATTCGAGACTCACCTTTGGAGTTGGAGCATTGCTTGAAGATCCATCCATCTATTCTGCTTTCAGTATTCGATGATTCCAGTGATGTATTCTGATTTGTATCTGATGTATTATATTACTCTTCCGTTGTATCTGTTCTAACTCTGATGTAAGTTATATATTTATATAGTAGCTTCATGAACTACTATCTCTTTTATTTCCGCTGCACTTATTACTCTGTGTCTGTGATCTGTGATTATTTATTTACTGTATATGTTCAGTTTTGCCAAATTTAAATTAACAACGCGGTATTTTGAGCAATTCAACTCCGGCATGAGTGTCTACTTATACACTTATAATGGATGCGAATGGTCCAAAATATCGGGTCATTACAGTTGGTATCAGAGCTTTGGTAGCTCTAGGCAAAACTCAGCATATAGGGTAAATGTATCTACAGAATCACTCTCATTCGAGTTTCAATCTCTTCCTTTGACTCAATTCCTTTGAATTTTGGAACGTTCCCCTCGGTTCCGAAATTCATTCGTGTCCTTCACTATGTGTCTTCTTTCAATCCTGGAGCACCCCATAACTCCATTCTGAATGTTATCTATAATAGATCGACGGTCTTGCCAATCTCCGAATGATTCGTAAAGGAGCAAAACTCCTTTATAATAGGCATCGATTTACCGGAGATTTATATATCCTCGGTTTACGATGCTATATATTCCATGCTATACCTGAATTCCATCTCTTGAGATCGAGTGTTGATTTACCTCAGAATTCAGCATCGATCTTATTCTTGAAGTTACGGACGACCCGGTTAAGGTTGCCCGTGAATTAAATAAACTCCTTCATCTCCCGATTGTGAAAATTGAATTATCTTATCTTCTGTTTCAAAATTATTTTTCGAATCAAAAATTCTCTTTGATTTGAGTCCATCAAATTTGAATCTCTATCTTTGCTTTGAAATCTATTCTTATATAGTCGAGCGAGGAAGTGTATTTGTAAATTAATATTTAAAATTTTTAAAATATATTGTGTTGTTTGAGTTGTTGATGTTGATTTGGGTTTTCGATCGATTCGTCTGATCAACGCTATCGATAGAATTTCCAAAACACTTGAACAGAACAAACTGACACAATATCGTTTTCAAATTTGATAAATAAAATAAAAGTTTTGTATGATTATCTTATATATAAATATAAGTTTTCTGAAATTAAATTGTTAATGGATTTGCTGTCTGAAATAATAATATTTGATTTTCATTTATTGTTTGTAAACCATTGACTATTGCATAATATAAATAAATGAATTTATAAACTTGGTTATAAATTGATTGGAATTTGAAATGAATTTAATTCAGAAATTTGAGAATTTATTAGTTTTCGGTGATTTTGAACTTTGTTTTTAAAAATTTTAAGTATATATTATTGAAAGTGTTTTCGAATAGAAATCGTTTTCAAAGAAATTTTAAAATGTTGAAATTAGTGCTCTTCTCTTTGTCGCTGGAAAATAATTTCGGTGATGGCGGCCGCATCATCGACATTCATTTTCGAGTTTCGAAGTGAAGATACTATTCTGTAGCTTTGCTACGGTTTGTTTTGAAAAATATTTTGATTTGAATTTCTTAAGTATAATTTGATTTATATATATGTATCTTATTTTAAAATTTTAATTTGATTTGATATAAATATATTATATATATCTCTAAATTGTTTAAAGTTAATCGGAAATCTAATTCTTAAATTTTGTTAAAGGATGATTTTAATTATAAATAAAACCAAAATTTGGAATAAATATTTAAACTTGAATAATTGAATTGGGAAATTTTTTATTTGTATATTGTTCAACTGCATTCTAATACAACTTACCTAAATCATTCAGAGTTGAATATGTAATTGGATAATATATATAATAAAAATTGAAATTATAAATAAAATTTGAGTGGTTATAACAAATGTTATACAATTAAATTTTAATTATAAAATGTTAATAGAGATAAATAGAATAATAAGATAATTGAAAAATAAATTTTGTTTTGAAGGTTAATTAATAAATTGAAATTAGATCAACTTATGGAAATACCTTGAATTTAAAATCAATTAATGAATATAAATTAATTTAAATTGAAATTTATATGGTTTAAATATATGTAATAAGATATATTAAGTGAAATAAACTTAATAAGAATTTGGAATAAAGAAGAATTTAAATTGCTGAAAAATATGATTATAATAAAAGACTATTCAAATTATGGTTTTAGAAATTGTAAATTAAAGATAATTGGATAATAAGATAATGAACTTAGAAATAGTTAAAATTGATTTTAGTGAAATCAAATGGATTAAATCAATTATTGAATACCAATTAATTTAAATTTGAATTTATATGGTTTAAATTAATTGTTATTTTGTTTTTCAAATCTGTTTTTCTTTCTGGTTGTTTCTATTCTCTTACCTCGTTCCTTTTCGAGGACGAAAAGTTTTGAATGGGGGAGAGTGTAACGACCCGTAAATTTTAACCGTTTTAATAACGTAATTAATTGCAATTTTTCGAAATATTAAACGATAAAATTTTGAAATAAAAATTTAATATTTGGAATACGTCTAGTTAAACATAGCAACAGGTAAATTTTCGTCCGAAAATATGAAAGTTTATTTCGCGCGTAAATTTACTTCAATTTAATCAGTTAAAAAGTAATAAAAATAAAATGTTTTCGGAACCTAAATATTTTTACATAGAAAATTCTAAACCATCTTCTGAGCAAGATGTTAGTTTGTCGTTTTTCCAAATTCGGACATCTTTGGCTCCGTCGATCTTATTTTTCAGTGTTTTTCTTGCACTTTCCGCGAATAGAAAATTCGAAATTTTATAATTCAATCGTACCACAAATATCTGTATACCGTTTTGATCGGCTCGTCATGCTGATCTCTACGGTATATTTGTTTCTGTGATTTGAAGCCCGGTTCGCAGCGAAATCCACATAAACGATTTCATATCGGTACGGGTCTTAAAGTCTTTTGGTTCCCTGTCCATTCATTTGCTCAGCCTTGGGAAAATAGATAGACGTTAGACTTTATTATTCTCTGAATTCCACCTCTTGACGTTCCCACTTTCAAAATCTTTATTGGTTCTTCGTTCTATATTATTTTTTTACTATTCGTATTTTTTTAAATAAGAGATATGTTGGCCTTCAATTTTTTTTTTTTTGCTTTGATAATCTGAAAAAAAACTAAACGTCACCGGTTGAGAAAATTGTGTACAAACTCTTACCATTCCCATTCTCTTTTCTTCTTATCCAAATTCTTACAGTAAGCTCTCCTCTTCTTTTCGATTTTTTCCTCCTTCCACATGAACCCTCACCGTCTTCCGCCCCATTTACCTTCCACTCATTTCACCATCACCGGCCCGCCAACAAACCCACGTCCCGCCTACACAAAGGCACCCTTCTCCGCAAACTTCCGCCATGTCAGGAGCCTCCACCTCACGTCCAGCACAACCAAGTTTTCCACAAACATCTACCTTCGAGCCACCTAGTCGCCTCTACTCCTCCCACGCCCAGACCTCAGCCCGCATGCCTTCTCATCGCCAAGCACCATCTCCACGTCAGTTCGGCCCACCACACTCCATCGCTCCCCGCCACGTTAGCTTCCACCGTGGCCAGCCTCTTCTACATCAGCCACTTTCCCATCCTCTTCGACCGAGCTTGCCTCCTTGCTTCGATCATTCCTCCTCCTTTTGTGTAGAGGTATAATTGGTCACAAGGTTTTTATTTTAAAGTAATGTATATGTTTAAGTTCAATCGTATATAAGTTTGCAATCGAGCATGCTACAGCAAGTTTCTCGTATTAGTTAATATATATAAGAAGGCAGCAGCCGTCTATTTGGTTTGTTTTTAAAAAAAAGGAAAAGATATTGTTGTTTTATATATTACACACATGTTACATATATATATGTATATTAGCTGGTAGTTTATGTGATGTAAATTATTATATATGTTAAACTTGTAAATATATATATATATATATATATATATATATTCGACCCTTGGTTATATGTAATATATGCATATACATATTCTGTATATAAGGTGGTTGCTGTATAAACAGCATATGGTCTATATATTCATATTAGTTATATATATTTTTGTTCATTCTTTGATATACGTATATGTAAAAGTTGATTAAAATGCATAAGTTGTATTTTGTATGTAT
Source organism: Allium fistulosum (assembly GCA_030737815.1). Lineage (NCBI taxonomy): Eukaryota > Viridiplantae > Streptophyta > Magnoliopsida > Asparagales > Amaryllidaceae > Allium > Allium fistulosum. The sequence continues at coordinate 1,017,564,810 of CM060901.1, read as the reverse complement.
GTTTGCTGGAAAATCTATGCATGTAAATATGTTCATATATATTATGGGTTAGTTATGTATTATAGTTTTATGTTCACAGTAGCATGTATATGTTTACACGTATATAAAAAAAATGAATTTTTGTTGATGATTTGGGCAATTGGTAGTTACAGTAAGTTGATAAAGTATAAATAGGAGATTTCGAATTGTGGGTTTTATAATGTTGATTTTGAATGTGTTTGCACAAAAAATGGACAAACACCTCAAAGTCGTATGATTTAATAGATCTTATGTTGTTCTTAGTGATTTTGGAGATTTATGCAAATATATGAAAAGCAGGGGCTAAACTGTAAAAAGACATGCAAATTTATAGTGGTTCAGCCAGAATGTGCCTACGTCCACTTTATATGTTATTTCTCTAATTCTCTTTTGATTACCAGTACAAAGCTTTGATACAAGTAAAAGAAAGTTGTTTGAAAGTTCCTTCCGTGCTTGAGCTCTCAAACTTGTCCCCCATTGTTGTACCCCTGCCCCTCTATTTATAGAGTGAGGCTGGGGGTAGGGGTCTTGGAGGTATATAGCAGCTGGTGGGCCTGGGCTGCTACAATCTAGCCTGGCAGTGCTCGGGCTCGGTAGGGCTTTGATTCGGTGGTTGGAGATGGAGCCTGGACCGGCACGAGCTGATTCGGTGGTTAGAGACGAAGTTTGGACCGGCATTAGCTGATTCGGTGGTTGGAGACGAAGTCTGGACCGGCACTAGCTGGTTCGGTGGTTGGAGATGAAGTTTGGACCGGCACTAGCTGATTCGGTGGTTGGAGACGAAGTCTGGACCGGCACTAGCTGGTTCGGTGGTTGGAGATGGAGTCTGGATCGGCACTAGCTGGTTCGGTGGTTGGAGATGGAGTCTGGACCGGCACTAGCTGGTTCGGTGGTGAGAAAATAGCCCAACATTTTCCCCCCAAAGCGGGGCATATGCCAGCGTATGTCTCGCTTTGTTTTGGTTCGGTCATTCTTATCCGGTCCTTATGCCGAGTCTGTTGGTCCGGTAGTTCGCCTTCGACTATAAGTAGGGGATTAGGGCTTCCGATATTTCCTACCAAACACGACAGCCGAGCCAACTCCTCTTGCCGAATCAAAGTGTTTAGCAGAACCAAAGAACTTCTTTTCACCGAATTAGGTATCGATCTTATACTTTCCTGCCGAATATGTTATTCACCGAATGGACTTGGGGGCTCTGAGTGCCGAATGAATTCACATACTTGTTTATTTTCGAATGAAACTGATACCGGATGGGTCTTTTACCGAATGAAGTCATACACTTGTCTATATCCGAATGAAAATGATACCGGATGGGACTTCTACCGAATGAAGTTATATACTTTTCTATATCCGAACGAAAATGATACCGGATGGGACTTCTACCGAATGATAATGGAAATTTGAGCATTTATGAGTGCAACGCTAGAACGCACACACTCGCTTCTTTACTTCCTTTAGTCTAACGACATTCTTCTTTGTGTCTGCAGATAATGTCTCGTAAAGCGGAAACTCGATCAGACAAGAAGAAATCCGGGGGCGAAGGAAGTTCCTCTGCCGTGCCCCCAGCTCAGCCGAATCCAAAACGTCACGGACCTGCCCCGAGATCACTAGTGGACGGGTACGGCCCTCAGGAACTTCTAAACTCCCCGCCCGATTGTTTTCCTAGCTCCCTTAAGGAAGAGCAGCTTGATGTCATCTCTCGCTCTTTCGAAATTGACAGGGCGCGAATGCTGTTGCCAGGGAAAGATGTTATGCCATACGACCCTCCTGAAGGGTTCATTGCTTACAGCAGATACCACTGCATGTGTGGTGCCATTCCGCCTCTTAACGCCTGGGTAACCAGCCTCCTCACATATCTCAAGGTGGCCCCATTCCAGCTTCAACCCAACTCCTATGCTATACTGATGAGCCTCTTCGTTATTTTCCAGAGGAAGTATGGTCGTGCCCCTTCCAACCGGGAGATCCGGTGCTTGTATAATCTGAGGGGCTATAAGAAGGTGTCTCCATACATTAGCCTGGAGTCGGCCGTGACCTTCAAACCGGTCTTGGATTTGTATTCTAAATTCAGCATGTTCAAGAAAGAGTGGTTCTTTGTCAGGGACGACTCCGTTTCAATTCGGCGCTTTACTTCTGGATGTAAGTTGATGCTTTTACTTATAATTTCCATTCTGATTGCGATGCTTCTTCTCATACTCTCTCATTTTTGCTAGCGACAGGTGGCTTTGCGATTGTGGAGACTGACCGCCTGGTTCAGACGGCGGCTGAGATAGAAGCTATTCTTGGGAAATATAGATCATCTGCCTTCCTGATCAGAAATGCGATCCTTCTGGAGTACAACTTAATCCTCCCACAGCAGTCAGTAGTTAAGCTGAGGGAGACGGTAGAGGAGAGGGCGGCTGCTCAGACCAAAGAAGGTGTTTCGGTGGAGAGTAGCAAGAGGAAACCTTTCACAAGACCTCCAGCTGTCGGAGGTAAGAAACTCAAGAAGTCGGACGGTCCCTCCCCCAGCAATTGTCCACTTACCCGGGAGGAGGAAGATATAGAGGAGGAAGATATAGAGGAGGAAAAAGGCGAGGGTGGAGATGGTCGGGATGGTGACAAAGGTGGCGATGGCATTGGGGCCCTACTTCCTGGGCAAGCGGGCGAGATTCAGGAGTGGACGGATGATGCATTCCACCAGGCTTTCGAGGGGCTGGATGGAGATCCGGCTTTGGTAGAGAAAACCGGGAAGGCGGACAAGGCCGGGACTGGTGCAAGTGAGTCTTCTCCGACCATTCCAGCCAAGGTGGCTCCGACGACTCAAGGTGAACTCTTGACTCCTGCATGCTTCATTAATGATAGGGACTTAGGAATATTTTATGACCCACTCCCGTCCTGGAATGAAATTCAGGACTTATTGCAGTATCCTACTCCTCCCCAGGGTTTGTACAACCACAGCTGTGTTTCTTTTCCTTTTTTAACTTGTAATTTACCGCGTTTCTTGAATCATATAGTGATGTAAGTTTGTGACGCTTGTTCTTTATATCAGGAGCAGGCAAGACGTCCAAAGCCTTAGACCTTCGACACAGGCTTGAGCAATATAAGCTTTCCAAAACTTCTGCTAAGCCGAAGCCCTCGACCCAACGCTCCGGGGATGTAGTCGGCTACCGTCCTCTTCTTAGGGTCATCGAAGAGGGTATTCAGCAGAGGAAGAGGAGTCACCCTTTATCCGAACCTTCACTCGGTCCTCAGCTTCCGGCTCAGCCTCTTCATGATATCACTGAAGAGGGTAGCGAGTTTGCACCCTCTCCGCACCCGTCCAGAAACCCTTCCGTTACTCATATCGACCGTCCTGACTTGGCTCGTAATCCATTTGCGGGTCATCCTGATCTGGATCCAGGTTCCCACGACATTACCTTTGATGAGGTTACTGGTGAGCACCTTCTTCCCCACAATCCCATGGTACGGGTGCTTGATGAAGCTAAGTCCTTAGATCTCGATTTACTCACTACTCGTATAGTCACTATGGGAGACGAGGCCAAGGCTAATATTGATCAGGTGGCGGAGGAGACCAAGAAGCTGATGGGGCATCATGCCCGGCTGGTTAAGGCCGGAGAGGAGATTGGGAGCGCCAATATCCGACTTCGATTGGTGGTTTCGGATCAGGCCAAACAGCTTGCGGATCAGGCTATTAAGATTTCTCAGCATGAGGCTGCTACTGGACGATTAAGGAAAACCATGGAAGAGGCCAGTCGGGCCGAATTGCGAAAAATGGAAGCTACTTGCAAAGAACGGATTGACATGGCTATTGCCACGGTGGACGAGGTTCGGAAAGCGGATCTTGAGCAGGTGGAGGAATTGTTCGGAAAACTTGAGGCTGCAGAGCTTGCTCAAGCTAAGTTGAGGGAGGAGATGGAGGCAATGCGGGGATCCCTTCTAACCGACTGCTCGAGATACCGATCGGAGAGAGATGCTGCCGTTAGGAGGTTGTTGGCTTCCGAGGCCCGGACGAGGGAGTTTGAGGAGAATGAGGGGATGATGGATGAAATGCTTCAGGATATGTACTTCCGAACCTGGAAGCAGGGCAACCTATCCTGGATGGATGATTATCCCCGGATCATGGCTAAGATCTATCTTCGGGCTTTGGAGGAGGCCAAGGCCGATGCGGATAAAGATGGTGGTGTGGCCTTCAGCATGGATGCGGTCACTGCCCAGTTTGCCAAGGAGGAGAAGGTGGCGGTGAAGGAAGGTATGCGGTTGCTTGCTGCTGAGGAGGTTGGCGTGCAGGTAGAGGATGATGATCAGGATAGTCAGGAAGCAGGTGCTGGTAAGTCTCTCTTTTTAGTTTCTCCATCAACTTGGTTGCTTATTGCTAATGAGTCCTTTCTTTGACTGGACAGGGGGTCAACAGGACAAGGATAAAGCTCCACTGCAGCCAGCCCCTTGATTATATCTGAAAAAACTCTTTTTGTGGGTTTGACAGGGTTAGGGTTGTATATGTTAGTCGAAAAAATAGTAAAGTAGCCTTTGTCTTATCTTTGTTATGGTCATTCAAAATCTTTGGTTGTTTGCCACATGTAATAAATAGTCTTATTTTTGACGTGTAATTCTTTAACTTGGGCTGATTTTCTTGAATGTTTGTTGCTTTTTCGACATGTTGTAGGAGAAATATAGCTATGCGTATTCTTGCAATTGAGTTGTGTTTGATGTCAGGTTTTGGTTTTAAAACATAATTTCATGACTTGTAATATTAGTGTGTGGTGTGAACAAATTATAGTCATGCATTTGTACATAAAGGAAGAAAATACCGCCTTTCATGTTATGTTTGTAGATGGCAGTTTCGAACATCTTGTATGACTGAGCATGGAAAGTAGTTGAATGCCCTGCCATCTGATTGTGGATCCACGCATCCATTGGCGAGTGTCTTCTACTCCGTATCCTGTACTTGATGGATTGTTATAGAGGATAGGAGGAAAGCTTTTTAAGTAAAATTGAAATATGTGAAATAGTAAAACTTCCAATCACGGAAGGCCTTTGATGTGCTTAAGTTCGTGGCAAACGGGTTTTGTAGTCACTTTCCCTAGCTGTGGGTCTTGGAGACATTCGTCACCCATCTTACACCTCCGCGGGGAGTTAATTCTTTTTTACCACAGCCGTACTTAAGACACATCGGAGCCGAGATCGCGCACTGTAACTACCCGGGCCATTATGGCCCGCAATCGTGGGTATTATTCGATTTACTGTGGCCGGCTAGCGTGGGTGTCGATCGTCAACTGTGAACTGCCCCTGGCTGGCCACACCTTATGTTGGGGCTTATAGTCGGTTCACAGTTGCCGGCGAGCCTAACGCCGTAATGAGCTGCCTCGGCTATAGTCGGCCTTCTCGGTGGCTTATAATCGGCTCATTACAGTTGGCTTTAAGGGCCGTCGCGAGCAATGAGTTAACCCGCAGCAGAGGGATGCTGGAGCAAAAGTGTCTCATTGGCGAGGGCATAGATTCGCATAGTACCTGTTAGGTCTTGTCCAGGTGAAATTGTGTTGTGGAGTGCTTTGAATAGAAATGCTGTATACTCAGGATTTTGTTCAACAGAAAAGGATAAAGTTAACAAGCAGTCAAGATACAAAGGAACAAGTTAAAAAAGAGACAAGGTTTTTTAAAGTGGTTCGGCACGAAAAGGCCTACGTCCACTGATTCTCTTTGTTAATTCACTTCATATGGGCAATACAAGTTAAGAAAAGCATCGACGGAGGTGTTAGATGTTCCATGCCCTCTGGAACACCTCTCCGTCCACTGTTGACAAAATATAGGCTCCGTTGTGGAGATCTTTATGAATTACATATGGTCCATCCCAGATTGGGTCTAGTGCTCCAGGGCGAGGGAAGATTCGTTTGAGGACAAGATCCCCTTCCTGTAAGATACGATGCTTGACTTTGGAGTTGTATTGTGCTGCCACTTTTTGCTTGTGGGCTGCTGTTTTGAGGACTGCATCGTTTCTTCTCTCCTCGATTAGATCCAAAGACATGTGAAGGAGTTCTTCGTTCTCTTCTGGGTTATAGTGGATCCGACGGTGGGAAGGCACAATAGTTTCTACTGGGAGCATAGCCTCCGATCCGTATGCCAAAGAGAAAGGAGTGTGCCCTGTCGATGTTCTGAAAGATGTGCGGTAGGCCCATAGTGCCGTAGGGAGTTCATCCACCCAAGCGCCCTTTGACTTTTCGAGCTTCTTTTTGATCAGAGCTTTCAGAATTTTGTTGACTGCTTCGACTTGTCCGTTTGCCTGGGGATATGCTACGGATGAGAAGCTTTTATGAATTCTGTGTTCTTGGCACCAGTTGGCGAATTCCTCGCTGTCAAACTGAAGTCCGTTGTCTGATATGATTTTGAGTGGGACTCCGTACCTGCATAGAACATTTTTGATCAAGAAGTTAATAACTTTTGCTGAAGATACTTTATTCAGAGGTTCTGCTTCCACCCATTTGGTGAAATAATCAACTGCCACTATAGCATATTTGGCCCCGCCTCGGCCCATTGGTAGCTCGCTGATTAAGTCAATTCCCCATATTGCGAAGGGCCAAGGGCTGGTCATTTGAGTAATCTAAGTTGTTGGTAGCCGTGGAATCTTAGCAAATTTTTGGCATCTGTCACATCTCTTGACGAAATCTAAGGCGTCCTTGCTTAAGGTGGGCCAGAAATATCCGTATCGGAGTATCTTTTTTGCTAATGTTTGCCCCCCGGTGTGATCTCCACAGCTCCCCTGATGGATGTTGGATAAGATTTCCTTGGCTTCCCTTCCGGCGACACACCTTAATAATGGGTTAGAGAAACCGCGCCGATAGAGGATGTCTTCTTGTATTGTATAGCGGGACGCTTTTCTCAAGATTTTCTTGACTTCATTACGCCCGTTGGGTAGAGTGCCACTTTGTAGGTAGTCTCGGATGGGAGTCATCCAAGTTGCTTCTTCGATTGAAGCTATCAGATTCACTTGCTCAAAACTCGGGGCCAGTTGCTTTGAGATGGTTACTGCCCCGAAGATGGTGATGTCTCTCACACTTGCTTGCTTTGCCAGTTCGTCGGCCTCTTGGTTCTCTTCCCGAGGGATGTGTTTGACTAAGTATTGATCCAATCGGCTGAGAAGCAACTTGGTCTTCTTTAGATATGCTATGAGTCATTCCTCTCGAGCTTGGAATTCTCCTAGTATTTGATTAACAATAAGTTGAGAATCGCTGTGAAGACACAAAGAATTGGCTCCGATTTCTATGGCAATTTCTAGTCCAGCTATCACTGCTTCATATTCTGCATCGTTGTTGGTGGCAGCGAACTCCAGCCTTATAGCATAGTGCAGTTTATTTCCCCTGGGAGTGATTATTACCACACCTGCCCCCGAGCCTTGTTCGTTAGATGCACCGTCCACAAAGAGATTCCACTTGATATTTTCTGTTATTTCCAATTGCTCCCTATCCTCGTTGGTAGTGAATTCTGCAATGAAATCAGCCATGGCTTGTCCCTTGATGGCGGTGCGAGGGTGATAGGTGATATCATACTGACTTAGCTCGATGCACCATTTAAGTAGTCGCCCAGAAGTGTCAGGACGATGGAGTACCTGCCTCAATGGTTGATCGGTCAGAACTTTGATGGAATGGGATTGGAAGTAGTGACGCAGTTTTCGCGATGTGATTAGTAAACAGTATGCTAACTTCTCAAGCTTAGGATATCTAACTTCTGCCCCAGTAAACCTTTTGCTGACGAAGTAAACTGGTCGTTGCGTGCGATTGTCTTCCCTTACCAAGGCAGCGCTCAGGGCGTGGGATGACACAGCGAGGTATAGGTATAATTCTTCTCCTTCGCTTGGAGTTGAGAGCACCGGTGGTCTCTGGAGGTGTTCGATTAAGTGAAGGAAAGCGGTCAGGCACTCGTCAGTCCACTCGAACTTTCCTCTATCTTTCTTTAGGGCTTCGAAAAAGGGGACGCACTTGTCCGTTGCCTTGGAGATGAATCGGCTTAGGGCGGCCAGCTTTCCATTTAGGCTTTGCATTTCCTTTTGGGTGGAAGGTATCTTGATATCCCTTAGCGCTCGGACTTGTTCAGGGTTTGCTTCTATCCCTCTGGCATGAACGATGAATCCTAAGAATTTCCCTGACGACACACCGAAGGAGCATTTTAGTGGATTCAACTTCATTCCATATTGCCGAAGTACTTGAAACATCTCGCCTAGGTGGCTTACGTGATCTTTGGCCTTCCTTGACTTTACCAGCATGTCATCCACATATACTTCCATAGTTTGTCCTATTAGCCCTGCAAACATCTTGTTGACGAGGCGCTGGTAGGTGGCTCCTGCATTTTTAAGTCCGAAAGGCATCACTTTGTAGCAGTATAAACCCCGGTCGGTGATGAAACTAGTGTGGTCTTGGTCGGGAGCATGCATAGGAATTTGGTTATATCCTGAGTATGCATCTATAAAAGATAGGAGTTCGTGCCCGGCTGTGCTATCGACAAGTTGGTCGATTCTGGGAAGCGGGAAGCAATCCTTTGGGCAGGCGTCGTTTAGGTTGGAGAAGTCAATGCAGGTCCGCCACTTCCCATTAGCCATTTTTACTAGTACCGGGTTGGCAATCCATTCTGGGTAAACAGCTTCTCATATGAAGTCATTGGCGAGTAGATTCTTTACTTCTTCATCGAGGGCTGCTGATCGCTCTGCCCCCATACTTCTCTTTTTTTGTTTTACAGGCGCCTTGGTAGGATCAATGTTTAATACGTGGCATGCTATGTCGGGGGAGATTCCGGTCATGTCAGCGTGTGACCAAGCGAATACATCCAAGTTGTGGCGGAGAAAATCAATGAGTTGTTCCTTCAATTCAGCTTTCAACTGGGACCCAATTTTCAGTAGCCTACTTGAGTCGTGCTTGTCTACAGATATAAACTCCATAGCTTCTGCAGGCTCGGCGGTGGCCTCCTCCTCTTTGTCCCTAGGGTCTAATTCATTGAAAGGGTCGCTGGTGTATCGAAGAGGAGGGGCTTTCTTTAGTTGCTATGCTTCAAGGCTTTTTGTGCAGAGGGCAATCTCTACACCTTTCCCTTTATCTTTCCTATGGTTGTTGCGAAGTTCGGTTACATAGCAGTCTCGTGCAATATCCTGGTCTCCTTCCACTTCCCCTACCCCATTGTCTGTTGGAAATTTCATTTTTCAGGCACCATGGGGCTAGGACAATCTGGAAGTCAGACAAGGCTGGTCTTCCTAAGAAGGCGTTGTAGGCCGAATGGTTTTCTATCAGCACAAACGTCTGTTTCCTCACAACGGAGCGGGGATGGCTTCCAATCTCAACAAAGAGGTCCAGCTGCCCGAGGGGCATCTTCGCATCTCCAGTGAAACCGTGTAGTGGTTTATCACAGGGAGATACATCCTTCATTGATAGCTTCATTTTGTCGAATGCGTGTTTGAACAGGATATTTACAGAGCTTCCAGTGTCTACCAGGATTCGGTAAACTTCGGCGGGACCGAGTCGGGCAGAGATAACCATGGGATCCATGTGAGGGTACTGTCTTCCTTCTAGGTCACGTTTGCTGAATGTGATGTCATCACTTTCTTTCCGCTTTGGGTGGTGCTCTTCTATAACCGTATTGACACAGTCTTTATTGTCTCTAAGCGACTTCCCATATCTTTCCATCTCTCTCCAACTTCTGTCTGCGATGTGCGGACCTCCTGAGATGGTATGGACCACTATCTTCTCTTGACTAGAGCTGCTAGCGTTGCGGTTTCCTCTGTCGGTCCCTGGTGAGGGTAGCCTTGGGTTTTCATTGGCAGGAGCTGGAGTCCTGTCTTGACTTTTTACATAACGTTCCAGTTTCTTCCTTCTGATGTGTTCCTCAATCAGATCTCGGAGATGATGGCATTCGTTGGTATCATGTCCGTGAGATTCGTGGAAGCGGCAGAATTTTCCAGACTTCTGCGCGTTATCTGATTCCTTCTTGTATGGTGGGCGTTTGTATCTAACTTCGCCTTGGGTGGCAAGGAAGATATTTTCGACGGTCTCGTTCAAAGGGGTGTAAGTGTCGAATCTTGGTCCTGGCCGATATAGGCGCTTTTCTACCTTCTTGCCCCCAGCATTGTCTTTGGAATCATTTCTTCGAACGTCCCTCGCCACAGCAGGGGCGTTGCCATGGGTCGTCTTACTTTGCTGTCCTAACTGCCCCTCAACGACAGCATCCTCAAGCCTCATGTATTTCCCGGCTTCATGGAAGAAATCGGGTAAAGTAGCTGGTTTTTCTTTTGTCAATCTTCTAGCAAATTTAGTGTCCGGATGCACTCCACTGCAGAGGGCCATTAGGATAAGCTTCTCATCGGCATCTTGAACTGCGGCTGCTGCGGCGTTGAATCTGGTTAGGTATTGCTGCAGCTTTTCTCCAGGTTTCTGTTTGACGCTGGATAAGGAATAAGCGTCCTTAGGTTGCTCCACATGAATGTGGAATTGACTGATAAATTTTTCTTTCAACATTTCCCATGAGCTGATGGATCCTTGGGGTAGATGACAGAACCAGGAGGTAGCAAGATCTGCTAAGAAGAGCGGAAAGCATTTGCACAGTACTCCCTCTGTTGCTCCACTCATGAGCATATGCTGCGTGTACCTCTGTAAGTGTACAACGGGATCGGAGGTTCCTTTGTAGGGTTCCATTGTTGGCATCTTCCATTCTCGGGGGGTGATAGCAATTTCGATATTGCGGGCGAAAGGGCTGGTTACCCTAGCGCCTATCCCTCGATCTCTTTGCTCCCGTTGGACACACTCTCTGAATAAGCGTGCCATCCTTTCATCAGAACTTGGAGCAGATAGAAATGAGTTTGGTTCTGTTCTGTGGGATTGATTCCGTCCAGACGACCTGTAGGGATGGTATCGTCTATCATTCCTCATATTTTCCAGTGGCTGCCTTTGATCTTCTGGGAGCACGCTTGGGTCAGCTACAGTTGGCCCTTGCCTTGATCTCCCCTGTTAGGTTCTGATCTAAGCACTTCCTCGGGTCCAACTTCGGGCTGAACTCTAGCTCGGCCCCGTTCACTGGTGTTTCTGTGGTTAGGCAGCATGACAGGCTCAGCTACAGTTGACCTTCGCCCGGTACCTTCCCCGTTGGGTTCGGTACCAAACGTTTCCTCAGGCCTAACTTCGGGCTGTGCTCGGTCTCGGCTCCTACCACGGCTACTTCTACCGTTAGCTCCTTCGAAGAAGGAAGATCTTTGCTGTCTCTGAGATCCTCCAGACTGGGACTCGCCCCATGATTCAGTGTTGCGGTTGGATTCTTCAGCGTCCCTCAAGCGTGACATGAGATGGTCCACCAAGGCTTCCTACTGGGACGTGAAGCGGTTAGTTACTTCAACAACAACTCTGTCCAAATCTGCCCTAGTAATTGCTGCAGGTTGTTCTGTGGCAGGAGTGGTTGGGTTAGCCTGTCCTTCATTTGTTACCGTTGTTGGAGGAGGACGATTTACTTGATTCGTGACAGCTGGATCTGGAAGACTGCTGGATGCGATGTTTTTTCCTTTGTTAACATCTTTTCTCTGTTTGGGAGGCATGTTTTCCAAGTGGCGGACGATGCTGTTAGGAAAACTTGATAAGTAGATGAAGCTGAAGCTTCGAGCTTCTAGCTCTCAGTGAAAGCACCAAAAATGTTTGCACAAAAAATGGACAAACACCTCAAAGTCGTATGATTTAATAGATCTTATGTTGTTCTTAGTGATTTTGGAGATTTATGCAAATATATGAAAAGCAGGGGCTAAACTGTAAAAAGACATGCAAATTTATAGTGGTTCAGCCAGAATGTGCCTACGTCCACTTTATATGTTATTTCTCTAATTCTCTTTTGATTACAAGTACAAAGCTTTGATACAAGTAAAAGAAAGTTGTTTGAAAGTTCCTTCCGTGCTTGAGCTCTCAAACTTGTCCCCCATTGTTGTACCCCTGCCCCTCTATTTATAGAGTGAGGCTGGGGGTAGGGGTCTTGGAGGTATATAGCAGCTGGTGGGCCTGGGCTGCTACAATCTGGCCTGGCAGTGCTCGGGCTCGGTAGGGCTTTGATTCGGTGGTTGGAGATGGAGCCTGGACCGGCACGAGCTGATTCGGTGGTTGGAGACGAAGTTTGGACCGGCACTAGCTGATTTGGTGGTTGGAGACGAAGTCTGGACCGGCACTAGCTGGTTCGGTGGTTGGAGATGAAGTTTGGACCGGCACTAGCTGATTCGGTGGTTGGAGACGAAGTCTGGACCGGCACTAGCTGGTTCGGTGGTTGGAGATGAAGTTTGGACCGGCACTAGCTGATTCGGTGGTTGGAGACGAAGTCTGGACCGGCACTAGCTGGTTCGGTGGTTGGAGATGGAGTCTGGATCGGCACTAGCTGGTTCGGTGGTTGGAGATGGAGTCTGGATCGGCACTAGCTGGTTCGGTGGTGAGAAAATAGCCCAACAGAATGTACTGATAATGTATGTATGTTGATATCTTGATTTTGAAATACTTGTTGAAGCTTTGAATTTATTTACTGAAAAAAAACCATGAATTTGAAATACATACATATGTTTAAACTTTAAATGTATTTGAATTTAGAATGTAATTGCTTTTATATGTGAATAATTATAGTATATATAAGATCACTCGTACCAATCATCTTCATTAATCCGATTCTAATTTGATTCGTCAATTCCTGGTATCATATTTGTCCGTCGGGCCTATTTTCTCCATCAAATCGTATCTATCTGGTGTTGCTTGGAAATTCGTAGCTCGTTCCTTTGTCAAATCCTCTAATCTCGAAAGGTGAGCACTCACTCACGATTAACGTTCTTTTATTTATTAGATTTGATTTCAATTGAAACGACAATTGAAATAGGCTGCTGTTAGTTAATTACACTGTTTTATATGCTATTACCTATATCAGTTCACCTGTGACATCTGACACCTTTATCTGTTAATTATTTATGCGATGATAATACAGTTTGGCTGATAATTTATTGATTGTGATATTTATATTGGACGTTAAATTGTTAATGATGTAAGTGAATAATTTGAAATTGAAATTGACGTAGGATAGTTAGATTTGATATATGTGTAAAATTTGGTTAAATGACATTTGTATAATATGACCCCTTTAACTGTTGAATTTATTGACACCTAGGATTTGTTTAATTACACATTGAACCACTGAATGTATGTTGTTAAATTGATGATGTATGAAATTGTAAATAGATGACAAGTGGAAAACCGTAATGTAATAATCTTTAATCTGCATGAAATGATAGTGTAGATTCTAGAAATGATTATATTAATTCGTACAAATAACAATGCGAATTAATACGGTTATTTCGGGATTATTTGAATTGATTATTGGATTGATATTGATTATTGTTATTGCTTGTTTATTTACTTTGACACAATCCCAGTTATCACACTGCAAGTTCCCTTTGCTATGTTTTGATTTTGAATTGAATTGGAATCGGGTTGAAATGATAAATACCCAAATTAAACTTTGACCTTAGATATAGAGAATTAAATAAAACCCGATTGGTCAAATAATTTGATTTAAAAATAAACGAAGATTTTACTTGAATAAATAATATGGTTTTGAAATGGAGTTGAAATTTGAATTTTTAATGAAAGGAAAATGTTAATATTTAATAATATGAAACAAAATATTAACAATGTAATTGATGAAAGAATGTTGTTTAAATTTGAGAAATGATTTAATAATTAAGTTTGAAATTATAATTAAGTTTGAAATTATTAAACTTTGAAATTATTTAATAATTAAGTTTTGAATTATTTAATAATTAAATAAGATTGATTTATTTAATGATTAAATTAAATTGAACTTTTGAATAAGTAAAAATTTACTTCGTAAATAATTGAAATTTAGTTTTCTTTATTAATTAAGTTTTTTGGAAAATTATTTAAGTAAGTAAATAAGTGAAATTGAATTTCTTTATCAAGAAATAAAATGTGATTTATTGGAATTAATGCAAGACTTGAAATTTAAAGAATTTGATTTGATGAATTTAATTTAATTAAATTTGTAAGTTTTGATAAAATGGCATTGAACTTAAGTAATTGATTTATGAATTGGAAATTAAATAGAAATCATTTTGAATGATAAATTTACTTATGGAATATTGAACGGAATCGATAAATGAAGTAAAATTGAATAGAAGGTTAAATTAAATCATTTTAAATGATTTCGGAATGAAACTTATTTACGAATGTAAATGAATACTTGACTTGTTTTAAATAGAAATTGAAATTGAATTATAAGATTTTGGAATGGTAATTTGGAAGTTTTGAAACGTAAATTTTGGAAATTGGTTTTTGAAAGACAAATGAAATGTTGGTTTACGAATTGAAATTGAAATTGAAATTGATTTGGTTTTTGAAATATATAAACGACCAATCGGTGTAATAATTATGAAAGTTATTAAAGAGACCGGGATCGGTAATGGATATACTCTCTATCTGAACCGAAACCACTTTAATAACTATACGCGAAGTGATGATCCAGAATGAAGTGGCTGGAATGATGTACGTGTTGACTGAAGAAAGAGAACGATAATGGATAGCCTTGACACTTGTGTCAAATTGGAAATGACTAAAACAGGAGCTGTGCCGGGCCAATGGAGGATTAGCTACCTCAAGTGGACACACTTCTTCGAACTACTCATTATATGTTGTCGATTGGTGCACCCTTGATTTTGGGAGTGTTGTTTCACGGTGTTGCGGGCGCTGCGGCGTTGCGTTCTCACCAGTCCGGATCAGGCGAACGGTAGTATCACTACCTTGGGTATTGCCTCATGTGCCTTGTCATACTTGTATTCCATTTATACGCGACCACTACGATTTTGATTTGTACCTTTAGTATATGGATTGCCCTCTGGTGACTTCCGGTTTTGGGGAAACTATGGTCTTGTATATGCTTTTGGGAATAAAAATGTGTTAAGGGTGGAATGGGCCATGACTTAACGCTATTTCGATATCTTATTATTACTGATAGACATTATCTACTTATCGTACACTACTACATAGTAGATAGTTTAACGGATCCTTAGAGGATGGTTATTCCAAACATCCTTTGAGTTACTTGTATTTCAATTGCTATTTCACTTTAGTTGGATTTATTAATATAAGAATGTTAATCCTGACTCGAGTGTCTTGTGTTTTGCTTTACGCTCGGGTCAGACTGAGTGTACCAATATTCGAGACTCACCTTTGGAGTTGGAGCTTTGCTTGAAGATCCAGCCATCTATTCTGCTTTCAGTATTCGATGATTCCAGTGATGTATTCTGATTTGTATCTGATGTATTGTATTACTCTTCCGTTGTATCTGTTCTAACTCTGATATAAGTTATATATTTATATAGTAGCTTCATGAACTACTATCTCTTTTATTTCCGCTGCACTTATTACTCTGTGTCTGTGATCTGTGATTATTTATTTACTGTATATGTTCAGTTTTGCCAAATTTAAATTAACAACGCGGTATTTTGAGCAATTCAACTCCGGCATGAGTGTCTACCTATACACTTATAATGGATGCGAATGGTCCAAAATATCGGGTCGTTACAATTTTGACATAAAAATGTTTTAGCAATCGTAAGGTAAAAACCCGACATGTTTATTTGTGGCGTGGTCTTACGAGATGCTTTTGTTTTCAAAGGGTTTTTAAACTTTAATAATCAAGTTGAGTGTGTTTCTCACGCTGGTTTACCAAACTGACCTGGGCTTGGTGTCTTTCCTATATGCTCGGGTCAGACCGAACATGTATATTTCCAGGTTAGCTGGAAGACTGAGAGCTTTAGGAAAAGGAGCTGGATCAGGAGAAGTATTCTCGTAGATGTTTATATTCAGTCTGTTTTGGGTTGTGTGGTTATAGTTGTAAGGACAGGATTGTTATAAACTGTCCGAGTTGTTTGGTTGTAACTCTGATATAAAGTCTGTATATGGTATATAAAGTAACAGTTTTGGTTTCATGTAAAGACTTGTTTATATTATAGTTGATTCGTTCCGTTGTGAGATTCTGATTTTTTCTTTTCCTTCTATCTTCTTTTTATTTCTACCTTCTTTCTTTCCTTCACTATCCGTCCTTCCGTGCGATTTAGCTGACATACAATCACATCCATTTAACAAATCTGGATAACAATCTCGAGAATATTTATAAATAAATTCCAATTACTTACTTTTAAACTATATACATAATAATAATAAGTTCAAAGATATGGTTAAATAATTATTTAAAATATCAAAGCACTTCTAAAATAAACATCAACAACTAATTCCAATTTGTTTATAAAATTTCTAATCGATTTACAGAACTTGTTTATAAAACTTATAATTCATTTCAACAAAATTTAAATATTTAAATAACAAACTTTCCGAAATATTTCAATCCAATTATCTTTTTTTTTAAATCTACATAGTTTAATAAATAAAAATTCTTTTCAAAACAAACTTCCACTTCTTGGTAAAATACTTTTTACAAAATTTCAATAAAACCAACTTTATATTTATAAATCTCTCTCGGTTCGTCATAATTGATTTACGTTTCCAATTCCATAATCCTTTTTCCAAATTCCAATATAGAATCCCCTATTTCCTTCTAAACTGATTTCCATCTTATTATAAATTCCCACTGTGAACTTATATTTGCATTTCATCGAATGATAATCATTCCACGTCATTTATAATTACTGTTTATAAATTTCATAATCTCATTTCCATTTTATAACAGGTATATATCACTAAAATCCATTTATAAATCGATTTCAAATTAAAATTCTATTTATAGATTTGTTTCTTATATAATTCAAACTATACTCCAAAACCAATCAAATCTCGATATCGACTCCATTTAATATTTTTAAGAATCTTATTTAAATCCATTTTTTCCAAAAATCCTCAATTTAAAATTCTCTATTTAAAACCATTTTATGAAATAGCTAAATAAATATCTAAAATCAAATTTATTTATTTTATCCATTCAATTCTCTTTTTAAATATTATCAAATTTCAATATAAATATTTTCATTTCCAAAATTGCCTTTGAATTTACTTTTTAAATTCAAAATTACTATTTATGGTATTTATAATACCAAAATTAAGGCCAGTGCTACTATAACATCCAATAAATTCAAATGACATCATAATTTATCACAGACTATTCAAAACACATCATATATCAGTATATACGAAATTAAAATCAACAATTTTGAGGAATCCAGTTGGATCCCTCCAACCTGTTTCCCTGCAACAACATATGTTATACATCATAAAATACCAATCCCGCTTCGAAGCAGAATATCGTGGTAATATAGGGTCATCTGCTATTATGTGGGGCGCATAGTGTCTCATCCGCTCCAATCGGCAGGAATATTCAATCCAACTACAAATGTATATACTAATATATAAAATATAACATCGAACTGATAATAATAATTTATCAATTCATTCGATCAACCAATAAATAATTTTAACTATTTAAAATAAAACTAATTATCCAAGATGTGTGAGATTTAATCACATTTATTTTCTGTTGTCGCCGAGGCATTCCAGTTTGGAACGAAAACCGGATGACGTCCGATTTTAGGACAAATTTCCATAGTCTACAAATCCGTAAAAACCTGTTTCATTTCGAAGCTCTCGTCATCACGATCGCAATTCAAAATATTTCTTCTTAATCGGACCTCCTACGAGAGAGTTATAGCGTTTATAAGATAATGATTTAATAATTATATAATTAACAGTTAATTACAATCATTAGCCTAATTAGTAATTACCCTTCATTAAACCTTCCCTTCCATTCTCTAATTCCCTCTCCCTGTATAGATACACGATCCAAACCCACTCCTTCCATCTTCTCTTTCCTCTTTTCTTCTTCCACGCTCAACGGATCGACGAACTGCCATCATCGTCGAACTCCACTACGCGAAGCCTCTACGACCATCACCTTAGCTTCAAACTAGGCCATCCCTTGCAAAACTCGTCCATAGCAGCCCTCAACCACCGGCCCACCTAAGCTCAATCGTACATCTCCGAAAATCTTTAGAAGGTGCTATCCGACCCCCTAAACCTAAAACAAGGCTCCATTTCGACAATCGACAAGCCAAACTTCCAATCTTGCAAACCATAACAAAAAAAACTCTCATGTTTTCTCACTGCTCACCAATGTCGAGATGTTGAAAAGAAAGCTGAACCCACTTATCTGCATATCAATGTGTAGATCTATCGATTTTCAACTCCATGCTATATCCTTTGCATTTTTTTGATTTTTTTATCTGTTGTGAATTATTTTCTTTTCTATCCTTTGCGTTTAAAAAAAAGAAGAGAGAATGTGTTTTGAAAGAAAGAGGTAGGCATGAGTAGGGTGGCTGAGAATGGTAGGTCGGCTGAAATGAAGGAATCGCGGCTGTATGGTTAAATCAACGAAAATATATTATTTAAAATTCAAAATATCTAGCTATATGTAATTACGGACTCCAATCGAGGCATGCTACCAGGCATTTCCAATGTTATACCCATATTCCAAACGCAATGGAATAAGTCTCGAGCCCCAATTCGATTGTATAGAGAAGATAGCTTTTTGAACCCAATTAAAATATTAAATTTCCCATATTAATTTCAACGCGTTTCTACCCCGTACAACCAAACGGTAAATCCAAACGCTATGAAATTTGAAATCCGATAATAATACACTATTAAGAATCCAATGGAACTGGTTTGTCGAATTCCGAGACTATGCCCCGGAAGGCTATTGTTTTATATTTTAATTAAAACGAGAAAAATCCAAAATTAGTTAAATCATTTTTAAAATCAATTCAAAAGTTTTATTATCTTCATTCTTGTTAATAGCAATTAAATAAGCCTTTAAATCATTTTTATTCAAAAAAAAATCCAAGATTTAAATTATTTATACGATTTTCGATTATTAAGTTTAATAATTAAATTATCAATTTAAATCGCTATATTTGAAATTTATGTTATTTAACCTATAAAATTAATTAAACATTCCAATTTGAAATCACTAAAATTCTGGGTCGTTACAACTCTATAGGTACGACACAAACCAAAATCGTAATGGGCTCGATAAGGCATATGACAAGGCACGCGAGGCAATGCCTAGGGTAGGATTCTACCATTTTTCTTGCACGGACTGGTGGTAACGCATAGCAGCTACTACCGCCCACCTCAAGACAACACTCCCATAATCAAAGGTGCGCACCAATCAATAATAAAGCAAAAAATATGGTTTCGAAGAAGCGTGTCCGATAGGAGGAGCGACCTCACTTGGCCCGAGATAGCTCCTATTTTAGTCATATCAAGCTGGCCCGAAGGTCAGGGCTGCATTCTTACTTCATACCAGTAGCGTTCACCAAACAATCCTACTTCGTTTTGGATTCTCCACTACGTATACAGTTTTTAAACAGGTTTCGGATTTGGCGGAGAGTATGACAATATCCGACCCCGGTCTCTTTAACAACCAAATGCTTATTTCACACCGTGGTCATTTTATAAAACATTTTAATAATAAATCTTAAATTTTAATTTAAATCGATACTGAAATATTTAACTTCAATTATACTTTCGATTTAAAACATTTATTTTACAATTCATACTAAATCAAATTATTATATCGAAAAATCACATCTTTTAAACTTAAATAAAATCTTATTTAAATTTAAATCCTTTAAATCAGATTTAAATTACAAATAATTCTCTACCTAACTTTTTAAATTTTATTTATTAAAGTTATATTATAAAAAATATATTTATTATATTATATTAAAACTATATTTATTATATTAGATTAAAACTCTATTTATTATATTAAATTAAATTTAAAATATATATTTTAAAACTATATTAAATATTTTACTAAATTGAATTTTTAAATTATTTAAATTATATATTTAAAACTAAATAAAATTATAAATTAAAATCTAAATTACATTTAAAACCATATATTAGCTTATAATTTAAACTTTAAAACATATAAAATAATTTACTTTCCAAATATAAGTTTTTACATAAAATCATTAAATTAAATTTAAAAATCAAATTTATTAAATCAAACATACTTTATAATTTTGGAAAATAATTTAAAAAAAGACCACGGTGTTTGTATATATAATTTTTTACCCTATGGTCAAGTGATTCGGGTATATATCATTTCAACCCAAAATTATAATTAGATTTCCGGGTATATATCATTTCAGCCCGTATCCTAAATCCAAATCAATAAAATCACTTGGGTTTATCATTTCATACACTAATTGTGAGAGCTAATAACCAAGACGCATAACAATTTTCCCTAATCTATAAGATCGTTCGGGTATGTATCATTTCAACCCATAATGATTTTCCTAGTTAACATATCAGGGAACTTGCAATGTGATATAAATAAATAATATAATAGTATAGGTCATATAACATTGTATATCATATTACATATCACATCGTGTCACATGTGAGCATCATATCATATCAGAATCATATAATATAAGCTAAACAATACGAACTATAATAACATTTCAAAAGGGGTCCACTCACTTAATCACAAGAAGGTTAGTCGTGAGTGGTTCTCACCTTTCGTGTTTAATAAAAGTGACAACTATGATGGACGGACACGAACGAGCACGACTGCAATAGAATCTCAGCATGAATGAACCAAGCTCGAATATAAAGAGACAAAATTCATTTTTTTTTCAAATAAAAGAGGAGAGAGAGGGCAAAAGGGTTCGACCCTAGGGGGTTTGGGTGGGTGTGGTGGCCGAGTGTGTGTGTGGATGTGGTGGCCATGGTGTGTGGGGCCGTGGGTGTGTGGAGTGGCCGAGGCTAGTGTGTGGGTGTGTTTAGGAGGGTGCTCGGCTATGGAGATGGAGGAGGGTATGGCGGCAAGATGATGGTGGACGGCGGCAAGGTGAAGGCAAGAGAGAGAGAGAGAGGGAGAAAAGGAGAGAGAGGAAGGAGATAGGAGAGAGGAGGAAGAGAGTCCTTTGGGTTTAGTCGAATCCAAACTCGAGACCACTTCCATTCAGATTAAAACGACGTTTACAACTTGTTTAAGTATAAACATCGATATGTTTGGAGTTGATTAGGATTTTGGTATTTTCATTTGGTCTTTGGGTTGGGTTCTAGCCCACTAACCCAACAAGAGAACCTAAACTCTTCAACCTAATAGCTCCCACTACACTACTCTTCACTCATTCATTCCACTCATAATTTCCTAACACTCAAGCCCTAGGAAAAATGGTGGGAAGAGGAAACTAAATTCCTAAGCCCTAGTTCTCGTAGAAAATTCAAATTCAAGTTCTAAAATCAAAGAGAAGCTTAGGTAAGCATCCTCTTCATCTTCTCCATCTCAATCCCTCTCCATTTTTCATAATTTCCTATAACCTAACTTAGGAAATATTTTCATATGATCATAGATTGGAGCTTCTAGAGTTGTCATTGAAGTGGAGTTGATCTTTCCTTGTTTTAGAGCTTCTCATTTCTTGTTTTTGAATTTAAAGGTGAGTTCTTGAACTCACATATATGTCTATAGCTTTCATTATTGTTAGGTATGAATTCCTAACATCTATTTCGTGTTCAATTGCTTTTGATTTGAATTGGTTTGGTGAATTTTCGAATTTTTGTTTTGAAGTCAAAATCCTTTAAAGATCCAATCTTGGATGTTGGACATGTTATTTGGGGTGTATCGAAAGCCTATAGGACTGGGTTGTCGCTTGGCATAAATCCCTAGCATCCATCGCTCGTTCGATCGCTTCCGAATTGATTTGGCCATCAATGACCTAGACAAATTGTTGCCCAGCATTGGCAACCAGACGTCTGGTTGAAGAATCCAGACGTTTGGTTAGGGTTTCTGGAAAAGTTTTAAAACGAAAGATAAAAAGAAAATTCCAGAGCCTAGGACCAGACATCTGGTTAAGCCCGACCAGACATCTGGGATGCTTCAGGGAAAAAAAAGAAAAAAAAAAGAGAAAAGAATTATAAGTTTCCAGAACCCAGGGCCAGACGTCTGGCTAAACCTACCAGACCTCTGGATTTGTGGAATTTTTCCTGTTTTTGAGTGGATTCCCAATTTTTATCGATTTTTGTTGATCCGGTTAGTTGTCATCTATTATCGACTTTAATGACTTCTTTTCTAGATTTTTGGGAATATCCATTTGATGGATTTGATATCGACCTTCATGGTTTTAATTCACGTAGTCGAAAGTGGATTTTTGTTGATAGATTGTTTTTACAGTCATTTCTATGAGTTGTCACTTTAAAATACAAAGGTTTTATACTAGTAGTAAATATTCAAACTCTTTCACAAAAATGATTTCAACAATACTTTTAATACAAAGCTTGTTTTTAAAACTGTTTGCCAATCTATTAGTATATACAAACCTCTACCTCATTCGTATGAGAAACCCAATTAAACGACTTATCAAAACAAGTGGTATGAAACGCTTGCGTTTACTTCGTCGGTTAATTCTTAGACTTGTTCAACTAAAATCTTATGGCAATTTTCGAGTGGAAATTTAGAATTTGTTCGTAAATATTTAAGTTAAGCCAGTGGTTATGGGACATGAAGCTAAACTAATTTATTTACTAGCTTGATGTAATTTACACTTATTGATCAATGATGATCATTTTATGGTTTAGACTAGCGATATGTGATGTCTCTTTGTCCGTGTGGGGGACTATACCTCGTTCTATAGAGCTTCGGTTCATTTTTACAGGCTAGCGACCCATGGTCTTTTAACTGTTTTATGGAGTTCGGTTCATCGGGCGTACCTTTGTACTGCGTCGTTGTTCTGGCTTATTGGAGTTTTAGGTTCCTCGGGCGTACCGTTGTACTACGTCATTGCACCGGCTCTATGGATTAGCGACCCATGGGATAGCGTCCCGTTTATGATACACGTGTTGGTTAGTTTTCATGCTCCCGTTTGTGATAGGCCTCCCGCTTTTGTGTTTTCTGGATTTCTAATTATTGATTTCTAGAAATTGTGTTTCACCAATTTTTGTGATTGGCATTGATATGTTTTGTCAATATTTGAGGTTTGGTGAATAAGCTAAAGAATATGATAATTCTTTTTGGTGTTTTGAGAAAATTTGAGATATTGTATAATTTTCATTTGTTATAAAATATATACTTGCCACAACATGGTATTATTGTTATCATATGTTTTTTTCATATCTCTTATCCTATCTCATCTTAAATGATAATTATAGTTAGACTGATCTGTTTATTATTTTTCTTCTTAAATAATACTCGAGTCAAACCGAGGTGTTTCAGGTGCTTCCACTTGACTTCTTAGCATGGACTATCTTCTGACTTTTGGCTAACTACTTAAGCATAGTAGTTTTTGTTTTTCATACATTTGAGATAGATACTCCTTGATGTATACATATTCTTTTATGAAGCGCTTGTACCTATTCTTTTGTGATGTAGTGGATCTTGTATGACCACTACTTTGATGTACACTTCTATGTGTTATATTCATATTTGTTTCCGCCTTAGTAATATGAATATTTGTGACTGATTTTGTGTTGTGCTTATTTTATATTGATTCCGAAGGCCACTTAGTCACTGTGTAGTAGATTTGAGTTTAGATTGGATATGTCGGATTTCCTCTTGAAATGAAATGTGTGACATACTATCTGACATATCGGTTCTCGCTAAAATCAATTATATAGTTGGTTGCTCCTCAACAGCCTTATTCTTCCTACTAATGGACGGCATTACCCAGTAGTGTCATTGGTTAGTGTGAGTATAGAGGTGGGGCGTCACAGCTTGGTATCAGAGCCAAACTTCAGAACAATGTAGAATAACCTAGCAAGGTTCATTGTCCTAAGTCTCTCTTAGGAATCGTGCCTTAGGATTTAATTCGAGTCATATGACCTATTCTATCCTATTTTCTTTTATGATGCCTTGTTTTATCAATCAAGTTTGTTTGATATTCATCCTGAGAATAACATTTTTCCTCTTCTTTCTTTCTTTCTTTCTTAAAGAAGAGAAATGGTTAGACCTAGCCGTCCCAGCGCTGGCCAATCCAGTGCTACTCCTCAGGATGGCGTGTTCATGTCTGCCCAACAGCTTTTGGATCTTGTAAAGAATGCCCAAGCTGCCGGACCCATTCCTAAGCCTACTCATCCTAAATCTGGGTTTGCACGCTTGTGTAGTGATTATACTAATTTGGGTGGAAGGCTATTCAAGGGTTCTGAAAGCATTATAGAAGTCCAAGCTTGGCTTAGAACATGCGATCGCATCTTTTCTCGCATGAATCTTATGGATCTACATCGAGTCCAAGTGGCTTCTAGCATGCTCCATGAGAGAGCATTAGATTGGCATGAGCATTAAATTTCGGAAATTGTTGAAGCGGATCTTACTTGGGAGAAATTACGGGAAAGGTACGAGTTAAAGTTTGTGCCCGAAGCAGAAAAAGTAACTTTAGCTCGACGCATTATTGACCTTATTCAAGGTGAATCTTCTATGATAGATTATGTCGCATCTTTTGAATCCCTCTCTAAATGTAGGGTCGAGTATATTAATACCCCATTGAAGAAAAATCAGAGGTTTATCTATGGGTTGAATAAGAATCTCAAAAAGGCTTTACTTCTAAAACTAGAAGTTCCTTTCGATCAGCTTATAGATATCGCTCTTCGACTTGAAGAGGCCGATAAAGAAAGTGATGTTGAAGTTGTAGGTGCCAAGAAGAACTTCAATTACAACAAGAAGAGGCATCCCGATAATAAGTTCAAACCTAATCCTAATAAGAAAGGGAAGCAAGCAACTTCGGTAGAAAGGACTCCTGTCTCTAGTCGGGGAGAATGCTACAATTGTGGTTCTAAGGACCGTTATGCAAATAGGTGTCCGAAACCCCTTTATTGCTGCTATTGCAAAGGTTCGGGTCATCTTATATCTTTATGTCCCAAACTTCAAAGTAAGAAAGAGGGAAAACTGAATGTTTTGCAAACCCCTAGTAACACTTCTCTTGGACAAGGTATTTCTCATTCTATCCTTGATGGCATTATTATGTTTCATGGTCATCCTATTCGAGTTCTTTTTGATATGGGTGCGTCTCACTCTTTTATATCAAAGAAACTTGTTGATACTTCTTTAAATGTTATGGGCTTGATGACTTCACTGAGAATTGCGAATCCGGTTGGTGGATCTGCAACACTCCGTTTGTTTTGTAAAGATGTTGAGATTATTTTATGTGATTATGCTTTCCGAGCCGATTTGCATGTATGCGTTACTTAGGTTTCGAAATGATTTTGGGAATGGATTGGCTTAATCATTATGAAGCCAACATCCTATGTCCCGAGAGGACTATCCATCTTCGACATCCTCAATCTGTTAAGCAGATTTCTATTGTTCTTAAAAATTTAGATTCCAATTCGGTGGCATCCCTATATTCTCTAAATCCACATGATGATGATGATGAGAAAGATGTCATTTCCCTCATTCGTGTTGTTTATGAATTTCTCGATATATTTGAGCCCGTTTTAGGATTACCACCTAAGCGAGCAATTGAGTTTAGAATTAATCTAATCCCTGGAGCTCTACCTATCACTCGTTCTCCTTATCGTATGTCCAATAAGGAAAATGAGGAGATGCGTAAACAATTATCCGAATTAGAAGCAAAACAGTTTATTCATTCTAGTTCCTCTCCTTTGGGAGCTTCAGCTATCTTTATCAAGAAATTTGATGGTACACTTAGGCTTTGCATTGACTACCACAAGCTTAATGATTTCACTATCAAGAATAAATATTCATTATCTCGGATTGATGATCTATTCGATCAACTTTGCGATGCTAGAGTCTTTTCACAGTTAGACTTAGCAACCGGTTTTCACCAGCTTCGTATTGCAGAGGATAGCATTCCTTTGAAATTGTTCCATACTCACTATGGATCTTATGAATGGCTTGTTATGCCATTTGGTTTAACAAATGCTCCAGCTTATTTCGTTGACCTTATGAACCGAATTTTTAAAGACTTCCTCAATCGATTTATTCTCATCTTTATAGATGATATTCTTGTTTATTCTAAAATCGAGGAAGAGCATGAAAAACATCTTCGAATTGTGTTGGAAACCCTTAGGAGCAATCAATTGAAAGCAAAATTTTCTAAGTGCCACTTTTGGCAATCTCGTGTGAAATTTTTTGGACATATTAGTTCTGAATCCGGAATTTCTGTGAATCCTTCAAAGATTGAGGCGATTCAAAATTGGAAGAGACAGGAGAGTGTGACGGAAATTCGTAGCTTTCTTGGTTTGGCGGGCTATTACCGTCGGTTCATAAAAGACTTCTCTAAAATTTCGGTACCTCTTACTAGTTTTACAAAGAAGGGAGTTAAGTACATTTTGTCAGACAAATGTGAAGCTACTTTTAAGAAATTAAAAGAACTCCTTTCCAATGCTCCAATTATTGTGATTCCCACAGGAAACCAAGACTTGATTGTTTATACCGATGCTAGTCGTGTTGGTTTGGGAGCCGTTCTCATTCAAAGGGAACGTGTTATCGCTTATGCTTCTAGGCAATTAAAGCCTGTCAAAACTAGATATGCCAGTTATGATTTAGAACTCGGGCCATTGTTTTTGCCCTTAGAATTTGGCGTCATTATCTTTTGGGAGATAAATTTGTTCTCTACACCGATCATAAATCTTTGAAATATTTATTTTCTCAAAAGGAACTTAATTTGCATCAACAACGTTGGCTTGAATTCCTTGCATCTTATGATCTTGATATTCTTTACACTCCCAAAAAGGGAAATCGTGTTGTCGATGCCCTTAGTCATAAGCAACAAGCGGTTGTTTCCATGATGATATCCGAATGGAATGATCTCGAGACTTTGTCCACTTGTGAGATTCGAGATTGTGAATCTGATTCATGTTTATCTCTTGTTTTATGTAGCCTTGAGGCTCATCCATCTCTTTTAGACCACATTCTTGAAACTCAAAAGCATGATCTCGAATTGGCTCTTTTTAGCCAAAGTTGTAAGGATAAAAATAAGGTTAATGGTTTGAAAGACTTTGAAATCAATGCTCATGGAGGCAATCGAAAATTTGGTAGACTTATTGTGCCAAATACTAGTGATCTTCATAAAGACATTTTACAAGATTCTCATCGTTCTAAATTTCCCGGAAGTAGTAAAATGTATGCGGACAAGAAAAGACTTTATTATTTGGATGGAATGAAATCTGATATTGCTAACTTTATTAAGCGTTGCATGACTTGCCAACTCATAAAGGCCGAGCATCAAAGGCTCGGTGGGTTGTTGCAACCTTTAGACATTCCCATTTGGAAGTAGGATCAAATTTCCATGGACTTTATTGACGGTCTTCCCCGTTCTCGTTCGGGTCAGGACAGTTTGTGGGTGATTGTAGATAGACTTACAAAATCCACCCATTTTATTCATGTTCGGTCCAATCGGACCGTACATCTTTTGGCCAAACTCTATGTTAAAGAAATTGTTAAATTGCATGGAGTTCCTACTTCTATTGTTAGCGATCGTGATCCATTATTTACTAGTGAATTTTGGAAGGGTCTTCAAAAAGCTTTGGGAACGAAGCTTAATTTTAGCACCGCTTATCATCCTCAGTTAGATGGAAAAACGGAGCGTGTGAATCAAACTCTTGAAGGTCTCCTTCGTGCTTGTATTCTTGATTTTGGTGGAAGTTGGGAAGATCATATTTCTCTTGTTGAGTTTTCTTATAATAATAGCTTCCAGTCTAGTATTGGTATGACACCTTTCGAGGCACTCTACAGAAGGCCATGACGATCTCCTTCATTTTGGCTTGAAGCCGGTGAGAAGCTGGTTTTAGGCCTAGATTTTATTCATGATTCCACAGAAAAGATTGACCTTATTCATCATAGGATGAAAGAAGCTAAAAGTAGACAAAAATCCTATGCTGATAACCGAAGAAGGAATTTGGAATTTTCTGTGGGAGATTTGGTGTTCATTCGTATTTCACCTATGAAGGGTGTTGTGCGTTCCAGTCGTTCGGGAAAATTAGCACCTCGATATATTGGCCCATTTCCCATCACCGAACGCATTGGTTCCATGGCTTATCGCCTTTTATTACCGGCTCAATTTTCTACTATTCATGACGTATTTCACGTTTCTCAACTACGGAAATGCCTTAGAGATTCTGATTCTATTGTTGAGCCCGGTGTTATTGAAGAAATTGAGGTTTCACCTAATTTGACTTATGAGCAACATCCTATTTGTATCATTGCTACAGAGGTTAAACGCCTTCGTAATAAAGATGTTCCGCTTGTGAAAGTTCAATGGTCCGCAAATCCTAAGGATTGTTATTGGGAATCCAGAGAATTCATCGAGCAAGCACTTCCGGACTTACTCTCTGGTGCTTCTTAAGGAGAACTTATCACTTCAAAATTTTCTTTTGTGTAGTTATGCCTTAGAGTGGTTGTTACTCTTTATTTTCTTCTTAAGTATTGCAAGGATGCAATTTCTTTAAGGAGGGGAGTCTGTAACAACCCGCATATTTTACGATTAAATATTTAGATGTTTTATTTAAATATAACATCGTCAGTTGGATTAAATTCCAAAATGTGACTTTTTGTAAATAGTTGAATCTGGACTCGAGACTACTTCATTTAATTTAAAACGACGTTTACAAATTGTTTAAGTATAAACATTGATATGTTTGGAGTTGATTAGGATTTTGGTATTTTCATTTAGGCTTTGGGTTGGGTTCTAGCCCACTAACCAACAAGAGAACCTAAAATCTTCTACCTAATAGCTCCCACTCTACTTCTCTTCATTCATTCATTCATTGCACTCATAATTTCCTAACACTCAAGCCCTAGAAAAAATGGTGGGAAGAGGAAACTAAATTCTTAAGCCCTAGTTCTCTTAGGAAATTCAAGTTCTAAAATCAAAGAGAAGCTTAGGTAAGCATCCTCTTCATCTTCGTCATCTCAATCCCTCTCCAATTTTCATAATTTCCTATAACCTAATTTAGGAAATATTTGCATATGATCATAGATTAGAGCTTCTAGAGTTGTGATTGAAGTGGAGTTGATCTTTCCTTGTTTTAGAGCTTCTCATTTCTTGTTTTTGAATTTAAAGGTGAGTTCTTGAGCTCACATCTATGTCTTTAGCTTTCATTGTTGTTAGGTATGAATTCCTAACATCTATTTCATGTTCAATTGCTTTTGATTTGAATTGGTTTGGTGAATTTTCCAATTTTGGTTTTGAAGTCAAAAGTCTTTAAAGATCCTATCTTGGATGTTTGGACATGTTATTTGGGGTGTATCGAAGAACCTATAGGACTGGGTTGTCGCTTGGCATAAATCCCTAGCATCCATCGCTCATTCGATCGCTTCCGAATTGATTTGGCCATCAATGGCCTAGGTAAATTGTTGCCCAGCACAGGCAACCAGACGTCTGGGTTAAGGATCCATACGTCTCGTTAGGGTTTCTAGAAAAGTTTTAAAATCAAAGATAAAAAGGAAATTCCAAAGCCCAGGACCAGACGTCTGGTTAAGCCCAACCAGACATTTGGGAGGCTTCAGGGAATAAAAAGAAAAAACAAGAGAAAAGAATTATAAGTTTCTAGAACCCAGGGCCAGACGTCTGGCTAAACCTACCAGACGTCTGGATTTGTGGAATTTTGCTTATTTTGCCTCTTTTGAGTAGATTTCCAATTTTTATCGATTTTTGTTGATCCGTTTAGTTGTTGTCATTTATTATCGACTTTAATGACTTCTTTTCTGGATTTTTGGGAATATCCATTTGATGGATTTGATATCGACCTTCATGGTTTTAATTCATGTTGTCGAATGTGGGTTTTTAGTGATAGATTATTTTTACAATCTTTTCTATGATTTGTCACTTTAAAATAAAAAGGTTTTATACCAGTAGTAAATATTCAAACTCTTTCACAAAAATAATTACAACATTACTTTTAATACAAAGCTTATTTTTAAAACCGTTTTCCAATCTATTAGTATATACAAACCTTTACCTCATTCGTATGAGAAATCCAATTAAACGACTTAGCAAAACAAGTGGTATGAAACGCTTGCGTTTACTTCGTCGGTTAATTCTTAGACTTGTTCGACTAAAATCTTGTGGCAATTTTCGAGTGGAAATCTATAATTTGTTCGTAAATATTTAAGTTAAGCCAGTGGTTATGGGACATGAAGCTAAACTCATTTATTTACTAGCTTGATGTAATTTACACTTATTGATCAATGATGATCATTTTATGGTTTAGACTAGTGATATGCGATGTCTCTTTGTCCGCGTGGGGGACTATAACCAGTTCTATAGAGCTTCGGCTCATTTTTATGGGCTAGCGACCCATGGTCTTTTAACCGTTTTATAGAGTTGGTTCATCGGGTGTACCTTTGAACTACGTCGTTGTTCCGTTTTATTTGAGTTTCAATTTCCTCGGGCGTACCGTTGTACTGTGTCATTGCACCGGCTCTATGGGTTAGCGACCCATGGGATAGCGTCCCGTTTATGATACACGTGTTGGTGAGTTTTCATGCTCCCGTTTGTGATAGGCCTCCCGCTTTTGTGTTTTCTGGATTTCTAATTATCGATTTCTAGAAATTGTGTTTCACCAATTTTTGTGATTGGCATTGATATGTTTTGTCAATATTTGTGGTTTGGTGAATAAGCTAAAGAATATGATAATTCTTTTTGGTGTTTTGAGAAAATTTGAGATATTGTATGATTTTCATTTGTTATCAAATATATACTTGCCACAACATGGTATTATTATTATCATATATTTTTGTCATATCTCTTATCCTATCTCAGCTTATACGATAATTATAGTTAGACTTATATGTTTATTATTTTTCTTCTTAAATAATACTCGGGTCAGACCGAGGTGTTTCAGGTGCTTCCACTTGACTTCTTAGCAGGGACTATCTTCTGACTTTTGGCTAACTACTTTAGCATAGTAGTTTTTTTTCATACATTTGAGATAGATACTCATTGATGTATACATATTCTTTTGTGAAGCACTTGTAGCTATTCTTTTGTGATGTAGTGGATCTTATATGACCACTACTTTGATGTACACTTCTATGTGTTATATTCATATCTATTTCCGCTTTAGTGATATGAATATCTGTGACTTATTTTGTGTTGTGCTTATTTTATATTGATTCCGAAGGCCACTTAGCCACCGTGTAGTAGATTTGAGTTTGGACTGGATATGTTGGATTTCCTCTTGAAATGAAATGTGTGACATACTATCTGACATATCGGTTCTCGCTAAAATCAATTATATAGTTGGTCGCTCCCCAACAGCCTTATTCTTCATACTAATTGACAACATTACCCAGTAGTGTCCTTAGTTAGTGTGAGTATAGAGGTGGGGCATCACAAGTTAGATATATGTAACAAATTACATAATTACCCCTAGAGCATACCTTTAACTCTATCAATATGATTATTTCCTTAAGGTAAAGTATTACTCATACCAGGCTTTGTGTCTGAACCATATTTTTATTACTTCCAATAAACTCATGTTGCTTAATCGAGTAGGCTGAGTTTATAGTATAGACATGTAGCTTTTGGAAGAGACGAATAACAACACCAAAGACGAAGCAGTAGACTTATTTTGCAAATAGAATTTATTTTAAAATTCTTCTCTATAAAACCAGAATCTATAACTTGTTAAGTGCCCATGATGGCATTCTTATATGTCGGGTATGCCACTCTATTTATATCTTATTATGTATTCACCCCTTCATGGGAACGATTTGGGTTGAAGTGATGTAATGAATTTTGTAAACAAAATTGATGTAATGAAAAAGTTATTTAGTCGCTCAGTTTACTTATGTTGTGCAAAATAATACCAAAGTCAATTTGTCATTGGAAAATGATTCAAGTAAGAATTGCAGCATCATCAACGTCTATTTTTGGGTTTCGAAGTAGGGGATGTTACACCTGGGCTATTCAAAGGTTCTCCAAGCTGACACACTGCCAGTTGAGAGTCGTAGATGTGCTCAACTTAAACCTAAATGCTAGGTAGAAGTCCCCAATAAGGAAGTGGATGTATAGGGATTCACCATCATGGATAGCTGGTCGACAAGGAAAGGAGGCTGGCTCACACAGTCCTCGGTGACTGAGGTTAGTAGTCTCCAGCAAGGCAATGAGCCCCTATTTTATCCAAGTTTGTGCTAGGACCAAACCTGGAAGAAGGAATTGGAGCGATCGAAGTTGTGGTGATGTAATGATCCGCCTTTCTTACTCCTAAAGACGACACTTAAAACATCCATGGTATTCATGTGCTAATCATCTAGGTGTTCGAAAGACAAGCCGTAAAGGTAAAAAGAAAAGACAATTAGAAAGAAGCACAGAATCTCACAGCGCAAGGAAATCATTTATAATAAAACATATGATAGCACATATGGTCACTTCTAAAATAAAACATTAGAGTCACAACTAGTCCTAACTTCATCTAGGGACATGTGACGACCGCCCATGACCCCTGAACTGAACCTAGAGATAGTGCGCTGTAAAGTGTGCCAGGCGACCATGGACGATTGTCAGGGTAAATTAAAACAACAGAATCTATCGTATTACTCACAGCGCATGGACAAAATACAATAGAACATATATATAGTGAAGCTTCACAGAATAGAATCTCATCAATAAAACTTCATAATAGTTGAATACAAACATCAGAATAGTCAATACAACAAGCCTCACTACATAACACTCAGAGAAAATACAAACAGCGGAACACCCAGTACATATAATAAGAAGATAATATGCAATTCTCCAGCTCGTCTTCGATATCAACACCGTGGAAAGCAAGAACAGCACCTGTCACCTGCTACCTAGTCTGCCCGTCCCAAAATGGACGAATAGCCCAAGGCAATAAGAGTTAAAACATAAAGCCTTGAGTCAGACAACAGTCTTAGTGAGCGGTAAATTAACTAACAACATACCAAAAGAGCATAAAGGAAAAGGAATAGGAATATAACCCTCCCACTCCACCTATTTCTACAGTGATAGCCCCCAGACACACACTAAGCAGAAGCAAACATAGCAGAGCATACAATTTAAAGTAAAGCAATTATCACTCGAGTCAAGGGCGATGTTTTCCAAGCACAAACCCCCAAGGCCTAAACCAAGATCAGATAAGCACCCAGAAAACACTGCTCTTGAGACCGAATGACGATACAACCAAACATCTATGACTCTGACTATCACTGTTATCATTGCTTCGATATCACCGTTAATTGAATGACCGGCACATTCTTTCAGCCGTCCGTCAAGGGCTAATGGAAACCCCGGTTCTAGACATAACTCTGCACGTCATCGTGACCCGTGCCTAGGACTATCGAATCTGCCCAGAGTACTCGACCATCAACGGTTAGTCTTTTGGACGTCCCCATGTACTCTTATTTTGAGCATGATAGAACCTTCAACAACGATGAGATCTCAGCCTCCTAGTCATCCTCCTCGATGACTATTCTCATACTAGCTCAAGCGCCTCTCGAGCATCCATTATCCTCAAACTCGAACCATTTCACCGAGTTATCAACATGCTTGGAATGATCCCGTCTGGATTAGACCAAGGCTATCTCATATCATGCTTCGCCTCATCATCATCATAGCAAAGCTTCAACTCAACATCATCATCCAATCTATCCATATGAGCTTCACCATCCGCTACATATGCCACAAGCAGCTTTCCCAATTCAAGAGCCTTTCCCTTATCTTTTAAATCATCTTCAGTCTAAATCAAATCATCAATCATCTAATTCATAGCAATCAATCAAGTCAAACATTAATCCAAGTAAACAAGCATTCAAATATGATATAAATAGACAATTATAACAATAATGGCAATTTCGTAAATAAAGAGTCAAAAGTCTAACAAGCATGAAAACATGAGCAATGTCTCTATAATCTTGATGAATGAACTTGCATAGGTTAACATGTAGTAAAATGGTTGTCAAATCATCATGAACAATGGATCTATATGGATCTACACTTAGGATTAAGAAAATGCATGGAAATCACTACTTTAACACAAAATCAAGCCAACGATCCGGTATACTCCTTTGGATCCGTGTGAGAGATAATCACCTAAAGAACCCAAAAGCAACACACTTCAGATCTGGACAGCGAAGGATCTAACTTGATCTATCACAAATCCGCTTCAAACGATGAAATCTCTCTTCGATGGATGAAGATCTTCAATCTAAGCTCTTCAATCTTCGATTTGATCTTCAATATGGATGGAAGGAATCACTAGACTAGAGTGGAGAAAAGAAGTGAAGAAGTGTAGAAGTCGAGCTCTCAAAATGGCAGCACTTCGTCGCTTCGAAATCCGGATCCCAAAAATGAAGAAATGGACGAGTATTTATAGCTGAAATCCTCCTTAAGTCGTTACTCGGAATTAGGTCGTCCACGACCTAAAGAGATCCCGCGACCTACGACCTAAGCCCATGCGCACTCACGACCTACCAGACCCCCCTGTCTACGACTTACGACTTAGCGGCTTAACTCCTAAGTCGCTCGCGACTTAACAACTCCTAGGTCGCTCACGACCTAACACTCATCCAAAACCCAGCGACCTAACGCAGACACACTTCCTCGCGACCTAACAACTCAACAGAGTTACGACCTACGACTTAACTGAGACGCAACCTAGCAACAGCTCCGACCTAACAAATCTGCGACCTAAATAGACCGCCTCTTCGTGACCTAACGCTCCTGCGACCTAACACATACACGACCTAACACTCACGCGACCTAACACCTTAGGTCGTCTAACGACCTAACTACTATACTACTGGACTTAGGTCGCTCACGACCTAACTACGCTAACCAGCTAACCCTTAGGTCGCTAATTCCTATAGGTCGCTCACTGCTACCACTAGCTCCTTAGGTCGTTGCCGACCTAACTTCCTTAGGTTGCTAACCTGCCTATCTCCTATAAGTCGCTAACTCTTAGGTCGGAAATCCTTATGTCGTCTAATTCTATAGGTCGCTCCAATACTTAGGTCGTCCACTCGACCTAACCTATCCCACAACCTAGGCTATCACACGACCTATCTCCCATACGACCTATCCTAAACTCCTTAGGTCGTCTACCCCATAAGTCGTCCACTACCTTAGGTCGCCAGTTTCTATGAGTCGCCTATTTCCTTAAGTCGTCTACGACCTAAGCCTCAACCTACGACTTATCTATCATACGACCTAATTGCTTAGGTCGTTCCAACCTCTTAAGTCGCTCCACTTCTTAGGTCGCCTACTACGACCTAACCACCATACGACCTAAGACTTAACTCTGGACAACTTATCAACCATGCGACCAAATGTCAACTGTATTACGATGTTTCGATCCGTAAAAATACGGGTCGTTACATTCTCTCCCCCTTAGGAATTTCGCCCCCGAAATTCCAAACAAACAAGAGCAATCAAAGACTATTCTGCACGCCTAGCATCCATAGCAATCAACAAACCATGCATCTAATTCTAGCTTAGCATGCAGAATTCTAAAACTAGAACAAGTTACAATATCGTGAGATGACACGACACCTTAGGGCCATACCTTGAAGAGTTCAGGATGAGCTGCCTTCATCCTCTCTTACACCTCCCACGTACAGTCGTTATCACCATCACTCCATTGTATCTTGAGCAACTTAACTACCTTCCTCCTAAGCTGTTTCGTGTCGGTTTCCACAACACGAAGCGGCTTACGAGGTCTCTTATCGACTGGATCAACTTCAAAATCTTCACAGCTATCAGCAGAAACCACTGTATTCGAGTCGTGCACATACTTCCGTAGATAGGATACATGAAAAATATTGTGCACACTCGACATCTTCTCTGGTAACTCCAATCTGTAGGCGAGCTTTCCAATTCGCTCGATGATCGGGAATGGTCCAACAAATCTCGGAGTCAATTTTCCTTTCTTCCCGAAGCGAATAACATTCTTCAGTGGAGAAATCTTCACAAAGACCATATCACCTACGTCGAATTCCAAATCCTTTCGACGCTTATCGGCATAACTTTTCTGACGGTCTTGGGCTGCCTTCATTCGTTGCCGAATGATCTCTATGCACTCCGAAGTTTGACGAATCATCTCTGGCCCAAGTATCAGCTTTTCTCCTGTTTCTAACCAACATGCCGGAGAGTTACACGGTCTCCCATACAATGCCTCATACGGTGCCATACCAATGCTTGACTGGTAACTGTTGTTATATGAAAATTGCACCAGATGAAGGTGATCTTCCCATGATCCTCCGAAATCCAAAACACAAGCTCTGAGGAGATCTTCCAAAACTCGGTTGACTCTCTCGGTCTGACCATCTGTTTGAGGGTGATAAGCTGTACTCAAACACAACTCGGTTCCCAAAACTTCCTGGAAGCTCTTCCAAAATCCACTAGTGAACAATGGATCTCGATCGCTCACTATACTCTTCGGAATACCATGGAATCGAACTATCCACTTAACATACAACTCTGCCAACTTTGATGCAGTCCTAGTCGATCGAACAGGAATGAATCTTGCACTCTTAGTCAGACGATCTACGATGACCCAAATCCCTTCATTTCCCGTTCTTGTTCTAAGTAGCCCATCAATAAAATCCATCGATATTTGCTCCCACTTCCATGTAGGAACTTCTAATGGCTGAAGCAATCCACTTGGCTTCTTCTGCTCGGCTTTTACCAACTGGCAGTTCATACATTTGGAAATAAAATTTCCAACATCTTCCTTCATACCTTCCTAGTAATAGGTTCTCTTCATATCCCGATATATCTTATTTCCATCTGGATGAATTGTCAGCTTCGAGTGATGACTTTCCTTTAGAACTTCACTCCTCAATTCATCTATATCGGGAACAACTAGTCGTCCTTGCTTCCGAAGCCAACCCTCTCGATCGACCTCGAATCCTTTATCCTTTTCTGGATCCAATCCAGATTCCAAATCACGGATAATCTTGACAAGCTTATTGTCTCGCTTTTGGCTCTCGCCAATCCTTTCCACAAGAGTCGGTCTTATCGATAAGTTTGCCAACATCTCAGGTTCCAATTCGCATCTGGGCCTGAAGTCAAAACCAGCTAAATACTCGAGATTCTTCCATTCTGAAAATATGGCTCCCAATCCTGCATGTCTTCGACTTAACGCATCTGCCACCGCGTTACCTTTTCCCGGAGTATAAGCTATACCAAAATCATATGATGCCAAAAACTCTAGCCAACGTTGCTGCCGAAGATTCAAATCCTTTTGGGAGAAAAGATACTTCAACGACTTATGATCTGTAAACAACTCGAATCGAACTCCCAATAGATAATGTCTCCACATCTTCAGAGCAAAAACAATCGCCGCTAACTCCAAATCATGAGTCGGGTAATTCCTTTCATGCGGCTTCAGTTGTCGACTTGCATACGCAACAACTTTATCCCTCTGCATTAGCACTGCTCCAAGTCCAATACCACATGCATCGGTGTAAACCACCATCTCATCATTCCCACTTGGAATAGTCAAAACAGGAGCACTTGTAAATCGCTCTTTCAGGATTCTGAAAGCTTGCTCACACTTATCTTCCCATCTGAAAACTTGGTTCTTCTTTGTCAATCATGTTAATGGTGCAGCCACCTTAGAGAAGTCTTTGATAAACAGTCGATAATATCCTGCTAATCCAAGAAAACTTCTCACATCAGATGCATTCTTAGGTCTAACCCAATCCTGGATTGCTGCCACCTTAGCGGGATCAACCGCTATTCCATTTCCAGAGATAACATGGCTTAATAACCTCACTTCACTCTTCCAGAAGTGACACTTCGAAAACTTAGCCTTCAGCTGATGTTTCCGTAAGATTTCCAAAACAATACGCAAGTGCGTCTTGTGCTCTTCTTCAGTTCTAGAATAAATCAGAATATCATCCACGAACACTAGCACGAAATTACTCAACTGATCTCTGAACACTCTATTCATAAGATCCACAAAATATGCTGGCGCGTTAGTCAATCCAAACGGCATTACCAGCCACTCAAAGAAACCCGATGGTGTCCTAAAAGCAGTCTTCGGCACACTATCCTTAGCCACTCTCAACTGGTGAAATCCCGTTGCCAAATCCATCTGAGAAAACACCTTATCTTCGTGAAGCTGATCAAACAAGTCATCTATTCTCGGCAATGGATACTTGTTCTTCTTAGTCACTTTATTCAGCTCACGATAATCCACACACAATCTCAATGACCCATCTGCCTTGGTTGCAAACACAACTGGTGCACCCCATTCAGACACACTACGCCGAATGAATCCTTTCTGTAAAAGGTCATCAACCTGCACCCTCAACTCCAGCTGTTCCCTAGGCGCCATCCGCCTAAGAGGCATCACAACAGGTCTGGCTCCTTCAACTAGATCTATACGAAACTCGATCTCTCTATGCGGCGGTAACCCTTTGACCTCGTCAAAGACATCCTCAAATCTATTAACGATTGGAAACGATGACAGTCTATCCCGTGGAACAACCAGCGAATACATGAAGCTCATGAAGACACCTTCTTCATGCTTACATCGTATCACAATCTTTCGCCCCTCCACGTTCTCGACTGTCACCTCTAACCTCTCACAATCAACCTTTGCCGCATACTTCCTAAGCCAGTCCATACCCAAAATAATTCCAAACCCCCCAAAGTTCAGAACAAAACAATCACAAACAAAAGAGCAACCATGACTCGACACAATCAGACAACGGCATAACATACACAAACAAGACGAACCCCCAACTGGATTAGTCACAACCAATGGCCTATCAACAATATCCGGTTCTAAACCCAACCGGCCTACAAGTCCGCTACAAACAAACGAATGCGACGCCCCAGTATCAAACAGAACTCTAACTGGAACACCACATAGGAAAAGAGTACCTTGAACCACCACACTCTTTCCTTTCTCTTCAGCGGTAGGAGCTTTCGAAGACGATGGAACAGCCCCCAAAGCATAAGCTTGCACAATCTTTTTGTCCTTCCTCGGTTCTGGACAATTCTTCCTGATATGCCCCGGCTTGTCACAGTTGTGACACTTCATCGGTACCTTCGGTTTCTTACAATCCTTAGAGAAATGGCCCTTCTACTGACAATTGTAGCAAGTCACTTCGCCCTTCGGCTTCTTCTGGCCATCCTTACCCTTCTGCTGCTGCTGCTTCCTCTTCTTGTTTCCACCCTACTGTGGTTTAGACTCTCCCCTGGTCACAACAACAACAGATCCTTCCTTAGGAAACAGACTCT
Source organism: Allium fistulosum (assembly GCA_030737815.1). NCBI lineage: Eukaryota > Viridiplantae > Streptophyta > Magnoliopsida > Asparagales > Amaryllidaceae > Allium > Allium fistulosum. The sequence continues at coordinate 1,017,525,563 of CM060901.1, read as the reverse complement.
CATGCCTGAGAGCTTTCTCCACAAGCTTCTCAAATGAATCGTCCAAATGATCCACTAACTGCCTCCAAAGATAACTGTCCAAGCCTGTCACAAACTTCTCATTCTTCTGATACGAAGATTCGATATACGACCGGGCATACTTGGACAAAGCTTCAAACTCAGAAACATACTCAAGAACTGGTCTTCCATTTTGCTTGAGGTCCACAAACTTCTTGAACAGAACAGACTTCTGGGCTGTAGAAATGAACTTAGCTTCAAATCTGACTTGGAATTGCTCCCAAGTAATCTCTTCCTCCGGAGTATCAATGGTGATAGAGTTCCACCAGTCAGAGGCTCTCCCTTGAAGCTGTCTTGATGCTAACTTCCTCTTAGTTGCATCCTCAATTCCCAAATCACCAAAAATCCTTCTACAAGCATCTATCCACCTCTAGACTTCAATGGTTGATTCTGTCCCTAAGAAAACCTTCCCTCAAAGAGCAGTATAATCTTTACACAACTTAGCAAAATCCACTGGTTTTGGAGTTTGGACTTGAACTCCAACATCAACTGCTGCCCTCAAAACTGGTATCCTTCTCACAATCAAAGTTATCATAGCTTCGAACATAGCTGCATAATCAGCAGTCCCCTCAGTAGCACGGCCTTCCCTAGTAGCTGGTCTCCCTCTTCGACTCATCCTTAATATCTATAAAAAGGAATGATCAGCACATCATGAGAAACAACTGCATAAAGGACTCAAACTCTACTAAGCTACTATATTATATATAGTAATCATCCATCAAAATACAATTACGTCTCTCATACGTAGTTACGTCAGCGAGCGTTGGGTAAAATCGATTAACCAAAGCTCTGAAACCAAATGTGACGACCGCCCATGACCCCTGCACTGAACCTAGAGATAGTGCGATGTAAAGTGTACCAAGCGACCATGGACGATTGTCAAGGTAAATTAAAACAACAGAATCTATCGTATTACTCACAGCGCATGGACAAAATACAATAGAACATATATATAGTGAAGCTTCACAGAATAGAATCTCATCAATAAAACTTCATAATAGTTGAATACAAACATCAGAATAGTCAATACAACAAGCCTCACTACATAACACTCAGAGAAAATACAAACAGCGGAACACCCAGTACATATAATAAGAAGATAATATGCAACCCTCCAGCTCGTCTTCGATATCAACACCGTGGAAAGCAAGAACAGCACCTGTCACCTGCTACCTAGTCTGCCCGTCCCAAAATGGATGAACAGCCCAAGGCAATAAGAGTTAAAACATAAAGCCTTGAGTCAGACAACAGTCTTAGTGAGCGGTAAATTAACTAACAACATACCAAAAGAGCATAAAGGAAAAGGAATAGGAATATAACCCTCCCACTCCACCTCTTTCTACAGTGATAGCCCCCAGACACACACTAAGCAGAAGCAAACATAGCAGAGCATAAAATTTAAAGTAAAGCAATTATCACTCGAGTCAAGGGCGATGTTTTCCAAGCACAAACCCCCAAGGCCTAAACCAAGATCAGATAAGCACCCAGAAAACACTGCTCTTGAGACCGAATGACGATACAACCAAACATCCATGACTCTGGCTATCACTGTTATCATTGCTTCGATATCACCGTTAATTGAATGACCGACACATTCTTTCAGCCGTCCGTCAAGGGCTAATGGAAACCCCAGTTCTAGACATAACTCTGCACGTCATCGTGACCCGTGCCTAGGACTATCGAATCTGCCCAGAGTACTCGACCATCAACGGTTAGTCTTTTGGGCATCCCCATGTACTCTTGCTTTGAGCATGCTAGAACCTTCAACACGATGAGATCTCAGCCTCCTAGTCATCCTCCTCGATGACTATTGTCATACTAGCTCAAGCGCCTCTCGAGCATCCATTATCCTCAAACTCGAACCATTTCACCGAGTTATCAACATGCTTGGAATGATCCCGTCTGGATTAGACCAAGGCTATCTCATATCATGCTTCGCCTCATAATCATCATAGCAAAGCTTCAACTCAACATCATCATCCAATCTATCCATATGAGCTTCACCATCCGCTACATATGCCACAAGCAGCTTTCCCAATTCAAGAGCCTTTCCCTTATCTTTTAAATCATCTTCAGTCTAAATCAAATCATCAATCATCTAATTCATAGCAATCAATCAAGTCAAACATTAATCCAAGTAAACAAGCATTCAAATATGATCTAAATAGACAATTATAACAATAATGGCAATTTTGTAAATAAAGAGTCAAAAGTCTAACAAGCATGAAAACATGAGCAATGTCTCTATAATCTTGATGAATGAACTTGCATAGGTTAACATGTAGTAAATTGGTTGTCAAATCATCATGAACAATGGATCTATATGGATCTATACTTAGGATTAAGAAAATGCATGGAAATCACTACTTTAACACAAAATCAAGCCAACGATCCGGTATACTCCTTTGGATCCGTGTGAGAGATAATCACCACTCACCAAATCACCTAAACAACCCAAAAGCAACACACTTCAGATCTGGACAGCGAAGGATCTAACTTGATCTATCACAAATCCGCTTCAAACGATGAAATCTCTCTTCGATGGATGAAGATCTTCAATCTAAGCTCTTCAATCTTCGATTTGATCTTCGATATGGATGGAAGGAATCACTAGATTAGAGTGGAGAAAAGAAGTGAAGAAGTGTAGAAGTCGAGCTCTCAAAATGGCAGCACTTCGTCGCTTCGAAATCCGGATCCCAAAAATGAAGAAATGGACGAGTATTTATAGCTGAAATCCTCCTTAAGTCGTTACTCGGAATTAGGTCGTCCACGACCTAAAGAGATCCCGCGACCTACGACCTAAGCCTATGCGCACTCACGACCTACCAGACCCCTCTGTATACGACTTACGACTTAGCGGCTTAACTCCTAAGTCGCTCGCGACTTAACAACTCCTAGGTCGCTCACGACCTAACACTCAGCCAAAACCCAGCGACCTAACGCAGACACACTTCCTCGCGACCTAACAACTCAACAGAGTTACGACCTACGACTTAACTGAGACGCAACCTAGCAACAGCTCCGACCTAACAAATCTGCGACCTAAACAGACCGCCTCTTCGCGACCTAACGCTCCTGCGACCTAACACATACACGACCTAACACTCACGCGACCTAACACCTTAGGTCGTCTAACGACCTAACTACTCTACTACTGGACTTAGGTCGCTCACGACCTAACTATGCTAACCAGCTAACCCTTAGGTCGCTAATTCCTATAGGTCGCTCACTGCTACCACCAGCTCCTTAGGTCGTTGCCGACCTAACTTCCTTAGGTTGCTAACCTGCCTATCTCCTATAAGTCGCTAACTCTTAGGTCGGAAATCCTTAGGTCGTCTAATTCTATAGGTTGCTCCAATACTTAGGTCGTCCACTCGACCTAACCTATCCCACAACCTAGGCTATCACACGACCTATCTCCCATACGACCTATCCTAAACTCCTTAGGTCATCTACCCCATAAGTCGTCCACTACCTTAGGTCGCCAGTTTCTATGAGTCGCCTATTTCCTTAAGTCGTCTACGACCTAAGCCTCAACCTACGACTTATCTATCATACGACCTAATTGCTTAGGTCGTTCCAACCTCTTAAGTCGCTCCACTTCTTAGGTCGCCTACTACGACCTAACCACCATACGACCTAAGACTTAACTCTGGACAACTTATCAACCATGCGACCAAATGTCAACTGTTTTACGATGTTTCGATCCGTAAAAATACGGGTCGTTACAGGACAGTTATAACTGCATGCCGCTATAATGCCGATACATAATATACATGCATATTGGAAATAAAATAGATAATTAGATAAAGTCGATGCCTCCTGCTCCATGCTCCTCTAAAATGCATCTGTAAGAACCTGGACTACTTCGCTACTCATACAAATTTGAGTACCGAAGAGTTTAGGGAAAGAAAGAAAAACTTTGGGTCAGACATGGATCTGGTGTGAGTTTAACCAACTGAATTTTTATATTTATAAAACTCCTTTAAAAGTAAATGTATCTCATAAAACCATGTCGCACATAAACATGGACGGTTTTCACATTACGATAACTGAAACATTTCTATAGAAAATCTAGTGATATTATAATAATGTCTAGGATTTAAAATAAATATTGAACATAGCTAAAATGCTTGCATCTCACATTCCAACATATTTGGGCACAACTTAGTCCTTAAGGCACTTATTGGAAAATGGATTCCATCAATGACAGGGCTGCTGGGGTACCACCCGTCAAAGTACATCTCTACATAAAATGTACCGAGGTCGAAAATCTTTCAACTCCTGCGAGTCAAGACCGGCCTAACCCTTACTGGATATTACCGAATATAATCATCCCTTGGTTGCGATCAACAACCATACTAGGCCCCAAAGTATACATTAAAAGGAATAATATTAATCTAGATCAGGGATGATCACACCCTAATAGTAGTAAACCACATAGCATTGAAGCATATCCTCTGTTTTAGTCATTCCCGGTTTGAGGCTTGAGGTAATGATTTACCTTTTATATAGCAATCCTATGTGGAATGTTAACGCTGCACTCCAGGAAACAATACGATGCTATCATTCATCCATGCAAGTTGGTCAAGATATGAACGAACCGAAGGCACTACTTCTACTACATCCCTTTTGAAATCACCCTTAGGATTAGTAGCAAGTAGCTCTTGCACTTTAAAGTTCTTTTTCTTCGATTCCATTATCTTCGAGATGTTTTCAATTCGAATGCTTACATTGGTTAGAAGTGGTTTTTAGATAACTCATGTTATCTTATCCCGGTCTCATCGAACCGACATTCGATAATTTTAAAACGAGGAAAGTCATTGTTAGTGGACAAATCCACTATGTGTGGTGTGTTTAAATTTGCATATGAAAAATAAGACATTTTATACTTATCGGCACTTTTTGATTTCAAACAATACTATCCCTTGACTAACGATGAAGTCAGAGAAGTTAGAAAACTAACCTTAACTCAACGTACATTCTTACTTCTTGAGATAGAGATGAGTTTCCATACCTCGAAATTTAGTGTTAAGTATACAATGAAGTATCTTCCATATCCTTAATTTATCATGATCCATTTATCGAAATTATCTCTCTTATATTTATCACATTTTCGACATTTCGCCTTCTCTATCCCTCGCCTAGAAAATCAAGTTTTAGATCTCATAGATACAGGAAAGTCCACTCATCGGCTTTTAGTGCAAAATACAAGATGATTAACTTTCAATAAAACGTGTTAATGTTTTATCATAACATATCTTATTTGTTTGGCTACTTAATGGCACAGACAAAGAAATCCGTTGTATTTAAAACTATTCTTTGTAAATGAAACATGTTTTCAAACAAACCAACATTTGGAAATAAAGTGATTTAAAATTAATAAATTATTTAATTAATTAATAATAATTTTAACCTTTTATTTACCTAATAATTAGATAATAATTAAACCTTCAAATAATAATTAACCTTTACCTTAATTAATAATTAGTCAATAATTATCCTTTACTTAATTAATAATTAAACAATAATTAACCTTTACATTAATTAATAATTATCCATTACTTAATTAATAACTAATTAATAATTATTGTTTACTTAATTAATAATTAATCCTTACTTAATAAATTAATAATTAATTATTGAAAATATTTTAATATTTTAAAACTCCATTTTAATACTTATAATATCCTTTAAAAGACTTTTCAAAATATTTAAAGTAAAAACTCGTTTTAGTTTACGCAAAAGTAGTCGATTTACAAACTACATCCATAGCGACTATCGCTATATGGACTATAACTTTCTAACTTGCTTTAGATATCAAATAGCCTTTAAACCTTTTTCTTTTATATTTAAATTACTTAGATAACTTTGTATAAAGGTTTTGAAACCCAAAGTTAAGTTTCGAAAAACTTTTTAGAACCATTTATAAGATATGTTTGTAAACTAGTTTTAAAAACACATGAGGTCTCGACGTCGAAACATAAACAAGTTCAAGTGTCACTTTCCAACCAAACATAAAACCATCCATAAACATAAGTACACGTGTACACAGATAAATGTCAACCATAAAAAGGAAAGACTATTACTTATACATCATACATAAGCACTTTGACTATATTTTCAAGTCGACAACAAACCATCACATATAAATACATATATGTATAAACACAAGCAATATTACTCTCCAAACCAAACAACTAACAACTATTATTAACACCCATAATAAAGTTTAAAACTTTATTTTTAAAAGGTGAGATTTACTCACCAAACTCCATACGAATACAACCAAACTACTATCGCCTTTGTAATGACGCACGAACTTGATTTTTTTCTTTGTAAAAACTAGATTTTTGAAGCCTTGTAAAGGCTAGAGGGGCTCGACCTAGGGTGAAGTGGGCTCAGTCTTAGCTTTGAGGGAGGTGGGTTAGGGCTTGTTTTAGGAAGCTAAGAGAAATAGAGAGTAAAAGGAAGGTTTTTAAGTGGTTTTTAAAGGATTTAAAAGAAAAGGGAAGAAATTTTTTAACTTAGAAAACTGAGCAAGCCAGGAAATATAAGAAGAGATTGGAAAAAGAAGTGAGGAGTTTGAAATAAAGAAATGAAATGAAAATAAAATAGAGTTGTTTTAATATAAATTGAAATATAGAAAATTACATTTTTTTCCCTTACTCTATTCCCTCCATATTTTAGTGCCACCTCACCCCCACATCCTTTGCTCTACATGCATGCCATTACCATCCCCTTCATTCCATCACTTCGTCACTTTTGTGATGTGATAATACCTTTTACACATTTTCTTTAAATAAAAGAAAAGAAAAGTCAACTTTACCTTTTTACTTTAAGTAACTTTTTACCATATTTAACTCCAACTACAACATATATTATTTATATAAGTGTGTGTGCGCACGTGTGTGTATATACTCTAGTGTACATAACATGTTCCGACAACCTTTAGAATATGAAAGGTCAAAAATCTGAAAAACGATTTTCGTTCACATTTTTTATTTTTCTCCGAACTAATTATTTTTTTAAACAAAATTTGAAAACAACTTCACCATCCCTAGTTATTATTTATAAGAGGTTTATTTAAATCACAATATCCATTAATTAATTATTCAAAAATAAATCAAATATTCATATTTAAAATGATTGAACTATGGGTCGTTACCAGTGATGAAGGTCAACATTATTGAAATGTTGCTTGGACCCAGACCTTGAGTAGATAGCGGCTGAGGAGGCAGTGGTGGATGACTTGTAACTCAACAAAGAGAATAGTATAAGTTAGTGACATCCATGGGCGAAAATGGAAGTTTCTCAAAGATCGAAGTGATGAGAGATATACCTTGGTCGGATGGAGTATCTTTGGTGATTTCGCTTGATCCAATGTGCTAGAACTAGCGGGACCTTTAATAGCTACCATCCCTACAGCTGCATCATGTGCTAATAAGATAACCTTATGTTTCTATAGAGCCACGATATCCTCCTCATTCAAGAAAAGAGATTTCATCTCATCTTCAATAACATCATGGCCAGCTTTGTCGTCCCAGCAAAAGATCTCTTCCCAAACAGGGACTAATGTGGTCGGATAATTCTCTCCATGCTATTTCAGTTTCTTATTTTCGATAACGTTGCCAATGAATTACTGGAGCGTGGATTCCACCTCTTTATTTGTTTGAGTGGCTTTCACTTTGAGTTTTGTAATCTCTTCTCTAGCACTAAAGAGACTGATCTGGCTTGGGGATTTGATTCCGACTCAGTCTTCAAGTCAGCTTTCAGCTTGCTTTTAAGCCCAAAGTGCTGCAAGTTTCTCATCTTTAGCTTTGAGTTGTTCTTCATATTTATCATTTAGAGCATGGGCTTTCTTCAGCTGGTCATTCATGATGTTGATGTCTTGAGTATGGAACTTGCACAGCTCGGCTATTCTGGCCTTAGAGTCCTTGGTTGACATCAATGCTTTATTCCTTTCTTTGGCGATGTCAAATGATTATATCTAGTAACCAGCCACTATCTTGGCTCTCTTTGAGTCAAACGAACAAATAAGCATCTGGTTGATCCGCCTAACATCATGTAGGCCCTTGGCAAGCCTTTTTCAGTCAAAAAGATGATCTGCTACCTCCTTAATCTCATAAATCTTTTTATTTACTTCTAGGCAAGTAATATCTCCAATGTTACAATCAAAACATAACCCTAGTTATGCAGAAGTTAGGAAAAGTTGCCTGCATTCTAGTAGTGATAGCCATAGATGAACTTAAGGGGGGTGGAGGTAGAGCAACATGACTTGTAACTTCTTTTGATTTGGGAGAAACAGAGAAGGTAGTGGTAGGATTTCGACTTAATGGAGGTTGTTGTTAAGAAGGTTGTTGTTAAGAAGGTTGAGAGTTAGATCCCATTTGAATGGGGTTAAATTCACGTTGGGAGCACTTGCCTGAACCCCGTAGTTCATCTAAGCGGTGCTATCTTTTTTCCAAATCATGCCACTCTTGCTCTTCATTTAGCGCCTTTGTCTTTCCTCCTCATCTAGACACTCTTTATCGTTTCTTATTTTTCTTTCAAACTCAGAATCTTTATGTAATCAAGGTTGGTGAGAGGAAGCTCTATAGTTAAGGAGCAATATTGGCCTATGCCCGAGCAAAGACTACCAAAATGATCTCTGCCCTTTATACCTAAAAGAAAGAAGGGATATATCAAAAACTAAGACATTGGATTAAGAATGAGTGCTTACTGCTGGTGCTCGTGATCCTAGAAGGGTGTGTACGTAGTGTTGATGTTTCCTTAAGTAATCTACAAACTGTGCCATAGGGGCTCTAATGATGGAGTTTCATAGCCTTCGGCAAGAATATCCATAGCAGGGAATTTCAATTCATAGGGGCTTGTGCTGAAGATACCTCTGAAGCTTACTCCCATGGAGCCAAAAGCAGACAGGTTCCCAAGATCACCCAAGAAGCAGAAGATGTTCTCGGAGAAGCTCGTGAGAGGAGTAGCTTATTCTACTAGTTTAAGGCTTGGAACAGTCATGAGCCGTGAAGACTTGATAATCAATTGCTTCGTCGGGAAGGTACTATTACAGTAGTGCCCTTATGAGAAGTCCCTCCATATGACTCATCCCCATCAAGATTGAAGTCTTAATCGTCATCATCCTCTTCTTCCTCTTTGTCTCCTCCTTTTCCACTCCTCCTTCCTATCCTCCTTCATCTCTTTCCTAAACGACATTCTCTTCTCCTCTTCTTTCCACCTCGCCTATATTTGCATTGCCACCATGACCCTCTACATCCCCTTGATCTTCATCCTCAATGAGCTAGGGTAGAGGGACCGATGGAGATTTGAGATTTCTTAGTGGGAAGTTTGTTTGGAATGACACTTTTACCGTTGTATTGAAGGTGGTACATAAAGGAGGCGAGCATTCATCAGAAGTTGGGAAGTCATGCAATGTTGATATTCAATTTCTAAAGTATGGGTGTGCTCATCAGTAACCTCTCATTTTGGGAGATCTGTGGAGGGTACAGAAAGGAAGTCGGATGATTGGGTGAAAAAAGCCCAAGTGTGAAGGAGACTTCGGATAATAAGACTTACATCCAGTCAACCAAAAGCGATTGAAGCCTTCGAGATAGCAAACGAAGAAATATTAGCTCTTGAATTAACTGCGCTTGTTGTGAAGTGCCTTGATGACCTTATAGTGATTGTAGGCCTTGACTATCAACAAAGATGGAAAATCTTGCCTCTTCTTGAAAATCAAAAGGTATGAAAACTCTCCAAAGGTGGGTGTACGGTTCAATTGCATCATGAAAAGATATATATAAAGAATTGAGCAATGCGTAGCCAGTGGGATGTACTTGTGCATGAGCCAGCCTGATATCTTGAAAAAGGAATTTGATAAAGCCTTTAAATAGTGGCTTGGTTCTGGACAAGCACGTATATTTGTTGCATGTTGTATAACCTGAAGGTAGGAGATAAGCGTGTTGATCGATTACGGGAAGGAGATCTTTGTCGTAGGGAATCCCATGCATAAGGCAGATTGAATGAAGTGACACTATTGTCAGCATAGATTGTGTTTAGTCTTGAGGATTGTCCAAGACCATCAGAATAGGTTGCTCATCTATTGGCGGAGCTTGGCCCTGAAGCTATGCAGCTGGAGGAGCCTGTAGTTGGAGTTTCTAAGTTATAGTACGTTTGGCTCCAGATAAAGTAGACATAAAAGCCTAAGTTGTAGAAGAGCCTGCCTCAGGAGGGGTCGAAGGGCTGATGCGAACCTCAAAGCAAGGAGATCGTCTAGTCATTCTAAACTAAAAAAATTGATGGCGAACGTTGTCATAAATGTTGTATATTAAATATTCGCTTTAACTAAAAACCATATAGCTGATGTGCAGGATCCAACGAATGTCGATGTGTGTGACCAATCGGATTTTGAACATCGATTGGGGCAGTGTGAAGTTTCAATATATACGGTGTGTGTCCTATATTCAGAGCATGGTGTACAGAACACTCTATGTAGATAGCCCACTTATGTTGGCGAACGAGCTCCATCACACAATGAAGCCATGTGTCGGATCTTACTTGTAATCGCATATGAACGATATAGGAACTGCTATCTAAAGCGAAGCATAGTTTTCTTTATAGGAACACATGGTCATGGTGTATAACTTGAAGTATTAACTTGCATATTCTACTTGAATGCTGGAGAGCATTCAATGTGACCATTCCTTAGAACCGTCTCCTCGAAATTGGACTATCGATTCCCATTCAACCAAAGCTTGACAAGCAGTCAGATCACATCACCATTGCTTGAAAGAATTCATTACTTTCAAGAGTCAACTTTGGAAAGAACTCGAGTAATGGACTTGGGAACTTAAAGACGGCACTAGCCAAAGAAGATTAGAGAAAATTTAGGTGCACACCCAAGTTTACTTGGTGCTAATATCAGAAAATGTCGGCAGTCCCCAAATCCATCACCCTAATTCAAACAAGCATGCCGACATGACATATGAGATCGACCTTGGTTGAATAGCTGTGTCTTGACGCCTGTAGTAGTAGAAGTGGCGACGACATCCTCCATGACATCAAGATTGAGGTTGAAAACTAACCTTTTGGTAGATCTAGATCTAAGAGAGAAAAGCTTGGGGGTGGAAAATTCGATGCCGAGTTGGACTTGGTGATAATGAAATTGGTAACGGCAATGCTAAGGGTGGTACTAACGGTGACTGGAAACTATGTTGGTGCTAGCGTTGAAAGTCATGGAGGAGCGGCAGTTGGAATCAAAGATTGCAAAGGGAAAAGAAGTGCGTGGAAAAATGACCAAGATAAGGAAATTTTCTAAGTCCTAAAGTACTTATATGATGCTTCAAAGATCATGTTGGTACCAACTTGATATATTTGCTAAGTATAAAAAAGAGAAGGAAAATAGTGCTCATCTGTTCGAGATATGACGTAGCTTCCAACATGATGAGAACTTTCACTTGGTTGCTAGAGGAAAGATGGTACACCAACTATTTAAAGTGATGAATGGATATTCTTGAAATAGATATGACGTTTCAAGGTAATGATTGGTTAAACATTGACCCTTGTGCAGCCAAGGCTATATCGTATGTCTTGATCCATAGCATCCTTTGTTTCTGAAAGCATACTTTGGGGGCAAGTATTATCCAACATTTGAACCGAGCAAGTTCTAAGTGAATTTTTACGTTGAGATGAAGACGAAATGGATCGAGAAATTGGTGGCATGCTTGTAATGGCCAGAGGAAGCAACATCAAAAGTTTGAAGTTAAACATAGCATGCACAATAGGATAGGTGCTGACTACAATTGTGCTCGGTACTAAGTTGATTTTCAAAGAGGACCCATTTTCGATATTTGGAGGCTTCAGACTTATAGAAGTGTGGGATAACCTGTATCACTGTGACGACCAATATGGTCGGTATGGACCACAATTGTGGTCGATACCCGACATAATTATAGTGCTATGGGTTGGCCTATTCTCTCTTTATATCTTTATGGATCTGATATCTTACCCAGTCTTCTATGATCTAGTGACTATGGCGGAGGATTTCAGCTATAAATAAAGAGGTTAGAGTAGCATAGAAAGGATCTTTGGGGCTCATACTCTTCATCCTCTTGTCTATACTCGAACCATTGTTATGAAGTGCTGTCAAATCTGAGCATACTTTGTTCTCTAGATTTGAAAACCTTGTAAAAGCGCATATGCTTGTGGCAAATCTATAGTCAATAAGATTAGTGGATGTAGGCACTTAATTTGGCCAAACCACTATAAAAATTTGTGTGTTCTCGTTGTCTCTACTTGTTTTGTTAGATATATATTCTCTTTTTTCGATTTGGGGTATTGTGCCACTTTTTGACTCAATAGAGAGAGAGAGAGTGTGTGTGTGTGTGTAGTTTTGTATGTGTGTGTGTATGTATGTATGCATGCATATATGTATGTATCATTGTTATTGCTATTTATTTGCATTGAAATTTGGTATATCGTTTCTATGTACTTAATGTTAATGCATAAATATAGACAATACTGCAATATTTCCTATTCAAATTGATACTTATATCACTTCATTCATATTTAGCATGTAATCTAGCCACACAATCAAAACCGATTGGGTCGAGTAGTTTTGTAAAATTTACAACATGTGTGCAATTGTAAAAAAACAAGAACATGCTTTCTTTTATGCAAACATCCAACATTCCATTTATATTTTTGAGATTGATCATTAATGTCTATACCTAAAAAAACTATTAAAAAAATTAGTTCTTTGAATTAATAGAAAATCTTCACGCACATCGTTTATAACCATAATTACATGAACTTATCACTTAATGTAAAATTTCCATATTCTAACGATAAAACGGTATACTTTGTATTGCTTTTGATGAAAAAAACATATCAGGCAGTTTGCTTACGTGAGAATCACGTGCATGAGTCCTAATTTTAATTCATGAGTACTCATTTGTTTCAGTGTATTCTTATATTAGATTTCTTTAGGTTGTTTACCGCCTAATAAATTAACGCTCAAAGTAGGAACCCTAATAATGTTACTTAGAATATTGATCCAAAAATTTGATTATGCAATGGAACAAGATTAATATGTCATGTATTCCATAGGAATATCATAGGTGTAGAGATTATAGTTGGTTATTATCATGGTATAGGGTACTTATTCCATGTATACCACTGAAGCCTTCTGAAAATATTAACATGCTTTTCAATCTAATTTTTAAACAATTTCCAATTAAATTAGCTTTATTTCTTTATATCAATAAATCACAAGGTCAACCCATTCTCATGTTGATAGCACATTTTTAGTCATGGTTAGCTACATAGAGCATTATCTCGAGGAATCGTATGAAATTCAACAAAAGTTTTAATACAAAATAGAAGAGTTTGACAAATAAATGATTCTTACAAAAGGAATGTTTTTGTACAAATTTGTTTTGTTATCATGTAATCAAGGCCTAATTAACTAGAGTTCATGCTCCTTTCACCAATCTTATTTATTCATTGTAAATTTTGTTTTAGTCGATCATCTTCAAATTAGCTTTAATAGTAATACCTATCTACATTACTTAATGGACTTTGTGATAAATCCTCAATACTTGAAAACTAAAATTGCTTATATTTTATTTTATTTTTTGAACACATTAATTTAGTTAATAATCATATTTGAAATATAGGCATATGTCAAATATAGTGAACAAATAGTTTTAAAGTTTAATAGTCATGTTAACGCTCTAGGTTATGTCAAAATATCCATTAAAGAACATTTTTAACTTCGTTATCTATAACTTTTTTGGTAGAATTATGATTTTCAGTTTTGATGACAACAACTTCATAATAGTATATTTCAACAATACTATTGGGAGAAGTATTGCTACAGTCTTCACAAGAAGAAGTGGAAATTACTTTCAAGCATCGAAGAAACGTCAAACAACTACTATGGAGAGAAGACGAAAAGAATATTTGTATGTGAGTCTATTGTCTAAGATTATGATGTTAAAACTCACAAGAATGCTTCATACATCTCTCATGTTTTTATTAAAAATGAAAACAAAGTTTTATATATCATTTTATACATTTAAAATGCACTCTGAAAAATGTATTTTATGTGTACACCGTTGGACCGATGGAAGCCCACCGGTGCACCGGTGTCCACTTAAAATGGAGACTCCAGAGATGAATCTGATGCATCTTTTCACCACCAAATCGACATATCCCATCTTCCTCCTCTAGTCACAACCCTCTACAACGAAGGGTTATCATATCTCTTGATCAAAACTATTCCTATCTAAAAATAACTATGATTTTCAACATTTTGTTCAACTAATTTCTCTATTCTAATCTCTGCTCTCTGATTTTCTGAAAACTCTATATTATTCTGAACTACTTTTATCAGTGTTCAACTCTCAGACTATTTTACATCCTAAACCCTTGTTCATTCAAGCAAAATCATTCTTGTGAGTTATAGGAGCTTGTACTGTAAATTGGGAAAATAAGTGTATAAAGACATAATTACTGCCAAGAATTGTATTCAATTGAGATAGTGTAAAAGTCATGTTCAGCGGCTCAAGCAAGTGTAGATGCCTATTCCTTTGGGAAAAGTAAGAGTTTTGGTGAGTTAAAGCTAGAATAAGAGATTCTAGGATTGGACGTATGATGGTGGTCCAAACCAGTATAAAATGTCCGGTATGCTTGTTTTTACATTACTTTATTCTATTATATGTTTATAATATTGCACATATATATTGATATTTAGTTTAGCCATACACGATCCTAAACACTTTCACTTGGTATTAGAGCAAGGAACATTCATAAACCGTAACATAGTTCATTGAATAAATTATGATATGACACACATAAGCACATTTGTTGAAGGCCAATTTATTGCACGACCCCCTCTATTTACTGGTACCGACTATAATTTTCCATCGACTCTAATGAGAATATATATATAGAAGCTAATAGTTTGAAAATTTGGGATGCTGCACAAACTCAATATACAACACCTAATACACCTATTAGCACATGGACCGCTGATCGAAAACCTGCTGCTACTAATAATTCTAAAGCTATGAACATATTATTTTGTGCTTTAGACAAAAATCAAATTTCACGTGTTATGATTTGCAAAACTGCCTATGACATTTGGCACACTTTACAAGTCACTCATCGAGGCACTAATAAGTCAAATGGTCCAGAATTGCTACGTTAAAAAATCAATTTTAATATTTTAGAATGATGGATAATGAAAATATTTCAAATATATACTCTAGACTACAAGATATTACACATGCTTTGATTAGTCTTAGTAAAACTTTATCAGAATTCAATATTGTCACAAAAATATTAAAAATTTTAACTAATGATTGTGAGAGAGAAGTATTAGCAATCGAAGAAGCTAATGATCTCTCTCAACTCAAAGTTGAGGAGTTCGTTGGAAATTTGATGGCCTATGAAGTTAATTTGCAGGAAAGAAAAAATTAAAATCAAGAAAAAAGTACTATAGCATTCCAAGTCGAGGAAGATTCAGATTTAAATGAAGAAGAGATGGCATTCATAGCAAAGAATTATAGAAAATTCAAGAAGTGTGTAAAGAGAGGAAACATCAACAACAATAACGTTGAACTCAAGTGTTTTGGCTGCAATAAAACTGGACATATCATAAAAGATTATCCATTAGAAAAGAATAGGAAAGGGATTTCAAGAGCAAAAAAAATTTGATAAAAAGAAAAAGTCTGCCTATCAAGTTACTTGGGATGATTCTAACAATTCATCTTCTTTTGATAGCGACAGTGATGTTGTCCAAGTAAACGTCTGCTTTATGGCCATAAAGGATGAGGTACAATTTGATCTAATTTATAATAAGCTATTTGAATTTTGTACAGATTTAGATAAAAATTTAGAAATTTATGAAAAATTCATGAAGAAACCGTAGTTAACTTTGTTAGTACCTTATGCGTTGGTTTTGATGACAACAACCATATGACATTATATAAAACATAAATACTAATGTTTTTATCAAGATATACATAGTACATAGTGCAGGATATTAGACAAATGTTGATTAAGAAGAATGTACAGTATCAAGAGCAGAGTCAAGAGGTTGATATAGAGATTCAAGAGTCAGAGATTGAAGACTCGCGAGTTTGAAGATTCAAGACGTCAAGATAAGTTATAGAGTCATAGATTATTTTGTTAAAGCCTTGGTAGTACTTCTTTAATCTCTCTTCATTTTCCAAAAAGGTTTTTAAAATATAGGTTTTTATAATGAATTTCATTTAATTAGACTCTATTGATTTCTAAAAGAAATTCTACTCAAAATCTTCTCAAATTCAATCAGAATCAAATTCAAACTCTATTGATTTGATTCTCTATTGTATACTCTCTAATCTCTCTGATTTCCCTATCACTTAAATCAAGGTCAAAGTGTTATTCAAGAGGTTAGGATTATGTGTACTTAAGATCAAGAAATTGAGTTTGTAAACTCTATCAAATCATATTCAAATACTATTGGGTATGCTTGGTGTCCCTGAAATCCAAGTGGGTGTGCTTGTGTCTCGTTTGAATCTAAGTGGGTGTGCTGGTGTCTAGTCCGAATCCAATGACTGTACTCGGAGCTCGGAAAATCTGGAGGGAGTCTCTCATAGCCTTGAAATCGAGATTGTATAAACTTTGATATCTAAAAAGAAATTTGTATAAGAAATTGTATGCGACTGGATGTAGGGTAACTCTGAACCAGTATAAAAACCTAGTATGATCTCTCCAGCTCTTTATTTTTTACTTTTACTACATTTATATCTATTTGTCTTTGCATCTGTGATTGTCAATTTGCGCTGTTTAAATTATAATCTTAAAAGAATTCAAAAGGATTCATAAAAGTTATTAAATACTATTCATCCCTTCAGTGTTAAATTAACCTTAAGATCCTTACTTCCACAAACTAACATTTGGTATCCGAGCATTGGTTTTCAAAGTATTCATAATTTTCAATTTTGAAAAGTTTATATGGCTAACAACACTATTTGTAACACTTTTAGTTCGCTTGTTGGTAACACCTTTACCGAAGAATGATCGATTGCTAGACCCCCATTTTTTAATGGTAGCAATTACACGTATTGGTCTTGTAGAATAAAAATCTATTTACAATTAATTGGTTTAGATAGTTGGAATGTCACATAGAATGAGTACACTGAGCCCTAAAGAAACATTTCATAATGGACTACTGACCACACTTGTACAAAGTAACTCTAAAGCCATGAACATTTTGTTTTGTTCATTAGATAAGATTGAATTCAATAGAGTGTCTATTTGTAAGGTTGTACATGAAATATAGAGAACACTGCAAGTTACACATGAGGGCACTAGTAAAGTAAAACAGACTAAAATCTCCATGTTAAATAATCAGTTTCAATTATTTAAAATGAGTTCAAATGAGTCCATTTATGATATGTATAGTAGATTTCAAGATATAGTACATTCACCAATTGTAGTGGATAAAAAAATTTTCCGAAGTGGAAGTTAGAAAAATCCTCAATTCACTTACTCCTGAGTGAGACCAAAAGACTCTTGCAATTGAAGAGGCTAATAACATTAGCACTCTAAAAATTGAAGAGTTAATTGGCAATTTAATGTCATTTGAAGCACAAATGCAGGGCAGAAAAGAAAGCAAGGCAATAGAAAAGAAATCCATCACTCTAATGTAATGACAGATGATCTAGATTTAGACAACGATGATGATAAGGAAATTGCTTTCATAACCAAAAATGTTTGAAATTTTTTGAAATACAGAAAAATGAATAATCTCAAGAGAAATGATAACAAAATCCAGGAAGTGGAAATGATGTTAGATGCTTTAACTGTAATGAATTTGGCCATATGCAAAGAGACTATCCACAACCAGAGAAACCTAAAATCTCACCAAATATGATTCATCCAGAAAAGGTAGAAAGGCTTATATTACAACATTAGATTATTCAGATACTTCCTCAAGTGATAATGAACCAGATACGAAAGAGACCAATATGTGCTTCATAACAATAATCAATTGAATTCAGGAAAGATCAAAGAAATGAAGTAAAAATAGGTACGCTCTTAAATTTTAAATTTTGATTGGATTTTTGGTTGCCTTTGATTGTTAGGAATAACCTATAAATTAATAACATTAGATGGATATATATGTATGTATGTATGTATGTATACAAAGAAAATTTTATATATTGAATAAATAATAAAAAACGAATTAATACAAAATATATATTTAAACTAATTTTTAAATTATTTACTAAGTATATATATTAGTAATAATTATAAGATAATGATACACATACACACACACATATATATTTATATAAGTAAACAGGAATAATTTATTCAATTCCTCTTTTGAAATTCACGGGCTATATATCGACATACCCACTATGCATATGTTAACACGTGCATATGAATTCAAAATTTGAATTTTCATTTCAAATTCAAAATTTGAAATTCCCTCCACCTTTTCACCAATCCGATGTCCAAAAAAGATGTCTCTTGACCAGAGAACATATCTATTAATTCTCTACTTAATCATTCTATCTCCATCCATTCATTTCGCTCTCATTACAAAATTCAAAAATCCATTATCTCTTCAAACAATTCATCAATGGAATCCTCAAGCGACACTCCGAAAAACAAAAGGATTTCGAAGAAAACCAAAGGCTATCTCTTCTATGAGATAAAGAGGCCATTGAAGCCCATATGTAGTATGTTTCTTTCGGAAAAGTCTCACCTGGAAGATTCACCAATTTTGATGGTTTTCCTTCTTATGATCTTGATGATCTTCGTAATCAAAATGGAATCCTTGGTTTGATTTATGCTTCCCAAAATGATTTTGTGTGTTTTCCAAACTTAGTAAAAATGTTTTATGCTAATTTAAAAGGAAAGTTTTATGAAGGAAATGAAGCTGAAGTTTAGAGTAGTGTCAAAAGCACTCAAATTGTTTTGAATTGTGAAATTTTAGGTAACACTCTCGGATGCAAACCTAGTGGAATGGACCTTTCGACTTCTAAAATTAAAAATCAAAATCGTGAAGTTATTCATGATATTTTTGAAAATGATGATGATATTGAATTTAAAAATAAGAATTTGCATCCTAAAGCAAAAAATTTAAGTCTCAAATTGCAACAAAGCATAACTCCGAGGACGGGAAATTATAATAACCCGACTCAAAAAGTTTTCAAAGCACTTTCTGCAATTTATGGTCATTACGACATAAATTGGGCCAAGTTATTTTGGATGAATTTTTTCCTAAGAATATTTTTAGGCACGAAAACACACTCTTTCATGATGTGTATCTCACTATAATATTCACATATTTTGGTGTTGACCTAAGAAGAGAGGAAACCATTTCCTGAAAACTCTTCGACAAGGCCAACATCTCTCTCATGTATATTTCACTCATCTTTGAGCCTTATGAAACTCTTTCGGAGAAGAAAGAAAGATTGGCTTGGGAAGAGGAGCATGAAATTAGAGAAGAGGAGGAAGAGGAAGAAAGAATGGAAGTAGAAGAGGAGGAAGAACAAGAGAGGAGGAAACGCTTCTTTGGAGGGTTCCAAAAAGCCATCTCATCCATCCACAAAGGAAATTCTCAAAAATCAAGAGAAGCTTCTTAATAACCAAAAGAAGCTTAAAACTTCATTCACTTCTCTTTCCAACAAAGTAGACAAGTACTTTGGAAAGATCTATCGCAAGTTTAGTGGAAAGTCCTCATCTTCATCAACTTCTTCCTAGGTTGTATTTCCTTTGATTTTGTAACGACCCGGAATTTCCGATCCCGAAAATTTCGGATAGTTATTGAAAAGAAGAAAGAGATAGAAGAAGAAGAACAGAAAACATCATCATCTCACATTCGCAGCGGATAAAATATAATAATAAATAAATACAGTTTACAAAAGATTACTATATCTGTCGATTACATTTAATACATCAGAGTTTTACACATACACAGTCACTGTATATACCGTAATCATGTCTCAGAAATACAATAATATACTGCAGCGGAAATACTCTATACGTACTAGCCATCCAGCTCATCTCCTGAGCTCCAGAACGTATCTACCTGAAAATCTGTAACACTCGGTCTGACCCGAGCATTACATCAAAGTAACACCCAGGTCAGGCTGGAAACCAGCGTGAGTAAACCCATCTAACAAGGAGTATGACAGCTTAAAACTTATATAAACCCGGGGTAACTCGTGTCAATTTACAATTTGTTAGAGACATCACCTATTTCACATATCAATTTCTAGGTACCAAAACTTAAGATTAAATGGTCCAATTCACTTAAATCATTCCATCCAGCCTATTGATTTCACATATCAATCTATAAAGAATTATATATTACTAATCGAAGTGGTTCTGGATATCGCAGATATCCGATCCCGGTCTCTTCAAATCAAATGTCATCCTTTCAAAGCCAAGATGTTTAAGTTAAACAATTTAATTTAAATTTGGGATATCATGTTCACATAGCAATTCTATTGTAGATGGATATTATCACAACCACACATCAGATATATCTAATAATCCAAGGCATTCAATATTATTCAATTATCCATAAGCAAGATTAATCCTACCATTTCTAATTGATTTAAATAAATAAATTAAATTAATTTCTTCCGTCACTACACATCCTTCTCACTTAACCATTAATAAATTTCAATTCAGTTAATTAATCATTCCTTAACTAACCATCTTAATTCATCTTCTTAATTAATCATCCTTGATTAATTATTACTTAATTACGTTAAGTAATTAGCCTTTGATTTATTACAAAAATTAATTAACCCTTTATCACTCATATCAGTTCCATTACTCTTAATTAATTACTCAAATTAATTATTCTATAATCACTTTGATTATTCTTTACTTACTCATACTCATTAATTGACTAACCCTTAATTTAATAAATCTTTGATTAATCCCATTAAGTAATACCCATTTATTCCTTAATCAAGAAATTTTCCCATTTGTTAATTATTCTTAATTAATTAATTAACCTTTAATTGCTTACCATTAAGTAATTTCCTTTAATACAAAGTAATCAATACTTAATTACTTAATTACTTTTAAAATCAATTAATTAACCTTTACCTTTGTTTTAAAACTTAGGGCATTTCAAACGAACCAACCTTCTTTGTTTCTAAACTTTATCTTCCTGTAAAATTTAAATCTGTCTCACATAACCCTGCACATCATAGCACACTCGAGAAAATCCTTCAATTTCTCGAGGGAAACCCCATGTTTTCCAACCCCTTCCCTGCTTCGAGTAAAACTCGAGAATTCCCAAACAAAACTCCGAGTACACGAACAACTTCCCAGAATAACTTCACAGGTGCACAGAGACATGCACGTGCACCTACGACGACGAACTATGGCACTTCGTCCACCGTCTATGACCTCGACACCTCACCGGCGATCCACGAACCCTAACTCGATCATCATCATACTCGATTCAAACGGGAATCAAAATCAAGCTCACAAACCCACACGATTTGAACCAACACCATCGGCAAAACGATCGCCACTGACGATCCCTAACCTGAGACGCCACGCCACCTTCACCGAAGCTTTGCCACGTCTCCCAGCATCTCCGGGACGATTCGCGATCGACTTCCAACCTCCCATGACCACGAGATGCCTTGATTAAAACGACCCACCCAGAACAGGCGTAAAACCCTAATTAGCTCCACCGTGCCCACCACGGCCATAGAAAAAATCATTCACTATTTTTCCCTAGTAACACAACCTTCCAGCCACATCCAACAGCCATCACGACGTCCAACTTCTCGTCGTTCGCCGAGAATTGACGAATTAATCAAATCTGATCAACTCACGAATTCCCTTCATACCCAATATTAAAAATTATGATATCTATATCAAAATTCATTATTTTTACATACGAATCAAGTTATGAAATCAAAACAAGAAATAAAGACATTCGATTTTTCTTGTTTGGAAAGATTTTACTGTTAGTTCACATTTCCGAAATATTCATCGAACATTTCCACTTGAAACCATTTTTAAAATTGAAATCTTGTTAATTTGAACACATTTTGGTTAGACATCCAAGCCTATAAAAGATCATGGGATGAGATCTTGAATTTTGAACAGGTTTGAAACCTGTAAAGTAAGGACAGAGATACATTTACCTGTGCACACAAGATATACAGGCATGCAATCATATTTTACACTCACACAAACCATTTATACTTTCAAGTATTATCCAAACATCAAGTTATAATAACAAACTTAAGAAGTTTGCTTACTATTATAAAGAAAGAAGGAAACTGGGTTGGTTTACTCACCGATTTGGGAAAGAAAACAGAGGCTTGAACTGGAATGAGCTTGAGGATTTGAAACTTGAATGCTTGAAAATTTCCTTTGTTTTAAAACTGGACTGCTTGTTGTTTCAACTTGAGTTGCTTGTCACAGTTTCCATGCAAGCTTTTGATTCTAGATTGATGAAAAGGTTTGCAAGCATGGTTTCTTTTTTCTTTTTTTCTTTTTTTCTTTTCCAGAGAACAATGTTTTGTTCAAAACTTTGTAACTTGATTAAACTTTGACCTCAGGTTGCAACTTGAAGATATCACAGGCTTGAATTGATTACAGGTTGAGTTTTCCTTGCTAAAAATGAATTACAGG
This sequence comes from Allium fistulosum, assembly GCA_030737815.1. NCBI lineage: Eukaryota > Viridiplantae > Streptophyta > Magnoliopsida > Asparagales > Amaryllidaceae > Allium > Allium fistulosum. The sequence goes on along the minus strand of CM060901.1, from coordinate 1,017,502,832 downwards.
TTTTGTTTTTTCCTCTGGCTTACATTGCTTGAATGAACGAAAATGGAAAAAAGAACTTGATATTTTATAAACCAGTGCCTATGCTAAGTTGTCTTAGTACAAGATTTTATATTTGTTTGATCAGTGATTCATTTATTATGGAGGCTGAAATGAAGACAATTTGTACACAACATTTATTAACATGTCATACTTATCTTCTTCATTTAATTCGAATGGTACTTGTGATATTTTGCTTTACTTCTTTCTTGCTTGCCAAGCCTCATTCTATAGTACAAATATTTTATTTGACTTGGTACGATATTGAGCATACCTTTACTTTGCTTCTTTTTGCCTGCAAAGCTTCAATGCTAAAGTGCACATATTTATCTTGCTTTGGAATCTTGTATGAATTTTATTTTGTTTAAGATTTGCCTCTTCTTGCCTGCGAATCCAGACATTGTTATAGTGCAAATATTTTTACTTTGTTTTTAACTTGCGTGTACTTTATTTTGCTTTAGACTTGTTACTTTGCATATAGATATGTTGATAGTTGGTATATCTTATTTTGACTTGAATATATCTTTGTCTAATTTGCTTTCTAGCCTATGTTTTCATACAGTTGTTATACTTATTTCTAGATTTACTTAAGCTTAAATAAAGTTGTTATATTTCATTTATTATGTTAGCTTGTGAATTTACTCCTATTTTCACATGCTACTTATTTTCATCCCTATTATAATAGCTTGTGAATTAAATTTTATTTTTATCACTCAATATATTTAATAAACTTATTTTCTATTTTTAACTAAACTTGCCCATCACTTTATTTATATCTATCTATTTATTTTATTTTTCATTTGTTCATTTTATCACTTTGTAATATAGGTGAACTTCATAAATAATTGTATATTTTATTTTCTTTTATAAGCTAATTCATGTATATGTTTTTATCATATATATTGGATTTTGTTTTTATCTTTTTCTTTTACAAGTGTATACATATATTTATTTTCAAATTTACCCATATACGCTCAAATACATATATATTCACATATACACAATATTTAAAGTTTAAATGATTTATACAGAATATATTTGAGTTCGGGGAAACTCGCATCCATTTACTTCACCAAATTTTATTCATTAATTAATTAATTATCATTTTAATTATCAGAAATTCCTTTATTCGACTAATCAAAACTAATATCCCAATAATTACATCAATTAGTCTCTCGATAAATAGACATAAAAATCCGGGTTGTCACAGATTTTCTAGTTTTAGTTTGAATAATTCTAGTTTTAATCAATGTATCTTTTATGTTTATCTTTAAAATTCCATGTACTCATCTATGGTTACCAATAAAATCATGTTCCTTGCAGTTATACAATGTTCTTGGTCTTTGGAAAGTCATAAAAGTGCAATAGTATAGGTCAATTGGAATAGTATAGCAATTAAGATAGTTTTTGAAAATATTGTATATATGTCGACATGTGTATACCCAATACGTCGACATATAACAGGAAAAATACAAAAATTTCAAAATTTCAAAATAAAATAATTGCCATATATTCAACTTATTCAAATGACTTTTCACCTCTATATAAACCGACTCACTCTAGAAAAACATCATTTCCACTCTCTTTCTTCTCCCTTCTCATTTATAAACTTAACTTTTCAAAAATGGCTTCTCCACACCAAAAATTGTGTGAAAATTTTGAACAACCCACCAATCGTTTAAGAATATTCTTACTTTTATCCTAAGAAATCAAAGACATTTAGAATTAAGTTAAATGAAGATGATAAAAGAACAAGAAAGGCATTTTAAGCGATTCGATGGATGATTTCTTCCCTTATCAAAGATGAACCAACCAACAATCCGGATAGTGCCATCAACAAAGACAATAAAGATTGGGTTGCTATCAAAGTAGATCCAATTTTCAGTTCCGATGGTTGGGCAGAAGTTCCTCGGGAAGTTTAGGATAATTGGTTTGTTTTTAAGATTTGATTTAAGTTTGTATAATAAAATATTATACTAGAATAAGACGTATGGATTGGTTTGTATATACTTACTTAGGATTATAAGTGATTTGGTCTGAATTTGGTATGGTTTATGTTTGTATTGGCTTGGATTGATTTGAAAGTATGATTATATTAACTTGGATTGATTTGAATAGATAGGGTTAAATTAATAAAATTGGTTTGTGTTATCACTTCCTATTTACATATCACTTTTACATATCGTTCTTATCACTTTTATATATTATATATTATCTTAGTAAGAGGGAGTTTTAGTTATATTTTTGTTGATGACAAAGAGGGAGAAAATCATAAAATATCTAGGCATAGATTAAAGTGGAGTTTTTGTAACGACCCGGAATTTTCGAACCCGAAAATTCCAGATAATTAGGAGAAAAAGAAAAGAGATAGAAGAAAGAACAGAAAGAAGAAAGAAGAACAGAAACACGACATCTCACATTCGCAGCGGATAAAGTATAATATCAAATAATATCAGTTATACAAAACAATATTATATCTGTCGATTACATTTTAATACATCAGAGTTACATATTTATACAGACACTGGATATACACAATTATCAAGTCTCAGATATACAATAATAAAACACAGTAGAAACACTCCATACGTTCCTGCCATCCAGCTCGACTCCTGAACTCCAGAACGTCCTTACCTGAAAATCTGTAATACTCGGTCTGACCCGAGCATTACATCAAAGTAACACCCGGGTCAGGCTGGAAACCAGCGTGAGTAAACTCATCTAAGAAAATTCCAATCCATATAACTTATTTAAAACCCGGGTAACTCGTACTTACTACACGTAAACATCTTATATAATCACCATTTATTATCACAAAACAATATCTAAGTATCCAACTTAGTTTAAATGGTCCATATTATCCAAATCCAGCCCATTGATTTCACATATCAATCTATAAAGAATTTATAGAAGATTTCAAATCGAAGTGGTTTCGGATATTGCTGATATCCGATCCCGGTCTCTTCGAATTCAAATGTCATCCTTTTTAAGCCAAGATGTTTAAGTTAAACAATTTAATTTAAATACAGGATATCATATTCATATAGTAATTCTATCACAGATAGATAACTTACATTATCACAATTTATCCAAAGCATCTCGTATCATAGAGCATCACAATCACATATCAGATATATCAAATAATCCAAGGCATTCAAAATTACTCTAATTAAATTAATTACATTCAGAAATTAACCTTTAATTAAATCATAATTATTAACCACTCTTGATTAATCACATTCAGTAATTAACTACCCTTAATTACTTTATCAAATAAATTAATTACACCTTAATTAATTATCTCTAATTAATCCCTTGATTAATTCCATTATGTAATTTACTACCCTTAATTACTCCATTAATTACATCTAGTAATTATCCATTGATTACTTTCCTAAGTAATTATACTTCATTAAATTACATTAAGTAATTATACTTCACAAATCATTAAGTGATTATCTTAAATTAATTAAACTTAATTAATTAACTTAACTAATCAAATTAAACTCAATTAATTATAATGAGTAATTAATTTCTTAATTTTCACAATTGATTATTTTTAAATTAATTAATCTAATTCATTATTAAAATTAATCACATTAATTAATTATTTAATAATTCTTAGTTAATGATCTTCATTAACTATTTAAAATTCATTAATTACTTTTCTAAAGTAATTAAAACTTACATTAATCATTATTAATTAACCATTAATAACCCATTAATTAACCCTAATTATTTAATTAATTAAGTGTTAACTGTAACTTAATTAATCCTTAATTTCTTGATTTTAAGTAATTATTTTTAAGTAATTAATTACCTTAATTACTTACATTAATTAATCTTAATAAATCACTTACGTAATCACCGAAATTTTCATTAATTAATACCTTAATTTAAGATAAATCCTTTATCTTAATTAACTACCTCATTTCATCATTTAAATCCTATTTAATAACCTTTTAAAAATAAATCCATTATTAACTTAAAATTTTTAAGTTAACTTAATGTTTTTCATCTCTTAATAAATTACAATATTAAGTTTATCTAAATTTCTTTTTAAAACCTGGTACTTCAACAAAACCCGAGCCTATTTTATATTTTTCCCGAGCCAAACTCGAGTATCCCATGTTTCCACTTTCCTTCGAGTAAATCACGAAACCATCCTGATAGCAAACTCGAGCCAACCTTCGTTTTCCCCCAAGCTCTCTCTCTTGCTTAAATTCCTACAGCAACCCAAACAAACTACTGACACTCACAGAACCACGTGCACGTGCACGTCGCTCCGCCTCACTCCGATCAAGTCTTCGATCATCACCAAGTCTCCATCAACCTCCACGAGCCTCTCGACCACCCGAAACCTTGAATTGATGACGAAGTCAACATCGAGCTACCAGACTATCCACTGTAACAAAACTGACCACCCAAATTCGTCTCGAACTACCGCCACAGGCCATCAGAACCCACGCCACCATGCCCAAAGCAATATCACGATCCCGAGCTTCGATTTCGCCCACCACCGGTCCATCCGATGCGACGTTGACGATGATATGGCCTCGCAAACTCAGACGAACAAAACTACCCCTAAAACCCTATTTCCCATCGTATCGTCAACGACGATGATCAGAAAAATACAATTCCATTTTTCTCTCGACCCTCGACCACTAAGCAACCTTCGACCCAAACCCCGAGAACTCAGAACCTTGTGATCGCCTGAAATTTGCCAAAACCCAATTCCCGTTCATCTTGCAATTTCACGCGATTTACTAAACTAAAATTCATGATTTTTCTTTTAAAAATCATAGTTTCTAGAAGCGAAACATATTGTATAAGTAAATCAAGTAATTAAGTTACTTGAATTTCGACATGTATTTGGGTTTACTGTCTATTTTCTTTCCAATCAAAATTTACCTTCAGTTTCAACTTAAGATTATTTTTAGAACTTCAAATCTTGATTTTACAACAAATTTTTTTTGCTTTTACTTTGAAGCCTAAAAAGATTTAGAGAGAGTTTAGATTTTTAAATTTTGAAACAGGTTGAAGCTTGTAAACCTGGAACAGAGGCAAATTGCTTGTTCTCAGACATGCACAGTCATATCTACATACATATATACACATGCAATCCTAATTTTCATCCATTCATCAATGATCATCACATGCAGATCAAAATTCAGACAGATTTAATATGTTAAAGGTAGTTTACTCACTTTTGAAATGAACAGAGAAGCCTATATGAAATCTGGAAATGCTTCTGATGATTCGAATCTGGAATTTGTACTTGAATTTGATTTTGAATCAGGTTGAACTGCTACTTGATTTTGATACTTCTTTGTTGAGTTGAACTGAATTGGATTTGCTTAATTTCAGGTTTGAGAATTTGTAAAAGTTGAAGTAGTTTGATTTTATTTCTTCTCTGGATTTAGTACACAGACCTTGTTTTCTTTGTTTTTAAAATTGAAGATGTAAAAGAAATGGGAGGAGAAGAGTATAGATATATTTATAACTTGATTATGATTTTATTAAATAAAAGAAAATAAATAAAATTGTGACACTTGTTTAAATGCATGTTAATAACCTTACACTTGTTATAATGTATAGAGAATTTGTTTACATTTGTAATTATCATGTATTAATTATTATAATATGTTTTTTTTTTATAAATCTTTATATTTATTTTCTATTTAGATAATATATTTGCAAAATCTTTTAAGGAAACTAATATAAACTAATTATATACTAAATAAAATCATATATATATATATATTATTTTTAAATCCAATTTATTTTAAGATATTTATCTTTTTGAATTTCAAATTCAAATCCAAATTCAATTTAAAATCAGCTCATTTAAATATATATATTTAAACAACACATATTTATTTTGTTAGAAAATAATATCTTTCTAGTTAAAATCTTCTTATGTCTATATATATACACAATCATTATTATTTGTTTTAAAAGATTAATTTGTAAAATTTGAAGTAATTATATTAGAAGATTATCAAATATTTATTCCAATATCTAAAATCCAATTTTTTTATTATATTTTCAAATTCACTTACATATCCAGATATCTTTTATTATCAGAATTTTATCTGTTCAATTGATTAAAACAGTTAATTATCCAATTATCTAATGTCCCAAAATCCGGGTTATCACAGTTTTGTAACTCAAGGGGAGTTATATCATATTTTATAAACATGGTTGTCATCATAAAAGAAGAGAGAGATTATTAGTACCTAAGGCATTGTTTTTTATGACAGCAACCATATGACATTATATAAAATAGATACTAATGTTTTTATCAAGATATATATAGTATATAGTGTAGGATGTTAGACAAACGTTGATTAAGAAAACTGTACAGTTTCAAGAGCAAAATCAAGAGGCAGATATAGAGATTCAAGAGTCAGAGATTAAAGACTCATGATTTTGAAGATTCAAGATATCAAGATAAGTTATAGAGTCATAGATTATTTTGTTACAGCCCTGGTAGCACTTCTTTGATCTCTCTTCATTTTCATATAAGGTTTTTAAAATATATTCTTTGATTTTAAATGATTTTCAAATATCCTGGTTTTCAAAAATGATTTTTAAAGAATCCCTGTTTTTAAAATGATTTTTCAAACATCTTTTCAAAATTGTCTTCAAATGATTTTTTATTAACAAGTTTATTATATTTTTAACCATTTTATATTTTAATATACTTTAAATTTGTATTTAGATATAGTTTTTGGTTTTATACTTTTTAAATGATATGGTATTCAAAAGTATATTTTTGACGATCATTAATACTTTGATTTTAATATATATTCACTTATACTTTCTATATATTATTTTTGAGTATATTATTTATATTTAAATCCTTTACATTAAGACATTTCAAAATAATTTTATAAATTTTTCTTAAGTTTAATTGTGATAAAAATATGTATAAAATACGCTTAAATGATGTTACAAAGTATCAAAATATTTTACAAAACTTAGTATTTTCAAAAAAAAAATTATTTAGTGATTTTTCAAATTTACAAAGGATATGTCAACATATAGTCTTAAAATTTCAAAATTCAAATTTGAATGGAGGCGTCTTTCGTCGTGTCTCTTCACAAATGGATATGACTATTGTTTCTCTATAAATAGGGGTTTTTACAATGAATTTCATTTAACTACTTTCTTATATTTTCTCTCCTCTTTCACTCTTTTGATTTCTAAAAGAAATTCTACTCAAAATCTGCTCAAAAATTCAATCAGAATCAAATTCAAACTCTATTGATTTGATTTTCTATTGTATTCTCTTTGATCTCTCTCATCTCTCTCACTCAAATCAAGATCAAAGTGTTATTTAAGAAGTTATAGGATTATTTATACTGAAGATCAAGAAAACTATTTTGTAAACTCTATCAAATCATATTCAAATACTCTCGGGTGTGTTTGGTGTCCCTAAAATCCAAGTGGATGATCTTTTGTCCCGTCTGAATCAAGTAGGTGTGCTTGGTGTCCCATTTGAATCCAAGTGGATGTGCTGGTGTCCCGTTCGAATCCAGTGAGTGTACCTTGAGCTTGGAAAATCTAGAGGTTGTGTCTCGTCTCCTTGAAATCGAGATTGTATAAACTTTGAAATTTGAAAAGAAATATGTACAAGAAATTGTACGACTGGATGTAGGGTAACTCCGAACTAGCACTACGCCATAAATGGCCTACTGCAACATAAAAAAATGTTGGCTCAGGCCCGAAAAATGTTGCCATAGGTCTATGGCAACACTTTTAGGGTGATGCAATTTTTGCCGTTGCCTTAGACCTCAAAGGCAACATTTTGACTATCTAAGGCAACATAAGTAATATTATTGCAATAGAACCCTATTTGGGTCTATGGCAACACCCATAGGTATCTGTAGCAACATTCCAAAATGTTGCTATAGATATGAACTTTTTGAATTTGTGGGGCCCACAATGTAGAGCATATTTGATTTTTTAATAAAAATAAATATTTATTTAATAAAATGCTATTACACAGAATTTGATATTTAAACAGTAATTTATTTAAATAAATATTTTATTTCAACATTTGAAATAGTACAAATTCCTAACTCCACTATTTTACAATTCAATGATATATAACACTGATATTCACATATACAGATATTCCTCACTACATCACTCAGTTCACTCATTACATATGCAGTTTCAATTTATACATACACCGACACTGACAAATATATGCCGAGCCGAAGGCGAGCCGAGAAGCGGGTCCGGGCGCAGCGCCGGCGGGGGTCCGGGGCACAAATGAAGACTGAGCTTAATTCCTATCCTCCATCTCCTCGCCTAAATCTGCTTGAATCCCCTACGGCCAAACACCAAAACTCTACTGCAAACTGTTTTCAATTTCCAATCACCACATTAGCTTCTCTCCGTAACCAATACACAGCAGCACTCTACCATTGTCAAACTCCAAACTCCGTCTACATCTCTCTGCCAACATTCAGGCATCACACTGCCAACTGAAACTCCTCTGCATCACCAACTTCCACCATCACTTCCATAACTTACCAAACCAACCAACCAACCTTCAACCAATACAACTACATCCAGATTCAATGGTGAACCAACCAACCTTAATGCTGGGATAAGATCACTCTGCACTCAGTCCGAGTTATGAACTTGCGATGGAGGCACAGGGCATCCAGAAGCAGTACATACCCAGCCAGATTCTGAAACATTAACAATTTCCAAAGGAGAATTTACACAAACATATGGGGGGTGTACTATCTTATTGAAATTACCAGTACCAAGTGAAGCAACCGCAATCATAGGGGAAAGTACGAAGAGATCAGCCTGGGATCTGCTCTGAACTTGCGATGGAAAGTACGAAGTGAATCAAAATCTCGAGGGCAGCAGTTCGGGTTTTGGGAGAAATTAAGGCGCTAGAAGGGTTTTCAGGTGAAGTAGTCTAAAGGAGAAAGGTAGAGGGGTTGGTGGCGAGCAAGTCTTCTGTTGGAGGTGAGAGCTGATGGCGACGACAGCGGTGGCAAAAGGGGTTTGAACGGAAAACTTTGTTTGGCTTCGGGTTTTGGTGTGGTGACATGGCTCTGGTTGGAGCTAGATGGTCGCGATGGGTCAGGGGGTAGCTGGGGGTGAGGGTGACAATTTGGTGGCGGAGGCGAATGAGGAAGCAGAAGAAAAGGAGGGAGACAATTTGGTGGTGGAGGCAAATGGGAGGAGGCGACTGGGAGGAGGCGAATGGGAGGAGACGAATTGAAATGAAAACCAAAAGGGGATCTGAACTAGTTTAGGCGGGAAAATGAAATTTTGGGCCAAATTGCAGTGGTGATCCATTTTAACAACCAGATTAAATGTATATCGTTGGATCGTATTCACGCGAATTGCTAATTTTATTAATTTTTTAATTTGAATACATCTATTGCAACACTATATAAAAATGTTGCATCGTGTTACACTTGTTTAGCTAGAGCAACACATTTTTATGGCTAAGGTAACACCAAAAATGCAACGTTGCAGTAGGACCAAAATTTTATAGCTGTCGCAACATTTTAGCTGGCAACACCTTGCAAAAGTGTTGCAGAAGGTCATTTATGGCGTAGTGTAGTATAAAAATTCTAGTGTGACCTTTCCAACTCTTTACTTTTTTACTTTTACTGCATTCATATATATCTGTATTTGCATCTATGATTGTCAATTTGCATTGTTTAAATTATAATCTTAAAAGAATTAAAAAAGATTCATAAAAGTTATTAAACACTATTCACTCCCCTCTAATGTTAAATTAGCCTTAAATCCTCACTTTCGCAAACTAACAAATTTATATAGGCAGAATTAGAAATAAATATGTTAAAGGATGAAAAATATATTCTAGAAGATGTTTTTGAATCTTAAAAACAACCTTAGATAATTCTATTTCTAAAAATGGAATGAAAATTTTATTACAAGAAAAATAGGAATTATCCAAAGAATGTGAGCTTTTAAAAGATTTAAATATGAATTTAAAAATTTCAAATAATAATTTAAATTCAAAAGTTGAATATCTTAAAAAAGAAATCAATTCTTTAGAAAATGAAAATATTATTTTAAAAATAAAATTAAAGAACTAGAAAATTCTCAAAATCAATTGATAATTTGATAAAAAAATTTCTATACTAGAGAAAGAAATTGATTCTTATAGAAATGAAAATGTAAAATTATCAAAAAATAATTGTGAATTAAATCCTAAAATCAAAACTCTTGATACCAAAAATTTGGATTTTATAGAAAAATTAGAAAAAATCTCTTAAATGTATTTATGTTTAATATAGGTCAAGAAAATTTATAAAATCAGATAAAATATTTTAGACTTGTTCACAATAAAAATTGTTTGGATTTTAAAAGAGAAAAGATCAATATTTTGTAAGAAAAATAGTTTTCTATGTACTAAACTTAAAAAATTTAGTAATATTAAGAATAATGAAAGTAGAACAATAAAAATATGGGTTCCAAAATCTAATAATACTCTTATTATGAAAAAAAAATATAAATTAATTTCTTACTGATGTTTATAATAATAGCAATTATTCTTTTAAAGGTTTTACTAAACTGTAATGACCCGGAATTTTGGATATTGGAAATTGGAATATTTAATTGATTTTAAATATTTAAAAGTAAATTTTTAACATGAATTTCAAATATAACCATTTATTGGAAAATTGAATTATTGAATTTAATAATTGGTAATTGGGTAAAATATTGAATCCTCAGTTTTTAAGCTTGTTAAAAATAATTTAAGGGCTTATAAAGTTTATATTGATAATACTGAAGATAATAAAAGCTTTAAATTTGAATTTAAAAGTGGTTTGTTCAGTTTTAAAAATATATCGTTTGAATTGACATATAAAAATAGCCTTTTGGGGCACAGTCTCGGATTTCGACGAAACCATTTCCATTAGATCCGTAATAGTGTAATATTATCGGATTTCAATTTTCATAACGTTTGGAGTTATCGTTTGGCCGTACGGGATTTAAACGCGCTGCAATTTATATAGAAAATTCAATATAATAATTGGGTCCAAAAAACTATCTTCTCCATACGGTCGAATTAGGACTCGAAATCTTTTCCATTACATTCGGAATAGGAGTATAACATTATGAATGCCTAGCGGCACGCCTCGATAGGAGGTCAAGATTTTAAGCGACGAAATCGAGATGATTTAAATTTAAATGATATATTTTATATGTTGACTGGTCAAAGATTTTCACATCAGAAATTTTCCCTTCCTATCAAAAAGCACTATAGCCCTTCTTTTACACGCTACCTTCTCTTCAATCACTTTCCCTCCATCTTCTTTTTAAAATGCACGCAACAGGTAGAATTCAAGCCAAAAAAAGGCCAAACAAATAATTAATTAAGAGGGAAAAATGTATGATGTTCGAAATCAACATTCCACTCCTTAGTTTCAAACCGCGTACCTCTTTTCCTGTAATGACCCTAAAATAAAATGAAAAATATACATTTATATTAAGAAATTCTGAAATTATAGTATGTATATATAATTCATTAAAACAGAAAAAAAATTTGGCAATAAATAAAAATTTGCATGGGAGCTTCTGTTTGATAAAATGCAAGGGATTAAGGTGATTAAAAGAAAAATTGGATCTCAAAATAAATATAGCTCTATGTCCAAAGAATTATATAAATACATACATTAATATATATATGGAGTGTTTTCTGTTTTATTTAAAAATAGAATAAGATGAAGTTTAATAAAAAGGTTTACATGTCTTATAATTGTGCTAAAAATAATTAGCATAATATATGTGATTTTTATTTAAATATAGAAGGAGTTACTGATTTGACAAAGAGGCAGAAATATATATATATATATATATACATATAGAATCAAATAAAAATTTCCATATCTTATATTTATTTCAAGCAAATAATATGGGTGAATGATTTTTACATTACATAATAAGGTATGATAGTATGCATGATTGAATGGAGATAATAGATAGGTAGAAAATACAAAGGAGATTTTCAGATTCCTTAAACTTATAAAAAGAAATGAATAAAGGATCACATGCATATGGCATGAATAAAATGGAGACATGAAAATAGCATGCAGTGTTAAAAATGCATGATCCCCGAAATAACTAATTAAAGTAACCTAATGTGTGCATTTCCAACTTAGGACCACACAGGAATGTGATATGTACATGAACACCTAAGGGTATCAGGGGAATTACCCATTTTCTTAAACCCTAGAATGGATTTATAAATAACTGCACAAAACCAAATCCATCATTCTCTCGGGATCAAAACAAAAATAAAATAAACTAGGAGAAACACTAGCTTGAGGCTTTGGGGGATTTGCTGTTCAAAGGATTAAGGCAGTGAAAGGAAAACATTAGGTGAGTATTTATCCTTTGTATGCAATGGCATTAAGTCCTATTGCAGGCAGCCTAAAATATCATGAGTCATTTAAATCTCTGAAATGATTTGTTATGGGTGATATGGATGTTTGTTTGTGCATTTTTGTTTGGAGCATTAATCTGTAAGTGGGCTTTTAGAGTTAACAAGTTTTGAGCATTCTTGTTCTATCTTATCATCATTAAACATGGATATAGATTAAATAGGGGAACATGGGGTTGAACCAAAAAATATACAAGCAGTTATATATTTCTGAAATATGAATGAAAGAAAAACTAAATTGGTCACTTGGGAGTTAGTCAATGATCTGCTTACTTCAGGTGGGAGCAAGTATATGCATGGTGCAACTGCACCCTGAGGCCTTTGTGTGTTGGAATAATTTAAACAACCTGGGAGTTTCCTTCACAATGCATACATAGTGTTCATTTGACAAGGAGTTAAAGACCATAAAATAAATGGGGACAGGGATTTAAAAATCTGGGTTATAAATATCTAGATATGGTGTTAATTTAATCAAGATAAACATTGTTCATTGATTAATTGTTGGGTGAAAATCTGGAGTATAAAACCTGAGTGTATTTATCTAGATTTGGGGAGAATGAATTAGGAATTGTATATATGTTTATTTTAACTGTTTGCTGTGTATTGTTTAAATAGATGAATGTGTTTGTATCTCTTTGTATGAACCAAAACATGCTAAGTATAAACATCTGTTAAACTAGGAAGGCACTGCAAGATTACCAAAGATTATGAATATGTATACAAAATTGATAAATGCTCATACCAGTGAAAACTGACCCTTTTGGTTGCCCTTGCAATCATCTGGATGTCTCAAAAATTCTTTGGGGTAGCTAAATGAATTGCTTGCAGGAAATTGAAGTTGGCTTGATGAGTAAACAAGGCATTGGCTGCTAGTATAAATAAGAGAGACTTATTTTAAAAATTTGCAGTTGCATTGTAATGAAATTACTAGTCAAGTTCTATTTCTGTAATTGAAGTTACTTGTAGGAAACTTTCTAAGTATTTGGGTTGAAAATATGTACTCAAGCAAAACTTGTTGTGAGTGATCATTGATGATGTTTGGTTAACTACTAATTTATTTTATGAATGTCTGATTTGGAGAAAATAAGGAGATAGACATATCATATACATATGATATGTGCATATATATTTGATCTATGATTTTTTATTGCTTATATTTTGTCTTATGGAAATTAAACAGCTAAGGGGATTGATTTTTTTTGAAATGAACTCTCAAAATTTTAGTAGGATACTTAAGTGAAATGAACTTGTGCATGGCAGGTAAGTGATACTGGCATGTGCACGAATTCTGGAAATTTGTATGTAATTGAGTATTTAAATTTCAAATAGAACCATGAGAGCAGTAGACCTGAAAGTTACTGAATTTAGTTCAAAACGTTTTTTTACTCTCTGTTTCAATTTTAGATCTCTGAGCCGTCTGTCATAAAAATTCAGACGTCTGAGATCAAATTTAGACGTCTGTCACAAAAATTGAGATGTCTGAATTTAGTTCAAAATGTTTTTTACTCTCTATTTCAATTTTAGATCTTTGAGCCATCTGTCATAAAAATTTAGACGTCTGAGATCAAATTTAGACATCTGTCATAAAAATTTAGACGTCTGAAATGCTGATTTTGCCTAATTTGTCTATTTTCAAGTAAATTTCCAAGGTTTATCAATTTTTGTCGATCCAACTTATTGTTATTAATTATTATCGACTTTGATAACTATCATGAGACCAAGTAAATGCTATTTTAGTGTCAATAGAATTATCTAGGCAGATAAATATATATATAAGTGTTATAATTTGCCAAAGTATATCTCTGGCAGTAGAACAAGACTTAGAAAAGAAATAAGTGGCTATGACAATAACTTGTATGGTATTTTGATCCCTATTTGATTTAAATTACCTCTGATGAAAAAAAATAAAGGAACAATTGTATATCATCAAATATATAATTGTCTTAATTTGTTTGTGCACTGATATGATTATATTGGTAAAACCAGGGTCTTGGGAAAAATATTTGGAAATTATATAAAGATTCAAATATAAAAGAAATGAGGTTTAGTGGTGAATTCCTCTTGAATGTTAAAAAAAATCTATGTGTTATAGAGTGAGGGTCACCACAGTTGGTATCAAAGCTATGTTTTGAACAACATAGTAAATATTATTGTATGCATATGGATGTTTGAATGCATTGTTTGAATTATTGGTGTTGAATGCTTTTGTTTTATGTCAAAAAAAAAATATGTGTGTACATGTGATACATGCACAGTGTGCACAGAAATAAAAGAAATGAACAAAGTAAAGACACCAAAAATGATAGGGGTAAATAAACTAACATAAAAATCATATTTATAGCAATTATGGTAGGACCAAGGCATCACACAGGTGCAGGATCATCACGTGAGCCACCTGTGATGAGCATGGAGGATTTTGTGAGAGCTTTAAGGGATGGAATGGCACCAAGGCAAGACAATCCTCATGAAGAACTCTCCAAACTGCTTAAGACATGTACCACTTTGGGAGGAAAGGATTTTGAAGGTACTGAAGGAGCTATAGGTGTTCAAACTTGGATAAGAACTATGGAGAGGGTCTTCACAGATATGCAAATCAATGACCAAAGTAAGAGACAGATAGCTTCAAGGAAATTGAAGGGGGTTGCACTGGATTGGTGGGAAGTTGTGACAGTAGGAAGACAAGAGGATACTATCACTTGGAATAATTTCAAGGACATGCTTGAGGCCAGATTTGTCCCAGCATCTGCCAAGGCCACACTGCTAGAAGACTTTATTAGATTAAGGCAAGGAAGCATGAGTGTGAATGAATACACTCAGAAGTTTGAAGCATTATCCAAATATGGAATGGTGTTAATAGGGAATGCAGAAGCAAAGAATGCAAGGTACATTCAAGGCTTGAACCCTAGTCTGTCAAGGGCAATGTTGCCATACAAGGACAAAACCTTTGATCAGGTAATTGATCTAACACTCTCATTTGAGCAACATGACACTGCAAGGGAGAAATTCAGGAATATGAAGCTCAATAAGAAGAAGGGTGGTCAGAACAAGGTGCAACCTTATGACAAGAGAAATGCAAGTAAAGGAGTTAAGAAAGGGGAAGGAGCAATAGCACCTGAAAGAAGGAAATTCACTCATTGTTTTAATTGTGGAAAAGCTGGACATTATAGTAACCAATGCCCTGACCCTAAAATACCTAGAGGAGGCTGCTATAGTTGTGGAAAGATGGGTCATCTCAAAAAGGATTGCCCAGAAACCAATAGGGGAACAACAAGGGTAGGAGCTTTGGCAGCAAGTAACACTGGGAACGTTGGGCAACTTGAAGGTATAATTTTTATTCATACCCAACCAATATCAGTAATATATGACACTGGTGCCTCACATTCACTAATATCTTTGGAAATTGTAAAGAAGTTAACACTTGCTTGTGTTTCTATTGATCAGCCCTTGATTGTACACAGTCCCATAGGGAGTCATTGTATGTTAGGGATGAAGTGTATGGGTCTGAAATTAATTATAGGGGGTTATGAATTTAATTCAGATCTATATACCTTAAATTATCCTGGTATTGGGATTATTTTGGGGGTAGATTGGTTAATGAGAAATAAAGTAATTTTAAATTTAGAAAACCTTACTATTTCTTTGGAGACAAATGAAGGTAAAAGAATTACCATCTTAAGTGAAATAGCAAAGAATACATGTGTTAATAAAATCTGGAGTATTAATGAAGTTCAAAAGGAATTAAAAATAGAGGAAATCCCAGTAGTCAATGGATATATTGATGTGTTTGGAGAAGTGAAGGGAATTCCTCAAAATAGACCAGTTGAATTTAAAATAAAATTAATGCCAGGAACAAATCCAATCATTAAGAAGCCTTATAGAATGGGTCCAAAAGAGTTGGTAGAATTAAAACATCAACTAGAAGAATTAGAAGAGAAAGGATTCATAAGATCAAGTAGTTCCAGTTGGGGTTCCCCAGTGCTTTTTGTTAAGAAGCATGATGGAACAATGAGGATGTGTGTGGATTACAGGGATTTAAATAAGGTGACCATCAAGAATAAGTACCCACTGCCTAGAATAGATGATCTATTTGATTAATTGCATGGAGCTAAAATATTTTCAAGGCTAGACTTAGCCTCTGGATTTCACCAAATGAAAGTCGCAGAGGAAAGCATTGAGTACACAGCCTTCAACACAAGGTATGGCCTTTATGAATTTCTAGTAATGCCATTTGGTTTGACCAATGCTCCCTCTTATTTTGTAGACTTGATGAATAGAATTTTTAGAGACTTTTTGGATAAGTTTGTCTTGTTATTTATAGATGACATATTAATTTATTCAAAGTCAGAAAATGACCATGCTATGCACCTACATTTAGTGTTATCCAGACTTAGAGAACATGAATTAAAAGCCAAGTATTCAAAGTGTATATTTTGGCAACATGAAGTAAAATTCTTAGGACACATAGTGTCACAGCAGGGAGTAAGTGTAGATCCAAGCAAGGTCATTGCAGTTCAATCATGGAGTAGACCCAAAACAGTGACTGAGGTGAGGTCATTCTTAGGTTTGGCAGGGTACTATAGGAGGTTCATCAAGGATTTTTCAAGAATAGCCGCACCAATGACCAAACTAACCAAGAAGAACCAACCATATGTGTGGACTGAGCAGTGTGAACAAGCTTTTGAGAAATTGAAACAAGCATTGGTGGAAGCTCTTGTCCTACAAATCCCAGAAGCAAATGAAGGAAAGGTTGTATACACTGATGCTAGTGGGTCTGGGTTAGGTGCAGTGCTTATGCAACATGGCAAGGTAGTGGCATATGCATCAAGACAGCTTTAACCCAATGAAACCAAGTATGCAACTCATGATCTAGAATTAGCTGCAATAATGTTTGCACTAAAACTATGGAGGCATTATTTGCTTGGGGCAAAATTTGAATTATTCACAGATCATCAAGCATTGAAATATTTATTTTCTCAAAAAGATTTAAATATGAGGCAAGCAAGGTGGTTGGAGTTTCTAGCTGCATATGATTTAGATATTTTGTACACTCCTGGAAAAGGTAATAGAGTGGCAGATGCTTTGAGCAGAAATCATGTTAGATTAGCCAGTTTGATGTTTGATGAATTTAAAAACCTTGCATTGCTTGGGGAGGCAGATATCTACAACAAGGATGAAGTGAATTTTAAAGAACATGGTGATATGGTGGAGTATGGTACACTGGGAATAATCACAGTGAAGGCTAATCTAGTGGAGAAAATTAGTAGCATGCAGGATCAAGATCAAAGCTTAAAGGAGAAGAAGGAAATGTTACTTAGCAACCTTGAGTTGGAAAATTTTAAAATAGATTCCAAGGGTTATTTGAGGAAAAATGATAAGCTTTGTGTACCAGACCTTGCAGAGTTGAAGGAAGAAATCATGAATGAGCATCACAAGACCAAGTACACCATACACCCTGGTGGTACTAAAATGTATCATGATTTAAAAAGAAGCTACTGGTGGCCAGGAAAGAAGCAAGCAGTGGCAAGATATGTGGCAAAGTGTTTCACATGTTAACAAATTAAAGCAGACCACCAAAAGCCTTCTGGCATGTTGCAACCTTTGGAGGTACCTCAGTGGAAATGGGAAAGTATTTCCATGGATTTTGTGGATGGTTTGCCTAGAACTAAGAAAGGCAATGATAGTATATGGGTAATTGTTGATAGACTAACCAAATCAGCTCACTTTGTCCCTGTCAGGTCAGATAGGAATGCATCTAAGCTTGCACAATTATTCATTAAGGAAGTGGTGAGGCTACATGGTATACCCAAGACCATTGTAAGTGATAGAGACACTTTGTTCACCTCAAGATTTTGGGAATGCTTCTAAGAAGCAATGGGAACACAACTTTGTTTAAGCACTGCCTACCATCCTCAAAGTGATGGGCAAACAGAGATAGTGAATAAAATATTGGAAGATTTACTTAGGGCATGTGTGCTTGATTTTGGGGGTAATTGGGAGGATCATATTCATTTGGCAGAATTCACTTACAACAATAGCTATCAATCAACAATAGGAATGGCTCCCTTTGAAGCCTTGTATGGGAGACCCTGCATGTCTCCTGCCTGTTGGTTGGAAGCAGGAGAGAGTGTAATATTGGGGCCAGATCATGTTAAAGAAACTTCCAACATGATTGAATTAGTTAGGCATAGAATGAAGGCAGCACAATCAAGACAGAAGTCTTATGCTGATAGAAAGAGAAAGCCAATGGAGTTTGAAGTAGGAGAGCATGTTTTTCTGAAGGTATCACCAATGAAGAAGGTGTTCAGGTTTGGGAAATCTGGTAAGCAATCACCAAGATTTGTAGGACCATATGAAATTATGCAGAGAATTGGTGCTATGGCCTACAGACTTAAGTTACCTGAGGAGTTGAGTGGTGTGCATCCAGTATTTCATGTTTCTCAATTGAGAAAACGGGTGCATAATGAAGGGGCAATTCTGGAGTCACCTACTCAAATTCAAGTTCAGAAGAATTTGGTTTATACAAATGAACCAGTAGGGATAGTTGCCAAGGAAGAGAAAAAGTTGAGGAACAAGGTGATCAAACTGGTGAAAATCCAATGGAGCTTGGACACTAATGATTGTACATGGGAGGTTGAAGATAAAATGAGGGCTAAATACCCCAATTTGTTTACTGATGGAGAGGTATGTTTAAGCAGCCTATGATGAGTTTTCTAAATATATTTATATATTGTTTGTTTTCATAAAATATGAGTATGGGGATTATGGAGTTAAAACAGGCTATAGAGTAGTGCTTTTAATTGGAGAAATTAGGTGAAATTATGGGGACATAATTCCTTTAAGGGGGAGGGTATGTAATGACCCTAAAATAAAATGAAAAATATACATTTATATTAAGAAATTCTGAAATTATAGTATGTATATATAATGCATTAAACCAGAAAAAAAATTGGCAATAAATAAAAATTTGCATGGGAGCTTCTGTTTGATAAAATGCAAGGGATTAAGGTGATTAAAAGAAAAATTGGAGCTCAAAATAAATATAGCTCTATGTCCAAAGAATTATATAAATACATACATTAATATATATATGGAGTGTTTTCTGTTTTATTTAAAAATAGAATAAGATGAAGTTTAATAAAAAGGTTTACATGTCTTATAATTGTGCTAAAAATAATTAGCATAATATATGTGATTTTTATTTAAATATAGAAGGAGTTACTGATTTGACAAAGAGGCAGAAATATATATATATATATATATATATATATATACATACAGAATCAAATAAAAATTTCCATATCTTATATTTATTTCAAGCAAATAATATGGGTGAATGATTTTTACATTACATAATAAGGTATGATAGTATGCATGATTGAATGGAGATAATAGATAGGTAGAAAATACAAAGGAGATTTTCAGATTCCTTAAACTTATAAAAAGAAATGAATAAAGGATCACATGCATATGGCATGAATAAAATGGAGACATGAAAATAGCATGCAGTGTTAAAAATGCATGATCCCCGAAATAACTAATTAAAGTAACCTAATGTGTGCATTTCCAACTTAGGACCACACAGGAATGTGATATGTACATGAACACCTAAGGGTATCAGGGGAATTACCCATTTTCTTAAACCCTAGAATGGATTTATAAATAACTGCACATAACCAAATCCATCATTCTCTCGGGATCAAAACAAAAATAAAATAAACTAGGAGAAACACTAGCTTGAGGCTTTGGGGGATTTGCTGTTCAAAGGATTAAGGCAGTGAAAGGAAACATTAGGTGAGTATTTATCCTTTGTATGCAATGGCATTAAGTCCTATTGCAGGCAGCCTAAAATATCATGAGTCATTTAAATCTCTGAAATGATTTGTTATGGGTGATATGGATGTTTGTTTGTGCATTTTTGTTTGGAGCATTAATCTTTAAGTGGGCTTTTAGAGTTAACATGTTTTGAGCATTCTTGTTCTATCTTATCATCATTAAACATGGATATAGATTAAATAAGGGAACATGGGGTTGAACCGGAAAATATACAAGAAGTTATATCTTTCTGAAATATGAATGAAAGAAAAACTAAATTGGTCACTTGGGAGTTAGTCAATGATCTGCTTACTTCAGGTGGGAGCAAGTATATGCATGGTGCAACTGCACCCTGAGGCCTTTGTGTGTTGGAATAATTTAAACAACCTGGGAGTTTCCTTCACAATGCATACATAGTGTTCATTTGACAAGGAGTTAAAGACCATAAAATAAATGGGGACAGGGGTTTAAAAATCTGGGTTATAAATATCCAGATATGGTGTTAATTTAATCAAGATAAACATTGTTCATTGATTAATTGTTGGGTGAAAATCTGGAGTATAAAACCTAAGTGTATTTATCTAGATTTGGGGAGAATGAATTAGGAATTGTATATATGTTTATTTTAACTGTTTGCTGTGTATTGTTTAAATAGATGAATGTGTTTGTATCTCTTTGTATGAACCAAAACATGCTAAGTATAAACATCTGTTAAACTAGGAAGGCACTGAAAGATTACCAAAGATTATGAATATGTATACAAAATTGATAAATGCTCATACCAGTGAAAACTGACCCTTTTGGTTGCCCTTGCAATCATCTGGGTGTCTCAAAAATTCTTTGGGGCAGCTAAATGAATTGCTTGCAGGAAATTGAAGTTGGCTTGATGAGTAAAGAAGGCATTGGTTGCTAGTATAAATAAGAGAGACTTGTTTTAAAAATTTGCAGTTGCATTGTAATGAAATTACTAGTCAAGTTCTATTTCTGTAATTGAAGTTACTTGTAGGAAACTTTCTAAGTATTTGGGTTGAAAATATGTACTCAAGCAAAACTTGTTGTGAGTGATCATTGATGATGTTTGGTTAACTACTAATTTATTTTATGAATGTCTGATTTGGAGAAAATAAGGAGATAGACATATCATATACATATGATATGTGCATATATATTTGATCTCTGATTTTTTTATTGCTTATATTTTGTCTTATGGAAATTAAACAGCTAAGGGGATTGATTTTTTTTGAAATGAACTCTCAAAATTTTAGTAGGATACTCAAGTGAAATGAATTTGTGCATGGCAGGTAAGTGATACTGGCATGTGCACGAATTCTGGAAATTTGTATGTAATTGAGTATTTAAATTTCAAATAGAACCATGAGAGCAGTAGACCTGAAAGTTACTGAATTTAGTTTAAAATGTTTTTTTTACTCTCTGTTTCAATTTTAGATCTCTGAGCCGTCTGTCATAAAAATTCAGACGTCTGAGATCAATTTTAGACGTCTGTCACAAAAATTGAGATGTCTGAATTTAGTTCAAAATGTTTTTTACTCTCTGTTTCAATTTTAGACCTCTGAGCCATTTGTCATAAAAATTTAGACGTCTGAGATCAAATTTAGACATCTGTCATAAAAATTTAGACGTCTGAAATGCTGATTTTTCCTAATTTGTCTATTTTCGAGTAAATTTCCAAGGTTTATCAATTTTTGTCGATCCGACTTATTGTTATTAATTATTATCGACTTTGATAACTATCATGAGACCAAGTAAATGCTATTTTAGTGTCAATAGAATTATCTAGGCAGATAAATATATATATAAGTGTTATAATTTGGCAAAGTATATCTCTGGCAGTAGAACAAGACTTAGAAAAGAGATAAGTGGCTATGACAATAACTTGTATGGTATTTTGATCCCTATTTGATTTAAATTACATCTGATGAAAAAAAAAATAAAGGAACAATTGTATATCATCAAATATATAATTGTCTTAATTTGTTTGTGCACTGATATGATTATATTGGTAAAACCAGGGTCTTGGGAAAAATATTTGGAAATTATATAAAGATTAAAATATAAAAGAAATGAGGTTTAGTGGTGAATTCCTCTTGAATGTTAAAAAAAAAATCTATGTGTTATAGAGTGAGGGTCACCACATTTCCCTTCTCTGCCTTCAATCGAAAACGAAATCGATCCTCAAAATATAAAAAAATATAAAAAAAGATCAATCGAATTCGATTAGCCTCCCGTGAAGTCTGGGGCAACAAGTAGGGAGAAGCGCCATCGAGTCGGTCGGCACAGGGGAGGGCTTGGCGTTGCGAGTGCTGTTGTAGGGTTGATGGTTGTAGCGTATTTTGGCAATGGCGAGGTGGTCGCTAGTGGCTGCTAGGGCATGTGGACTGGAGGATGGATGCCGGTAGCTGGGAGCGTGGGCGAGTTTCGGTGCGAATTTGGGAAGGGCCGATGGCCTGTGGTGGCAGCGGAAGGAAGAAGAACGTGGCTGCGTGGACTAAGGGGAAGCATGCTCTGTTGCAAAGAAGGAGATAGCAGAGTGGGAAAAGAAACGGTCTGGAAAGGATTTCAAGATGGTGGGATGTTGTTCGGCGATGTTCGAAGGGGTGATGGTTTGAAATGCCCGGTAGTGGATGTTTTCGTGTACAGGCAGCACGAGTAGTGTTTGGGAAGAAGGGTTTTTAGTTAATTGAAGGTAATTTGGAAATTTAAAATTTTAATTAAGTTTAACTTTTATAATTAGTTATTTAGTTAGGAATTTCAATTGATATAGCTAATAAAATTTTAATGAAAATTTCTATACGAAGATAAAATCGAACGGAATGTGCAATAGAGTCAAAAATTGGATTGATCAGCAAATTCGAAAAAATAAAGGTGAGTTAATCTCACTCAAATTTGGAATACTACGGTAAATTTTAAAAGTTAAAAATTAATTATTGGTTGATTGTTGAAATTGATAATTATTATCAGTTGAATATGATATTATATATAGTAGTATATATATTGGAGTGATTGATATTCCCGCATATATATAGCGGATGAGACCCTATGCGCCCCGCATAATAGCGGATGACCTCATATACTGCGATATCCTCCTCGAAGTGGGATTGGTATTTTTATGTTGTATTAATATCTGTGGATGCAGGGAAACAGGTTGGAGGGATCCAACTGGATTTCTCAAAAATGTTGAATTTATTTTTATATTCAGTGATATGATATATTGTATAATCTGTGATAGATTATAGCGTGATTTGAATTTATTTGGTGCTATGGAATTACTGGTTAGATTTTGGTATTTTTAAAATACCAATGATAAGTGTTTAAAATTTTAGAAAGGAATTAAAAAGGAAATGTGAAGTAAAATTATTTATAGTGAAATTTGGATAAATTAAAGAAATGAACTTTGGGTAAAATAAATAGTTTGATTTTGAAATTGTACTTGACAATTTCTGAATATGGAAAGATGGAGATTTTGGGATGTTTGAATAAAAGTATAAAAAATAGAACTTAAGCGATTTTGTTTAATTATAAAAGGATTTATTTTTAAAAATCGAGATTTAAAATAGTTTGGAAAAGAATAAAAGGAAAGCTGAAAATAGAATATAAAAATGTTGTACTAGATTTTAAATCATAAAAAGGAAGTGAGATATGAAATTAGTGGGCTTTGGAATATATTTGGGTTATTTAAGAAATTAATTTAAAAATAGAATTTAATTTAGAAAATCGATTTAAAATCGATTGAGTGTTGTGAAACAGTGATAAACGGGAAATGAGATTATAGGAATTATAAATGAAGTTTATAAAATAAAGTGAAGTAATTATCAATGGATAATTTGAAATTATAAATTCACGGTGAGGATATATAAGGAGATGGGCCAATCAATTTAAAAATAAATGGTAGATTTATTCTTTAGAAATATGGAAAGGGAATTTATGAAATTGGGACGTAAATTAAGCTGGAGATAAATCGAGAGGGATTTATAAATAATTAGGCTGGCTATATTTGAGTTGAAAATATATTTTTCCGGAAAAGTTAAGTTTATTTTAAAAATAAGGATTTTTAAGTATTAACTAGAAAATTTAAAAGTGTTTAAGAATATTTTAGAAAAATTAATTATATGGTTATTTTAAATTTGTTTAAAGTATATTAATATATGAATTAAGTTAGTTATATTAAGTTAATTATCATTTAGGATTAGTCAATATTATTATTTTAAAAGGATAAACTATTAAATATTAATATTTTATATATTAACATTTATTTAAAAGTAGTTTGCCTAAAATTAGCTTGGAAAATTATTTTAGAATTTCATAAGTATTATTTTGAAAAATTTTAAATAAAGTTTTCGGGAAGTAATGATACACTCGCATGGCAAAATCGGAGGCAGTGAGTGCCTGCAGTTAAGTCTTGGATTTCTCTGGGATAGAGACGTAACCATTGAGCTGTGAATCCATGGTTTGATACCGCAGTGGTACTTTCCAAATTATTTTTAAGGTTTCCAAATATCTTAGGAAGAATAGTTTGTGAATATATTTAATTCGATAAGAAAGTATATATTTTGGATAAAGAGATTTAATTTATTAAAATTAAATTAAAAAGAGATTAGGAGTTATTCAGTGGAAAATGAAGTATTTGGATGAATGGTTGTTTAATTGATAGTTAAATAACCGACTATCAAAAATCTGGACCCAAAATATAACTTTGGGAATATCTAGAAGACATACGGGAATTATATGGAACAATTACCGTTCGAGGTGCTATACTGTACATATAAACTTGTTTCGTTCTTCTAGGACGATTATAAGGATATCTGTCCACTAATGGTTAGGTGGTATTCTCCGATCTTATCTCGTATGTTTATTTCCTAAAGAACCGAGGTTGAGTTTACCGAAAATATTGAACGTTGTTACGAAGGGATCGGGATCGGATAAGTTATTCGAAAACCACTTCGATCCAACGAGTACGTTTTTGATGTGAAAACAAGAGCATGGAGTCGAATATGGAGCAGTGAAGTGCAAGGGCTAATCGCTACTAATCCTAAGGATTATTCCAAAATGGATGTAGTAGGAATAGTTTCTTTGGTTCCGTTCGGACCCGGAACGAACTTGTATGGATGAATGCTATCAGTACATTGTCATTGGAGGACAATGAGCATTCTAAGTGAAAATTCCTTAAAAGGTAATCATAGCCTCTAGCCTCATCAACCAAGAATGACTGAAAAGCAGGGGAGATGCAGCAAGGCTAATTGGGTAGCACCCAATTAGGGTATGTTTATCACCTTTCTAGATACCCTTGGATATTACTACTATGATTTATGGAAGGAGCTCGGAAAAGGGTGGGAACACCCGAGGTGATAGCATATTCGGTCTATCCAGTTTAAGGATAGCTGGTCTTGTGTGGCTGGGTATCCCGACGTGGTCCTCGGTACGTTGTTCTAGACGTGTACTATGACAGGTGATACCCTAGTACCTAGTCATTCGTATGGAACCCATTCTCCAATAAGCGCCGTACGGTTTTGATTGTGCCCAACTATGCTGTAACGTGAGATGCAAGCATTTCAGTTATTTGAATAAGTATTTGTATTTAAACACTACTATAATATCAGATGATTTGATATGAAATGTTTTGGTTATCGTAAGGTAAAAACACGTCGTATTTATGTGTGGCGTGGTCTTACGAGATACCTTGATTTCAAAGGATTTCGACAACATTAATAATTCAATTTGAGTGTGTTTTCTCACGCTGGTTTTCTAGACTGACTCCGGTGTTATTTTATTATAATGCTCGGGCCAGACCGAGTATTACAGATAGAAGATAGGATGCTATGGAGCTTCGGAGACGAGTTGGATGACGAGACGTATCACACGTACTTGTGTTTTATTCCGCTGTGTACTTTAGGCTGTGTATCAGCTATTTGTGAGGACAAGTAATTATAACTGTCCAGTATTGTGTTATTGATGTATTGTGCTCTAATGATGTAATGTATAAATAACATATATAGTTCTTTTTGTATAAAGACTAGTTGTTATCTAATATATATTGTTCCGCTGCGATTGTGAGATTTTGTGTTGTTATTTCTATTTTCTTCTTCTACCTCTTTCTTCTTCTCCCTAACGATCTGGTATTTTCGGAATTCGATTGCTCGGCATGTAATACATTGGATGTATTGATGTCGATTTTCGGAGGTCGAAAATCTCGGTCGTGACACTTGGTATCAGAGCTGAAGGTTAAGTGAGAACCTTGGCTCTGGTTGGGATTACTCATTAGAGATAGGGTCAGTAGCACCCTAGAATGAGTTTGAGCGTATTAATAGATATGAGCGCGTATTTGTTAGTGAATATAAAATTGTTTTATATTGTGTTGATTGATCTATTGAGTTACTGATGGATTCTGGTCAATACGAGTAATTAACGATATTGATAGGAATCTCTAAACACTTGAACTGAGCAAATTCGACATAGTATTGTTTTGAAATGGGGTAAATGAAATAATTTTACCCAATTTATTTTATATATAAAAGGAATAATTTTCGTAAATTATTATAGTTATATGTGGTTTGCTTGGTTGCTAGGAAATAATCATATTAAATTATTATCATTGTTATTGTGGTAAATTGAAATAAAAATTGATATTATAACCAAAGGTTAAGAAATTAATTTATATAAAAAAATGGAATTTGTAAATATGAGTTTATAAACGTGATTTATAAATTGAAATGGAATAAAATTCCAGAGGAATATTTAAAGATAATATGGTTTATAAATATAGATTTAAAGGGATTTAAAAGTTGGAAATTTGGGAATTTAAATCCCGTTGGATTTGAAAATGATTTTCGAAGTCTTGGAAATAATGATGATGTTACTTGGAAAATATTTGGGATAAAAATATTTAAAATGATTTTAAAGGAACAAAAGCACTGAACTCACTTCGGTCGCTGGAAAATAATTTCAGTGATGACTACAACATCACCGATGTTCATTTTCGAGTTTCCAAGGGAGGAATTGCTACCCGAATGTTTTGAATTGGAGTTGTATTGCAAAAACTGGTTTTGATTTTGAAATTTCAAAGGGGAAATTTGATATACCAAATGATTTTGGGTATATATGATTTCAAAAATAATTTTAAATGTTTAAGAAATTGTTTAAACTCTGGAAGTTATTTAAAAATGTTTATGGAATATAAATAAGTTTGAAAACTTATAAAATTTGAAAATTTGTTTGGAATGAAATTAACTTAAGAGTGTGATAATGAAATAAACTAGTAAAGTAAACCAATTAAATAATTGGAAGAAATTGGTGAATAGAATATTAGTAAGTTTGATAACTTAAGAAATTTTGAAATTTGATTTTGTGGACTGAAATCTAACTTAGATCAAGATAGATAAGAGTGAATTTTGGGGAATTTAGCCTAAGCAGGGTAAACGAAATAGTTATTGGAATAAAATTTATTAAATTGGGAATAAATTAGTGGATGAATAAGTAATTTAATTTGTAAGTAAATGAAATTGAAAATAAATGTTGGAATGATATTTAATTTGAATTATGTTGAATAAAGTGAAATTGGAATAAATAGTTCGAGTGGACTAAATAAAATAAAAGTTTGGAAATAAAATTTAATTGAGATATGAAATAAATTAGTGAATCAAATATGGTTTGAGAGACGGTTGATAAAATTCAATATTTAATGATTTGGAAGGCAAAATGAATTCAAATGGGATTTGAAAATTTAATTTGAATAAAAATGGATGTAAACTTCAGTGGTGAAGTGGAATATATATATATATATAAGAAGTTGTATAAAATGTTTATAATGGACTTAAAAAGGTTAATGGTGAATCCTTAAGTGAAATTGGTACTTAAGATATATGCTAAGTAAACATTTGAATACAGATTGAATAAAGGATGTGAATAAGTGAATGGAAATTAAAATAAATGTGAATAGAAAGTATTGGATATAGCTAATAATCAATTGGACATTAATACGTAAGTATATTATTTCATTCGCATAACAATTTGACCCAGATTCAAGCACAGAATTTCGAGATAGTTATATCGATCCGAGTCAGGATTTTTCACTCGATTTTTGACGGCGATCCCTGGGTATGGATATTTGATTGATTCTGGAATTCTCTATCATAGTAGATGGCTATGCAAGGAGAATGACGGTTTCTAATCAAGAAACTAGATCTGAGTCCGCACTAGAGAGTCGTGTGAACGATACTAGCTCGAAAGTGAAATTGTGTGATCGAGTGAGTAGTCAGAGTTGATATTGCGTACGGATGATATATGTACATCGTACGGGCTTAAGTAGAGCAAATATCGAAAGTTTTGAAAAGAAGTAAATCAAATGATTTTGAATTGTATGATTGGATACTATTGGTAAGTAGGGTGCAAGTATTTAAAGGCAAAAGCTAAATTGATGTCTTCGATTTTAGAAGTAAAATTTAAATTGCCCGACAAAATGGTATGTGTTTAAATTATTGTATGAAATTGATGGTTTTCTGATTGAGCCACTTGGCTTTTGTTTTCTTTGGTGAATTGGGGCCCGTAGTGGTGTTTTTTAGTTTTTCGGATCTAGTCACGCAAAGGAGACGCTGGCGAAATTTTTCGAAAATTTAAGGAGTTAGAAAAATTTTGAGGAAAATTTTGGTAATTTAAAAATTGGTTTTAAATTATAATTTGAATGATTGAGGGAATAATATTATTGGAATCTATAAATGAAATTGGGAATTAGAAAAAATGATGTTGTGGATTCAATAAATTTTTTCGAGGAGTTGTTTAAACCGGCTAGTTTTGGAAAAAGATATTGGGTTTGGACCATTCTTCTTACCTAGCAATTTCGAGGAAGAAATTCTTATTAGGGGGGAGGAATGTAACGACCCGGAATTTTGGATATTTGAAATTGGAATATTTAATTGATTTTAAATATTTAAAAGTAAATTTTTAACTTGAATTTCAAATATAACCATTTATTGGATAATTAAATTATTGAATTTAATAATTGATAATTGGGTAAAATGTTGAATCCTACGTTTTCAAGCTTTTTAAAAATAATTTAAGGGCTTATAAAATTTATATTGATAATACTGAAAATAATAAAAGCTTTAAATTTGAATATAAAAGTGGTTTGTTCAGTTTTAAAAATATATCATTTGAATTGACATATAAAAATAGCCTTCTGGGGCACAGTGTCAGATTTCGACGAAACCAGTTCCATCGGATCCGTAATAGCGTATTATTATCGGATTTCAAATTTCGTAAAGTTTGGAGTTATTGTTTGGCCGTATGCGATTTAAACGTGTTAAAATTTATATCGAAAATTCAATATAATAATTGGGTCCAAAAAGATATCTTCTCCATACGGTCGAACTAGGACTCAAAACCTTTTCCATTGCGTTTGGAATAGGGGTATAACATTATGAACGCCTAGCGGCACGCTTCAATAGGAGGTCAAGATTTTAAGTGACGAAATCGAGACGATTTAAATTTAAATGATATATTTTATATGTTGACTGGTCAAAGATTTTCACATCAGAACTTTTCCCTTCCTATCAAAAAGCACTGTAGCCCTTCTTTTACACGCTACCTTCCATTCAATCACTTTCCCTCCCTCTTCTTTTTAAAACGCACGCAACATGTAGAATTCAAACCCAAAAAAATGGCCGAACAAAAGATTAATTATTTAGTTTTTAAAAATTTGTTTAAAGTATATTAATTTATGAATTAAGTTAGTTATATTAAGTTAATTATCATTTAGGATTAATCAGTATTATTATTTTAAAAGGATAAATTATTAAATATTAATATTTTATATAATAACTTTTATTTAAAAGTAGTTTGCCTAAAATTAGCTTGGAAAATTATTTTAGAATTTCATAAGTATTATTTTGAAAAATTTTAAATAAAGTTTTCAGGAAGTAATGGTACACTTGAGCTGTTAAGTCTTGGATTTCTCTGGGATAGAGACGTAACCATTGAGCTGTGAATCCATGGTTTGATACTGCAGTGGTACTTTCCAAATTGTTTTTAAGGTTTCCAAATATCTTTGAAAGAATAGTTTGTGAATATATTTAATTCGATAAGAAAGTATATATTTTGGATAAAGAGATTTAATTTATTTAAATTAAATTAAAAAGAGATTGGAGTTATTCAGTGGAAAATGAAGTATTTGGATGAATGATTGTTTAATTGATAGTTAAATAACCGACCATCAAAAATCTGGACCTAAAATATAACGTTGGGAATATCTAGAAGTTATACGGGAATTATATGGTACAGTTACCGTTCGAGGTGCTATACTGTACACATAAACTCGTTTCGTTCTTCTAGGACGATTATAAGGAAATCCGTCCACTAACGGTTAGGAGGTGATCTCCGATCTTATCTCGTCTGTTTATTTCCTAAAGAATCGGGGTTAAGTTTTCTGGAAATATCGAACCTTGTTTCGAAGAGACCGGGTTCGGATAAGTTGTCCGAAAACCACTTCAATCCAGCGAGTACATTTTCGATGTGAAAACAAGAGCATTGAGTCGAAGATGGAGCAGTGAAGTGCAAGGGCTAATCGCTACTAATCCTGAGGATTATTCCAAAATGGATGTAGTAGGAATAGTGTCTTCGGTTCCGTTCGGACCCGGAACGGACTTGTGAATGCTATCAGTACATTGTCATTGGAGGACAATGAGCATTCTAAGTGAAAATTGCATAAAAAGTAATCGTAGCCTCTAGCCTCATCAACCAGGAATGACTGAAAAGCAGGGGAGATGCAGCAAGGCTAAGTGGGTAGCACCCAATTAGGGTATGTTTATCACCTTTCTAGATACCCTCAGATATTATTACTATGATTTATGGATGGAGCTCGGAAAAGGGTGGGAACACCCAGAGTTATAGCATATTCGGTCTTTCTAGTTTAGGGATAGTCCGGTCTTGTGTGGCTGGGGATCCCGGCATGGTCCTCGGTACGTTGTTCTAGACGTGTACTGTGACAGGTGATACCCTAGTACCTAGTCATTCGTATGGAACCCATTCTCGAATAAGGGTCGTACGGTTTTGATTGTGCCCAACTATGTTGGAACGTGAGATGCAAGCATTTCTACTATTTAAATAAGTATTTGTGTTTCGACACTACTATAATATCAGAGGATTTGATATGAAATGTTTTGGTTATCGTAAGGTAAAAACCCATCTTGTTTATGTGTGGCGTGGTCTTACGAGATACCTTTGATTTTAAAGGATTTTGACAACTTTAATAATTCAATTTGAGTGTGTTTTCTCATGCTTGTTTTCCAAACTGACTTGGGTGTTATTTTATTAAACTGCTTGGGTCAGACCGAGTATTACAGATACAGGATAGGATGCTATGGAGCTCCGGAGACGAGCTGGATGACGAGACGTATCACACGTACTTGGGTTTTATTCCGTTGTGTACTGTAGGTTGTGTATCAGCTATTTGTGAGGACATGTTATTATAACTATCCAGTATTGTGTTATTAATGTATTGTACTCTGATGATGTAATGTATAAATAATAGATATAGTTCTTTTTGTATAAAGACCAGTTATTATCTATTATATATTGTCCTGCTATGATTGTTAGATTCTGTGTTGTTATTTCTATTTTCTTCTTCTACCTCTTTCTTCTTCTCGCTAACAATCTGGTATTTCCAGCATTCGATTGCTCGGCATGTAATATAGTGGACGTATTGATGTCGATTTTCGGAGGTTGAAAATATTGGTTGTGACATAAACCCTCCTCGGTATGGTTACCAAAAACTTAACCCTGGGACCCCAACGTAGGAAGAGTATAACGACCCACCTTTTCGAACTTCAAAGTCGACACTAATACTTCTGGCGTATTCACACGTCAAGCATCCAAGTGCCAAAAAGATAGATTGTATGGCGAAAAAGAAAGAAAAGATTGAACAGAATCTCACACCTTGACGAGCAATTTATAATATAACATCAGATCTTTACAAAAGAAAATTTGAACTTTATTATACATGTATCAATCAGAGTCAACCAATCAATCAACAGCCTAGACAGTAATAAAAACATGTCCTCATAATGGCTAATAAATACAGACAAGAACAAAACAAACATAACAACGAAAGAATATAAGGTACGTGAATATGTCCTTGAAAATCCAACTCGTCTCTTGAAAGCTCCAAAATGTCCAGCTAAATCTGGAAAATATGCTTGGGCTGACCCGAGCATTATAGGAAAACAACGCTCGCGTCAGTTTGGTTAAACCAGCGTGAGAAACTCAAATCACAAGGAATTTTATTTATTTAACTTGTAAAACCTTTAAAATCAAAGGTATCTCATAATACCATGCCGCATATAAACACGGACGGGTTTTTACCTTACAATAACCAAAACATTTTCTATAGAAAATCCAGTGATATTATGATAATGTCTAGAATACAAATACATGTTAAACATAGCTGAAATTGTTACAGTATCAAATTCTAGCATAATAGGTTTACAATCAAATCCGCACGGTGCTTATTAGAGAATGGATTCCAACAATGGTAAGGTAAGGGACTACCTTCCGTACAGTACATCTCTAGATAAAATGTACCTGGGGTCAAACCCTGAACTTGGTCCACCCCTGCCAACACAGAACCGGCAAACCCCTGAACTTGGGTAGTACCGAATATGTCTCACCCCTGTTGCTTTCCAACCTTAATCGAGAGCCCCCATGCACATCCAAATCCATAATATGATGATCTAGAAAGGTGATGGCACACCCTAATGGGAGCAACCCACATAGCCCTATTGCATCTACCCTGTTTTAGCCATTTACAGGTTGTAAGGCTGGAGGATATAATTATCTTTTTATATAGAAATTCCACTTGGAATGCTAACACTACCCTCCAGGAAGAATTGCAATGCTAGCATTCATCCATACAAGTTCATTCTAGGTCTGAACGAAACCGAATGCACTACTTCTGTGATGACTCGCAAATCCGACCTATTTAGAGCTGACAATAAACGACACATGTCCAACCCAAACCGAACAAAAAGATGGATAATCATGAGGAAGAAAGAAGAGAGAAGAAGAGAAGAGAAGAAGAAGAGAGAAAGAAGAGAAGAAGAAGAAAAAAAGAAGATGAAGAAGAAGAAGAGAAACAGAGGAAACTAAAACAATTACAGAATCTCACAACCACAGCAGAAAAACATATAATATAAAATCCATGATCTTTACAAAACAGAAACTGTAATATATATATATACATTCATCAGAGTACAACAATCAATCACTAATCTTCAGCATGGTCAGTTATAATAACTTCTCCTTACAATTGCTGCTAACTTAAAAAACAATGCAACGGAAAAATAAACATATGTGTGGAATACGACCAGAAGACCTCCAACTCTTCTGCTGAAGCTCCAAAGCATCCAAATCCGAATATGTAAATATGCTCGTTCTGACCCGAGCATTGAAAGGGAAGAACGCCCGGATCCATCTGGTAAACCAGCATGAGAAAACACATCTCAACTGAATTTATTTTGAAGTTATAAAACATTCCTTTATCAAAACAAAGGTATCTCGTAAGATCACGCCCACACATAAACACGGACAGGTTTTTACCTTACGATAACCAAAACCTTTCATATCAAATCTTGTTATATTATAATAGTGTTTATTATACAAATAATATCAATCATAGCCGAAATTGTTACATTAATTAAATTCCAGCATACTAGCCACAAATGTGGGTTCTACAAACAAAATGCCAGGCATGTACTCGACAATGGATTTCCATACAAATTACTAGATGAAGGGACTACCTTCAGGCAGTACATCTCTAGAGGAATATACCGACGCCCAACTGATGGTCCTCTACCAACATAAGACCGGCCTACCTCTAACAAGATAGTACCGAATATGTCATCGCCTCGGTCGTTACTGACCTATCCAAGGGCCCTCATAGCATACATCCGTAATAATTTAAAACCCGAACATAATAATGGAAATAAATATATCTAGAAGAGGATGGTCATATCCTAGTGGTTGTGAAGCACATAGCCCTGCTACATCTACCCTGTTTCGGTCATTTCTGGGTGTGAGACCAATGGTCACGTTTACCTTTCATATAGCACATCATCTTTCTTTGAATGCCACATTGACATTCCTTCGATCACTATTGACTTCCACAAACATACAACATCTGAGCTCGTATGTCTCAAAGACGGGTTTTAAGCTAAGAGAAGTTGCCTTCTCCGCCACCAAACAGATGTACGTTTATAAAAGTAAACGATGTTATCTTAAAAATGCAATGTCAAACATCCATCCATACAAGTTGCCCAGGAACAGGACAAATTGAAGAAACCCTCCTACCATATCCTATCAGGAATTACTCCTTGGATTAGTAGCGATCAGTCCTTGCATTGGATATTTCATAATGAAGAGACCACTGCTACTATATGTATATTGGGAGTTTATCCCCAAATGATCAACAAGCAGTCCTTCATTATGAAAATCCCAAACATCAATGTCTTCCAAACCTGCGCATTCAAAAGCATATACGTTGGTCCAAGTGGTTCTCGGATAAATCCGACCCCGGTCTCTCCAGATCAACAACGATAAAAAGGTCAAATATTTGATAGTCGGTTATTTAACTATCAAAGCAACAAACAATATCTAGTACATAAGTAGTCACCAGGCCCATTTAATTAATCTTTTATTAATTAAACCAATCTCCAAATATTCATTTCAAATTATCTTTAAAAAGATATATTTACAAAAACCATTTTAAATCTTTCTATATTGGAAAATATTTCCATATACTTATATCAACGATATAAGCATATTCACAAACTATTTCATTTTCAGCACTTAGAAAAATATTCCATATACTTATATCAATGGTATAAGCATATTTAATAACACAACCATTTAGAGTCACGCCAAATAGATTTCTAAAACAGTGTAACTCCAGAGTTTGTATGCCTCCGGACGGATGTTAAGTATAGGATGCAATGCTCCTACACCACCAAGCCTTTAGTACGATCATAAGAACCGATTCGTTTATTTCACGATGGAAGGTCAAAACATAATTTATTGGGTCAAAACGAATGTTGCGTAAAACATCGTTACGACAACCCAAAAACATTAGTATAGGGATTCGATTAATATATATATATACATCCCGTATACTATATAAAACATTTCCTTTTGGAAATCATTTACTATAAAAACAGTGTTATAGTCCATGCCTTCCATGCTTCCTCGAAAACATCTATTATAATAATAAATGTTGAAATCTATGTTTCCGTCACTTATCACATTTTAAAACATTTAAATTCCATTTAAAACCATTAATTCCCAAAAGATAAATTACTTTTAAAACCATTACTTTCAACATTCCTTTAAATAAAAATCCATATTTACATCTCAACATAAAACATTTCCATATTTATAAAACTATTTTTACAAATCTCCTTTTGATTTTATAAAATTTCTATTTTGTAAAATTCCTTTATTTACAAAATTCTATTTATAAATCCATTCTTTATAAAACTAATTCTACTATCCAATTATAAATCCATTTTTTTATAAATCCATTTTTTTATAAATCAAATTTATTTAAAAAAATCCATTTACAAAACAACTTCAAATTCGTTTTTAAATATTTATAAATCTATTTCTTTGTATATAAAAATATCACTTTTATAAATCTGCAACGACCTGGTATTTTGAACCGTTCGCATCTGCACATGTCAGACTTGAATTGCTCAAAATGTCAGATTGTTAATTTATATTTGGCAAAACTCAGCATATACGGTAAATAAATCAATCACAGAATCACAGACACAGAGTATTACAACAATAAGCAGCGGAATAGATAAATAGTAGTTCATGAAGCTACTATGAAACATCAGAGTCTGGAACAAAATACAACAGAATCTCGAATACAAATGAATCTCTAATACATAAGCAACTGACGAGTCTGAACATAAATGGCTAGAATAAACTGAAATAACTGAAAGCTAGATAGATAGATCTTCAAACAAAGCTCTAATCTCCAAAGGTGAGTCTTAAATGTTGTGACACTCAGTCTGACCTGAGCATAAAGCAAAACACAAAACACTCGAGTCAGGATTAATATTCTTATATAGTAAATTCAACTTAAGTGAAATATCAAGTGAAATACAAGTAACTTAAAGGATGTTAGGGATTTCCATCCTCTAAGGATCCGTGGAACTATCTACTATGTAGTAATATACGCTATTATAATATGTCTATGGTAAAGTAAACTATTAAAATAGCGTTAAGGTGTTACCCATATCCCCCTTAACACATTTTATATAATGTCGTAGTCTATACAGATACTGTAAACTCCACCCGCAGATGGGTTATCAGGGAGCACTCCATAAGTACGACACAAACAAACTCGTAGATGGCGCGATAGGGCATGTGACAAGGCACGTGAGGCAATGCCAGGATAGATATACCGTTTGCGTATTTGGACTGGTGATAATGCATAGCAGCTACTACCGCCCACCTCGAG
This sequence comes from Allium fistulosum, assembly GCA_030737815.1. Lineage (NCBI taxonomy): Eukaryota > Viridiplantae > Streptophyta > Magnoliopsida > Asparagales > Amaryllidaceae > Allium > Allium fistulosum. The sequence goes on along the minus strand of CM060901.1, from coordinate 1,017,466,005 downwards.
ACACACTCCCAAATCAAAGGTGCACCCAATCAAATCACAAAGTAATAGAATGATATCGAAGAAATGTGCCCGATCGGAGGAATGACCTCACTTGGCCCGGCGTAGCTCCTGTTTTAGCCACATCAAGCTGACTCACGGGAGTCAAGGCTGCACTAATACCTCATATAGAATCGCCACCAAACCATCCTACTTCAATCTGGAATATCCATCACGTACACAGTTGTTAAAGTGGTTCTCGGTATTGTTAGAGAGTATGACAATATCTGATCCCGGTCTCTTCAAAAACCAAACGCTTATTTCACACCGTGGTCATTTTATTTCAAATAGTTTGTACTTCACATCAAAATATCATATTCATTTCAAACCCATATCAATTTAATATCATTATTCACTATAAATAGTATTCATTTCCAGAATCATAGCACTTTCAAAATTGTGACACTTTCGAAATCATAACACTTTTGAAATCATAACACTTTGGAAATCATAACACTTTTGAAATCATAACACTTTGGGAATCATAACACTTTTGAAATCATAACATTTCCGTAATCATAATAGTTTCCACTTAAACAGTTTAGATATTGAAAATAGTATATATAATAAAATAGTTATAAATTAAAATAGTTTGTATATTAAAATAGTTTATATATTAAAAATACTTTATATATATATATATTAAAAATAGTTTCCTCCAATTTCACAGATTGATTCAAATCAACTCAAATTCCAAAAATTCAATTTAATTCAATCACAGTTTATCAATTTCGATTCAATTCAACCTCTCAAAAAACCATTTTAATTTATATAGATTTCTAATAAAGATTTGAACTACAAATTAAACCATTTCAATTTCAATAGATTTCAAAGTTTAAATATTCAAACATTTACAATAACTCAATTTGATACACTTTATTTACACTTCAAATTCAACTTTATTACTATTTAGTTTTGAAACATTCACTTAATCAATCCAATACTCATTTAAATAAAATCTCAAATTTCAAATTTAAATAAAACTAAATATCCCATTTCAATTTATTTAAATTTGAAAATATTCCTTTAATCGCCTTTAATCAAAAATCAAATTATAAATCATATCTTTAAAATCTCAAATTCAATAAGTTTAAATCAATGCTCATTTAAATTCAATTATTAACAAAATTTTAAACTCCAAGTCAACATTAATTTATCTTCCCAACCTTTATTATTAAAGTTATAAAAATTTATTTTAAAATATTAATATAAATTTAAATAAATACTTAAACATATTATATATTAATTAAATTAATTTTTATTAAATTAAATCTTATTATTAGTTTATTTTATATTAAATTCATTTTTGTATATATTTTAAAATAGTAAAATTATAAGAAAAATCTTAAAAATTATATTTCAAAACTAACTTATAAATTAAAATTTCCTAAAACATATTACTTTAAACATCTAAATTTTATACATATAAAATAGCATTTACATATTATATTTTTTAAAAGTCAATATTCTTTATTTCCTTTCAAACTTTGGAAATCATTTTTCAAATATAAACCAACGGTGTCCGTATATAATTTTCTATCCTATGGTCAAGTGATACGGATATTTACCATTTCAATCCGCAATTTAAATATCTACGGGTATATATCATTTCAACCCGCAATCCCAAAATTCAAAATCAATGAAAATCACATGGGTTTATCATTTCAACCCATAACGATTTTCCCTTAATCTATAATATAGTTCGAGTATGTATCATTTCAAACCATAGGGAATTTCTAAACTAACAGGGAACTTGCAGAGTGAGAACAAATATGATAATAATATAACATATCAACAACAGGCATATATCATCAGTAATAAATCAAATTAAATATCTACAACAGGATATGGTGTCATATATCACAAGTGAACAATTGCAGATAATGGCATATTATATTTAACAATTAAATAACTAACAATTCAAATTTAACAGCATATTTCAACTGTCGTTTCAAGTGAAATCAAATTTACTAAATATAAGAATGTTAATCGTGAGTGATTGCTCACCTTTCGAGGCTAGAGAAACAAGAAAATGACATGGACACGCACACAGATACGGACACGAGCAAATTAAAAAGCTGTTGCGACCAATTTGGACATCGACGAGACAAAAGCGAGGCACGATGAAACTAGATTCGATGAAACAAATATATAAATTTTAAAATCATTATTTAATTTAACACATAACATAATAAATATATATTATAAAACCAAAATTAAATTTAGAATTACACATTTAAAAAAAATTCATATTATATATATATATATATATTTAAACATAATATATTTACAAAGTCTATATATATTATATTACACAATCATTGCTTAATTTAAACACATATATTTTAAAATCAAACATATATATATATATAACAGGACAGCATAAACTATCACCATGATTCACTAAACTAAAATATATATATAAGTACCTGATATACATATATATGAGCTTCAGAATGAAATAAAAGTAATCGCTTACTAAATCATACATATATCTATAACTCATACAATACTAACAGCTAATATATATATATATATATATAAACAACTTATAACTATATTTATATAATACTTTTTTTTCTCTGAACAGAATAGCTGACTAAAACTTTATAACAAATTATATTATATAGCATCAAACATATTATAAAATACTATATAACATATATATATATATGTACTACTGTAAACGTATATACTGCATATATATATATCTGTGGCTTTTATAAACTTCGTATACATAACGACAGATTTATACAAACTTATATAACTTTATATGAACAGGTCTTATAGTTTATATACTTATATATATAACAAACAAAACTTATGCAATATAAATCAATATATCACCTTACACCAAAGAAGACAGTATACAAATATTTTAAATAAACTGAATCTTATAAAACTGAAAGAAAATATTATAAACAAAATTTTGTAAACAAGAATTTATTACTTAAATTTCCCTTTTTTTCTCTTATATAGAAAAGAAGAAGACTGGAACGAAACACCAAAACAAAGAAACATATATTTATAACGTGTATATATATATTAAGGTATGGCAGAACAAAAGTAAGAGAGAGGACTTATCAATAAAGAGATGGATGGGCAGCAACATCACGGGCATGGCCGAGATACGCGAATGGGTTATAGGGTTGGGGGAAAGGTCTAAGCATGGAGGGGTGGTGGTGAGGCCAGTGAGCTGCTTCGGTGATCACGTGCATGGTGGCGTTGTGGGTTATGGCTTTCGGTGGTTGCGAGCTGTGGAATATGATAAACGGGGTAGAGAAGTCCAAATCTGCGAAAACAAAATATGACGTCTCACTCAGAAAATGATTTACATTTTTATTATATAAAAATATTCAGATTTTGGAAATATTTTATTTTCATCAAATTAACTAATTTAAAATTTAAATAAAATTACACAACAAAATAAACTTCCATATTATCTGATGAGAATATGACATTTGCTACGTTTAAATAGACGTATTTCAAATATCAAATTTTTATTGCTAAATTTAATTATTTAATTCCAAACAAAATTCCAGTTAATCTCAGATCAAAGTATTTCTCAAAACTATATTTTTATAACATCAAAAATCTTAACTTTTATTTATTTAAAAATAAATTCAATCCTTTTTGTAATTTAAAAATCATTAAAACATATATTGTAACGACCTGAAATTTTCAACCATTCGCATCCATACATGTCGGATTTGAATTGCTCAAAATATCATATTGTTAATTTAAAATTTGGCAAAACTCATATATGGTAAATAAATAATCACAGAATCACAGACATAGAGTAATATAACAATAATGCAGCGGAAACAAAGAATAGTAATTCATGAAGCTACAATATATAATATAACAGAGTTCAACAAGATACAATAGAAATCACGAATACAAAGATGTCTCAATACAATAGTCAAATACAAGATCTGAATACATCACTGGAATCAACTGAATGACTGAAAGCAGAATTAATAGATGGATCCAGGCGAAGCTCCAATCCAAAGGTGAGTCTCGAATACTGGTACAGCTCAATCTGACCCGAGCGTAAAGCAAAACAAAAACACTCGAGTCAGGACATACATACTTATACAATGTAAACCAACTTAAGTGAACTGTAATAGAAATGCACAAGTAACTTAAAGGATGCTTGGGATCGCCTATCCTTTAAGGATCCGTTAAACTATCTACTATGTAGTAATATACGCTATTATAATAATGTCTAAAGTAAAGTAAACTATCAAAATAGAGTTAAGGCTTTACATTTTCCACCTTAACACATTTTTATATATTCCCATAGTCTATACAGTACCGTAATCTCCCCCGTACTGGGCGTCGTCAGAGGGCACTCCATAGGTATGGTACAAAACAAACTTGTAGTAAAGCTCGCTATGGTAGGTGACACGGCACAACGAGGCAATGCTAGGGTAGATATACCAATTACGCATCCGGACTGGAGGTAACGGATAGCAGCCACTACTCCCCACCTCGGAACACACTCCCAAATAAAAAAAATCGAGGATGGCCATCAAATCAATCACAAAGTAATAGAATGGTATCGAAGAAGTGTGTCCGATCAAAGGAGCTACCTCATTAGCCCGTCAATCGCTCCTGTTTTAGCCACCTTATGCCAACTCACGGGAGTCGGGTCCACGTATATACCTCAATAGGATCATCGCCACCATCCTACATCATTCTGGAATCTCCACCGCGTACACAGTTGTTAAAGTGGTTTTCGGTATCGACAGAGAGTATGTCCGTATCCGATCATGGTCTCTTTAACAACCAATCGTTACTATAACCCGTGGTTATAAATTTCAAAATGGTTTATATTTCAAATCAAAACATATTCATTTAAACCATATCAAAACAATACCATTTTCTCTTCAATTATATCCATTTCAAGAATCATATCACTTTCCAAAGTTATAATGCTTTCAAAATCATAAGTCTTAAAAATCAAAACGCCTTGGAAATCAAACCTTGAAATTTCATAACATTTTGAAATCATAAAATATTCATTTGAACCATTAAATATGAAGTCAATATACTTTCAAATCAATTATTCAATTTCCAAAATTGTAGCATTTCTAAGTTCATTCAATTATAACAATTTCAAAAACATTGAAATTTCAGAAACAACAGCACTTATAAAGTGTTACAGTAGCTATATTATTATTTCAGAACTAGTTCAATTTCAGAAATAGCAACACTTATAAAGTATTACAGTAGCTATATTATTATTTCAAAACAGTTCAATTTCAGAAACAGCAGCACTTATAAAGTATTACAGTAGCTATATTATTATTTCAAAACAGTTCATAAAGTATTACAGTAGCTATATTATTATTTCAAAACAGTTCAATTTCAGAAACAACAGCACTTATAAAGTATTACAATAGCTATATTATTATTTCAAAACAGTTCAATTTCAGAAACAGCAGCACTTATAAAGTATTACAGTAGCTATAGTGGTAGATTGGAAAACAGTACATTAAAATCACAGCATTTCTGAAACGCTACAATTTCTGTTATAAGTTAATTATAACACTTTAAAACAATATATCTTCAACTTTTATCATTTTTAACTTATCAAACTTATTTCACCTTTCAAAATTATTTATTTGGATATTACTTAACTTATAATTTTTTTAATAAAATAACATTTTATAAATAAATATCCAATTAAATTATAATTCATTTATCAAGTCAAAATACATTAATTTACTTAACTTTTAATTTAACAAATAACTTAATGCTTTATTTAAATTACCCATTTCATAAAGAAAATATTCTTATCACTAGACTAAGCTTAAAATTCCATTTAACACTAAATTTTCAATTATTAAGTCAAATCAAAATTTACATTTTCAATCATTAATTTGCTTATACACTTTAACTTACAGAAAATCACTATAAAATTTATTTAAATCATTTAAATCCACTTTAAGTAAAAATATCAGATAATTTAAATTCCAAATACTTAAAAAATTTCAGAAAACTATTATTTAAAATAAACCACAGGTCTGTATAATATTTTCTAGCCTAGGTCAAGTGATACGGATATGTATCATTTCAATCCGTAATTTAAAACGAAAAATCCGGGTTCTATCATTTCAAACGCGCAATCCCAAGTCAAAAAAAATAAAAATCGCTCGAGCCTATCATTTCAGCTCATAACAATTTTTCCCTATTCTAATGTCCGCTCGGGTATGTATCATTTCAACCCATAGTGATTCTATGCTAACAGGGAACTTGCAGTGTGAGAAACAGAAATATAAATAAACAGCAAAACATATCATATGATGTCAGGTGATGCAACAGGTATATAATCAGGTTATAACATCATATAATCATATCACAGGCATATATGAATTTATAGCAACATAGCATATCAATACTACACATCCACTTGTCATCGTTTCACAAATATATAAGTACGATTTGTCGAGAGTGATAAACTCACCTTTTAAAGCTAGAGACGACAATTTGAAACACACAACTATACTCCGAAAAGCACGACAAAGCACGAATAGATTTGAGTGGATGAAGAGCCAAAATCCAAATCTTGTAAATAAAAAATATACAACATATATAAGTATATGATTGTACAAAAGAATTTAGACTTAAACAAAATCAAAATATGAACAAAGTGAAGCAAGAGGACTTAACCAAATCAAGTGGGCTCGGCCACATCACCATAGGACCTGACCATCATCAAAGCATGCTCGGCCATCATGGTTTGTGGCATATAGGTTCGGCCATGGTGCCAATATACACGGCTAGGCAGTGGGAAAGTGAAGAGGTGGCAAGTAAAAGTCAAGTGAAGGCAAAAGGTCAAGGGAAAGTGGAAGGTCATGCACACATGGGTTCGGCCCTATGTCTAAATTGGCTCGGCCATGGTGTGATGGGCTTGGTCAGGTGGTCATAAGGCACGACTTGGTGTGGTGTAGATCACAGCAAGGCAAAGGGAAGGTGGGATTTGGTGATGGCCGAGGCAATAAAAGGGGAGGGTGATGATCAATAGGCTCGGCTTGGGTTTGATGCAAGGGGTGGTGGGTTTTGATCAAGGCAAGTCACGGCATGGGTTAGGTCAGATCATGGTGGGGCCGTGGAAGGTGGTGGTGGAGGTGATGGTGGAGGAGATGAGGTCAGTTAGGAAGGATGTGATGGTGGAGACCGAACTAGAATAAGGAGGAAAAGAGAAAAAAGGGAGGAAGGATTTACTGTAAAGTTTTTCTTTAGGAAGCAAATAAGAAAGAGGAGATGAGTTGAGAAGTTTTTGAACGTGATTTGAGAAGGGAAGTGGGCGGCTAGGGTTAGAGGAATGAACGGCTAAAGAAAGGAAAAGGCTAGAAAATGAAGAGGCTTCAATTAAACACAAGTAACACAAGTCTCTTTAATTTCCAAGCCCAATATCAAAAGTCCAAACCCAAACAAAATCAACACAACAAAATAAACAAAGCCAAACAAACTAAAAGATGGAAAAATAAAATAGAAAATAAACTATGAGAATACAGAGAAAAGTTGCATGTAAAACGCTGGATTTTATAAATTTTAAAAAGTATAAAACAGAATTTTACAAAACGAAAAGCAGAACAGATATCAGAAACAAATACTGCTTCAAAGAAAAAGATTAGAAATTAAAATTCAAATTTTAAAATTTCAACTAAAAGTCAATGTTTGACAAAGTTGACCAATATATAAAATTTCCAGAAAATCATAAATTTATTGTATTTGGAAAATAAATTATAACCAAAATCCAATATTTCAATTTAAAATGATTTAAAATCAAAGTTTTCAAATAAATTTAATTTTAAAATATTTGGTAAAAATATGGGTTGTTAGATATATACTTTCAAAATCACTTCGAAATCCTTTTTAAATCAAAACCATCATTTAAATATTTCATAATATCAAAAATAAGGCCCAGTGCTACCATAGGACTAAATAAATCAAATCATATCAATGACATCCAAACATCATACCGCATATATATGAAAAGTAAATCAACAGTGGTGAGGAATCCTGTTGGATCCCTCCAACCTGTCCCCATGCATCACAAACGGCATATAATCATAAAAATAAAATCAACCGCTTCGAGGCGGGATTCGTATACAAAGGGTCATCCGCTCTTACACGGGAACGTAATAGGGTCTCATCCGCTCCAATTGGCGGGAATATATCCAAACCAACTAATATATATATATATATAGTATATCATCCAAACAAGCAACAATCATCATATATGAAATTATTCCCGCTTATATAAAAATATAAGCAGGCCAGAGAGGTGAGTTAACTCACAAAAATGTCAGAAAACGCCTAAGCGCTCTGGTTTGAATTAAAATTGAACGGTCGTTCAATTTAACTCAAAATTCCTACTAGCTCCAAATTCGTCCAATCCAACTCCATAGCGTAGTGCTCGCTGAAACAAACGCAATGCACCTTGTCGCGCTTGAAACGGACCTCGTACGAGAAAGTACAGATTAATTAACATAACGATAACATTAAAATTTAATTAACTTAAATAAAATAAGTTTAAGACTTAATCCATCTTCCCCTTTCCCTCCAGGCCGCACGCTCTTCCCAAGCAACTGCGATTTTTTCTCTTTTTCGTTCTTTGTCGTTCGAACGTCGCGCACCTCACCACCAGCCTCCGCCGCGAATGCGGCCGCCTGCCCTCCCCTACCCGCGCCGCCTCGACCCGAGCCAACGCCTGGCCTCGCGTGTGCACGTCGGGCAAAAAACCCTTACTGCCGAACCCAAACGCAGCGCAAACTGAGGCGTTTTTCGGTCGCCTCGATCGACCATCCAACGATCCACCCTATAGATTCGTTCGTGGAGTCGAGCTATCCAACTTTCATGTTGGAAGTTTCGGCCAATTTTGCTCCTAGCTCACCGTGCAATAATGGCAGTTGGATTGTGGAGTTTTAATGGCGGCTGAAAATCTATTTAGGGTAAGGTTTTTCAAAATGAAAGAAGTTGGGGGCTATTTATAGAAAATTTCGTGCGGTACTATTCCTCAGAGAAAATTCCGAACTCCAAACGAAGCGTGCCGCCTAGCATTCTATATGTTATACCCCTATTCCGAACACAATGGAATATGTACCGAAAGCCAATTCCATCATATACAGAAGATAGCTTTTTCAAATCGAATTATTTTAAATAAATTCCTTTAATAAATTTCTACGCATTTCGAACTAGCACGATCAAATGATATGTCCAATTGCCACGAAATTCGACAGCTTATAATAATTCACTATTACGGATTCAATAAAACTGGGTTCGTCGAAATCCGAGACAATGCCTAAAATGACTATTTTTACCGTTAATTAAAACGAGTAATTTCCAATTTTAGTTTATTCACTTTTAATTCAAATTTAAAAGTTTACTAACTTCATTCTAATTTAAATAGAATTTAAATCAACTTTTGAAATCATTTTCATTCACATTATATTCAAGATCCATTTTTTTAACAATTTCAAATATTAAATTTAATAATTTAATTATCAAATAAATTAACTTTTCAATATTTAAAATTAATTAAATATTCCAAATTCGAATGACTAAAATTCTAGGTCGTTGCAACTTCTACTACTTCCATTTTGGAATCACCCTTACGATTAGTAGCAAGTAGCCCTTGCATTTCAAAGAACTCCATCTTCGATCATCTTCAAGATGTTTACCATTCGAATGCTTATCCTAGTTTGAAGTGGTTTTTGGATAAAATGTCCGATCCCGGTCTTTCCGAACCAACAACGACAGTTTAAAACAGGTAAAGTTTGATAGTCGATTATTAACTATCAAATAAACAAACAAGCATCAATCAAATTGGTGATTTATTTCCATAGGGAAACCAACATTGGTTAAGTATATAAGCAGCCACTAACCTCTTTAATAAATCCTTTCATGAATTAAAATTGCTTTTTAAATACCTATATCAAAATACTTTTACAAAGGTATATTCACAAACCCTTCATACTCTTTTTTTTACTTGGAAAAACATCCATATACTTATCTCAACATATAAGTATATTCACAAAAACGCTACACTTTCACTACTTAGAAATTGCATTTATACAACTCTAAAATCATTTATAAAAATCATTTTATAAATCTCTAAAACCATTTATAAAACTCTTTTATAAATTTATAAAATTATTTATAAACTCCTTTTATAAATCCATAAACCCATTTATAAAACTTTATTCTTTTTATAAAAGTCTTTTATAAAGAACTTATAAAAATTCTTACTAAAACCCCTTTATAAAAGTCCTTTATAAAAATCCTTTATAAATCCAAACTCCATTTTCACTAATAAACTCTTTATTAAATGCAATTCATTTATAAATCAATTTATTATTTATAAATAAAATTAATTAAATTAATTAATTAATTTTAAACATTATAAATAAATAGTTATTATTATTTACTTTAAAACATTATTATACAATAATAATTATTAACAACAGAACAGTATAGTTAAATAATAATTATTAACTTCAAAATATTATAAACAAAATAACTAATAATTTAAAAACATTATTAAATAAGCAGTAATCATCAATCCTCAACATTATTATAATAAATAATTATTAACTTCTAAAACATTATTAATAAATAATTATTGTTAATTCCAAAACATCATTAATAAATAATTATTATTATTATCTTCAAACAATATTAATTATTTCAATAAATAACTTTTAACAGTATTGAAATATTGATAAATAACCTTTAAACCATATTAAATATAAATAAACAACTTTTAAACATTTTTAAACATAATTAAAAAATTTAAACATTATTAAATAAAAATTAAACAACTTTTAAACATTATAAAATAATACTAAAACAACTATAAACCATTTCTAAATATATTAGAAAAGACAAATAAAGGTTGGGGTAAACAAGAAGTTTCCAAAATCCATTTTAACCAAAATGTTCCAAAAAGCCAAAAGTCAGATTTAGAATCATTCTCTAAATCAAAATCATTTAAATACCCAACGGCAATTGAAACACCCCACACCCCTTAGTATACCCTAAAGGATACACTAAAAGATGTGGTGCATTTTAGGTATAACTAAGGCTAGTAGAGACTAAGATTCATAAGACAAAATAGATAGATACTAACACGGCAGAAGTAATTAAAAACAATAAGTGATTTTAAAAATTAATACTACATAAATACTTCAAACAAACCACATATGTTCCAAATACCAAATATAATTGTCTTATAAAAATAAAATCTCAGTCTCATCAGAAAAACTAGAGTAAAACACAAACTTTCCTTCAATATAGTGCCAGTACAATAAAAGAACAAAAAGCTGGAAATAAAAAGAAGTGGAAGTACATAGTGGAAACTCCCTTAAAGAAACCTCCAAGTAACTGCAACCTACTGTCCTCTTTCTTGATTGCCTATTGGGGAAAAGGGAAAAATGGAGGAGTGGGTCAGACTAAAAGTCTGGTGAATGATAGTAATTACTAGATCTTTAAGCAAAGTAAAAGTAATAGACTTTACAACAGTTCTAGTATATAAAAGGAAAGAAAGGAAATAGAGAGAAGGAATAAGCTGAATTAACATAATTGATTAACTTTGATTTTTTTGCACTTGTCTTTGATAGCTGCTTTGATTAGGCTGAATTCCTAATCCTATAATCAGGCTGAAATCCTAATTCTACCCTTTGATCAGCCTACTACTCCATAGACCTTACTGCGGACTAGACGCTATATAACTCCCTACACAAAAATGGTGTCTACGAATGACACGTAACGTGTCTACTGTGGACTAAACATTATATAGCTCCCTACACAAAAGGCAATGGTGCCTACGAAAGGCACACATACTAAGCGCTAGGAACTCATAACGATTACTGAGCACCCAAATGGAAGTCGCACGCGTAACCGCTACCATGCTCATGTTACCTGTTGTCCCACCTATTGGGTCTTCTTATTACCTCAAGCTCCAGTAAGCATGCCCTTCATCGCACTTCAGGCTAATATGAGATCACCGTGTCCATAGAAAATAGCGAAAATGCTGTTGGTACTGGCCCTCATCCAAATAATATCTAGTTACGCCCCTTGCCCAAATCCCCATGATTTGGACTTCTACTTATTGACCAATTACTACAATTATTAGCATAAGCGTGCCCCTCGTCTCACTTCAGGATTTTGTGAAACACCGTGTCCATAGAAATAATAGGGGAATGCTATTTGGTATAGGTCCTACTTTAATTCTTGCTTATTAACTTAGATAAATTATTTAAATAAGCCTTTACTTTTGTTCTTGCTATCTATGCTTATTAATTTATCCTAAGTCTTAAAAAAAGCTTCATTCTGTTCTTTTTCTTGTTATAACCTAAGTTATAATCATGCTTATTACTTAACCCAAGGTCTAAGTGTAAAAATAAGCTTCTTTCATCTTATACTCTCTTTAGTTATAATTCTAAGTTATAACTAGGCCAATTATCTTTAATTAGTCAAATTCTAACATTAATATCATAATTAGGCTCAATTTCAGTCTTAATTTCATTTTTATTACAGTCTTTACAATTTACATCTTATCTTCCGTTATTTTAGTATTCTTATAATTTTAATCCATATTCGTGTTTAATCTATTCTAATCCATACGCGAAGGAGGAGAAGGAGAAATAAAAGAAAACTGAAAATAGAAGAATATCCAAAGCATAGTAAAAAAATGTAAATAACGCATAACAGTAAATAAATTAAAATATTGTAAATAAGTTGTAAATAAATGGAAAAACTATAATTAACAGAATTAAACTAAAATTAACTGAAAAAAATAGCTAAAAGAAATAGACTGAAAATAATTCTAAAAACTGTAAATAAATTACTAAAAAGGTTATTCCAAAAATTGTAGTAAAAACTACAACTATTGGAAACCCTATTATTTTAAATTACTTAAAGAAATCTAAAATAATTACAATCACTCACTTGTGGTCCTAAGATCTTCCCTTTTGGTCTTCCCTTGAGGGTATTAAAATATTTTTATTAAAAAGATTCTCTCCTTGCAAAATTATTCCTTTTAGGGTCCTTCCTGAAAAGGTGAACCCAAGCGGAGGAAATCTAGAATGAGAAAAAGTGTTAGGCCTAGGGTCTTATCTATAGGGGTAGAAGTGGATCTCGGACCGTTAGATTTGGGGATTGGATAGGATGCAACCACGTCATGGGCTGAATAGGAGCCATCGGATGGAAGCACGGAGGGACCAGATGAGACAAAGGAACGAAAATGACGTGTTAAAATCGCCTGTACTCGAAGAATGTAATTCTTCATTTAATAACGTAGGCGGGTCAACCAAGTGGTCAACCGCCCTTCTAGCTAGGTCGACCGGCCGGTCGACCTAGGCAAGGGGTTGGTCTACCTCCCTATGCATTTTTTTTCAATTTCTTGATTCATTCGTAACTTGTTTATATTGGCTCGGATCCAAACGTTCTATATATGGAAATTGACCGGAAAATTGCCACGGACACAATGGAGCAACTCTCGTGGCTCAATTCTGATAATTTCACAAAGTTATTTTATCATTTAATTAATTCGTTAATTAATTATTATAGTTTAATTTCGGGTTATTACAGCAATTAATAGTTTTTCGAAATACTAAATTGAGAGCAATAGCCACCAAGCACTTTGTTACTAATTTTAATCACTACAGGGATTAAGTTTGAACATATAACAAGGTCATAACTAACAGTGCCAAACAATCAAGATTCAACAAATTTAACAATCCATATAACAGGGTCATAACTAAAATAGAATCAATGGGAATATAACTGGAAATTTAAAAGTAACAATATGGAGAAATCCGGATTTCTCAATAAAAATCATGTATTTCAGTTTTAAATAATAATTGCTTGTAAAGCGAATATTTAACCAAACAGCCAAAAAAACTCAACCAAACACAAACAGTAAATTTTATCTATTATATAACATGCTGAATTGACCAAAAGGGTGAGTTAAACTCACTGAAGTTCCAATTGACGCTGAAGCGTTCCGGTTTGAACTAAAATCGAACGACGTCCGATTTTAGCCCAAATTTCAACATGCTCCAAATTCATCAAAACCAGTTCCATTGCAAATCTTCCGTTATTATGAGTGCAACGCAAAAAATTGCGTCTTGATTGGACCTCGTATGAGAGTTTTATACCATTTATAAGATTTCAATTTTTAAATAATAGTTTAATACACTAATTACTAGCTTAATTCACTAATTACCCTTAGTTAGATTTAAAACTTCTTCTCCAAAATAATTTCCGGCCTTCAAATACTATTTCTCACCATTGTCGCTCTCTCCTTCACCTATTTCTCTCTCCATGCATCATGATATGCCAAACCGACAACACCAATGAACTCCCCTCCTCGACCTCCACCCACCCATCACCAAAACATTGAACCCAAGACTTCCCCATAAAACACAACTTCCAACACTTCCCCCACTGCTCTACCACAACGCAAACTGCCAAACCCATCGAACAAACCTGAAATGTCATCGTTGATGCCTCTTCCTTCAATAAACCCGAATCCAAGTCTCGATTAGCCAACCATAACTATGCTAAAATATGAACCCTAGCTCAATCAATACATAGACCATCTCAACCGAATGAAGCCACACCCTAAAATTTGCATATTATCTTGAAGATCTCATTCTATACATCTCAAAGATCGCATTTTTAAATTTTAGGAATTTTTATACGAATTTTTTTTAATTTTTAAATGCAATAGGAACTGATTTTCTTGTTTTTGAAGAATAATTGGATGCACGGAGGATAAGAGGAAAAAGTAGGCTATCGATATGCTAGTTGTACGTATTGTCTTGAGTATGGTTTATAATAAAAAAAAATTGTGGCATTTTGCTGCACTGCATTTCGTTCGCGTACGGACCTCGAACGATAAAAAATACAGTCACGCTTAGAACAACGATGCGACCCCTAAATAATAATAATATACAGTGGTTATTATTTTTTGTAAAATCACAAAACACTGTCGTCTTCCAATAAATTTTCAAACGAATAATTTCAATATTTTTCAAATTAAAAATTATGAGAAAATCAAATAAAATAAATTAAAAATACAACACTAAAAATTGAGTCATTATATTAAGAGTTGATTTTCTGATAATTTATCGGAGCCATTTATTACTGTTAATAAATTTACAAAGAAATTCACTGATAGCATTTAATAATTTAAAAGGAGTTAAACAAGTCCATCAAATCCATTAAATAAATATTCAACTAAAAATTTGGATATTTAAATAATTATACACAATTCAAAGATTTTAAACAATCCTATAATTTAGTTCAAGTTTTAAAACTTTTAGGCCAATATTTTAATAATTAAAATTAATTAAATATTCAAAATTAAATGACCAAAATTCTAGGTCATTACAAAGTGGGTACCGATAAAATTCTTTATTTTTTGCAGGTATCCATTTGCATTAGTAAAAAAAGAAGATCGATTCTAGATAGCGGCTGTTCCAATCACATGATAGGAAACTCAAACATGCATACGAATATTAGATCACTTAATGGAGGAATAGTATCTTTCGGTGATAATTCAAATAGGTAAATCATTAGAATAGAGGACGTCGGCAACAATGGTAATCCAAATTCTCCTTTAATTATTAATTTTTATCTAGTTAAAAATCTAAAACATAATCTACTTAGTATCAGTGTTTTAAATCTCGGATTTTGGCCTATATCTCGGGAAAATATCTCGGCTATCTCGGGCGATATTTAAAACACTTATAACTAAATAGGCTGCCAAATCTCGGATTTTGGCTGATATCTCGGATTTTTCATCTCGGCCATCTCGGGGAGATTTAAAAGCCTGCTTAGTATTAGTCAGCTTTGTAATAAAGGTTCCCAAGTTAAATTTGGAAAAGATTATTATAGTTTTCTAATAAAAATGAAAAATTAATTTGTGAAGATATTAGAAAACGAAACATTTATATATTGAATATGAAAGTTAATAATGATAGTAATTTGTGCCTTATAGCAAATACAAATGATGCATGGATATGGCATAAAAGGTTTTGTCATATTAATTTTAAATTATTAAATAAATTAGCAAAACATGAAATTGTTAGAGGTTTACCAAAATTAAATTTCAACGTAAATAATCTTTGTGATGCATGTCAGAAGGAAAAGCTTAAAAAACCTTCATTTAAATATGTAAATGAAATTTAAAATGGTAAACCTTTAGAATTATTACATTTAGATCTATTTGATCCACCACAAGTAAGATCTATAAATCAAAATAAATACGTTTTGGTTTTTCAAGGTACACTTGGACCTTACTTTTAAAACATAAATGACACTTTTGAAATGTTTAAAATTTTAGTAAAAAGAATTCAAAATTTAAAAGATTTAAAAATTAAGAATATTCGAAGTGATCACGGAGGAGAGTTCGATAACGACAAGTTTACTAATTTTTGTAATAAAAAGGAAATTAATCATAAATTTTCATTTCCCAGAACACCACAACAACAAAATGATGTAGAAAGAAAAAATAGAACCTTACAAGAGTGCACTAGAACACTACTAAATAACACCACTTTACCTGATAATTCTTGCGCCGAAGCGGTGGCTACCTCAAGCTATGTTCTAAATCGTGTCTAAATTTATCCTAAATTAAAAATACTCCTTTTGAATTATTTCATCAGTGAAAACCTAAAATATCATACTTTAAAGCTTTTGGATTAAAATGTTTTATATTAAATACCAGAGATAATCTAATTTGAATCTAAAACAGATGAAGGAATTTTTATTGGATATTCTGAAATAAGTAAAGCTTATCATGTATTTGATAAAATAATTAATTAAATTGAGGAAACCATACATGTGTCTTTTGATGAAACTTTTCGCATTGATGATGATTCAGAAATAAATATTTACCAACCATCAACTTCTTTTCAAATGAAGAAAATAAAATAATGAAATTTCCTAAAAAAGATTTAACTCACTAGAACAAAATAAAAATAAATAAACTCCAAGAATAATAAAAGATCACCCAATTGAAAATATATTAGGAAATGTTAAGACAATGGTCTTGACTAGAAAACAACTTAATGAAATGAGTCACTTAGCTTTTATTTCTACAATAGAACCTAAAAATTATAAGGAAGCGGCAATAGATGAATATTGTATCATTGTTATGCAAGAAGAATTAAATCACTTTGAGCGTAATGATATATGGGACTTAGTCCCAAGACCCAATGATCAAGCAGTAATAGGAACAAAATGGGTTTATAAAAATAAGAGTGATGAAAATGGTGAAATAATAAGAAACAAAGCTAGACTAGTTGCTCAAAGATATAATCAGGAAGAAGGAATCAATTGTGATGAAACTTTCGCATCTATAGCATGACTTAAAGCAACTAGAATACTTCTAGCTTTTGCTTGCCATCATAATATTAAATTGTATCAAATGGACATAAGTAGTGCTTTTCTTAATGGTTTTATAAAAGAAAATGTTTATTTTGAACAACCACTATTATTTAAACATGAAAAATATCCACACTATGTTTATAAACTTAAAAAAGGTCTACATGGTCTTAAATAAATGCCATGTGCTTGGTATGACAACCTAAAAAGATATTTAATAAATTCTAGATTTAAAATTGGTCAAGTTGATTCAACACTATTTTTAAAACAAAAATAATAATGACTTATTAGTAATACAAATATATGTCGATGATATCATTATTAGATCTACTAATGAAAAACTTTGTACAGAATTTTTTGATACCATGAGAAAAGAATTTGAAATGTCCTATATGGGGGAATTAAATTATTTTCTCGGATTACAAATCAAATAATTAGAGTATGGGATATGTATTTCACAAGAAAAATACGTAAAGGTTTAATTAAAAGATTTGGTATCGATGAGTAGCAAGCCAACACCTACAAGCACAACTATTCACTTAGATAAAGATGAGAATGGTAAGGGTGTCGATCGGATAATCTATAGAAGTATGATTAGATCTTTACTATACTTAACTGCAAGTCACCTTGATTAAATGATGAGTATGTGTCTCTATGCCTATTTTCAAGCCAATCTTAAGGAGTCACAATAATGAGCCGCTAAAAGAATTCTAAGATATTTAATTGAAACTAAGGAATACAGCCTTTTCTATCCTAAAGGATGTTTGTTTTGATTTAGTATCTTACAGCGATGCTGATTTTGGTGGATGTTCTACCGATAGAAATAGCACTAGCAGCACTTGTTATTTTCTAGGTCAATCCTTCATCTCTTGGTTTAGTAAAAAACAAAATTGCATCTCCCTTTCTACATGTGAAACTGAATATATTTCAGCTGCTCTTGCTTGCACTCAGATAATTGTTTATGTAGCAAACTCTAAAAGGTTTTGGTATTAACTTGACTAAATCACCTATCTACTATGATAACACCATTGTGATAAATTTAGTTAAAAATCCTGTAAATCACTCTAGAACTAAACACATTGACATTAGACAGCATTTTCTAAGAGATCATTTTGAGAAAGAAAATATCACTCTTGAATTTGTAAACATCGAAAATCAATTAGCAAATGTATTTACCAAACCTTTAAATGAAAATACATATATTAAACTACAACATGAATTAGGAATTTTTTTTATAAACGATATAGTTTAAAATAATTTTTTGAAGTTTATAATTCTAGTCTATTAGACATTTTAATAAATGATCTATAACCAAGCTTTTAAAATTTTTAAGTTAACTGACAATAACAAATCAAACCTTATAAAATAAATTATTGAAAATTTAAAATCACAAATACTCACAAGTTTAAAAAAATTTAAAATACAAATATAAAATCAAATCGAGTAAGATTTAACTCATATTTATTTTTAAAATAATTAAATTTTCATTATAAAAGCTTACTGGAAAACAACATTTTCCCCTCACATCAGTGTACCGGTTGGGGTTAACCGGTCAACCGACGACGGGAATTTTTCACAACCAAGACTTCCTTTATCTTTTTCTAATTTACTCCACTCTTTATTTTTTACCCTAGTTCAGTTTTTCTCAAGCCCTAGCCACCATTTCCAAACCTTAGTTCTTCAAAAATTTAGTAATTTCTTGTTTAAATTTAAAATTCTCACTATGTCAAGAGGGAAAAGAAGCTTATCGTCCACCTCCTTTGGATCTATTGAAGAAATTATCACTGGAAAAATGAAAGGTTGGTTGAAAAAAGAATGTAAGAAATTCAAGAAATATAGTGCTCTAATAGCTAATGAGCACTTGGGTGGACGTTTGGTAAATCTAAACTTCTTGAATCTTTATGATATTAGAAACTTATTTACTCGAGCCAATTTGGTTAATATTATAAATATGAATGGTTATGAGATTGATATCTATCCTTATTACATTACACTATCCTATGTAAATCTTGA
This sequence comes from Allium fistulosum, assembly GCA_030737815.1. NCBI lineage: Eukaryota > Viridiplantae > Streptophyta > Magnoliopsida > Asparagales > Amaryllidaceae > Allium > Allium fistulosum. Next base: position 1,017,446,547 of record CM060901.1, on the reverse strand, counting down.
TGTAGATCACGATTGTAACGACCCGTATTTCTACGGATCGAAAAGTTGTCAAAATCTCGAATTTTCAGTTTTTGGGTTGTTTCAGTTTTTGGTTGAATATTTGCTAAGTCCTATGTCGTGAACGACTTAGTATAAGTCATAAGTCGTATACGACTTAGGAGATGGAAGTGACCCAGGGCTTGGAGTTAGGTCGTTTGAACGACTTAAAGTTTTGACCGAGTTAAGAGATAGGTCGCTATGTATTAGGTCGTCTGGGAGCTTGGTTTGTTAGGTCGTTAGACGACTTAAGAAAGACTAGTTGTTCGCTTTGGTTAGGACGTAGGCGACCTAAGGGTTAAGTCGTGACCGAGTTATATGTTAGGTCGCAAAGTGGTTTGGGTCACGTGTTAGTTTGGAGCGACCTACATAATGTTGCGACCTAGAGAGTGAGCGACTTAGGGGCTTAACTGTTAAGTCGTAAGTCTGTTAAGTCGAAAGGTATGATTCGTAGAGACTTGGTTGGGCTGTTGTACTAAGTCGTAAACCAGATAAGTTAGTAAGTCATGGACGACCTAGGATATAATATAGATCGTATGCGACTTAGTATGTTTGTCTTTTCTAAGTCTTAGGTCGTAAACGACCTAAGAGATAAGTCATGACCGACTTATAAAGGCTAGCGACTTAGGAGATATGCAGCCTTATAGTTAGGTCGTAGCCTATGAGTTAAGTCGTAGACGACTTAGGAGTTGAGTCGTAACCCCAGTTATTTGTTAAGTCGTAGCCTACCTGTTGAGTCGCGGAGCACTGAGTCGTAGCTTGGTTAAGTCGGAGGCCCTTCTCAGTTGAGTCGTAGGCGCATGCTATGAGCCGTAACCGACTTAGGAGATAGTTGTTTTGTCGTGAGTCGTAGGCAGATGTGTGTTAGGTCGCGAAGGGGTAGTCTGGTTAAGTCGTAGGGGTTTAAGTCGTAAGTCGTGGACGACTTAAGGAATTTCTGGTTATAAATAGGAGGGGTTGTTCTCATTTTTTTTTATCCGGATTTCGAAGCGACGAAGTGCTGCCATTTTGAGAGCTCGACTTCTACACTTCTTCACTTCTTTTCTCCACTCTAATCTAGTGCTTCCTTTCATCCAAATCGAAGATCAAGATTGAAGATTCAAGAGCTTAGATTGAAGATCTTCATCTTTTCAAGAGAGATTTCTTCGTTTGAAGCGGATTCGTGATAGATCAAGCTTGATCCTTCGCTGTCCAGATCTGAAGCGTGTTGATTTAAGGTTGTTTAGGTGATTTGGTGAGTGGTGATTATCTCTCACACGGATCCAAAGGAGTAGATCGGATTGTTGGCTTGATTTGGTGTTAAAATAGTGATTTCTATGCATTTTTGTAAACCTAAGTGTAGATCCATGTAGATCCATTGTTCATGATGATTCGACAACCATTTTTGTATATGATTAACCTATGCAAGTTCATTCATCAAGTTGTAGAGATAATTCTCATGTTTTCATGCTTGTTAGACTTTCAACTCCTTAATTACGAAATTGCCATTATTGTTATAATTGTCCATTTTGTTTATATTTGAATGCTTGGTTACTTGGATTGATGTTTGACATGATTGATTGCTGTGAATTAGATGATTGTTGATTGGTTTTAGACAAGGTGGTCGAAGAATGATTCAAAAGCTAAGGGAAATGCTCTTGAATTGGGAAAGCTGCTCGTGGCATATGTAGCGGGATGATGAAGCTCTTATGCATAGATTTGATGATGTGATGTTGAGATGAGGCTTTGCAAGGATGTGATGAAGCGAGGCAATCATGTGATGAAGACTTGGTCTAATCCAGACGGGATCATTCCAAGCACGTTGGTAACTCGGTGATATGATTCGAGTTAAGGGTAATGGATGCTTGAGAGGCGCTTGAGCTAGTATGGAAATAGTCGTCGAGGAGGGGTACTAGGAGGCTTGGATAACATCGTTGTTGAAGGTTCTAGCAGACTCAAAGCAAGGGTACGTTTGGGCAGTTGCGAAAATCCCAACGACAATGAATTGATGGTCGAGTACCCTGGGTAGTTGCGAAAATCCTTGGCACGGGCTGCGACTACGTGCGGAGTTCTGTCTAGAATCGGGGTTTCCATTAGCCCTTGACGGACGGCTGAAAGAATGTGCCGGTCATTCAATTAACGGTGATATCGAAGCAATGATAACAGTGATAGCCAGAGTCATGGATGTTTGGTTGTATCGTCATCCGGACTCAAGAGCGGTATTTTCCGGGTGCTTATCTGATTTAGGCCTTGGTACTTGGAAAACATCGCCTTTGACTAGAATGATTATTACTTTACTTTAAATTGTATGCTCTGCTATGTTGCTTCTGCTTAGTGTGTGTCTGGGGGCTATCACTGTAGAAAGAGGTGGAGTGGGAGGGTTGTATTCCTATTCCTTTTCCTTTATGCTCTTTTGGTATGTTGTTAGTTAATTTACTGCTCACTAAGACTGTTGTCTGACTCAAGGCTTTATGTTTTAATTCTTATCGCCTTGGGCTGTTCGTCCATTTTGGGACGGGCAGACTAGGTAGCAGGTGACAGGTGCTGTTCTCTTCTCACGATGCTGATATCGAAGACGAGCTGGAGGGTTGAATATTATCTTCTTATTATATGTACTGGATGTTCCGCTGTTTTGTATTCTCTGAGTGTTTTGTAGTGAGGCTTGATGTATTGGCTATTTGGATGCTTATATTCAACTATTATGGAGTTTTATATGATGTCATTTTGTTCTATAAAGCTTCACTATACATATGTTCTATTGTATTTTGTCCATGCGCTGTGAGTAATACGATAGATTCTGTTGTTTTAATCTACCCTGACAATCGTCCATGGTCGCTTGGCACACTTTACAGCGCACTATCTCTAGATTCGGTGCAGGGGTCATGGGCGGTCGTCACATTTGGTATCGGAGCATTGGTTAATCGATTTTACCCAACGCTCGCTGACGTAACTACGTATGAGAGACGTAATTGTAATTTTGATGGATGACTACTATATATAATATAGTAGATTAGTAGAGTTTGAGTCCTTTATGCAGTTGTTTCTCTAAGATGTTCTGATCATTCCTTTTTATAGATATTGAGAATGAGTCGAAGAGGGAGACCAGTTGCTAGGGAAGGCCGTGCTACCGAAGGAACTGCTGATTATGCAGCTATGTTCGAAGCTATGATGACTTCGATCATGAGAAGGATACCAGTTCCGGGGGCAGCAGTAGATGTTGGAGTTCAAGTCCAAACTCCAAAGCCGGTGGATTTTGCTAAGCTGTGTAAGGACTACACCGCTCTTGGAGGAAAGGTTTTCTTGGGAACAGAATCAACTATTGAGGTCCAGAGATGGATAGATGCTTGTAGAAGGATTTTTGGTGATTTGGGAATTGATGATGCAACTAAGAGGAAGTTGGCATCAAGGCAGCTTCAAGGGAGAGCCTCTGATTGGTGGAACTCTATTACCATCAATACTCCGGAGGAAGAGATTACTTGGGAGCAATTCCAAGTTAGGTTTGAAGCTAAGTTCATTTCTACAGCTCAGAAGTCTGTTCTGTTCAAGAGGTTTGTGGAGCTCAAGCAGGGTGGAAGATCTGTTCTTGAGTATGTTTCTGAGTTCGAAGCTTTGTCCAATTATGCCCAGTCATATATCGAATCTGCTTATCAGAAGAATGAGAAGTTTGTGACAGGCTTGGACAGTTATCTTGGGAGACAGTTGGTGGATCATTTGGACGATTCATTTGAGAAGCTTGTGGAGAAAGCTCTTAGGCATGAGAGTTTGTTTCCTAAGGAAGGATCTGTTGTTGCTGTGACCAAGGGAGAGTCTAAGCCACAGCAGGGTGGTAACAAGAAGAGGAAGCAGCAGCAGCAGAAGGGTAAGGATGGCCAGAAGAAGCCGAAAGGCGAAGTGACTTGCTACAACTGTCAGCAGAAAGGCCATCTCTCCAGGGATTGAAAGAATCCGAAAGCGCCGGCGAAGTGCCACAACTGTGACAAGCCGGGGCATTTCAGGAAGAATTGTCCAGAACCGAGGAGGGACAAGCAGATTGTGCAAGCTTATGCTTTGGGGGCTGTTCCGTCGTCTTCGAAAGCTCCTACTGCTGAAGAGAAAGGAAAGAGTGTGGTTGTTCAAGGTACTCTTTTCCTATGTGGTGTTCCAGTTATAGTTTTGTTTGATACTGGAGCGTCGCATTCGTTTGTTTGTAATGAACTCGTAGGCCGGTTAGATTTGAAGCTGGATATTGTTGATAGGCCATTGGTTGTGACTAATCCAGTTGGGGGTTCGTCTTGTTTGTGTATGTTATGCCGTGGTCTAGTTGTATCGAGTCATGGTTGCTCTTTTGTTTGTGATTGCTTTGTTCTGAACTTTGCGGGGTTCGGGATTATTTTGGGTATGGACTGGCTTAGGAAGTATGCGGCTAAGGTTGATTGTGAGAGGCTGGAGGTGACAGTCGAGAATGTGGAGGGGCGAAAGGTTGTCATACGATGTAAGCATGAAGAAGGCGTCTTCATGAGCTTCATGTATTCGTTGGTTGTTCCACGGGATGGACTGTCATCAGTGCCGATCGCTAATGGATTCGAGGATGTCTTTGACGAAGTCAAAGGGTTGTCGCTGCATAGAGAGATCGAGATTCGAATAGATCTAGTTGAAGGAGCCAAACCTGTTGTGATGCCTCTTAGGCGGATGGCGCCTAAGGAACAGCAGGAGCTGAGGGTGCAAGTTGATGATCTTTTGCAGAAAGGATTCATTCGGCGTAGTGTGTCCGAGTGGGGTGCACCAGTTGTGTTTGCAACCAAGGCAGATGGGTCGTTGAGATTGTGCGTCGATTATCGTGAGCTAAATAAGGTGACTAAGAAGAACAAGTATCCATTGTCGAGAATAGATGACTTGTTTGATCAGCTTCACGAAGCTAAGGTGTTTTCTCAGATGGATTTGGCAACGGGATTTCACCAGTTGAGAGTAGCTAAGGATAGTGTGCCGAAGACTGCTTTTCGGACACCATCTGGTTTCTTTGAGTGGCTGGTAATGCCGTTTGGATTGACTAATGCGCCAGCATATTTTGTGGATCTTATGAATAGAGTGTTCAGAGATCAGTTGAACAAGTTCGTACTTGTGTTCGTGGATGATATTCTGATTTATTCCAGAACGGAAGAAGAGCACAAGACGCATTTGCGTATTGTTTTGGAGATCTTGCGGAAACATCAGCTGAAGGCTAAGTTTTCGAAGTGTCACTTCTGGAAGAGTGAAGTGAGGTTCTTAGGTCATGTGATTTCTGGAAATGGAATAGCGGTTGATCCCGCTAAGGTGGCAGCAATCCAGGATTGGGTTAGACCTAAGAATGCATCTGATGTGAGAAGTTTTCTTGGATTAGCAGGATATTATCGACGGTTTATCAAAGACTTCTCCAAGATAGCTGCACCGTTAACAGGATTGACGAAAAAGAACCAAGTGTTCAGTTGGGATGCTAAGTGTGAGCAAGCTTTCGGAATCCTGAAAGAGAGATTGACGAGTGCTCCTGTTTTGACTATTCCTAGTGGGAATGATGAGATGGTGGTTTACACCGACGCATGTGGTATGGGACTTGGAGCAGTGCTGATGCAGAAGGATAAAGTTGTTGCGTATGCCAGTCGACAACTAAAGCCGCATGAAAGGAATTACCCGACTCATGATTTGGAGTTAGCGGCGATTGTATTTGCTCTGAAGATGTGGAGACATTATCTACTGGGAGTCCGATTCGAGTTGTTTACAGATCATAAGTCGTTGAAGTATCTTTTCTCCCAAAAGGATTTGAATCTTCGGCAGCAACGTTGGCTAGAGTTTTTGGCATCATATGATTTCGGTATAGCTTATACTCCGGGAAAAGGTAACGCAGTGGCAGATGCGTTAAGTCGAAGACATGCAGGATTGGAAGCCATGTTTTCAGAATGGAAGAGTCTCGAGTATTTAGCCGGATTTGACTTCAGGCCTAAATGCGAATTGGAACCTGAGATGTTGGCAAACTTATCGATAAGACCGACTCTTGTGGAGAGAATTGGCGAGAGTCAGAAGCGAGATGATAAGCTTGTCAAGATTATCCGTGATTTGGAATCTGGATTGGATCCAGAAAAGGATAAAGGATTCGAGGTCGATCGAGAGGGTTGGCTTCGGAAGCAAGGACGATTAGTTGTTCCCGATGTAGATGAATTGAGGAGTGAAGTTCTGAAGGAAAGTCATCACTCGAAGCTGACAATTCATCCAGGTGGAAATAAGATGTATCGGGATATGAAGAGAACCTACTACTGGGAAGGTATGAAGAAAGATGTTGGAAATTTTATTTCCAAATGCATGAACTGCCAGTTGGTAAAAGCCGAACAGAAGAAGCCAAGTGGATTGCTTCTGCCATTAGAAGTTCCTACATGGAAGTGGGAGCAAGTGTCGATGGATTTTACTGATGGATTGCCTAGAACCAGAACAGGAAATGAAGGGATTTGGGTCATTGTAGATCGTCTGACTAAGAGTGCAAGATTTATTCCTGTTCGATCGACTAGGACTGCATCAAAGTTGGCTGAGTTGTATGTTAAGTGGATAGTTCGATTCCATGGTATTCCGAAGAGTATAGTGAGCGATCGAGACCCATTGTTCACTAGTGGATTTTGGAAGAGCTTCCAGGAAGTTTTGGGAACCAAGTTGTGTTTGAGTACAGCTTATCACCCTCAAACAGATGGTCATACCGAGAGAGTCAACCGAGTTTTGGAAGATCTTCTTAGAGCATGTGTTTTGGACTTCGGAGGATCATGGGAAGATCACCTTCATTTGGTGGAGTTTGCGTACAACAACAGTTACCAGTCAAGCATTGGTATGGCACCGTATGAGGCATTGTATGGAAGACCGTGTAACTCTCCGACATGTTGGTTGGAAACTGGAGAAAAGCTGATACTTGGGACAGAGATGATTCGGCAGACTTCAGATTGTATAGAGATCATTCGGCAACGAATGAAGACAGCCCAAGACCGTCAGAAGAGTTATGCTGATAAGCGTCGAAAGGATTTGGAATTTGACGTAGGAGATATGGTTTTTGTGAAGATTTCTCCACTGAAGAATGTTATTCGATTCGGGAAGAAAGGAAAATTGACTCCGAGATTTGTTGGACCCTTCCCGATTACCGAGCGAATTGGTAAGCTCGCCTATAGATTGGAGTTACCGGAGAAGATGTCGAGTGTGCACAATGTTTTTCACGTATCGTATCTACGGAAGTATGTGCACGACTCGAGTACAGTGGTTTCTGCTGATAGCTGTGAAGATTTCGAAGTTGATCCAGTTGATAGAAGACCTCGTAAGCCGCTTCGTGTTGTTGAAACCGACACGAAACAGCTTAGGAGGAAGGTAGTTAAGTTGCTCAAGATACAATGGAGAGATGATGATAACGACTGTACGTGGGAGGTGGAAGAGAGGATGAAGGCAGCTCATCCTGAACTCTTCAAGGTATGGCCCTAAGGTGTCGTGTCATCTCGCGATATTGTAACTTGTTCTAGTTTTAGAATTCTGTACGCTAAGCTAGAATTGGATGCATGGTTTGCTGATTACTATGGATGGTAGGCGTACAGAATAGTCTTTGATTGCTTTGATTGCTTGGAATTTCGGGGACGAAATTCCTAAGGGGGAGAGAATGTAACGACCCGTATTTCTACAGATCGAAAAGTTGTCAAAATCTGGAATTTTCAGCTTTTGGGTTGTTTCAGTTTTTGGTTGAATATTTGCTAAGTCCTATGTCGTGAACGACTTAGTATAAGTCATAAGTCGTATACGACTTAGGAGATGGAAGTGACCCAGGGCTTGGAGTTAGGTCGTTTGAACGACTTAAAGTTTTGACCGAGTTAAGAGATAGGTCGCTATGTATTAGGTCGTCTAGTAGCTTGGTTTGTTAGGTCGTTAGACGACTTAAGAAAGACTAGTTGTTCGCTTTGGTTAGGACGTAGGGTTAAGTCGTGACCGAGTTATATGTAAGGTCGCGAAGTGGTTTGGGTCGCGTGTTAGTTTGGAGCGATCTATATAATGTTGCGACCTATGGAGTGAGCGACTTAGGGGCTTAACTGTTAAGTCGTAAGTCTGTTAAGTCGAAAGGTATGATTCGTAGAGACTTGGTTGGGCTATTGTACTAAGTCGTAAACCAGATAAGTTAGTAAGTCGTGGACGACCTAGGATATAATATAGATCGTATGCGACTTAGTATGTTTGTCTTTTCTAAGTCTTAGGTCGTAAACGACCTAAGAGATAAGTCGTGACCGACTTATAAAGGCTAGCGACTTAGGAGATATGCAGCCTTATAGTTAGGTCGTAGCCTATGAGTTAAGTCGTAGACGACTTAGGAGTTGAGTCGTAACCCCAGTTATTTGTTAAGTCGTAGCCTACCTGTTGAGTCGCGGAGCACTGAGTCGTAGCTTGGTTAAGTCGGAGGCCCTTCTCAGTTGAGTCGTAGGCGCATGCTATGAGTCGTAACCGACTTAGGAGATAGTTGTTTTGTCATGAGTCGTAGGCAGATGTGTGTTAGGTCGCGAAGGGGTAGTCTGGTTAAGTCGTAGGGGTTTAAGTCGTAAGTCGTGGACGACTTGTAGAGGCAGACGAGTTACGACTTAAGGAATTTCTGGCTATAAATAGGAGGGGTTGTTCTCATTTTTTTGGATCCGGATTTCGAAGCGACGAAGTGCTGCCATTTTGAGAGCTCGACTTCTACACTTCTTCACTTCTTTTCTCCACTCTAATCTAGTGCTTCCTTTCATCCAAATCGAAGATCAAGATTGAAGATTCAAGAGCTTAGATTGAAGATCTTCATCTTTTCAAGAGAGATTTCTTCGTTTGAAGCGGATTCGTGATAGATCAAGCTTGATCCTTCGCTGTCCAGATCTGAAGCGTGTTGATTTGAGGTTGTTTAGGTGATTTGGTGAGTGGTGATTATCTCTCACACGAATCCAAAGGAGTAGATCGGATTGTTGGCTTGATTTGGTGTTAAAATAGTGATTTCTATGCATTTTTGTAAACCTAAGTGTAGATCCATGTAGATTCATTGTTCATGATGATTCGACAACCATTTTTGTATATGATTAACCTATGCAAGTTCATTCATCAAGTTGTAGAGATAATTCTCATGTTTTCATGCTTGTTAGACTTTCAACTCCTTAATTACGAAATTGCCATTATTGTTATAATTGTCCATTTTGTTTATATTTGAATGCTTGGTTACTTGGATTGATGTTTGACATGATTGATTGCTGTGAATTAGATGATTGTTGATTGGTTTTAGACAAGGTGGTCGAAGAATGATTCCAAAGCTAAGGGAAAGGCTCTTGAATTGGGAAAGCTGCTCGTGGTATATGTAGCGGGATGATGAAGCTCTTATGCATAGATTTGATGATGTGATGTTGAGATGAGGCTTTGCAAGGATGTGATGAAGCGAGGCAATCATGTGATGAAGACTTGGTCTAATCCAGACGGGATCATTCCAAGCACGTTGGTAACTCGGTGATATGATTCGAGTTAAGGGTAATGGATGCTTGAGAGGCGCTTGAGCTAGTATGGAAATAGTCGTCGAGGAGGATGACTAGGAGGCTTGGATAGCATCGTTGTTGAAGGTTCTAGCAGACTCAAAGCAAGGGTACGTTTGGGCAGTTGCGAAAATCCCAACGACAATGAATTGATGGTCGAGTACCCTGGGTAGTTGCGAAAATCCTTGGCACGGGCTGCGACGACGTGCGGAGTTCTGTCTAGAACCGGGGTTTCCATTAGCCCTTGGTGGACGGCTGAAAGAATGTGCCGGTCATTCAATTAACGGTGATATCGAAGCAGTGATAACAGTGATAGCCAGAGTCATGGATGTTTGGTTGTATCGTCATCCGGACTCAAGAGCGGTATTTTCTGGGTGCTTATCTGATTTAGGCCTTGGTACTTGGAAAACATCGCCTTTGACTCGAATGATTATTACTTTACTTTAAATTGTATGCTCTGCTATGTTGCTTCTGCTTAGTGTGTGTCTGAGGGCTATCACTGTAGAAAGAGGTGGAGTGGGAGGGTTGTATTCCTATTCCTTTTCCTTTATGCTCTTTTGGTATGTTGTTAGTTAATTTACTGCTCACTAATACTGTTGTCTGACTCAAGGCTTTATGTTTTAATTCTTATCGCCTTGGGCTATTCGTCCGTTTTGGGACGGGCAGACTAGGTAGCAGGTGACAGGTGCTGTTCTCTTCTCTCGATGCTGATATCGAAGACGAGCTGGAGGGTTGCATATTATCTTCTTATTATATGTACTGGATGTTCCGCTGTTTTGTATTCTCTGAGTGTTTTGTAGTGAGGCTTGATGTATTGGCTATTTGGATGCTTGTATTCAACTATTATGGAGTTTTATATGATGTCATTTTGTTCTGTAAAGCTTCACTATACATATGTTCTATTGTATTTTGTCCATGCGCTGTGAGTAATACGATAGATTCTGTTGTTTTAATCTACCCTGACAATCGTCCATGGTCGCCTGGCACACTTTACAGCGCACTATCTCTAGATTCGGTGCAGGGGTCATGGGCGGTCGTCACAACGATGATAGTGGAGTGGTTCTTTCAACTAGTGTAAAGGACATAGAAATTGCTTTTAATGAAAATGAATTAGGTGAAATTTTAGGAATTTCTTCAGAAGCTTTGCCTTTAGATGAGATTATATTTGACAAACAAACTATTTTATGACTAATTATAGAGAATACTTGTGGAAATAGGACCGCATCTAACTTGACACATTTATCCTGTATAGTTATTTGTATTCTACTGCAACGGCCCGGAATTTCACTGCTTTGATTTGCGAATATTTAATTAATTTTATATATTCAAATAAATGGTTTTATAATCAAAATAAAACTATTTTAAATGATAAGTAATAACGGTGAAATAGTTTTCAAAATTTGTTTACAAAAATATATAGTTCGATGAAAAACAGAAAATGTGACCGGAATTCGTTTTTCGAATTTTGACTTTTCATTGGCTAAAAGTTATCGGCAACATTGTGAACTCAAGGGTTAACATATATTCATTTATTTATAAATATATATGTGTATGTGTATGTGTATGTGTATGTGTATACATGTATTATGCTTAAGTATACAAAGTATAAATATATATATATAATAAAAAAAGAAAAAAGAAAAGGGTTTAGGTCACATTAGGGGAGACAATGGTACATTTAAAGTACCAAACATGTCCAACATGTTTTATTGGATAATATGAGGAGGGGGACAAGGTGGTGGCGGAATTTATGGTGAGGAGAAGGATGTGGTGAGGTAGCAACATGTGAGGGGGGGTAAAGTACCTAGGGCATTTTAGTAAATTCACTTGTTAACCTTATATATATATACACACCATTTTCTTAATTTCTATTCTCATTTTTCTCATTTTCTTTTCACTTTAAAACCTTCCTATAGCCTTTCCTATTCCTTCTTAAAGTCATTGAAACCTATTAATGGCTTCCAAGTTTTACCAAAGTCTTTTTAATCAAAAATCTTGAATTGTTTTAAATGTTCCAAAATGGTTTTAAACTCCTCCATTTTTACCACCACTTTATTCAACCATAGCTTCTATTAACTTCACCCATTCAATATTTTATTTGTTTCAAATCGTATACAATTCCGGTGGCTACAACTTTGCAGTTTACCACTTTTTCTGTTTTCGAGCTTAAATGCTCCAAAAATCCATATATTTCAAGAGTGTTTTTGAACCTATATTTTGAAGTCCGAAAATATCCTTACTGTTTTGGCCATAACTCCCTCAAAAATTAACCAAATTGTGTAATTATTTTTTTAAATGATATAGGAAAGATTTATCTAAAACTTTTCTTTTGAAAACTTTTCAAATTCCAAGAATAAAGGGTCCAAAAATCGAGAAGAAAATGACCTATTTTTGAGAGGATTTCCTTGTTTTCCAAGCTTTCCGAATGCAAAAGTATTTCAAGTTTTCAAAATATTTAGTGAGTAAACTTCTAACTTTTTGGAAAGATTCTATCTTTAAATATATATTGTCCATTTGGTTATATGTATGTGGTTAGTTGGTTTGGTTGCATATGGTTTGGATATATATGTATGTGTGAGCTTGTGGTTAGCATTTAACTTTGAATTGTTGGTTAAATTGATGAGTTTGGATATAAAGTGATGATCTTGTGGTATTTTTGTAATGATATGTTGTTGTATATGGAACCTTGAATATATGATTGAATGGTTATGGAAGTTAGCAAGTTTTATGCGTGAAAGACTTAAGAAAATCAAATTGTATTTGCTAGTTTGTTTGGAATTTCAAGTTTAACTTTAGTGTTGATTTCAACTTTGTTAACTTTTTTTTAATTTGAGACTTATGTTTTAAAGAGTTAGCAAACCTTTAGGTGTTAAGTTTGAAAAGGGAGTTAAAAACAAGTTGGAAATTACGGGTATCCATCGTGATAGTCGATATGAATGTAGTTCGTTTAAAAAAATTCGATTTTTGCAAAGTTTGGTTTTTGTACTTCAAATTGTCTTGTAAATGTTTTATAAACTAAATAATGATATTTTAAAAAGTTAATTAAGTTTTTAATAATTAATTTTTAATTAATTAAGTTTTTAATAATTAATTGACGTTTAAACATGGTTTAATAATTATAATTAAGTGACGATTAGTTATTAATTAATTATCTTTAAAGTTAAGATTTATTTTAATTAATTATTAATTAAGTTAATTAATTTTGAAATCAATTATGAGTTAAGTAAATGATTTATATTTTATTTATAATTAATTAAGTATATGGTTAATTATTATTTATTAATCAAGTGTTAATTATTTTTAATTATAAATTATTAAAGATTTTAATTTACAATAAATTATTTATAAAAGGGTTAGTTTATTATTTAAGTTGGTTAAAGATTATTTAATTAAGTAATTGAGACTAATTAATATTTAATTATTAATGAAGGTTTAATTAATTATTAATTAATAACTAATTAATTTTGGGTTTAATTAATAGTTAATTATTGTTTAACTATTTAATTAAATTAGGTTAAGATTCAATTAAAATTAATTATTATTTAAATATGGATTTAAATTATAATTAATTATTTTAAAAAGGGTTTTAAAGTTTTAAATTCTTTGGTTTTCAAAACTAAATTTTTTTAAAGGTACTTCTTTTTCAAAGATGGTTTTGAATACAAGTGATTCAAGTGTTGATACCATTAAGAAACCATACAACTGTGATGAGCTATAATGTAGATTGTTGGGTTGTTTGGACATATGTTAGTAGAATAAATCCATGTTCTGCTATAAATTGTTGTTTGTTTGATTGTTTGTTTGTTTATGTAGACATGTGTTAGAAGAATAAATCTGTAACGATCCGTATTTTTGGGCCTTCGAATTTGAATATTTAATTTCTTTAAATATTCGAATTTGAATTAAATCATAATAAAATCTATGTTTCAAATTTAGACCTGATTTCTAATGATGTATTTTTAATTTAATTTTTAGGATTTTTCCAAAAAATTTAATTTGGAAAAAATAAACAAATTCCTGTTTGACGTATTTTACGGCAAACGCTAACATTTTGGAACTTCACATAATTTAATAACTGGTATATTTTATTATTATTTTGTGATCATGTCCTAATTCTGTGCACGATCATATTTTTATTTATGTCCCTCACGGCTCGTATGTGAATGGGATATTGTATAAAGGAGCACCCTAAGAATTTTTAAAAAAATATTAAAAAGAAAGAAATCACCAAATCTGCACAATATCTTTACACTTTTATTTTTCATGTCCTTTGTTGAACACTTTGATGGCTAAGCATTTAAAATTCATCCTTTGTCATGCTTATCTCCTCAGCCTTAAGAAACTTTTTCTTCTATATATTTGAACAAAAATTCTGCTATGGAAGTTTAATTGTTCTGCTACCCATACTCTTTCTTTTCTTCTTTGGCATAGTAATTTACACAGATCAAAGTAAGGCAGCGATTTCACATTCCTGACATTTACTCTCTCTTTCATTTATATATATATATATATATATATATATAGTTTTACCTGTGAGTGAAAACAACCCCATCTCCTTTATTCAAAATTCCTTTTCTCCGAATCCATTTACAATTAGCAAAACCTTTCAACATGAAATGTTTTTGTTTTGATCCATACTATTTTTAGAAAATAATCGCTCGAGTTTCCATCGAGAGACGAGAGAAAATTTGCCTAAATCACTAAATGGGGGGAAATTGACGTCGAACTTCAAAAATCGACTTCTCTTGATTTTGAAAGAATTGCTCGTTGCCACTTGTGTCGTTGGAGTCGTAGGAAGAAGTAGGATTTTTAGGGTGAGTTTGGTAGTTTTTGGCAATGGCCGTCGATGAAGGTCCTAAACTAGGGTTCGATTTTTAAGGAGCTTTGGTCGACGATGGGAGAAATGGAAGGTAGGGTTGTATTCGGGGTAGAGAGCGTCACGACATGGCGAATTTTGGTGGGTTTTCGTGATTATAAGTGTCGCATTCTTTCTGCCTAGATAAGGGAGTTAGTCGATCAGATATTGTTAGGGAGGGCCGGGGGCTTAGGGGAGGGTAGCGAGTAGATGGGGGAATGAATTGGGATATGCTGGTGGTCTTGATTCGGTGGGTAGGTGGTTGGAAGCTCGGTGCACGAGCACGGTGGAGACGTGCACATTTAATCCCTCCGTTCGAACTGCAAATCGATGGGAAGAGGAAGAAAGCACCGTTGAAGGTGCGGGTTGGTATTTATGGGCTTGGGCCAAGCTTTAATGGGTGAGAATATATATCCATTGTTTTGTTTTAATTGTTTGTGTCAACATATTAGTTTTGAAAATCCAAATCTCGCTCATATGAAACCCGTTTATCCCGCAGATTTTTGCGATGGGTTCGTATGAATGAGAACGACATCGTAGTTAATAATGTTTATTAAAAATAATTTATAATTGTTTTAATAATGTTAAAGTCGATTATTTTATAAAAATGATTCTTAAAGGTTATTCCTTAATGAATCTTAATTATTAATTTAAAGTTATTCAGTTATTGCTTTAAAAATGTTTTAAATTTAAATTTAATTACTTATTTAAAATGATTATCGATACTTCAATTTTTAATTAAAGTTAATTAATTATATTGATTTAAGTTATTTAATTATATTTAAAGGATAATTAATTTTTATATTAATATTAGTTTAAGGTCAATTAATTATTATTTTAATAATGGTTTAAACATTTATTAATTTTTATATCAATATTGTTTTTGAAATTTACTTATTAATACAACAATAGTGTTTGAAATTAACCTAATATATTATTAAATAGATTCTAAAGTTATTATTTTGAATAAGATTTGATTTAAATGAAATATAGGGATGTTTAAATAGTAATTTGTTATTTAAAGCTATTTTAAATAACTTATGGTTTATCAAGAGTACGTATTGACTTAAAAAGTCTATTAAGGAGTTGGATTAAATATTGGAAGGGTTTTATAAATTGCTATGGATAATTATAAAGGAATTTTTAAATGAGTTTTAAAGAATCTGTGAAGGAGAAGTATTATAAATGAAATTTTGGAATTTATTAAGGATGTTTTATAATAGGATTGGTATTTTGGGTTTCTCCGTTTAAGTGATATTTGGGTTTGATCATTTAAAATATGATTTCAAAATAGAAAATATTTCTAAGTCTTGGTGAATATACCCTTCCAAGTTTAAAAGTGAGATGCTTAAATATACTTATAATGGTGAGATAAGTATATGGTTATATTTCCTAAGTGTCGAAATAGTGGTTTGTGAATATACTTATCTGGTTGAGATAAGTATATGGAAGTGATTTCCAAGTATTTGAAATGTAATTTTAAAATAATGGAAATTTAATTAAAATGAGGCTTAGTGATTTCTATGGGAAATGTAATCTTTGTTTTGAATGGTTGTTTATTTGATAGTTAAATAACCGACTATCAAATCTGGACCAAAACGTAACTCTAGAAATATCTAGGAGAAACACGGGAACTATATGATACGGTTACCGTCGGTGGTGCTATACTGTATGTATAAACTCGTTTCATTCTTTTAGGACAAATGATAAGGAAATCCGTCCATAAACTGTTAGGAGGTGAACTCCGCTCTTATCTTCGTCTGTTTATTTCCTTGAGAACCGGGGTTGAGTTTATCGGAATTATTGAAGGTTGTTTCGAAGTGACCAGGATCAGATATGTTATCCGAAAACCACTTCGATCCAACTCAAGCGTTTCAAACTGAAGACATCTTGAAGAATATGGAATCAAAGTCGGAGCATTTAAGTGTAAGGGCTTCTAGCTACTTGTCCTGATGGTGATTCCAAAATGGATATAGTAGAAGTAGTGCCTTCGGTTTGTCCTTGTCCTGGACAACTTGTATGGATGAATGCTAGCACTGCATTACTGCTTGGAAGGTAGTGTTGGCATTCTAGGGGAAATTGCTATTCAAAAGGTAAGCTTAGCCTTAAGCCTCATCAACCGGGAATGGCTAAAATCAGGGAAGATACAGCAAGGCTAAGTGGGTCGCTCTCATTAGGGTGTGTCATCACCTTTCTAGATACATCTACATATTTACGGATTGGGTGTGCATGAGATCTCAAATAAAAAAGGGTTGCAAAGAACCCGGGGTGGTGACATATTCAGTACTATCCAGTCAGGGGTAGGCCGATCTTATGTTGGCAGGGGATCCAAGCGAGGTCCTCGATACATTTTCTATACATGTACCATGATAGGTTGTACCCCGATGCCTTGTCATAGTATGGAATCCATTCTCCAATAAGCGTCGTACGGTTTTGATTGTGCCCAACTATGTTGAAATGTGAGATGCAAAAATTTCAGCTATTTTCATATTTTACTTTGACCTCTAGGCATTATTATAATATCACTGGATTTTCTGATATAAAGGTTTTGGTTATCGTAAGGTAAAAACCCCGTCCGTGTTTATGTGCGGCATGGTCTTACGAGATACTTTTGATTTTAAAGGATTTTAAAATTTATAATAAATATAATTCCTTGTGATTTAAGTTCTCACGCTAGTTTTACCAGACTGACCCGGGCGTTATTTTCCTATAATGCTCGGGTCAGACCGAGCATATTTCCAGGTTTACTTGGATATTTGGAGCTACAGGAGACGAGCTGGAGGCCCAGAGATGTATTCACGTAGATGGTTATATTTTCGTTGCTTACATTGTTGTATATTATCCAACAGTTGTGGGAACATGTTGTTATAACTGTCCGAGCTGGAATAGGTCAATAAACTCTGATTGATGTTTGTATATACTTATATTACAGATTTGTTTTGTGTAAAGGATTGTTATATATTATAGATTATTCTTTCCACTGTGAGATTCTGTGTTGTCCGGTTCTTCTCGTCTTCTTTCTTCTTTCTTTTCTCTAATTATGCGCTTTCCAGTTCAATTTGAGTTGGACATATATGGTTTATTGTTAGCTTAAACTATATGGAAAAGTGGGTCGTTACAAAATCCTCATTCTGCTATTAATTGATTGAATTGTTTGGACATTTGTTTAGCAAGACAAATCACCATCCCGCTATTATGTTATTAGACATGTATATGCTAGTTAGTTCATTTTGACATGATATTCCTTGATTTGGATATGAGTTGTATTTACCTATATGTTGACCTATATAAATAACTGTAAGGGAATTGGAATGGAAATTGAATGGTAACTTAAATTAGTACCACTGGGATTGCTAAACCTCATTTTGGATTTATAAAGTATGTTTTTGAATTAACTTAATTCTTTAATCAATTTGAGGTTTTAAGGTTTATAAATGATTTCCAAGCTATACTATTATTTTATAAAGTTATTTATAAGTAATAACTTGTTTATAAAAGGGTTTTTACTAAATGGAAAGGTTTACATAAAGTGTTTTACAAATGATATTCTGTTAATGATATTTCATAAAGAAATTTTATAAGAACTTATAAAGGAAGATTTATAAGTAGTTTTAATTATAGAAGAGATTTTATAAATCATTTTAGAGATTTTTGAAAGAACTTTTAAATCTAATTTGAAAGTATATAAAGAGGTTTGAAATATGAAGTGAACGTATAAAAGAATTTTTATAAGGGATAAGTGAATGAGTTTTATAGTAAGTGATGTGTTGAAAGGGAATTGTTTAGCCATTTAATATAGATTATGAGAAGAGAGAATTTTCCAAAAAAATTTTGGTAAATACTTATATTATTTTCCAAGTATAAAAGGGATGCAAGGGGTTTGGGAAAACTGTTTAGAAAAGATCTTTTGATCAAGTTTTATAAGTGATTTTATTAACTAAAGTTTAATTAATACAGGCTTAGAATATCCCATATGGAATTTAATCAATGTTTGATTGTTTGTTTAATTTGATAGTTAAATAACCGACTATCAAATCTGGACCAATACATAACTTTGGAAATATCTAGGAGAAACATGGGAATTATATAGTACAGTTACCATCGAAGGTGCTATACTGTACGTATAAACTCATTTAATTCATCTAGGATAAATGATAAGGAAATCCATCCATAAACGGTTAGGAGGTGAACTCCACTCTTATCTTTTGTCTGTTTATTTCCTAAGGAACTGGGGTTGAGTTTACCAGAAATATCGAAAGTTGTTTCGAAGAGATAAGGATCAGATATGTTATCTGAAAACCACTACAATCCAACTCAAGCGTTTCAGAATGAATACATCTTAAAGCATGGAATCGAAGATGGAGGTTTGAAGTGCAAGGGCTATTTTCTATTTTCCTTGGGAGGGATTTCCCGTAATAAATGTAATTGGGATAGTGCCTTCGGTTTCGTTCAGTCCTAGAACGAACTTGAATGGATGAATGCTAGCATTGCATTGACGCCTGGAGGGCAGTGTTAGTATTCCAAGTGGGATTGCTATTCAAAAGGTAAAATGTAGCCTCGAACCTCACCAACCGGGAAATGATAAAAATCAAGCATGCAGCAGGGCCAAGTGGGTCGCTCCCAAGTAGGGTATGGTCATTCCAAATCTAGATCAATTATTATCTATCATTTGTATGCTTCGGGGCTCATTAATGGAGGGATGATCATATTCGGTACTACTAGTCAAGTGGTAGGCCAATCCTATGTGGCAGGGGGTACAGGATGTTCTTGTCAGACGTGACGACCCGCAAATCCGTACCTTCTGAACCGACAACAAACCACGCATGTCGACCCAAAGCGAACATAATTGCATATGATCATGAGAAAGAAAAGAGAGGATGAGAAGAAAGAGAGAAGAAAGAAGAAGAGAAGAGAAGAAGAAGAGAGAGAAGCGGAACCAAAACAATACAGAATCTCACATCGCAGCGGAATAACATATAATATAGATCCATAATCTTTACAAAGAGAAACTGTAATAAACATAAATCAATATTAGAGTGCACAATAAGTAATCATCAGCTTAGACAATTATAATAACCTGTCCTCATAAATGCTGATAATTTACAACAACAACAATGCAAAGCAATGGAAAAATAAATAGATACGTGTATACG
The DNA here is from genome assembly GCA_030737815.1 of Allium fistulosum. Classification (NCBI taxonomy): domain Eukaryota; kingdom Viridiplantae; phylum Streptophyta; class Magnoliopsida; order Asparagales; family Amaryllidaceae; genus Allium; species Allium fistulosum. Next base: position 1,017,427,021 of record CM060901.1, on the reverse strand, counting down.
ACATGAAGATCTCCAGCTGGCCCGCTGAAGCTCCAAAAGCACCAAATCTGAACCTGTAAATATACTCGGTCTGACCCGAGCAATGAATGGGAAGAACGCCCGGATCAGTCTGGTAAACCAGCGTGAGAAAACACACCTCAACCGAATTTATAAAGTTACCCAAAACTTTTCCTTTATCAAAACAAAAGGTATCTCGTAAGACCACGTCTGCACATAAACACAGACGGGTTTTTCCCTCACGATAACCAAAACCTTTTCATATCAAATCATGTTATATTATAATAGTGTAACAACCCGCATATTTTACGATTGTATATTTAAATATTTTATTTAAATATAGCATCGTTAGTCGGATTAAAGTCCAAAAAGATACTTTTTGCAAACAGTCGAATTAGGACTCAAGACCACTTCCATTGAGTCCAAAATGGTGTTTGCGACCTTTTTGAGTATAAACATCGATATGTTTTGAGTTGGGTAGAATTTTGATGTTTTCAATTAGGGCTTTGGGTTTGGGTTTCAGCCCATCAACCCATCTAATACTCTAACACTCCACTCCCTCTTCATTCATTCTATTATTTTCCTAACACTTTCAAGCTAAAGAGATAATGGGGGAAGAGAAAAGAAATCAAAATTCCTAAGCCATAGTTTCCATTGCAAATTCAAGTTCTAGCTCAAAAATCTAAGAGAAGCTTAGGTAAGCATCCTCTCCATCTTCTCCATCTCAATCTCTCTTCAATTTTCAGAAATTCCTAAACCCTAACTTAGGAAATATTTTCCCTATGAGCTTAGATTGGAGCTTCTTGAGTTGAGATTGAAGAGGAATTGGTCTTTCCTTTGTTCTATAGCTTCTCATTTGTTGTTTGGGTTTAAAAAGGTGAGTTTTTGAACTCACATCTATGTCTATATCTTTGGTAGTTGATTGGTAGTAATTCCTAACATATATTCCTTATTTATTTGCTTTTGAATTGAATTGGTTTGATGAATATTCCAATTTTTGGGGTTTTGAAGTCAAATCTTTAAAAAAATCCTATCTTTGATGTTTGAACACGTTTTTGGGGTGTTTCGAAGAGCCATACAAGGCTGGGTTGTCACTTGGCGTAAATCCTTAGTCTCCGTTGCTCGTCCGTTCGCCTCCGGATAGAATTTTGCCCCACTTGAGGGCTAGGCTGATAATGATGTGGAAGCAGGTTCAGTCGACTGAACCAGTAGGTCAGTCAACTGAACCAAGGACCAGAAAATTCTCTGGCCCTGTATCAGTCGACTGACCTTCTGGTTCAGTCGACTGATACTGGTAAACGAATGTTTCCTGGCCAGTATCAGTCGCCAGAACCAGAAGGTCAGTCGACTGAGCCAGGAACCCGAGAGTTTCTAGCCTTGTGTCAGTCGACTGACCTTCTGGTTCAGTCGACTGAATATGTGAAATTTGCTTTTTGCCTATTTTAAGTAGTTTCGTACGGGTTTCCGGTTTTTAATCGATTTTTGATGATCTGAATTGTTGTTATCATTTACCGACTTCATGACTTCTTTTTCGGGATTTTTGGGAATATCAATTTTGATGGATTCGGTATCGATTTCTATGGATTTGATTCACGTCTTCGAATGTGGATTTTGGTGATTGATTGTTTCTACAATCATTTCTGTGATTTGTCACTTTAAAATATAAAGGTATTCTATACTAGTAGTAAATATTCAACTCTTTCACAAAGATGATTCCAACTCTATTTTTAATACAAATCTCGTTTATAAAACCGTTTTCCAATCTATTAGTATATACAAACCTTTACCTCATTCGTATGAGAAATCTAATTAAACGACTTAGTAAAACAAGTGGTATGAAACGCTTGCGTTTACTTCATCGGTTAATTTTTGGACTTGTTCGATTGAAAATCTTGTGACAATCTTTGAGTGGAAGTCTACAATTTGTTCGTAAATATTTGAGTTAAGCTAGTGGTTATGGGACATGAAGCTAAACTCTTATATTTACTAGCTTAGTGTAATTGCCACTTTTTATTGATCGATGATGATCATTTTATGATTTAGACTAGCGATTGAGCGATGTCTCTTTGTTGGTATGGGGATTAAACCCCGTTTGAGGAGCTTCGGCTCAAATTTGGCGGGGTAGCGACCCGTAGTCTTCGGGCCATTTGCAGAGCTTCGGTTCAAATTTTATGGTTAGCGACCATGGAATAGCGATCCGTTTGAGATACATGTGTTGGTGAGTTTTCATGCTCCCGTTTGAGATAGGCCTTCCCCCTTTTTTTGATTTCTGGATTTCTAGTTGATGATTTCTAGTATTTATGTTGATCATTTTGAGATTTAGACTAGCGATATGCGATGTCTCTTTGTCCACGTGGGGGACTATACCCCGTTATGTTGAGCTTCGTCTCATTTCTTTTATGGGCTAGCGACCTATGTTCTTATTTGAGTTTTTGGTTCATCGGACGTACCGTTATTGTACTGTGTCGTTGCACCGGCTCATTTTATGGATTAGCTTTCCCTTTGCGTTTCTGGATTTCAAGTTGATGATTTCTAGTAATTTTGTTTCACCAATTTTTGATATTGACATTGATATGTTTTGTCAATATTTGTGTTTTGGTGAATAATTTAAAGAATGTGATTCTTTTTGGTGTCTTGAGTAGATTTGAGATTTTGTATGATTTTCGTTATTATGAAATGTATACTTGTCACAATATGGCATTATTGTTATCATACATTTTAGTTATATCTCTTATCCTATCTCATTTTATCTGATATTTATAGCTAGACTGATCCGTTTATTATTTTCTTCTTAAATAATACTCGGGTCTGACCGAGGTATTTCAGGTGCTTCTGCTTGACTTCTTATCAGGGTCCGTCACCTGACTTTTGGCTAACTACTTTAGCTTAGTAGTTTTTGTTGTTATACATTCGAGATAGAGACTCCTTGATGTATACTTATTCTTTTGTCTAGCACTTGTATATATTCTTTTGTGATGTAGTGGATCTAGTTTGACCACTACTTTGATGTACACTTCTATGTGATATATTCATATATGTTTCCACCTTTGTGATATGAATACCTATGACTGATTTGTGTTATGTTTATTTCTATATTTGTTTCTGAAGTCCTTATAGCCACTGTGTGGTAGCTTTGAGTTTGTAAATTGATATGTCGGATTTCCTCTTAAAATGAAATGTAAGTTATATTATCTGACATATCGGTACTCGCACAAGGCAATTACACAGATGGTCACTCCTCAACAGCCTTATTCTTCGTGCTAGTCGACGGCATTACCCCATAGTGTCCTTGGCTAGCGTGAGTATAGAGATGGGGCGTCACAGCTTGGTATCAGAGCCAAACTTTGGAACAATGTAGAATAATCTAGCAAGGATCATTGTCCTAAGTTTCTCTTAGGAATCGTGCCATAGGATTTAATTCGAGTCTTCGTACCGTTTTATCCTATTTCTTTTTATGATACCTTATTTTATCAATCCAGTTTGTTTGATATTCATTTTGTGAATAACCTTTTTCCTCTTCTTTCTTTCTCAAAGAAGAGAAATGGTTAGACCAGGCCGTCCCAGTGCTAGTCAATCGAGTGCTACTCCTCAGGATGGAGTATATATGTCTGCTCAACAACTTTTAGATCTTATGAACAATGCCCCAGCTGCCGGACTCATTCTAGCGCCTACTCACCCAAAATCCGGGTTTGCATGCTTGTGTAGAGAATATACCGCTTTGGGTGGAAGGCCATTCAAGGGTTCCGAAAGCGTTAAAGAAATTCAAGCTTGGCTTAGATCATGAGATCGCATCTTTTCTCGCATGAATCTTATTGATCTTCATCGAGTCCAAGTGGCTTCTAGTATGCTCCAAGAAAGAGCATTAGATTGGTATGAGCTTTTGATTTCTGAGATTATCGAAGCAGATCTTGCTTGGGAGCAATTCCGGGAAAGATTCAAATTGAAGTTTGTGCCGGAGGCTGATAAAGTAACTTTAGCCCGACGCTTTATTGACCTTGTTCAAGGTGAATCTTCTGTGACAGATTACGTCGCATCTTTTGAATCTCTCTCTAAATGTGGGGTCGAATATATTAATACACCATTGAAGAAAAATCAGAGATTTGTCTATGGTTTGAATAAGAACCTCAAAAAGCCTTTACTTCTGAAACTAGAAGTTTCTTTCAATCAGCTTATAGATATCGCTCTTCGACTTGAAGAGGCCGATAAAGAAAGTGATGTTGAACTTGTGCGTGCCAAACAGAACTTCAATGATAACATGAAGAGGCCTATTAAGTTCAAAGGCCCCAATCTCAATCCCAACAAGAAAGGGAAGCAAGAAACTTCGGTAGCAAAGACTCCTACCTCTAGTCGTGGACAATGCTACATTTGTGGTTCTATGGACCACTATGCAAATGAGTGTCTGAATCCCCTTTATTGTCGCTATTGCAAAAGTTTGAGTCATCATATATCTGCCTGTCCCATACTTCACAGCAAGAAGGAGGGAAAGCTAAATGTTGTGCAAGCCCCTAATAACACTTCTCTTGGTCAAGGTATTTCTCATTTTATCCTTGATGATATTTGTTTTGTGATTATCTTATTCGAGTTCTTTTTTATACGGGTTCATCTCATTATTTTATATTAAAAGAACTTGATGATTCTTTCTCTTTAATTATTATGGGCTTGATTATTTCATTGAGAATTGCGAATCCGGTTGGTGGATCCGCATCACTCAGTTTACTTTATGAAAATGTCGAGATTATTTTATGTGGTTATTCTTTTCGAGCCGATTTGCCTGTTATGCGTTACTTAGGCTTCGAAATTGATTTTTTGGGAAAGGATTGGCTTGATCATTATGAAGCCCATATCCTATGTCCTGAGCGGACTATCTATCTTCGATATCCTCAATCTGTTAAGCAGATTTCTATTGATTTTAATGATTTTGATTTCCAAATTTGGTAGCATCATTTTGTTCTTTAAACCCACTTGATGAGGAGAATGTTATTTCTCTCATTCAAGTAGTTTGTGAATTTTCCGGTATATTTGAGCTTGTCTTAGGATTATCACCTAAGAAATCTATTGAGTGGTGCTAAGGTCTTTTCAGCTCAACCTTGCCACCGGTTTTTCATCAGCTACGAGTTGCGGAGGGTAGCATTCCCCTTACCGCATTCCGCACTCGTTGTGATTCTTATGAGTGGTTCGTTATGTTATTCGGTTTGACGAACCTTCCAGCTTATTTCATCCTTTTTACGAATCGAGTGTTCAGCAAATATCTCGATTGGGCCATCCTTGTATTCATTGATTATGGATGAAAACAACAATTTAAAATTTGCAAATCTTTTTAATAAGATATTTATAAGTATGATTGGATTTTGTTCTTAAAACGAGCAAAAAATATTTGTAAATTTTATAAGAGGCATGTTTATCATATAGAAGATGATTTTGTGTTATTTTGCCCATTGAGTGCTTTAAGAATTCTGGTCGATGCGCTTGATCACCGTTATCGATAGGAATCTCCTAAACGCTATGATGAGACAGACAGACATAGTAAATTAACTTGTAAAAAGTAAATTTTTTCTAAAAAGATGATTACATAGAGTTAACTATGATTTTGAATGTCATAGCTTTTCGGGGAAGAGGATCAATTAAAAGAACTCTTTTCCAATGCTTTTATTCTTGCGATTCCCGAAGGGAACCGAGACTTTATTGTTTGTACCGATGCAGGTCGTATTGGTTTGGGTGTCATTCATTTGCTAAGGGAATGTGTTATCACATATGCTTCTTGACAATTAAAGCTTGTCGAGACTAGATATGCCATTCATGATCTAGTGCTCGCGGCCATTGCTTTCGCTCTTAGAATTTGGCGCCATTATCTTTTGGGAGAGAAAATTTGTTCTCTACACCGATCATAAATCTTTGAAGTATTTATTTTCTCAAAAGGAACTTAATTTGCATCAACAACGTTGGCTCGAGTTCCTTGTATCTTATGATCTCGATATTCTTTATACTCCCGGAAGGGGAAATCGTGTTGCCGACGTCCTTAGTCTTAAGCAACAAGCGGTTGTTTTCATGATGATATCTGAATGGAATGATCTCGAGACTTTATCCACTTGTGAGATTCGAGGTCGTGAATCCCAATCATGTTCATCTCTTGTTTTGTGTAGCCTTGAGGCCCATCCTTCTCTTTTAGACCGCATTCTTGAAGATCTTCTTCGAGCATGTGTTCTTGATTTTGGTGGAAGTTGGGAAGATCATATTCCTCTTGTTGAGTTTTCCTATAATTATAGCTTCCTATCTAGTATTGGTGTGGCACCTTTCGAGGCACTCTACGGAAGTCCATGCCGATTCTCTTCGTGTTGGCTTGAAGCCGGTGAGAAACTGGTTTTCGGTCCAGATTTTATTGGTGTTCATTTGTGTTTCACCTATGAGGGGTGTTGTGCGTTTCAGTCGATCGGGAAAGTTAGTACCTCGATATGTTGGTCCATTTCCCATCACCGAACGTATTGGTTACGTGGCTTATCGCCTTTCGTTATTGGCTCAATTTTTTTTGCTATTCATGACGTTTTCCACGTCCTTCAACTACGGAAATGTCTTCGGGATTCCGATTCTATTCTTGAGCCCGGTGTTATTGAAGAAATTGAAGTTTCACCAAATTTGACTTATGAGCAGCATTCTATTTGTATCATTGCTTCGAAGGTCAAACGCCTTCGAAATAAAGTTGTTCCGCTTGTGAAAGTTCAATGGTCCTCAAATCCTAAGGATTGCTCTTGGGAATCTTGAGAATTCATCGAGCAAACACATCCGGACCGACTCTTTCGTGCTCTTTAAGGTGAACTTCTTATTTCAAATTTTCTTTTGTGTTGATATGCTTTTATGGTTGTTACTCTTTATTTTCTTCTTAAGTATTGCAAGGACGCGATTTCTTTAAGGAGGGGAGTCTGTAACAACCCACATATTTTACGATTGTATATTTAAATATTTTATTTAAATATAGCATCGTTAGTCGAATTAAAGTCCAAAAACTACTTTTTGCAAACAGTCGAATTAGGACTCGAGACCACTTCCATTGAGTCCAAAATTGTGTTTGCGACCTTTTTGAGTATAAACATCGATATGTTTTGAGTTGGGTAGAATTTTGATGTTTTCAATTAGGGCTTTGGGTTTGGGTTTCAGCCCATCAACCCATCTAATACCCTAACACTCCACTCCCTCTTCATTCATTCTATTCTTTTCCTAACACTTTCAAGCTAAAGAGATAATGGGGGAAGCGAAAAGAAATCAAAATTCCTAAGCCCTAGTTTCCATTGCAAATTCAAGTTCTAGCTCCAAAATCTAAGAGAAGCTTACGTAAGCATCCTCTCCATCTTCTCCATCTCAATCTCTCTTCAATTTTCAGAAATTCCTAAACCCTAACTTAGGAGATATTTTCCCTATGAGCTTAGATTGGAGCTTCTTGAGTTGAGATTGAAGAGGAATTGGTCTTTACTTTGTTCTATAGCTTCTCATTTGTTGTTTAGGTTTAAAAAGGTGGGTTTTTGAACTCACATCTATGTCTATATCTTTGATAGTTGATTGGTAGTAATTCCTAACATCTATTCCTTGTTTATTTGCTTTTGAATTGAATTGGTTTGATGAATATTCCAATTTTTGGTGTTTTGAAGTCAAATCTTTAAAAAATCCTATCTTTGATGTTTGAACACGTTTTTGGGGTGTTTCGAAGAGCCATACAAGGCTGGGTTGTCACTTGGCGTAAATCCTTAGTCTCCGTTGCTCGTCCGTTCGCCTCTGAAAATTTTTTGCCTCACTTGGGGGCTAGGCTGATAATGCTGTGAAGCAGGTTAGGTTGACTGAACCAGTAGGGCAGTCGGCTGAACCAGGGACCAGAAAATTATCTGGCCATGTATCAGTCGACTGACCTTCTGGTTCAGTCGACTGATACTGGGAAACGAATGTTTCCTGGCCAGTATCAGTCGACTGAATTAGAAGGTCAGTCGACTGAGCCAGGAACCCGAGAGTTTCCTGGCCAGTATCAGTCGACTGAATTAGAAGGTCAGTCGACTGAGCCAGGAACCCGAGAGTTTCTGGCCTTGTGTCAGTCGACTAACCTTCTGGTTCAGTCGACTGAATCTGTGAAATTTGCTTTTTGCCTATTTTAGGCAGTTTCGTACGGGTTTCTGGTTTTTAATCGATTTTTGATGATCCGAATTGTTGTTATCATTTACCGACTTTGATGACTTCTTTTTTGGGATTTTTGGAAATATCCATTTTGATGGATTCGGTATCGATTTCTATGGATTTGATTCACGTCTTCGAATGTGGATTTTGGTGATTGATTGTTTCTACAATCATTTCTGTGATTTTTCACTTTAAAATATAAAGGTATTCTATACTAGTAGTAAATATTCAACTCTTTCACAAAGATGATTCCAACTCTATTTTTAATACAAATCTCGTTTATAAAACCGTTTTCCAATCTATTAGTATATACAAACCTTTACCTCATTCGTATGAGAAATCTAATTAAACGACTTAGTAAAACAAGTGGTATGAAACGCTTGCGTTTAATTCATCGGTTAATTTTTGGACTTGTTCGATTGAAAATCTTGTGACAATCTTTGAGTGGAAGTCTACAATTTGTTCGTAAATATTTGAGTTAAGCTAGTGGTTATGGGACATGAAGCTAAACTCTTATATTTACTAGCTTAGTGTAATTGACACTTTTTTTTGATCGATGATGATCATTTTATGATTTAGACTAACGATTGAGCGATGTCTCTTTGTTGGTATGGGGATTAAACCCCGTTTGAGGAGCTTCGGCTCAAATTTGGCGGGGTAGCGACCCGTGGTCTTCGGGCCGTTTGCGGAGCTTCGGCTTAAATTTTATGGTTAGCGACAATGGAATAGCATTCCGTTTGAGATACACGTGTTGGTGAGTTTTCATGCTCCCGTTTGAGATAGGCCTTCCCCCTTTTTTGTGATTTCTGGATTTATAGTTGATGATTTCTAGTATTTTTGTTGATCATTTTGAGATTTAGACTAGCGATGTGCGATGTCTCTTTATCCACGAAGGGACTATACCCCGTTATTTTGAGCTTCGTCTCATTTCTTTTATGGGCTAGCGACCCATGTTCTTATTTGAGTTCTTGGTTCATCGGACGTACCATTATTGTACTGCGTCGTTGTTCCGAATTATTTGAGTTTTGGTTCATCGGACGTACCGTTATTGTACTGCGTCGTTGCACCGGCTCATTTTATGGATTAGCGTTCCCTTTGTGTTTCTGGATTCCTAGTTGATGATTTCTAATAATTGTGTTTCACCAATTTTTGAGATTGACATTGATATGTTTTGTCAATATTTGTGTTTTGGTGAATAATTTAAAGAATGTGATTCTTTTTGGTGTCTTGAGTAGATTTGAGATTTTGTATGATTTTCGTTATTATGAAATGTATGCTTGTCACAGTATGGCATTATTATTATCATACGTTTTAGTTATATCTCTTATCCTATCTCGTTTTATCTGATATTTATAGCTAGACTGATCCGTTTATTATTTTCTTCTTAAATAATACTCGGGTCAAACTGAGGTATTTCAGGTGCTTCTATTTGACTTCTTATCAGGGTCCGTCACCTGACTTTCGGCAACTACTTTAGCTTAGTAGTTTTTGTTGTTATACATTCGAGATAGAGACTCCTTGATATATACTTATTCTTTTGTCTAGCACTTGTATCTATTCTTTTGTGATGTAGTGGATCTAGTTTGACCACTACTTTGATGTACACTTCTATGTGATATATTCATATATGTTTCCGCCTTTGTGATATGAATATCTGTGACTGATTTGTGTTATGTTTATTTCTATATTTGTTTCTGAAGTCCTTATAGCCATTGTGTGGTAGCTTTGAGTTTGTAAATTGATATGTCGGATTTCCTCTTGAAATGAAATATAAGTTATATTATCTGACATATCGGTACTCGCACAAAGCAATTACACAGATGGTCGCTCCTCAACAGCCTTATTCTTCGTGCTAGTCGACGGCATTACCCCGTAGTGTCCTTGGCTAGCGTGAGTATGGAGGTGGGGCATCGCAAATAGTGTTTATTATACAAATAATAATCAACATAGCTGAAATTGTTACCATTATTAAATTCCAACAATACTAGGCTCTACAAAACAAAATGGTAGGCACGTAGTGGATTTTGGATTTCCATACAAATGACTAGGTGAAGGGACCACCTTTCCGAGCCAAACTCGGTACACCTCTAGAGGGATGTACCTAGGGTCCAGATACTGGGCGCCTAAACCAACACAAGGCCGGCTTACCCCTTCACTGGATAGAACCGAATATGTCATCACTCCAGTTGTTACCGACCTAAATCCATGGCCAAAAGCATACATCAACAATAATCAGATACCCCACATCATAGCGTGTAAAGATACATCTAGAAGAGTGATGACATCTCCTAATGGGAGCGACCCACTTAGCATGTCTGCTTCTATCCCTGTTTCAGTCATTTACCGAGGAGCGAGGCCAAAAGAGGTATCGATTACCTTTCATATATCACATATCACATCATCATCATCTTTGAATGCCACATTTCCATTCCCGTTGTCTACTAATTGCCTTCCATGAAAATACAATGATGTACGTTTTAAAAACCAATGTACATAATCTTATAAATGCAATGTCAGACACTCAATCATACAAGTTGTCCAGGAACAGGACAAACCGAAGGTACTCTCCTACCACATCCTATAGGATTAGTAGCGACAACCCTTGCAATGGATATTTCATAATGAAGAGACAACTACTACTATATGTATATTGGGATTTTAACCCAAAATGATCAACAAAGCAGTCCTTCACTATGAAAATCCTAAATATCAATATCATCAACCAACCTACACAATCATCGCATATATGTGGGTCCGAAGTGGTTTTGAGATAAATCTGATCTCGGTCTCTTCACACCAACAACGCAAAATCGTTACTCAACCTCATATAGAAACCAAGTCTCATAGACTTATCACGTCTCCAACTTTCAACTTGCTATCCTTCGGCTAAGAAGGAAGCTCGATAGATTGGAGTAATCACTCCGCACTACACAAATCAACATTCTCAACACAAACGATAATCAAGCCTACACAGTCAATTACGTACTAAGTGTACGACTAATTAGTTTCCACATCAAGTCGAGAAACTAAAAATGGCCAAATTTGATAGTAGGTTATTTAACTATCAAAGCAACAAATAAAATCTAGCACATAAGCAGTTGTTGGATGAATTTTCATAACCGAACCGGTACCACCGGATCAACCACCAAACGAAGCCACGCCGATCTACTCGTCTCCCACTACCGGACCAACTCCACCAAAGCTCCACTACCGAACCAAGACGATGCCGAACCAAATTTGCCAGGCCAGATTGTATCAGCCCGGGCCCATCAACAGCTGTATACATCCAAGACCCCTACCCCCAGCCTCACTCTATAAATAGAAGGGCAGGGGTACAACAATGAGGGACAAGTTTGAGAGCTCAAGCACGGAGAGAACTTTCAAACAACTTTCTTTTACTTGTATCAGAGCTTTGTACTTGTAATCAAAAGAAGAGAAGAGAAATAACATATAAAGTGGACGTAGGCACATTCTGGCTGAACCACTATAAATCTGCGTGTCTTTTTACAGTTTAGCCCCTGCTTTTCATATATTTGCATAAATCACTCAAATCACTAAGAACAACATAAGATCTACTAAATCATACAACTTTGAGGTGTTTGTCCATTTTTTGTGCAAACATTTTTGGTGCTTTCACTAAGAGCTAGAAGCTCGAAGCTTCAGCTTCATCCACTTAACGAGTTTTCCTAACAGCATCGTCCGCCACTTGGAAAACATGCCTCCCAAACAGAGAAAAGATGTTAACAAAGGAAAAAACATCGCATCCAGCAGTCTTCCAGATCCACCTGTCACGAATCAAGTAAATCGTCCTCCTCCAGCAACAGTAACAAATGAAGGACAGGCTAACCCAACCACTCCTGCCATAGAACAGCCTACAGCAATTACTAGGGCAGATTTGGATAGAGTTGTGGTTGAAGTAACTAACCGCTTCACGTCTCAGTAGGAAGCCTTGGTGGACCATCTCATGTCATGCTTAAGGGACGCTGAAGAATCCAACCGCAACACTGAAACATGGGGCGAGTCCCAGTCTGGAGGATCTCAGAGACAACAAAGATCTTCCTTCTTCGAAGGAGCTAATGGCAGAAGTAGCCATGGTAGGAGCCGAGACCGAACACAGCCCGAAGTTAGGCCTGAGGAAACGTTTGGTACCGAACCCAACGGGGGAGGTACCGGACGGAGGTCAACTGTAGCTGAGCCTGTCATACTGCCTAACCACGGAAACGCCGGTGAACGGGGCCGAGCTAGAGTCCAGCCCGAAGTTGAACCCGAGGAAGTGCTTAGATCAGAACCCAGTAGGGGGAGATCAAGGCAAGGGCCAACTGTAGCCGACCCTAGCATGCTCCCAGAAGATCAAAGGCAGTCGCTGGAGAATATGAGGAACGATAGACGATACCATCCCTACAGGTCATCTGGACGGAATCAATCCCATAGAACAGAACCAAACTCGTTTCTATCTGCTCCAAATTCTAATGAAAGGATGGCGCGCTTATTCAGAGAGTGCGTCCAACGGGAGCAAAGAGATCGAGGGATAGGCGCTAGGGTGACCAGCCCTTTCGCCCGCAACATTGAAATTGCTATCACCCCCCGAGAATGGAAGATGCCAACAATGGAACCTTACAAGGGAACCTCCGACCCCATTGTACACTTACAAAGATACACACAGCACATGCTCATGAGTGGAGCAATAGAAGGAGTACTGTGCAAATGCTTTCCATTATTCTTAGCAGATCTCGCTACCTCCTGGTTATGTCATCTACCCCAGGGATCCATCAGCTCGTGGGAAATGTTGAAAGAAAAGTTTATCAGTCAGTTCCGCATCCATGTGGAACAACCTAAGGACGCTTATTCCTTATCCAGCGTCAAACAGAAACCTGGAGAAAAACTGCAGCAATACCTAACCCGATTCAATGCCGCAGCAGCCGCAGTCCAAGATGCCGATGAGAAGCTTATCCTAATAGCCCTCTGTAGTGGTGTGCATCCGGACACTAAATTTGCTAGAAGGTTGATGAAAGAAAAACCAACTACTTTACCCGATTTCTTCCATGAAGCCAGGAAATACATGAGGCTTGAGGATGCTGCCGTTGAGGGGCAGTCAGGACAGAAAAATAAGGCAACTCACAGCAACGCCCCCGCTGTGGCAAGGGACGTTCGAAGAAATGATTCCAGAGACAATGCTGGGGGCAAGAAGGGAGAAAAGCGCCTATATCGGCCTGGACCGAGATTCGACACTTACACTCCTTTGAACGAGACCGTCGAAAATATCTTCCTTGCCACCCAAGGCAAAGTTAGATACAAACGCCCACCAGACAAGAAGGAATCAGATAACGCGTAGAAATCTGGAAAGTTCTGCCGCTTCCACGAATCTCACGGGCATGATACCAATGAATGCCATCATCTCCGGGATCTGATTGAGGAACACATCAGAAGGAAGAAACTGGAACGTTATGTAAAAAGTTAGGACAGGACTCCAGCTCCTGCCAATGAAAACCCAAGGCTACCCTCACCGGACACCGGCAGAGGAAACCGCAATGCTAGCAGCTCTAGTCAAGAGAAAATAGTAGTCCATACCATCTCGGGAGGACCGCACATCGCGGACAGAAGCTGGAAAGAGATGGAAAGGTATGGAAAATCGCTTAGAGACAATAAAGACTGTGTCAATTCGGTTATAGAAGAGCGCCACCCGAAGCGGAAAGAAAGTAATGACATCACATTCGGTAAGCATGACCTAGAAGGAAGGCAGTACCCTCACATGGATCCCATGGTCATCTCTGCCCGACTCGGTCCCGCCCAAGTTTACCGAATCCTGGTAGACACTGGAAGCTCAGTAAACATCCTGTTCAAACACGCATTCGACAAAATGAAGCTATCAATGAAGGATGTATCTCCCTGCGATAAACCACTACACGGCTTCACTGGAGATGCGAAGATGCCCCTCGGGCAACTGGACCTCTTTGTTGAGATTGGAAGCCATCCCCGCTCCGCTGTACGGAAACAGACGTTTGTGCTAATAGAAAACCATTCGGCCTACAACGCCTTCTTAGGAAGGCCATCCTTGTCTGACTTCCAAATTGTCCTAGCCCCATGGTGCCTAAAGATGAAATTTCCAACAGACAATGGAGTAGGGGAAGTGGAAGGAGACCAGGACGTTGCTCGAGACTGCTATGTGACTGAACTTCGCAACAACCACAGGAAGGATAAAGGGAAGGGTGTAGAGATTGCCCTCTGCACAAAAAGTCTAGAAGCATAGCAACTAAAGAAAGCCCCTCCTCTTCGATATACCAGCGACCCTTTCAATGAATTAGACCCTAGGGACAAAGAGGAGGAGGCCACCGCCGAGCCTGCAGAGGCTATGGAGTTTATATCTGTAGACAAGCATGACTCAAGTAGACTATTGAAAATTGGGTCCCAACTAAAAGCCGAATTGAAGGAACAACTCATCGATTTTCTCCGCCACAACTTGGATGTATTCGCATGGTCACACGCTGACATGACCGGAATCTCCCCCGACATAGCCTGCCACGTATTAAAAATTGATCCTACCAAGGCACCTGTAAAACAAAGAAAGAGAAGTATGGGGGTAGAGCGATCAGCAGCCCTCGATGAAGAAGTAAAGAATCTACTCGCCAATGACTTCATACGAGAAGCTATCTACCTGGAATGGATCGCCAACCCATTGCTGGTAAAGAAGGCTAATGGGAAGTGGCGAACCTGCATTGACTTTTCCAACCTAAACGACGCCTGCCCAAAGGATTGCTTCCCACTTCCCAGAATCGACCAACTTGTAGACAGCACAGCCGGGCACGAGCTCCTATCTTTTATGGATGCATACTCAGGATATAACCAAATTCCTATGCATGCTCCCGACCAAGACCACACTAGTTTCATCACTGACCGGGGTTTATACTGCTATAAGGTAACGCCTTTCGGACTTAAAAATGCAGGAGCCACCTACCAGCGCCTCGTCAACAAGATGTTTGCAGGGCTAATAGGACAGACTATGGAAGTATATGTGGATGACATGCTGGTGAAGTCAAGGAAAGCCAAAGATCACGTAAACCACCTAGGCAAAATGTTTCAAGTACTCCGCCAGTATGGAATGAAGTTGAATCCTCTAAAATGCTCCTTCGGAGTGTCATCAGGGAAGTTCTTAGGATTCATCGTTCATGCCAGGGGGATTGAAGCGAACCCTGAGCAAGTCCGAGCGCTAAGGGATATCAAGATACCTTCCACCCGAAAGGAAATGCAAAGCCTAAATGGAAAAGTGGCCGCCCTAAGCCGATTCATCTCCAAGGCAACGGACAAGTGCGTCCCCTTTTTCGAAGCTCTAAAGAAAGACAAAGGAAAGTTCGAATGGACTGACGAATGCTTAACCGCTTTCCTTAACCTAATCGAACACCTCCAGAAACCACCGGTACTCTCGACTCCAAGCGAAGGCGAAGAATTATACCTATACCTTGCTGTGTCATCTCACGCCCTAAGCGTTGCCTTGGTAAGGGAAGACAACCGCACGCAACGGCCAGTTTACTTCGTCAGCAAAAGGTTTACTGGGGCAGAAGTCAGATATCCTAAACTTGAGAAGCTAGCATACTGTTTACTAATCACATCACGGAAACTGCGTCACTACTTCCAGTCCCATTCCATCAAAGTTCTGACCGATCAACCACTGAGGCAGGTACTCCATCGTCCCGACACTTCTGGGCGACTACTTAAATGGTGCATTGAACTAAGTCAATATGATATCACCTATCACCCTCGCACCGCCATCAAGGGACAAGCCATGGCTGATTTCATTGCAGAATTCACTACCAACGAAGATAAGGAGCAATTGGAAATAGCAGAAGATATCAAGTGGAATCTCTTTGTGGATGGTGCATCGAACGAACAAGGCTCAGGGGCAGGTGTGGTAATAATCACTCCCAGGGGAAACAAACTGCACTATGCTATAAGGTTGGAGTTCGCTGCCACCAACAACGATGCAGAGTATGAAGCAGTGATAGCCGGACTAGAAATTGCCATAGAAATCGGAGCCAATTCTTTGTGTCTTCACAGCGATTCTCAACTTATTGTTAATCAAATACTAGGAGAATTCCAAGCTCGAGAAGAACGACTCATAGCATATTTAAAGAAGACCAAGTTACTTCTCAACCGATTGGACCACTACTTAGTCAAACACATCCCTCGGGAAGAGAACCAAGAGGCCGACGAATTGGCGAAGCAAGCAAGTGTGAGAGACATCACCATCCTCGGGGCAGTAACCATCTCAAAGCAACTGGCCCCAAGTTTTAAGCAAGTGAATCTGATAGCTGCAACCAAGGAAGCAACTTGGATGACTCCCATCCGAGACTACCTACAAAGTGGCACACTACCCAACGGGCGTAACGAAGTCAAGAAAATCTTGAGGAAAGCATCCCGCTACACAATACAAGAGGACATCCTCTATCGGCGCGGATTCTCTAACCCGTTATTAAGGTGTGTCGCTGGGAGGGAAGCCAAGGAAATCTTATCCAACATCCATCAGGGAAGCTGCGAAGATCGCACCGGAGGGCAAACATTAGCAAAAAAGATACTCCGATATGGATATTTCTGGCCCACCTTAAGCAAGGACGCCTTAGATTTCGTCAAAAAGTGTGACAGATACCAGAAGTTTGCTAAGATTCCACGGCTACCAACCACTGAGATTACTCAAATGACCAGCCCTTGGCCTTTCGCAATATGGGGAATTGACTTAATCGGCGAGCTACCAATGGGCCGAGGCGGGGCCAAATATGCTATAGTGGCAGTCGACTATTTCACCAAATGGGTGGAAGCGGAACCTCTGAATAAAGTATCTTCAACAAAAGTTATTAACTTCTTGATCAAAAATGTTCTGTGCAGGTACGGAGTCCCACTCAAAATCATATCAGACAATGGACTTCAGTTTGACAACGAGGAATTCGCCAACTGGTGCCAAGAGCACGGAATTCACAAGTGCTTCTCATCCGTAGCGTACCCCCAAGCAAACGGACAAGTCGAAGCCGTCAACAAAATTCTGAAAACTCTAATCAAAAAGAAGCTCAAAAAGTCAAAGGGCGCTTGGGTGGATGAACTCCTTACGGCACTATGGGCCTATCGCACATCTTTCAGAACATCAACGGGGCACACTCCTTTCTCTTTGGCATACGGATCGGAGGCTATGCTCCCAGTTGAAACCATTGTGCCTTCCCACCGTAGAATCCACTATAACCCAGAAGAGAACGAAGAACTCCGTCACATGTCTTTGGATCTAATTGAGGAGAGAAGAAATGATGTCGTCCTTAAAACAGCAGCCCACAAACAAAAAGTGGCGGCACAATACAACTCCAAAGTCAAGCATCGTACCTTACAAGAAGGGGATCTTGTCCTCAAGCGAATCTTCCCTCGTCCCGGAGCACTAGACCCAATCTGGGATGGACCATATGTAATTCATAAAGATCTCCACAACGGAGCCTATATTTTGTCAACAGTGGACGGAGAGGTGTTCCAAAGGGCATGGAACATCCAACACCTCCGTCGATACTTTTCTTAACTTGTATTGCCCATATGAAGTGAATTAACAAAGAGAATCAGTGGACGTAGGCATTTTCGTGCCGAACCACTTTAAAAAACCTTGTCTCTTTTTTAACTTGTTCCTTTGTATTTGGCTGCTTGTTAACTTTATCCTTTTCTGTTGAACAAAATCCTAAGCATATAGCATTTCCATTCAAAGCACTTCACAATGCAACTTCACCTGGACAAGACCTAAACAGGTACTATGCGAATCTATGCCCTCGCCAATGAGACACTTTTGCTCCGGCATCCCTCTGCTGCGGGTTAACTCATTGCTCGCGACGGCCCTCAAAGCCAACTGTAATGAGCCGATTAAAAGCCACCGAGAAGGCCGACTATAGCCGAGGCAGCTCATTACGGCGTTAGGCTTGCCGGCAACTGTGAACCGACTATAAGCCCCAACATAAGGTGTGGCCAGCCAGGGGCAGTTCACAGTTAACGATCGGCACCCACGCTAGCAGGCCACAGTAAATCGAATAATACCCACGATTGCGGGCCATAATGGCCCGGGTAGTTACTGTGCGCGATC
This sequence comes from Allium fistulosum, assembly GCA_030737815.1. NCBI lineage: Eukaryota > Viridiplantae > Streptophyta > Magnoliopsida > Asparagales > Amaryllidaceae > Allium > Allium fistulosum. Next base: position 1,017,408,780 of record CM060901.1, on the reverse strand, counting down.
TCGGCTCCGATGTGTCTTAAGTGCGGCTGTGGTAAAAAAGAATTAACTCCCCGCGGAGGCGTAAGATGGGTGACAAATGTCTCCAAGACCCACAGCTAGGGAAAGTGACTACAAAACCCGTTTGCCACGAACTTATGCACATCGAAGGCCTTCCGTGATTGGAAGTTTTATTTTTTCACATATTTCAATTTTACTTAAGAAACTTCCCTCCTGTCCTCTATAACAATCCCTAAAGTACAGGATACAGAGTAGGAGATACTCGCCAATGGGTGTAGGGACTCACAATTGGATGGCAGGGCATTCAACTGCGTTCCATGCTCGGTCATACGAGATATTCAAAACTGCCATCTACAATTAGAACATGGAAGGCGGTATTTTCTTCTTTTGTGTACAAATACATGACTATAATTTGTTCACATCACACGCTAACATTGCAAGTCATGAAATTATGTTTTAAACAAAAACCTGACATCAAACACAATTTAGTTACAAGAATATACATAACTATATTTCTCATACGACATGTCAAAATAGCAACAAACATTCAGAAGACGACAAAATCAGCTTAAGTCAAAGAATTACACGTCAAGAATAGAGCTATTTATTACAAGTAGCAAAATATTACAACCTAAAAGTTACTTTACTATTTTAAGACTAACATATACAACCCTGTCAAATCCACAAAAAGAGTTTTTCCAGGTATAATCAAGGGGCCGGCTACATTGGAGTTTTATCCTTGTCCTGTTGCCCACCTGTCCAGACAGAGAAAGGATTCATTAGTGAGGAGCAACCAAGTTAATGGGGAAACTAAAAAGGAAGACTTACCAGCACCTGCTTCTTGGCCATTCTGGTCGTCATCCTCTACTTGCACACCTGCCTCCTCAGCAGCAAGCAACCGCATACCCTCCTTCACCGCCACCTTCTCCTCCTTGGCAAACTGGGCAGTGACCACATCCATGCTGAAGGCCACACCACCATCTTTATCCGCATCAGCCTTAGCCTCCTCCAGAGCCCGAAGATAGATCTTAGCCATGACCCTAGGATAATCATCCATCCAAGATAGATTGCCCTGCTTCCAGGTTCGGAAGTACATGTCCTGAAGCATTTCGTCCATCATCCACTCATTCTCCTCAAACTCCCTCATCCGGGCCTCGGAAGCCGACAACCTATCAACGGCGGCATCTCTCTCCGATCGGTATCTCGAGCAATCAGCCAGAAGGGATTTCCGCATTGCCTCCATCTCCTCCCTCAACTTGGCTTGAGCAAGCTCTGCAGCCTCAAGTTCCCCGGATAACTCCTCTATCTGCTCAAGATCCGCTTTCCGAACCTCGTCCACCGTGGCAATAGCCATGTCGATCCGTTCCTTGCAAGTAGCTTCCATTTTCCGCAGTTCGGCCCGGCTGGCCTCTTCCATGGTTTTCTTTAGTCGTCCAGAAGCAGCCTCATGCTGAGAAATCTGAATGGCCTGATCAGCAAGCTGTTCGGCCTGATCCGAAACCACAAATCGTAGTCGGATGTTGGCACTCCCAATCTCCTCTCCAGCCTTAACCAGCCGGGCATGATGCCCCATCAGCTTCCTAGTCTCCTCCGCCACCCGATCAATATTAGCCTTGGCCTCGTCTCCCATGGTAATAATCCGAGTAGTAAGTAAATCGAGATCTAAGGACTTAGCCTCATCGAGCACCCATACTATGGGATTGCGGGGAAGAAGGTGCTCACCGGTAACTTCGTCAAAGGTAATATCATGGGAACTTGGATCCAGGTCAGGATGACCCGCAAATGGATTCCGAGCCAAGTCAGGGCGATCAATCTGAGTGACGGTAGGATTTTCAGACGGGTGCGGAGAGAGTACGAATTCAGTATCCTCCTCTGTGATATCATGAAGAGGCTGAACTGGGGGCTGAGGACCAAGTGAAGACTCGGATAAGGGATGGCTCCTCTTTCTCTTTTGAATGCCCTCGTCAATAACCCCGAGAAGAGGACGGTAGCCGACTACATCCCCGGAACGGTGGGCCGAAGGCTTCGGCTTGGTGGAAGCTTTGGAGAGCTTGTACTGTTCAAGCCTGTGCCGAAGATCTGAGGCCTTGGCCGTTTTACCTGCTCCTGATATGAAGAAAAAATGTCACAAGCTTACATTGATCCATAATTCGAGAAAACACGGTAAATTAAAAAAAAACACATCTGTGGTTGTACAAACCCGGGGGAGGAGTAGGATACTGCAATAAGTCCTGGATTTCATTCCATGATGGGAGCGGGTCATAAAATATTCTAAGTCCCTATCATAAATGGAGTCTGCAGGAGTCAAAAGTTCACCTTGAGTCGTCGGAGCCACCTTGGCTGGAATAGTCTGAGGAGGCTCGCTTGCACCAGTCCCAGCCTTGTCAGCTTTCCCGGATTTCTCTATCGAAGCCGGTTCCCCGTCCAGCCCCTCAAAAGCTTGGTGGAATGCATCATCCGTCCACTCCTGAATCTCGCCTGCTTGCCCGGGAAGCAAGGCCCCGATGCCATCACCACCATCGCCACCTTCCCGGTCACCTCCACCCTCACCTCTCTCCTCCTCTACGTCTTCCTCCCCCTGGGTAAGTGGAAAATTGCTGGGGGAAGGACCGTCCGACTTCTTAAGTTTCTTACCTCCGACGGCTGGAGGATTTGTGAAAGGTTTCCTCTTGCCACTCTCTACCGTGACACCTCCCTTAGCCTGAGCAACCGCCCTCTCCTCCGCTGTTTCCCTCAGCTTGACTACTGACTGTTGTGGAAGGATCAAGTTATACTCCAGAAGGGTCACGTTTCTGATCAGGTAGGCCGCTGATCTATCTCTCCCGGGGATAGCTTCTATCTCAGCCGCCGTCTGAACCAGGCGATCAGTCTCCACAACCGCAAAGCCACCTGCCGCTAGCAAAAATGAAAACGTATGAGAAGAAGCATCGCAATCAGAATGGAAATTATAAATAAAGCATCGACTTACATCCAGAAGTAAAACGCCGAATAGAAACAGAGTCGTCCCTGACAAAGAACCACTCCTTCTTGAACATGCTGAACTTAGAATACAGGTCCAAGACCGGCTTGAAGGTTACAGCTGACTCCAAGCTGATATATAGGGACCCCTTCTTATAGCCCCTCAGATTATATAAGTACCGGATCTCCCGGTTGGAAGGAGCACGCCCATGCTTCCTCTGGAAGATGACGAAGAGGCTCACCAGTATAGCATAGGAGTTGGGTTGAAGCTGGAATGGGGCCACCTTTAGATATGTAAGGAAGCTGGCTACCCAAGCATTAAGAGGCGGAATGGCACCACACATGCAGTGGTATCTGCTGTAAGCAAAGTACCCTTCGGGAGGGTCATACGGCATAACTTCTCTCCCTGGCAACAGCATGCGCGTTCTATCGATTCCAAAAGAACGGGAGATGACATCAAGCTGCTCTTCCTTAAGGGAGCTAGGAAAGCAATCGGGCGGGGAGTTCAGAAGCTCCTGAGGGCCGTACCCGTCCACTAGTGATCTCGGGGCAGGTCCGTGACGTTCTGGTCCTGACTGAGCAGGGGGCACTGTGGAAGATTCTCCTTTGCCCTGGGATTTCTTTTTATCTGATCGAGTTTCTGCTTTTCGAGACATTTATCTGCAAACACAAAGAAGTGCGTCGTTAGAATAAAAGAAGTAAACAAGCGAGTGTGTGCAGTCTGGAATTTCGCTCATAGTTCAAGTCTACAAGGTCATTCGGCACCCAGAGTACAAGGTCATTCGGCATTCCCAATACTACAAGGTCATTCGTCAGTCCCGATACGACAAGGTCATTCGGTATTCCCAATACTACAAGGTCATTCGGCATTCCCAATATGAAAAGGTCATTCAGCATTCCCAATACTACAAGGTCATTCGGCGTTCCCAATACTACGAGTTCATTCGGCACTCCCAGTATCAGAACTCATTCCACACTCAAGTACTTATGGTGCAGATTCATTCGGTAATTGAAAACATGAGTACCATTCGGTAACTACATGATTCGGTAGTCGAGGATGATCCGGTAATAACTTTGATTCGGCAGACAAGAAGTTCAATTTGGCAAACGGTAAGGGATGGTAGTGACACAAGTCCCATACTTATAGGGGGAGGTTGTTTGACCGGACCAGACGATTCGGTTCTCAGGCCGAATGAGTTCGACAAGCTAAAACAAATCACAGCATATGTTAAACATATGCCCTGCTTTGGGGGGCAAATGTTGGATGAATTTTCATAACCGAACCGGTACCACCGGATCAACCACCAAACGAAGCCACGCCGATCTACTCGTCTCCCACTACCGGACCAACTCCACCAAAGCTCCACTACTGAACCAAGACGATGCCGAACCAAATTTGTCAGGCCAGATTGTATCAGCCCGTGCCCATCAATAGCTGTATACATCCAAGACCCCTACCCCCAGCCTCACTCTATAAATAGAGGGGCAGGGGTACAGCAATGGGGGACAAGTTTGAGAGCTCAAGCACGGAGAGAACTTTCAAACAACTTTCTTTTACTTGTATCAGAGCTTTGTACTTGTAATCAAAAGAAGAGAAGAGAAATAACATATAAAGTGGACGTAGGCACATTCTGGCTGAACCACTATAAATCTGCGTGTCTTTTTACAGTTTAGCCCCTGCTTTTCATATATTTGCATAAATCACTCAAATCACTAAGAACAACATAAGATCTACTAAATCATACAACTTTGAGGTGTTTGTCCATTTTTTGTGCAAACAACAGTCACTGGGCCTGACTTTATTAATCGTTTATAAATCAAATCACTTTCCAATTATTCACTTCAAAATATCTTTTAAAAAGATAATATTCAAAACCATTTAAATTCCATTTATAAATATCACTTTCAAACATTTTCTGAAACGATTATTTACTTTAAAAATGTGAATATAATTCCTTTATAAAAATCCATTCTTAGCTTATCAAATTAAATTTATTTCGCCTTTATAAAACAATGTTATAAATCTTGCTTCTATTTTTATAAAACTTCTATTTTGTACAACACTTTTTTATTTATAAAATTCTATTTTATAAATCCATTTGTTTCCAAATCTCATTTATTATAAAAAATCCAATTATAAACTCATTTCACAAAGGTCTAATTTATTTATATAAATCCATTCATAAAACATTGACTTCGAATCCAATATAAAATATTGGTTTCAAATCCAATTATAAAACTATTAATCATATTTCATTTGCAAATCCGTTTATATAAATTTATATAACACCGTTTAAAAACTATTATGTAATGACCCTGGATTTTATATAAATTTAAATTTATAATTAATTGAATCTTTGAATTAAAATTGTGAAATTAATCGATTAAAGTGATGCGAGTTTCCCCGAATTCAAATAAATTTTGTATAAATCATTAAATTTAAAAATATTATAAATATTGTATATATGTGAATATATATGTATTTGAGCATATATGAGTAAATTTGAAATAAAATATATATGTATATATTTGATTTGAATTTAAATTGTAAGTAAATGGTTTAAGAAATGAAAATATATAAGATATAAAAATATAAAGTAAATACATTGGATAAGATCTAATAACAAATTAGAATCTAGAGATTCGCTTATATTACCAAATGAATATAAAAATAATTAGTATTAAATTTAGAAATAATTGAGATACAAAATAAATATAAGAATACATAAGATAAATTATATATAGTAAGCAAATAAATGAATTAAACAATCTATATTAAAATTAGAAATTCATTATGAATTCTAAAACAAAATAAAATGAATACCTTAGATAAATTATAACCACAACATTAGAAAAGAAAATATGTATGCAAATATAAAGACAAGTTAAAGACAAAACAAATACATTTGAAAACAAATATGTATGAAACAAATGAAACAAAGGAAATAAGATACAAGTGTATAAAAGATTACAAAAGAAGCCACATCACTATCTCAAATATTTTTTGTACAGCCGAACTAAAGGAGGAAGAAAAAAATATAACCCGGTACAAGGCAATAAATGCAATATCATATTAGCACACAAGCATATTATCTAAGCACCAAAACAAAGAAATATCTTCATATATATTGTACAGCCGAAAGAAAAAATTATATGAATGTGGTACAACTAATTAATGCAAGCCACAAATTTATCACTTCAGCCACCAAAGCTAAGAAGAATATCTGTCCTATGTTGTACAAATAAAAGAAATATCACCTATAAACTCATATCAACTTGTATAAAAAAATGTATACCCTGTAACTTCATTTCCTCATATCAAACTTTTCATTCCAGTTTCGTTCTTGAAGCTGAGAAAAATTAAAGTAGTTATCACTCAAACTTTAACAAAAACTTCAATCTAAAACAAATGCAAACCAAAGATCAAAGAAAAGAAAAGTTTCCCGCTTGCAAACTTTCAAGCCTGTTTCAAAGAACAAGTTCTGTTCTTTCTCTGGAAATCGGTGAGTAACATCACTTTAAAAAAAATTAAGTATAAATCTATTGCCAGTTACATCTGTGATAAGTATGGTCATATACATATATGAACTCTCTATGTATATTTGGATGAATGGATGATGGTGTGCAGGCTGTGTCTTCATATGCCTCTGTCTTAGATTTTTAAACCCAGATTTTTGAGTCAAAAAAAATCATTTCCTTCCGATCTATTTGATGTTTGGACTTAGTGTTAAAACAAAAGTTGTTTGTTTGATCATGAACTAAGTTTTAACAATTCATCCAAGTTAAAATAACTTAGCACTGTCCCCTGGAAACCCAAAATAACTTAGCAAACTTAAGGTAAGTCTAAATTTAAACTTTTTATTTCAGGAATTCAAGTATATAATCTGAATTCTTATACCTTAACATGATTTTTAAAGTAAGAATCTTAATTTTTAGACTGAGGTTTGAGGAGCAGTTTAGGATTGTCGAAATTTCATAGTTTCGTCGATTTCTGGTGATCCTCTGGTTCGTGGTGGTCGAGGTCTGTTTTGGTGATGGAGGGACGAACGGTGGGTCGGGGAAAAATACTGTGGTGGTGAGCAGTCGAACGTGGTGGCGGCGGCGAACGTTTGTAGTTTTTAAACCTAGTTTTGTCGTGGTTTTGTATTTGGCCTCGTTCGTCTTCTGGAGATGATCGAGTGTGGTGTAGTTTCGGGAAATGGCAGAGGGGATGTTGACGAAGGAGTGGCTGGAGTCGCATGAGTTCTTGTGGTTGGAGTCGTGAGTACGTGGCGTTGACAAGGATTGGTGGTGGTTCCGGTGCGTGTTTCCAGATTTCGAGTTTCAACTCGATTTCGTTTTCGAGACGATGAAGTGGTTTGTGTGGTAGGAGCATGATCTGGAGAGAGTCATCGACGTGTTCGACAACGCTGCGATGCCGGAAGTTCGCCAGAGGCGATGTGCACGTGCACGAGGTTGAGAGTGTCAGCATGGGTGTGTTGTCTGGGAAGAACGCGATTTTCCTCGTGTCGAACTCGAGGAATTCGAGTCATATACTCGAAGTAGGAATAGGGTATTCTCGGGTCGAATTCCTGTTCCAGTTTTTAACTTGGAACCTGTTTTCTTTCTGTTTGAAATTGCAAATTGAATTTAAATTTTAAATTAAGGGTTTTTAAAACTGAGTTTAAATCAAAATGAAAATATAATAAAAGTTGAATTGAAATTAGTTTGAAGATAAATAAAAAAGTTTTAAATTCCATTTGTTTTAATAATTTAAAGTAATTAAAGGTAGTGGAGAATTTGGAATTCAAAATAGAATTGAATTGGAAAATGAAATTTAAACAAATTTAAAAGTAAAATCGGGAACTAATTTTAAATCAAATTTTAAAATTTTGAGATTTGATTAAGTCTTATCACTTAAGTATTGCAATGAGTTAAAATGTAAAGTTAAAGGAAAATTGATTTTTAAACTCTTTAAAAATTTCTTTTGTAATCAATTGTCATCTTAACATGTAAATTTAAAATGTTAGGGAAATTTGCTTTAAACTTTATTAAAAGTAAATAAGGATTTATTTTAGAATTTAAATCAAAAAATTTGAAATAAGAAGAAATTTGAAACAATGTTTCAAACATATTATGAATAATAATTAAACTATAAATATGATTGAACTTTACTTTAAGAAATGAAGTTTAATGATTTCTAATTCATTACGAATGAATTTTTAATAGGGAATCGATTTATAAATTAATAATGGTTAATACAAGAATTTTCTTTAAAAAGGTGATTAAAGAAATTTAATAGTTAATGAAATCATTAACTAAAATTATTTGAATAATTAATTGATCTAATAAATTTTAACAATAAATTTAGATTGATTAAATTTATAAAAAAATCAATTGTGGAACTATTAAGTATAACTACTTAACGATAATAATTATGAAATTAATTATTCAGTATAATTAATCGAGTTAATCGAATTTGTTCAAGTAATTTCTTAAGTGGATTTATTCAGAATAATCACTTGATAAATTTGAAAATATAATTACTTAGGAAAGTAATTAATGGAAATTACTGAATGTAATTAATTAAATGATGATTTAAAATCTGAGTATAATTATTTGTGAATAATTAAAGGATTAATTAATAATTATGATTAATTAAGATTAATTTAATAATTAAAGATCAATTAATTCATTAATTAAGAATGATTAGTTAATAATTAGGGTTAACTAATAAATTTGAAAGAAGATTTATTTCACATAATTTGTAATTAAATTATGATAATTAACTCGGATTAATAATTGATACATCTGATTTAAATTTATTAGTTGATTAATAAATTCACTTGGGAATATTTGGATTTGACTGAATGATTGAATTGTTTGATATTCTAATCTGTGGTGCTTTGTGATATATTTTGATTTGTGTGTAATCTGTACTGTAGTTCATTTATCTAAGATGAATGTAATTATTATCTGTAACTTATATATCTGTGATCTGTGATCTGTAAATGAAAAGATAAGCGTTATAGTTATACCACTTATCAACTATATTCTGTATTCTGATCTGTGATGATCGAATGATGTTGCACTACTGTGTGAAACCCCTGGACTACACCATACACACACAAATATGGATTTCACGTGGAAATCAGTTAAGTCGCAGATTTTTGACAATTTTGAAAATTGAATTCTTGAATCCACATAGTTTTGGAAATTGGAATTTAAGAGCTTTGCAAACTAGTTTCAAATGTAAAAGTTATTTTAAATAACTTAAATAAAACTTGGTATCTTAATAATTTGATTTAAATTTGAATTCAATATTTGAAATTGGATTCAATGATTTGGGAAAAACTAATTGTTTTCAATTGATAAAAGCTCTTATATAAGAAATGGATTTCCAATTTGAATTAAAGGAATTTCAAGTTTGAATTAAAGATGGTTTTCAAAATTACGAATAAATCTTTGGAAACGTGTTTTGAAAGCTATGAATTAAAAATTTGTTTTAAAGATTAAATGAGTTAATTCAATTGAAATGGAAATTGATTTGGAAAATCTATGAATGAATCTTTTGTTTAAAAGATTAAAGTGTGGAAATTTTTTAAACCGTTGAAGGTTGTTAAAATGAATCTTTTTGTTTAAAGATTTGAAAATGGTAATTTGTTACACCATTTGAAAAGAAAGTTTGGATAATAAGTTGTGACTTAACTGAAATTCCATTACCCATATGTTTTTAAATATCGCGCTCATTATTCTGTTTAGCCGGGAGAGGACCTTTGTGTCACATAACCCATTCCAAATAATGATACGTCGTATATGGATGGCATTTGAAGATCGGTGGTGAACACCGGGTATTTGCGAGAACGATAGGATAACCTATCGATTGTCTCTGCACTGAGTCGCGCCGGTATAGAGATTTCCTAAGTGATGGGAAATCCGATCAGGATTGTGAATACCCGGATTGCAAGGGCTTCTTTGGAAGTGCCTTCGGTTCTGTTCGAACCCGGAATAGACTTATATGGTTACATGTCTGACATTACACTTTGAAATATAAAGCAGAATTCTTTCAAATACATTTCTATTGGTGTAACGACCCAGAATTTTGAACAAATTAAATTGAGAATATTTAATTAATTTTAAATATTTGAACGATGATTTAATTTGAATCCCCGATATTACTTTGAAATTGACGATTAAATTATAAAATTTAATCTGTTGAAAGTTGAATAAAAATTTGAATCTTCAATTTTATGTTGAAGAAAAATATTTCAAAAGCTTTTAAAATTGGTAATGATAACTCTGGAGATAATAGAAACTTCAGAATTGTATTTCAAAGTGTTTCGTTCAGTTTTGAAATTAAATCGTTCGAATCAATAATTAAAAATAGTCATTTTTCAAACAGTCTCGGAATTTGACGAAACCGGTTCCATTGGGTCCGTAACGTCAAATTATCACCGGATTTTAAATTTCGTATCATTCGGAGTTGTTGGGTGAGAATCCGACACATAAAACGCGTTGAAAATGGTACCGGAACAAAATGAATTTAAAGTTAAATTTTAAAATTTGAGCAAAAGACAGCATCCCAAAAATCACGCCTGAAATCGTGGAAAAAGAAAAATTCGTGCAGGCACGATACTCTCCCTTGTTTCAGCCTAACATCACGCAAAAGAATCGTGAAAAGCATGCCTTCTTCTAATTTTAAACATCCCTCTTCTTCCTGAAATCATTTCGTTCGTTCAAATGAGAAATTGCCGACCGCCTTAAAACGAAACTATCTCTCGTTCCAAACTCGTATTCCCCTAAAATTAAAATCACAATCCTCTTTTCTTCAATTAGTTCGACCGAGCTGGGGATTCGAGGCATCGCGCTCGCGTTCAAACGGTGAGACTGGGTTTCGGCGATGTTGGTGAGGAGGGATTCGCGATGGCAACATCAAAGCGGAGGCGACTCGTGGGTATCGCGATGGCGTCTGGGGTTTCTGGCGTCTCCGTGGTGATGTCAGCGATGAGGTGTTGTAGGCGACAGCGACAAAGGCAACGATGGGATCATCGGTGGGATTCGCGGCAGGTTCGAAGTGGCGAAGTCTGGTGGTCGCAATCTCGGCAGGGGACGACTTCGACTTCAAAGAGGGGCAGCACGTTCGCGATGAAGAAAGGGGATCGGCGGCACGTATGGTGGCACCGTGGGGGTCGATCTGGGTTTGTCGATGTGAGGTCACGCGTGGTCGCAAACCAGTGGGGTCCATGTCTTCGTCAGAAGCAGGGTCGCGAGAAATGGCGATGGTGTGTAGTTTGATCGATCTTAGGCAATTCGACAGCGAGTTCGTCTAAGTGGTGGTAGTTGTGGGGTCGTTCGAGCGAAGGAAGATGGTCGCGATGGCGAACTCTGACAGTAGGGTTTCTCTCGTGATGCTGGGCAAAAGTCGTGATTTCGATTCGGATAAATGGAGGTATTGTTTTATTTAAATTACAGGAAATAAAATCTTTACAGTAAAGGAATTTGTATAACCACCTTAGGAAAATTTTAATAGTAAAATATATAAAGATTTGATCTTGAACATTTTTTTTTAAGTAAATTTATTCATATGTAGTTTGAAAGGGATGAATAATTTATTTAAGTAGAATTGGTTTGAATCTAAGTTTAATTAGATAAATTTGTTAAAAGAAAAATGTGTTTGAAAATAAATTATGGGTGTAAATCCAATTTATTATTTAAAATAATAACTAGTAATTAATTGATCGATTTATTTAAATGTTAATAAAATTGTATAAATTGTCTATACAAGGTCAAATAAAGTTGAGAAAACAAACTGGAATGGAAATGGGATTGCAAAATAAAAGGCTAAGGTGAGATTTTTCTCACTCAAAATGAAAGTGGAATTTTCAGTTATTTACTGATTGATTTGATTGCTATTTGGATGTGATATTAGATATAGTAGGATATCTATTATATATAGCAATATATACATATTGGCATATGTATATATTGGATTGATGATTTTCCCGCCTCGTATAGCGGATGAGACCCTATTGCGCCGTTAGTAAGCGGATTTTTATAAAAACCCATATACCGCGATAATTCCGTACTGGAGCGGAATTGGTATTGTGCTAACGTCTTTGGATGCAGGGAAACAGGTTGGAGGGATCCAACTGGATTCCTCACCAGTAGTTATTTGTTTACAGGATTGATGTATATTCTGTTATCACATGTTGATATATGATGTTGTTGTTGTGATTGACCAATTGGTCCTGTAGCATCATCGGATTCAAGTTTTGGAATTTAAAAATAACGACCTTTAATTTAAAAGGATTTTTAAAGTGATCTTTGAAATTATACGTTTTATTGAATTGTTGAATTGATTAATTTTAAATAAATAAACGTTTAAAATTTTGAAGTTATAAAAGTTAAGATTTTTGTGAATTATGACCGTAAGGTGATTTTTGTAATAAATAGTTTAAGCAATTTATAAAATGGTTTGAACTGAGATTTTCGAATATTTGTGAACGGTTTATTTAAAAGATTTAAAAAGTTGATATTTATAAATTTAAAATATTGGAATTTTAAAATGAGATGATAAGTGTAAAAAATGAAATTTATAGAATTTTAAATCATGAAGATATGGAATTTATAGATTTATAAATTGTGAAGTTATAAAATGGATGAAACTGTAGAATAAAAGATTTATAAGAGATTAACTTATAAATTGGATTTTTGCCTTTAAATGGAATATTGATCGAGTTATTAATAAAGAAGATTTATTAAATTGAAGTCGTTAGAAAATAGAGATAGAATTTATAAACGTTGTTTTATAAATTCGAAATAAATTGGATTTGATAAATTAAAATGTTAAAGAAGATGTATTCGCGATTTTGGATAGCGAATTTTTATTGAAATAAAAATGTGTAGAAATGATTGAAATTGGGTTAAGTGAATTATATTCACGATTTTGGACCAGTGAATATAATTTTAAGTAGGATGGATACGTTTTTGAAGAAGTGATATTTAAAATGAAGTAAACATTTTAAAGATGTTTTTAAAATGTGTTAAATATCGAAATCATAGATTTCAACATTCATTGTTGAAATAGACGTTTTCGAGAAGTAGAAGGAAATGGTGGACTATAACACTGTTGTTATAGTAAATGATTTCCGAAAGGAAATATTTTTATGTAGTATTGGGATTTATATATCTATTTTAATTTCGAATCCCTATACTAGTGATTTTGAATCGTCGTAACGATGTTTTACGTAACATTCGTTTTGACTCAAATAGATGTTGTTAAAAAGAATGATTTCCTTAAAGAATGAATATGTACTTAATATTGATTTAAGTATATCGAATATTTTCAAATGTTGAAAATAAATAGATTTGTGAATTACTTATTAAATAAGTATGGAAATGCTTTTCCAAAATGAAATGAAATGTTTTTGAGAATTTATCTTTGAAAAGATAAATTGAAAATTGAATATTGAAAACGATTTGAAATCGTATATCAGTAGATATTTTGAAATATAAATTCACTATGGAATTTATAAAGGAAAGGGAAGATGTTTAAAAATAAATGTTGATTTATTTTTGGAAGTGTGGAAGTTTTATATCTTGTAAAGATATTTTTGGGAAATAAATAATTTGGAAAATTATTTGGAATCTGATGATGTTGCGCATCTTTATTGATAGTTAAATAACCGACTATCAATAATTACCTTGAATGGTATTTGTTGTGAATTGGATGAATTTGAATGCCACACTTATTTTTGAATAATCGCTCACTATTCGGGTTAGCCGGGAAAGGACCATGGGGTCGTATAACCCATTCCGAATATGTGATACGTCGTTATGAATCGCATTTGAAGACCGGTGTTGAAGACCGGATATTTTTGAAAACGGAAGGATTACCGTCGAGTTACTCTACATCGACTGATCTTCGATTTAGAGGTTTTATCACCCTTAGTGACGGGAAGTCCGGACGTGATTAGAAATTTATCCGGATATGCAAGGGCTTCGTGAGAAGTGCCTTCGGTTCTGTTCGATCCCGGAACAGACTTGTATGGATTGTGTGTCTGACGTTACAATTTGAGATATAAAGCTGATTTCTTTCAAATACATTTCTGTTGGTGGCGGAGAATTTATTCTCTTAGCTTAACACCCTTCTCTGAGACGTACGAGCTCAGAGGTTATGTAGTTGAAATTTATCAGCGATATATCCCAATTTGGTAACGTGGCATACTGAGTGTTGCTGTGAAATGATCAGTGTTTGATCATTTGTGATATGATCATTCGTTTGATCTTATATCTTTGTGATCATAGGTTGATCATTTTGTTTGACCCGAAGCAGGGCTTTTTGAGAAAGCGTAGCTTTGTGGACGAGACTTCGTCGAGCCTCACACCACGGAAATGGTCGAAACAGGAAGGATGCGGCAAGGTTCTAGGGAGTAGCGCCCCTTAGTGTATGTCATTCCTTCTGGATAAAGGTGGTATCATGGTATGGAGCCCAGATACTTAACCTCTGTGGTTACTGCATTATTATTATCTATGTGGTTTGTTGCGAATCGGGGATCCTCGGGAAGATCGGTGACGATCGGGGGATGGCATACGCGTGTCAGTAGTTACCTATTTTTGCAGAGGTAACCCGGCCTTGTGTTGGCAGAGATCCGGTTAGGTTCTCGGGTCGTCTATTCCAGGGACGTACCCATCGTGGATAGGAAGTTCCTTAGCCTGACCATTTGTTGGAAATCCAAAGAAACAATACGAGCCTTTACGATTTCAATTGTATAACCTGTCTCCTCAGGAGGCAGCTATAGCAGACATAATATAATGGTACCTATGCTGGCTAAGATTTATATTCTACTTTCGAAATGTTTTCTACACTATGCACTAATAATAATATCAAAAATGATTTGATTTTGCGTAGTAAGCATCTTTGACTATCATAAGAAGAAATCTCCTCCAAGTCTGCGTTTGCATTGTGTGTGTGTGGTGGGAGGTCTTATGGTAGTTTCATTTTCCAAAAGCATTGCGAATTGCCTTTAAAATTCTCTGCTATTTATTTTAAAGATAAATAACTGTTTTACGATCTCACACCAGTCACCATGACTGACTCGGAGTTTATTGTTTCCCTTCTAAACTCTGGGTGCCCACAAATTTCCACACGGGCAGTCTAGAGTTATGTTATCAGGATATTTTGGATATTCTGGAGCTTGGAGATAAGCTGGATGACGAGACGTAGTATTTGTATCTGATATATTTATTCCGCTGTGTATTCTGTATGAGGACAAGTTATATAACTGTCCATTGTTGTATATGACTCTGATTGATGTATGTATAAACTGATATAGCTCTTTGTTTTAAAAGACTAGTGTTTATCTATTATATATTGTTCCGCTGCGATGTGTAAGATTCTGATATTGTTTTCTGTATCTGATGTTGTTCTGTTGTTCTTCTTCTTTCTTTCTTCTCTCTTTCTTCTGCTTTCTTCTTCTTCTGCCTTTTTCTTCTTTCTTAAACCCTCACTATTGGAGTTTCCGGCACTCGATTTCTCGGCAGTCGATAAAGTGAGTATCGATGTCGAATTTTCGAAAGTCGAGAATTTCCGTACGTGACAGCGTGGTATCGGAGCATATGGTTAAGCGACAACCCTGCTCTGTTGGGTGTTACTCATTAGAGATAGAGTCAGTAGTACTCTAGAATGAGTTGAGTGTAATAATAGATATGAGCGCGTATTTGTTAGTGAATATAAAAATGTTTTATATTGTGTTTGCTTATCCGTTGAGATGTTTATGAATTTTGGTCGGTATGTGGGACGCCATATTATCGATAAGGATTTCTAAACACTTAAACGAGGCAAGACGACATAGTATTGTTTTAAAATAGGGTGAATGAAATAATTTTGCCCAAAACTATTTTTGTATAGAAAAGAAATGTTTTTCTATGAAGTACTATAGTATATGGATGTTTGGTTGTTATAAAATAATAACATTGAAACATTATCATTGTTATATTGAAATTGAATAAGAAATAAAGTAATAACCAAAGATTTAAGAAATAAAATTCACATATAAATGAAATTTAAGAATGTAAATTATAAATGTGATTTGTAATTTAAAACGGAATTCCAGAGAAGTATTTGGAAATGTTTTGAAAAGGATTTGAAAATTTTGGAGATTTGGAAGTTTAAATCATTTTTGATTTGAAAATGGATTTCGAAGGTTTTGAAAAATATTTTGGAGAGATGAAAGCTCTAAACTCTTTTCGGTCGCTGGAAAATAATTTCGGTAATGACTGCAGCATTATCGGTGTTCATTTTCGGGTTTCCAAAAGAGGAATTGCTGCCAAATTGTTTTAAATGGAAGTGTCACGACCCTGAAATTTTGAATTTATTTAAATTAATAATTAAATGAAATTTTGAGTTAAATTTATGATTTAATAAATTTTTGAATAAAAATTGTGAAATTAAATTGATTAAATGGAGCGAGTTTCCCCGATATCCAAGTATATTAAGTATAAATCATTTTTTTATTTAAAATATTGTAAATAGTGTATATGTGAATATATGAGTGAATTTGAAAATAATAAATGTATAGTTATATATTTTGACTTGAGTTTAAATTGTAAATAAATGGGCTAAAGATAAATTATAATAATAATTATTTAAATTGATGATTTATGTTAGAAATAAAATTTAATATAAAGCAATAAATATTAAAGTGAAATAAATAATTGAGTTTATAAAATAATACGAGGAAATAAATGTAAGTTAAACAAATAAATTAAAATAGAAATCTACTTATATTATTAAGCCATGAGAAAAGAAACAACACTTACAATATGAAACAAAGTTGTAAATAAATATGCAAACCACAAAACAAAAGTATGTAAGCTTGTATAGGAAGGCAAGTAAAATGTATATATATAAGTATTACAGTACAAAATAAATAAAATAAACAAAACTAAGTATATAAACAAAATAACAATCAATACAATATCTCTAATATCCTGTACAGCCGACCCAAATTGAAAGAAAAGGATTTAAAAATGGTACAAGTCATAAATGCAGCCCCCAAACTTATTACCTCAGCCGAGTAAAGTAATGTAAGGCAAGATGTAAATACATACTTTCATTTAATGCTCTCTAACTCACCCATACACACAGTACAAAACTTGTATAAAATAATTATACAAAGGAATGATGCTCAGTACTATCTAAAACCTGCTCATCTCTTTGTATACATCCACAAACCTCACTTTCATTCGTTCAACAAAAAAAAAATGAGCAAGTCCAGAAAATAAAAATAAAGAAGGCTTTAGCAAACTTGGAAACCTGGAGACTTTAAATCCAAAGCCTGAGACAAAGCAAAAATCGGTAAAGCAACTTCAAGGAATGCAAAGCTTCATTCAAGTTTCAATTTGCATTCAAAACAAACTTCAAATAGCAGTTCAAAAACAAAACTGGGCAATGCAAAGGCAACTCCAGGCTTAAAAATCTTCTCTGCTCCTCTGTCTTCATAAATACAGTGAGCAACTTCAAGCTTCAACCTAGAAATGATAAATCAATTTGAAGTCTTCAAAATCAAACAGTTGCAACAATTTTCAACCTGACTTGATCCTCAGCAAAGCAACAAGTTTAGATCAATAAAACAAACTTAAAAAGTAAGTCAGGATCAAATTTTCAAGTTCCAGGCTTTGCAGTCCTATTCTCTGTCTTCTTCCCAAATCAGGTGAGCAAACTATTTCTTTTAAACCTTTAACATGTTTTAATATTTTTATTGCTTGTACCTTTAGAAAAGTGATGAAGTATCTACTGATATATACTATTATGTGATGTTTGTAAATTACTGGATGCTCTGTCTTATGATGTTCTTCAAGCTTTCCATGTTTCTGAGGGAAAAGAAGCAAAGAATGGTTTATACTCTTCATATAAAAACATTTAACTTAGAAATTTAATTTAATAAATTTGTTTAAAACTAAAAATCAGAGATTGGAAACTGTTTGATGGTTAGCAGTGGAGTATAAGTCCTGTAATTCAAATTTACAGTAGAAAGCAAATAAATATGTAAAATTCGAATATCATAAATTGTTGATTTGATTTCATTTCTTGAATATACATATAAAGGTAGGAATTTTAAACCAAAAATGATGATTTTTAAAGGAGTATTCAAGGTGCAGTTCGAAAATGAAGCTAAGAAGCATTTTTGCCAATTTCAATGGATTCAACAAATTTTAATTACTGATATTGGATGAGGAGTTAGTTTGATGATGTAGTAATACGGGAAAAATGCCAAATTAATTTTCGAATGCATAGATTTTGGGTTGGGATCGAAAGTAGGGTTTAACGTTAAGTTGGTAGGGGTCTGTAAATGTGACGATTTCCTCATCGCGAGTTGACCGAGTTGCACGTGGTTCGAGATGAAGGCAGAGGGGACTACGGCGAAGGTCTGGGCAAGGGGACGTGAACGATGGTGGCTTGGATGATCAGGACGAGACGTGTTTCCAGTGATCGTGTGTTCCAGTAACTCGATCGAATTGCTCGATTTTGGGTTTCGGTGGGATTGATCATTCTGGGTGGTCTGAGGGTTCGAATAGGTCGTCGTCGACTTGTGAGCGAAGACGAAGTTGGCCGGAGCAACGGCGAACTATGGTGCACGTGCACGGGTATACGTGCGTGTCTGGTGTTGCTGGGCGTTCGAAGAGCTTCGAGGAAGAAAGAGAATGGCTCGAGTTCGAGCACGAGAAAACAGGGTGTCGACTCGAAGAGATTTGAATATGCGTGGCTCAGAGTTTTTAGTTAGTTTGTTCGGGTATTTTTGAATCTGGCTCGGGTCTGTTGATTTTGTTTTAAAACAGTTTTTAAAACTTTCAACATAAATCAAGTTCTATCCGGATAATTTGTTTAAAACACTTTTAAATATAAGTTAGGACTGAGATTTAGTAAAGGTTTTTAAAAAATGGAATTGTTTTAAAAGTTTATTTTAAATAAACTAGATAATGTTAAAGGTTGATTAATAAATAAATAAATGTTGATGAATTTTAATTAATGGTTAATTAACTTCTAAAGTTTAAGGTTAATTTAATTGTTGAAAGAAATTAATCACTTAAAGTGAATTTCTAAATAAAAGTAATTAAGGTAAATTTGTTGATAAATTTAAGTTTGATTAACCAAGTAATTGAAAGAATAATTAATTTGGGGATAATAAATTATGTGATTAATTTATTAAGGTTGATTAATAAATAAATAAATGTTGATGAATTTTAATTAATGGTAAATTTACAAATGTAATTAATTAGGGGATAATTAATAAATATAAGTAATTAAAGGTAATCAATTACTTGAAAATAACTACTTGATAAAAGGTAATTAAATGATTAAAATTGATCGATTTAATGATTAAAGAATAATTAATCAAAATGATTTGTAATTTATTAATGTAAATTAACCAGGATTAGTAATTCATAAGAAATAAATCTGATTTAAATTAATCAGATAATTTATTGATCTTACCTATGGATGTTTAGAATTTATTGAATGTTGAATTGTTTGATGTCCTTGATTTGTGATGCTTGGTGATACGTCCTGATTTATGTTGTGATCTGTAATTTACTTATCTGTGATGTATATATTGTTATGTGAATATGAAACCCTTTGCCGTGAAACGGCACTTGAATTTCGATGCGACAGGGAGTCGGATTTCAGTTGGTTATCCGAAACCCACATCGAATTATAATAATGAATCTTTGTGACTGATAAATTTATTTTATCTATGAATCTGTGAATGAAGATAAGCGTTATTGATTTTACCGCTTATCGATATATCTGTGATGATTGATGTTGCACTATTGTGTGTAAAACCCCTGGACCACACTTATACACACACAAATATGGATTTCACGTGGAAATCGGTTAAGTCACAGATAATTTAAATTTGATGTTTTGAAATTGAAATTTTAATTTCAATTGATTTTGAAATTAGAAATTTCGGTTTAAAGTGAAAAGCTTTTGAAATGGAGTTTCAAAGATGAAATTTAATTTTGAATAACTTGATGAAGTTTTGGAAGTTTAGATAATTTGATTTAAAACTTAAATTCAAGATTTGAAATCAAATTCTATAATTTGAAACTAGGGATTAAAGAAGTTATATCGTTATATAAGGGTTAAACTATTTTAAAAAGTATTGATTTTGGAATGTGAATATAATTCAAGGACTTTAACCCGTGCAAATAAAATTGGATTTTTCTTAGACGAAAACTGTTTGTTTTCAAATGATAAAAGCTTTCGTATATATAAGAAATGAAATCCCAATTTAAAGGAATTTCAAGTATAAATTGAAAGATGGTTTTCCCAAGTTATAAATGAATTCTTTTTGAAAACTATGAATTGAATCTGTTATCTTTAACAGATTTAAAATGATGATTTGTTTAAAACATTCGAAATAAAATTGTTTTGAAAGCTATAAGTTGAATCTTTATTTTAAAGATTTAACGAGTTAATCCAATTGAAACAGAAATTGTTTTGGAAAAACTGTGAATGAATCTTTGTGAAAACTGAGTGAACTTTGTGAAATAAATCTTTTTGTTTAAAAGATTTGAAATGGTAATCGATTGAAACCATTTAAATAGAAGTTGAATTATTAAGTTGTGACTTAATTGAAATCCCAATATCCATATGTTTTTAAAGATTGCGCTCGTTATTCGGGTTAGCCGGGAAAAGACATTTGTGTCATATAACCCATTCCGAATAATGATACGTCGTATATGGATAGCATTTGAAGACCGGTGTTGAAGACCGGATATTCACGAAAACGAAAGGACAACTCGTCGAATGTCTCTGCACCGACTGGTCCCCGGTATAGAGATTTTATCACCCTTTGTGATGGGAAGTCCGGACGGGATTGTGAATACCCGGAAATGCAAGGGCTTCGTAAGAAGTGCCTTCGGTTCTGTTCGAACCCGGAACAGACTTGTATGGATACATGTCTGACATTACACTTTGAGATATAAAGCCGATTTCTTTCAAATACATTTCTGTTGGTGGCGGAGAATTTATTCTCTTAGCTTAACACCCTTCTCTGAGACGTACGAGCTCAGAGGTTATGTAGTTGAAATTTATCAGCGATATATCCCAATTTGGCAATGTGGCATGCTGAGTGTTGCTGTGTGATGATCAGTGTTTGATCATTTGCGATATGATCATTTGTTTGATCTTATATCTTTGTGATCATAGGTTGATCATTTGTTTGACCCGAAGCATGGCTTTGTGAACAAAGCGTAGCTTTGTGGACGAGACTTCGTCGAGCCTCACACCCCGGAAATGGTCAAAACAGGAAGGATGCAGCAAGGTTCTAGGGAGTAGCGCCCCTTAGTGTATGTCATTCCTTCTGGATAAAGGTGTTATCATGGTATGGAGCCCAGATACTTAACCTCTGTGGTTGCTGCAAATTTATTACTTTGTGGTTGTTGGAAATCGGGGATCCTCGGGAAGATCGGTGACGATCGGGGGATGGCATACGCGTGTCAGTAGTTACCTATTTTTGCAGAGGTAACCCGGCCTTGTTTTGGCAGAGATCCGGTTAGGTTCTCGGGTCATCTATTCCAGGGACGTACCCATCGTGGATAGGAAGTTCCTTTGCCTGACCATTTGTTGGAAATCCAAAGAAACAATACGAGACGTGTACGGTTTTAGTTGTATTACCTGCTATGGAATGTGGCGGTAACCTGCTATTGAACATGGTAGCTATAGTAGGCATAAGTGCGGAATGCCTATGCTGGCTAAGATTTATATTATACTTTCGAAATGTTTTCTACACTATGCACTAATAATAATATCAAAAATGATTTGATTTTGCGTAGTAAGCATCTTTGACTATCATAAGAAGAAATCTCCTCCAATTCTGCGTTTGCATTGTGTGTGTGGTGGGAGGTCTTATGGTAGTTTCATTTTCAAAAAGCATTGCGAATTGACTTTAAAATTCTTTTGTTGTTTGTTTTAAAGATAAACTGTTTTTGTTGTTCACACCAGTCCCATGACTGATCCGGAGTTTATTGTTCATTTCCTAAACTCTGGGTGCTCAAAATTTTTCTACACGAGCAGTCTAGAGTTTGGTTTTTCAGATATTCAGGTTCAGTAGATTTTCTGGAGCTAGTTCAGTCTTTGGATCGGACTGCACTTGCTTATTCTTGGTGTATCGTTATTGGGAGTTCGAGCTATTGCTGGAGTTCTCTCTTGAAGACTATCTTAGAGTTATTTGTTCCGCTGCTGATATTAGTTATCTATTTTTCTTTTCCGCTGCTATTTGTTGTATCATATCTCTGATGTATATTGATATTCATTGTATCACTATGTTGTATCAGATATTGTATATCAATGTATTATTCTTTTTATTCCGCTGTGTTATTTACTTAATGTTGTTATAAGCTCCGGAGAACCAGATTTGGCATTTGAATCTACGGCATTTTGAGTACAAGTGAGTACGGGTGCCGATTTTCGAAGGCCAACTTTTGGGTCTTCACATTTGGTATCAGAGCTAAGGTTGAACTTTAGCTCAGGAGTATAACACGTTAAGTAGCTCATTAGAGATAGAGTGAAGTAAACTCTAGAATGAGTAATTCTCAGATATCCGTCTGAATGTCTCAGTAAATTCTCTTACTATCCACTGATAGTGAGTATGAGTGCAAGAAGAAGACGAGATAGGGGACAAGGGAATACGACTATAAATGGTCAATACCCTGCAACAGTGGAAACAATCTTTCTCTATCAATATTCTTTGATTCGTTTCCAAATTCTTTTGATTGCTTCGTATCAACTATAAGAAAGAAGTTTCGGTGTGATGATGGCTCTACGGATCATTGTCGAGGATCTTTACTTTGTATCTTCATCAGTTCTTATCAGCTTTTTGATTTAAACTTTATTGAATTTGAAATTTGAAATTTGAAGTTAGAAATTTGAAATAAATTGGAAATTTTAAATGGAGTTAAATTGATTAATCAAATATGAAGCTAAAATTGAATTGTATCAATAAAACGATTTCGTTTGAAACCGAATTTTGAAATTCTATTGAGATTTCTGTGAATACCAAAGTCCGAAGAAGGACAAAATTGGTATGTATTCTGAGATATTCCGACTTGAATTCGGAATCCGTATCTTATGTTTGAGGAATTATAGGAGATCAAATTTATCTTTGATCTATCTGTCTTTGTTTTCGTGCCTGCGAATTTCGAGGACGAAATTCTTTTAAGGGGGGAAATTTGTCACGACCCTGAAATTTTGAATTTATTTAAATTAATAGTTAAATGAAATTTTGAGTTAAATTTATGATTTAATAAATTTTTGAATAAAAATTGTGAAATTAAATTGATTAAATGGAGCGAGTTTCCCCGATATCCAAGTATATTAAGTATAAATCATTTTTTTATTTAAAATATTGTAAATAGTGTATATGTGAATATATGAGTGAATTTGAAAATAATAAATGTATAGTTATATATTTTGACTTGAGTTTAAATTGTAAATAAATGGGCTAAAGATAAATTATAATAATAATTATTTAAATTGATGATTTATGTTAGAAATAAAATTTAATATAAAGCAATAAATATTAAAGTGAAATAAATAATTGAGTTTATAAAATAATACGAGGAAATAAATGTAAGTTAAACAAATAAATTAAAATAGAAATCTACTTATATTATTAAGCCATGAGAAAAGAAACAACACTTACAATATGAAACAAAGTTGTAAATAAATATGCAAACCACAAAACAAAAGTATGTAAGCTTGTATAGGAAGGCAAGTAAAATGTATATATATAAGTATTACAGTACAAAATAAATAAAATAAACAAAACTAAGTATATAAACAAAATAACAATCAATACAATATCTCTAATATCCTGTACAGCCGACCCAAATTGAAAGAAAAGGATTTAAAAATGGTACAAGTCATAAATGCAGCCCCCAAACTTGTTACCTCAGCCGAGTAAAGTAATGTAAGGCAAGATGTAAATACATACTTTCATTTAATGCTCTCTAACTCACCCATACACACAGTACAAAACTTGTATAAAATAATTATACAAAGGAATGATGCTCTGTACTATCTAAAACCTTCTCATCTCTTTGTATACATCCACAAACCTCACTTTCATTCGTTCAACAAAAAAAAATGAGCAAGTCCAGAAAATAAAAATAAAGAAGGCTTTAGCAAACTTGGAAACCTGGAGACTTTAAATCCAAAGCCTGAGACAAAGCAAAAATCGGTAAAGCAACTTCAAGGAATGCAAAGCTTCATTCAAGTTTCAATTTGCATTCAAAACAAACTTCAAATAGCAGTTCAAAAACAAAACTGGGCAATGCAAAGGCAACTCCAGGCTTAAAAATCTTCTCTGCTCCTCTGTCTTCATAAATACAGTGAGCAACTTCAAGCTTCAACCTAGAAATGATAAATCAATTTGAAGTCTTCAAAATCAAACAGTTGCAACAATTTTCAACCTGACTTGATCCTCAGCAAAGCAACAAGTTTAGATCAATAAAACAAACTTAAAAAGTAAGTCAGGATCAAATTTTCAAGTTCCAGGCTTTGCAGTCCTATTCTCTGTCTTCTTCCCAAATCAGGTGAGCAAACTATTTCTTTTAAACCTTTAACATGTTTTAATATTTTTATTGCTTGTACCTTTAGAAAAGTGATGAAGTATCTACTGATATATACTATTATGTGATGTTTGTAAATTACTGGATGCTCTGTCTTATGATGTTCTTCAAGCTTTCCATGTTTCTGAGGGAAAAGAAGCAAAGAATGGTTTATACTCTTCATATAAAAACATTTAACTTAGAAATTTAATTTAATAAATTTGTTTAAAACTAAAAATCAGAGATTGGAAACTGTTTGATGGTTAGCAGTGGAGTATAAGTCCTGTAATTCAAATTTACAGTAGAAAGCAAATAAATATGTAAAATTCGAATATCATAAATTGTTGATTTGATTTCATTTCTTGAATATACATATAAAGGTAGGAATTTTAAACCAAAAATGATGATTTTTAAAGGAGTATTCAAGGTGCAGTTCGAAAATGAAGCTAAGAAGCATTTTTGCCAATTTCAATGGATTCAACAAATTTTAATTACTGATATTGGATGAGGAGTTAGTTTGATGATGTAGTAATACGGGAAAAATGCCAAATTAATTTTCGAATGCATAGATTTTGGGTTGGGATCGAAAGTAGGGTTTAACGTTAAGTTGGTAGGGGTCTGTAAATGTGACGATTTCCTCATCACGAGTTGACCGAGTTGCACGTGGTTCGAGATGAAGGCAGAGGGGACTACGGCGAAGGTCTGGGCAAGGGGACGTGAACGATGGTGGCTTGGATGATCGGGACGAGACGTGTTTCCAGTGATCGTGTGTTCCAGTAACTCGATCGAATTGCTCGATTTTGGGTTTCGGTGGGATTGATCATTCTGGGTGGTCTGAGGGTTCGAATAGGTCGTCGTCGACTTGTGAGCGAAGACGAAGTTGGCCGGAGCAACGGCGAACTATGGTGCACGTGCACGCGTATACGTGCGTGTCTGGTGTTGCTGGGCGTTCGAAGAGCTTCGAGGAAGAAAGAGAATGGCTCGAGTTCGAGCACGAGAAAACAGGGTGTCGACTCGAAGAGATTTGAATATGCGTGGCTCAGAGTTTTTAGTTAGTTTGTTCGGGTATTTTTGAATCTGGCTCGGGTCTGTTGATTTTGTTTTAAAACAGTTTTTAAAACTTTCAACATAAATCAAGTTCTATCCGGATAATTTGTTTAAAACACTTTTAAATATAAGTTAGGACTGAGATTTAGTAAAGGTTTTTAAAAAATGGAATTGTTTTAAAAGTTTATTTTAAATAAACTAGATAATGTTAAAGGTTGATTAATAAATAAATAAATGTTGATGAATTTTAATTAATGGTTAATTAACTTCTAAAGTTTAAGGTTAATTTAATTGTTGAAAGAAATTAATCACTTAAAGTGAATTTCTAAATAAAAGTAATTAAGGTAAATTTGTTGATAAATTTAAGTTTGATTAACCAAGTAATTGAAAGAATAATTAATTTGGGGATAATAAATTATGTGATTAATTTATTAAGGTTG
Source organism: Allium fistulosum (assembly GCA_030737815.1). Classification (NCBI taxonomy): domain Eukaryota; kingdom Viridiplantae; phylum Streptophyta; class Magnoliopsida; order Asparagales; family Amaryllidaceae; genus Allium; species Allium fistulosum. Next base: position 1,017,382,744 of record CM060901.1, on the reverse strand, counting down.
ATTAATAAATAAATAAATGTTGATGAATTTTAATTAATGGTAAATTTACAAATGTAATTAATTAGGGGATAATTAATAAATATAAGTAATTAAAGGTAATCAATTACTTGAAAATAACTACTTGATAAAAGGTAATTAAATGATTAAAATTGATCGATTTAATGATTAAAGAATAATTAATCAAAATGATTTGTAATTTATTAATGTAAATTAACCAGGATTAGTAATTCATAAGAAATAAATCTGATTTAAATTAATCAGATAATTTATTGATCTTACCTATGGATGTTTAGAATTTATTGAATGTTGAATTGTTTGATGTCCTTGATTTGTGATGCTTGGTGATACGTCCTGATTTATGTTGTGATCTGTAATTTACTTATCTGTGATGTATATATTGTTATGTGAATATGAAACCCTTTGCCGTGAAACGGCACTTGAATTTCGATGCGACAGGGAGTCAGATTTCAGTTGGTTATCCGAAACCCACATCGAATTATAATAATGAATCTTTGTGACTGATAAATTTATTTTATCTATGAATCTGTGAATGAAGATAAGCGTTATTGATTTTACCGCTTATCGATATATCTGTGATGATTGATGTTGCACTATTGTGTGTAAAACCCCTGGACCACACTTATACACACACAAATATGGATTTCACGTGGAAATCGGTTAAGTCACAGATAATTTAAATTTGATGTTTTGAAATTGAAATTTTAATTTCAATTGATTTTGAAATTAGAAATTTCGGTTTAAAGTGAAAAGCTTTTGAAATGGAATTTCAAAGATGAAATTTAATTTTGAATAACTTGATGAAGTTTTGGAAGTTTAGATAATTTGATTTAAAACTTAAATTCAAGATTTGAAATCGAATTCTATAATTTGAAACTAGGGATTAAAGAAGTTATATCGTTATATAAGGGTTAAACTATTTTAAAAAGTATTGATTTTGGAATGTGAATATAATTCAAGGACTTTAACCCGTGCAAATAAAATTGGATTTTTCTTAGACGAAAACTGTTTGTTTTCAAATGATAAAAGCTTTCGTATATATAAGAAATGAAATCCCAATTTAAAGGAATTTCAAGTATAAATTGAAAGATGGTTTTCCCAAGTTATAAATGAATTCTTTTTGAAAACTATGAATTGAATCTGTTATCTTTAACAGATTTAAAATGATGATTTGTTTAAAACATTCGAAATAAAATTGTTTTGAAAGCTATAAGTTGAATCTTTATTTTAAAGATTTAACGAGTTAATCCAATTGAAACAGAAATTGTTTTGGAAAAACTGTGAATGAATCTTTGTGAAAACTGAGTGAACTTTGTGAAATAAATCTTTTTGTTTAAAAGATTTGAAATGGTAATCGATTGAAACCATTTAAATAGAAGTTGAATTATTAAGTTGTGACTTAATTGAAATCCCAATATCCATATGTTTTTAAAGATTGCGCTCGTTATTCGGGTTAGCCGGGAAAAGACATTTGTGTCATATAACCCATTCCGAATAATGATACGTCGTATATGGATAGCATTTGAAGACCGGTGTTGAAGACCGGATATTCACGAAAACGAAAGGACAACTCGTCGAATGTCTCTGCACCGACTGGTCCCCGGTATAGAGATTTTATCACCCTTTGTGATGGGAAGTCCGGACGGGATTGTGAATACCCGGAAATGCAAGGGCTTCGTAAGAAGTGCCTTCGGTTCTGTTCGAACCCGGAACAGACTTGTATGGATACATGTCTGACATTACACTTTGAGATATAAAGCCGATTTCTTTCAAATACATTTCTGTTGGTGGCGGAGAATTTATTCTCTTAGCTTAACACCCTTCTCTGAGACGTACGAGCTCAGAGGTTATGTAGTTGAAATTTATCAGCGATATATCCCAATTTGGCAATGTGGCATGCTGAGTGTTGCTGTGTGATGATCAGTGTTTGATCATTTGCGATATGATCATTTGTTTGATCTTATATCTTTGTGATCATAGGTTGATCATTTGTTTGACCCGAAGCATGGCTTTGTGAACAAAGCGTAGCTTTGTGGACGAGACTTCGTCGAGCCTCACACCCCGGAAATGGTCAAAACAGGAAGGATGCAGCAAGGTTCTAGGGAGTAGCGCCCCTTAGTGTATGTCATTCCTTCTGGATAAAGGTGGTATCATGGTATGGAGCCCAGATACTTAACCTCTGTGGTTGCTGCAAATTTATTACTTTGTGGTTGTTGGAAATCGGGGATCCTCGGGAAGATCGGTGACGATCGGGGGATGGCATACGCGTGTCAGTAGTTACCTATTTTTGCAGAGGTAACCCGGCCTTGTGTTGGCAGAGATCCGGTTAGGTTCTCGGGTCGTCTATTCCAGGGACGTACCCATCGTGGATAGGAAGTTCCTTTGCCTGACCATTTGTTGGAAATCCAAAGAAACAATACGAGACGTGTACGGTTTTAGTTGTATTACCTGCTATGGAATGTGGCGGTAACCTGCTATTGAACATGGTAGCTATAGTAGGCATAAGTGCGGAATGCCTATGCTGGCTAAGATTTATATTATACTTTCGAAATGTTTTCTACACTATGCACTAATAATAATATCAAAAATGATTTGATTTTGCGTAGTAAGCATCTTTGACTATCATAAGAAGAAATCTCCTCCAATTCTGCGTTTGCATTGTGTGTGTGGTGGGAGGTCTTATGGTAGTTTCATTTTCAAAAAGCATTGCGAATTGACTTTAAAATTCTTTTGTTGTTTGTTTTAAAGATAAACTGTTTTTGTTGTTCACACCAGTCCCATGACTGATCCGGAGTTTATTGTTCATTTCCTAAACTCTGGGTGCTCAAAATTTTTCTACACGAGCAGTCTAGAGTTTGGTTTTTCAGATATTCAGGTTCAGTAGATTTTCTGGAGCTAGTTCAGTCTTTGGATCGGACTGCACTTGCTTATTCTTGGTGTATCGTTATTGGGAGTTCGAGCTATTGCTGGAGTTCTCTCTTGAAGACTATCTTAGAGTTATTTGTTCCGCTGCTGATATTAGTTATCTATTTTTCTTTTCCGCTGCTATTTGTTGTATCATATCTCTGATGTATATTGATATTCATTGTATCACTATGTTGTATCAGATATTGTATATCAATGTATTATTCTTTTTATTCCGCTGTGTTATTTACTTAATGTTGTTATAAGCTCCGGAGAACCAGATTTGGCATTTGAATCTACGGCATTTTGAGTACAAGTGAGTACGGGTGCCGATTTTCGAAGGCCAACTTTTGGGTCTTCACAGGAAGTGTTTGGAAAATTTGGATTTTGTTTTGGAAATTAAAAGGATAATTTGAATTGTTTTCAAATGGTTTTGAAAAAGTTGAAACGACTCTGGAATCCTATTTAAAATACTTACGAAATATTAATAAGTTGATAACTTATAGAATATTGAAATTTGATTAGAATGAAATTCAAATTGAAAAACGAATGAATTAGTGAATGAATGAATAAATTGCGATTGCAAGTGCCAGAAAATGAAATTGAATGTTAAAATTCATTTTGAATTTGAAAGTAAATAGAACTGGAATTGAATTTGATAAATGAAGTATTAAACTGAAAGTTAGTAAGTGAAGCTAATTGATTATTGACCAAATGGATAAGGTTTGAACGAATTAAATTCATTGATTATAAATGAAGATAAATTGAATTCCAATAGAATTGAAAATGTGAATTATAAGTTCAAATGAATGTGAAATGAAAAATTGAACGAAATTGAATATGTGACTTCAATAGCGAATTTAAAGAGGATATAAGAAGTATATATTGAAAACTTTGTAATTGAATTTGCAAAATGATTTGAATGTGTAAATAGATATTATGGCTAGTAGGACATACAGGTGTTATAAAAGGAATTGGAATTTTAATTTTGAAGATAACTTGAATTGCTCGACAAAAAGGTAAGTATTTGAATTTCAAATATGAGATTTGATGATTTCTTGTCTAGCCGCTTGGTTTTTTCTTTTTCTTTTTGAAATCTGAGAGTCCGTAGGGACGTTTTGTAGTCGTGCCGTATTAGCCGCGCAAAGGAGACGCTGGCGAAATTTTTCGAAAATTTAGGGCGTTAGAAAATTTTTGAGAAAATTTGAAAGTTTAAATTTGAATTTGAATTTGAATTGGAATCGTTATGAAAACGATGTTGTTTAAAACTTATAATTGAAGTTAGAAATTTAGTTGAATTGATAACGAATCTTTAGTAGGAAGATTTGTTTTGATAAATTGATAAAACGATTGAATGTTGAAAAATAGTAAACGAGTTAAGGACATTTTTCCTAACTTGTAATTTCGAGGACGAAATTCTTTTAAGGAGGGAAGTCTGTAACGACCCAGAATTTTGAACAAATTAAATTGAGAATATTTAATTAATTTTAAATATTTGAACGATGATTTAATTTGAATCCCCGATATTACTTTGAAATTGACGATTAAATTATAAAATTTAATCTGTTGAAAGTTGAATAAAAATTTGAATCTTCAATTTTATGTTGAAGAAAAATATTTCAAAAGCTTTTAAAATTGGTAATGATAACTCTGTAGATAATAGAAACTTCAGAATTGTATTTCAAAGTGTTTCGTTCAGTTTTGAAATTAAATCGTTCGAATCAATAATTAAAAATAGTCATTTTTCAAACAGTCTCGGAATTTGACGAAACCGGTTCCATTGGGTACGTAACGTCAAATTATCACCGGATTTTAAATTTCGTATCATTCGGAGTTGTTGGGTGAGAATACAACACATAAAACGCGTTGAAAATGGTACCGGAACAAAATGAATTTAAAGTTAAATTTTAAAATTTGAGCAAAAGACAGCATCCCAAAAATCACGCCTGAAATCGTGGAAAAAGAAAAATTCATGCAGGCACGATACTCTCCCTTGTTTCAGCCTAACATCACGCAAAAGAATCGTGAAAAGCATGCCTTCTTCTAATTTTAAACATCCCTCTTCTTCCTAAAATCATTTCGTTCGTTCAAATGAGAAATTGCCGACCGCCTTAAAACGAAACTATCTCTCGTTCCAAACTCGTATTCCCCTAAAATTAAAATCACAATCCTCTTTTCTTCAATTAGTTCGACCGAGCTGGGGATTCGAGGCATCGCGCTCGCGTTCAAACGGTGAGACTGGGTTTCGGCGATGTTGGTGAGGAGGGATTCGCGATGGCAACATCAAAGCGGAGGCGACTCGTGGGTATCGCGATGGCGTCTGGGGTTTCTGGCGTCTCCGTGGTGATGTCAGCGACGAGGTGTTGTAGGCGATAGCGACAAAGGCAACGATGGGATCATCGGTGGGATTCGCGGCAGGTTCGAAGTGGCGAAGTCTGGTGGTCGCAATCTCGGCAGGGGACGACTTCGACTTCAAAGAGGGGCAGCACGTTCGCGATGAAGAAAGGGGATCGGCGGCACGTATGGTGGCACCGTGGGGGTCGATCTGGGTTTGTCGATGTGAGGTCACGCGTGGTCGCAAACCAGTGGGGTCCATGTCTTCGTCAGAAGCAGGGTCGCGAGAAATGGCGATGGTGTGTAGTTTGATCGATCTCAGGCAATTCGACAGCGAGTTCGTCTAAGTGGTGGTAGTTGTGGGGTCGTTCGAGCGAAGGAAGATGGTCGCGATGGCGAACTCTGACAGTAGGGTTTCTCTCGTGATGCTGGGCAAAAGTCGTGATTTCGATTCGGATAAATGGAGGTATTGTTTTATTTAAATTACAGGAAATAAAATCTTTACAGTAAAGGAATTTGTATTACCACCTTAGGAAAATTTTAATAGTAAAATATATAAAGATTTGATCTTGAACATTTTTTTTAAGTAAATTTATTCATATGTAGTTTGAAAGGGATGAATAATTTATTTAAGTAGAATTGGTTTGAATCTAAGTTTAATTAGATAAATTTGTTAAAAGAAAAATGTGTTTGAAAATAAATTATGGGTGTAAATCCAATTTATTATTTAAAATAAATAACTAGTAATTAATTGATCGATTTATTTAAATGTTAATAAAATTGTTTAAATTGTCTATACAAGGTCAAATAAAGTTGAGAAAACAAACTGGAATGGAAATGGGATTGCAAAATAAAAGGCTAAGGTGAGATTTTTCTCACTCAAAATGAAAGTGGAATTTTCAGTTATTTACTGATTGATTTGATTGCTATTTGGATGTGATATTAGATATAGTAGGATATCTATTTTATATAGCAATATATACATATTGGCATATGTATATATTGGATTGATGATTTTCCCGCCTCGTATAGCGGATGAGACCCTATTGCGCCGTTAGTAAGCGGATTTTTATAAAAACCCATATACCGCGATAATTCCGTACTGGAGCGGAATTGGTATTGTGCTAACGTCTTTGGATGCAGGGAAACAGGTTGGAGGGATCCAACTGGATTCCTCACCAGTAGTTATTTATTTACAGGATTGATGTATATTCTGTTATCACATGTTGATATATGATGTTGTTGTTGTGATTGACCAATTGGTGCTGTAGCATCATCGGATTCAAGTTTTGGAATTTAAAAATAACGACCTTTAATTTAAAAGGATTTTTAAAGTGATCTTTGAAATTATACGTTTTATTGAATTGTTGAATTGATTTATTTTAAATAAATAAACGTTTAAAATTTTGAAGTTATAAAAGTTAAGATTTTTGTGAATTATGACCGTAAGGTGATTTTTGTAATAAATAGTTTAAGCAATTTATAAAATGGTTTGAACTGAGATTTTCGAATATTTGTGAACAGTTTATTTAAAAGATTTAAAAAGTTGATATTTATAAATTTAAAATATTGGAATTTTAAAATGAGATGATAAGTGTAAAAAATGAAATTTATAGAATTTTAAATCGTGAAGATATGGAATTTATAGATTTATAAATTGTGAAGTTATAAAATGGATGAAACTGTAGAATAAAAGATTTATAAGAGATTAACTTATAAATTGGATTTTTTCCTTTAAATGGAATATTGATCGAGTTATTAATAAAGAAGATTTATTAAATTGAAGTCGTTAGAAAATAGAGATAGAATTTATAAACGTTGTTTTATAAATTCGAAATAAATTGGATTTGATAAATTAAAATGTTAAAGAAGATGTATTCGCGATTTTGGATAGCGAATTTTTATTGAAATAAAAATGTGTAGAAATGATTGAAATTGGGTTAAGAGAATTATATTCACGATTTTGGACCAGTGAATATAATTTTAAGTAGGATGGATACGTTTTTGAAGAAGTGATATTTAAAATGAAGTAAACATTTTAAAGATGTTTTTAAAATGTGTTAAATATCGAAATCATAGATTTCAACATTCATTGTTGAAATAGACGTTTTCGAGAAGTAGAAGGAAATGGTGGACTATAACACTGTTGTTATAGTAAATGATTTCCGAAAGGAAATATTTTTATGTAGTATTGGGATTTATATATCTATTTTAATTTCGAATCCCTATACTAGTGATTTTGAGTCGTCGTAACGATGTTTTACGTAACATTCGTTTTGACTCAAATAGATGTTGTTAAAAAGAATGATTTCCTTAAAGAATGAATATGTACTTAATATTGATTTAAGTATATCGAATATTTTCAAATGTTGAAAATAAATAGATTTGTGAATTACTTATTAAATAAGTATGGAAATGCTTTTCCAAAATGAAATGAAATGTTTTTGAGAATTTATCTTTGAAAAGATAAATTGAAAATTGAATATTGAAAACGATTTGAAATCGTATATCAGTAGATATTTTGAAATATAAATTCACTATGGAATTTATAAAGGAAAGGGAAGATGTTTAAAAATAAATGTTGATTTATTTTTGGAAGTGTGGAAGTTTTATATCTTGTAAAGATATTTTTGGGAAATAAATAATTTGGAAAATTATTTGGAATCTGATGATGTTGCGCATCTTTATTGATAGTTAAATAACCGACTATCAATAATTACCTTGAATGGTATTTGTTGTGAATTGGATGAATTTGAATGCCACACTTATTTTTGAATAATCGCTCACTATTCGGGTTAGCCGGGAAAGGACCATGGGGTCGTATAACCCATTCCGAATATGTGATACGTCGTTATGAATCGCATTTGAAGACCGGTGTTGAAGACCGGATATTTTTGAAAACGGAAGGATTACCGTCGAGTTACTCTACATCGACTGATCTTCGATTTAGAGGTTTTATCACCCTTAGTGACAGGAAGTCCGGACGTGATTAGAAATTTATCCGGATATGCAAGGGCTTCGTGAGAAGTGCCTTCGGTTCTGTTCGATCCCGGAACAGACTTGTATGGATTGTGTGTCTGACGTTACAATTTGAGATATAAAGCTGATTTCTTTCAAATACATTTCTGTTGGTGGCGGAGAATTTATTCTCTTAGCTTAACACCCTTCTCTGAGACGTACGAGCTCAGAGGTTATGTAGTTGAAATTTATCAGCGATATATCCCAATTTGGTAACGTGGCATACTGAGTGTTGTTGTGAAATGATCAGTGTTTGATCATTTGTGATATGATCATTTGTTTGATCTTATATCTTTGTGATCATAGGTTGATCATTTTGTTTGACCTGAAGCAGGGCTTTTTGAGAAAGCGTAGCTTTGTGGACGAGACTTCGTCGAGCCTCACACCCCGGAAATGGTCGAAACAGGAAGGATGCGGCAAGGTTCTAGGGAGTAGCGCCCCTTAGTGTATGTCATTCCTTCTGGATAAAGGTGGTATCATGGTATGGAGCCCAGATACTTAACCTCTGTGGTTACTGCATTATTATTATCTATGTGGTTTGTTGCGAATCGGGGATCCTCGGGAAGATCGGTGACGATCGGGGGATGGCATACGCGTGTCAGTAGTTACCTATTTTTGCAGAGGTAACCCGGCCTTGTGTTGGCAGAGATCCGGTTAGGTTCTCGGGTCGTCTATTCCAGGGACGTACCCATCGTGGATAGGAAGTTCCTTAGCCTGACCATTTGTTGGAAATCCAAAGAAACAATACGAGCCTTTACGATTTCAATTGTATAACCTGTCTCCTCAGGAGGCAGCTATAGCAGGCATAATATAATGGTACCTATGCTGGCTAAGATTTATATTCTACTTTCGAAATGTTTTCTACACTATGCACTAATAATTATATCAAAAATGATTTGATTTTGCGTAGTAAGCATCTTTGACTATCATAAGAAGAAATCTCCTCCAAGTCTGCGTTTGCATTGTGTGTGTGGTGGGAGGTCTTATGGTAGTTTCATTTTCCAAAAGCATTGCGAATTGACTTTAAAATTCTCTGCTATTTATTTTAAAGATAAATAACTGTTTTACGATCTCACACCAGTCACCATGACTGACTCGGAGTTTATTGTTTCCCTTCTAAACTCTGGGTGCCCACAAATTTCCACACGGGCAGTCTAGAGTTATGTTATCAGGATATTTTGGATATTCTGGAGCTTGGAGATAAGCTGGATGACGAGACGTAGTATTTGTATCTGATATATTTATTCCGCTGTGTATTCTGTATGAGGACAAGTTATATAACTGTCCATTGTTGTATATGACTTTGATTGATGTATGTATAAACTGATATAGCTCTTTGTTTTAAAAGACTAGTGTTTATCTATTATATATTGTTCCGCTGCGATGTGTAAGATTCTGATATTGTTTTCTGTATCTGATGTTGTTCTGTTGTTCTTCTTCTTTCTTTCTTCTCTCTTTCTTCTGCTTTCTTCTTCTTCTGCCTTTTTCTTCTTTCTTAAACCCTCACTATTGGAGTTTCCGGCACTCGATTTCTCGGCAGTCGATAAAGTGAGTATCGATGTCGAATTTTCGAAAGTCGAGAATTTCCGTACGTGACAATTGGTGGCGGAGAATTTATTCTCTTAGCTTAACACCCTTCTCTGAGACGTACGAGCTCAGAGGTTATGTAGTTAAAGGTTATCAGCGATATACTCCTAATTTGGTAATGTGGCATGCTGAGTATTGCTGTGTGATGATTATTTATTGATCATTTGTTGATTAAAGCACGGCTTTGTGAAAAAACGTAGCTTTGTGGACGAGACTTCGTCAGACCTCACAACCCGGAAATGGTCGAAACAGGAAAGATGCAGCAAGGTTTCAGGGGTAGCTTCCCTAGGGTATGACCATTCCTTCTAGAAAAGGGTAGTATCATGGTATGGAGCCCAAATACTTACCCATGTGGACACACTTTATTTATTATGTGTGATGTTGGTTACCGAGCGCTCGGATAAAGGTCCCAAAGGACCGGGGGTGGCATATCTCAGGTTTACTACTCGGGAAGGGGGTAACCGGCCTTGTGTTGGCAGAGAGCAGGTTGTCTCTCGGAGCGTCCCGCCATAGGCGTTTCTACGTGGCATAGGAAGTTCCTTAGCCTGACCATTTGTTGGAAATCCATCTTCTAATACGAACCCTGTACGGTTTTAGTTGTAGAACCTACCATTTACTTATGGTGGCGCCCCACTGTTTAGATGGTAGCTATAGTAGGCATACAATAATGGTTGTATGTTGGCTAAGATTAATATTGTATTTTCGAAAGGTTTTCCTACACTATGCACTAGTAATAATATCAAAAGAGTTTTGTTTGCGTAGTAAGCATGTTTGACTATCATAAGAAGAAATCTCCTCCAATTCTGCGTTTGCATTGTGTGTGTGGCGGGAGGTCTTATGGTAGTTTCATTTTCCAAAAGCATTGCGGATTTCAATGTTTAAAATTCTTCTGTTGTTGTTCAAAGATAAACTATTTTTGTTAATCACACCAGTCCCATGACTGACCTGGAGTTTATTGTTCCCTTCCTAAACTCTGGATGCCCATCATTTTCCACACGGGCAGTCTAGAGTTAGGGTTTTCAGATATTCAGGTTTAGTAGATTATCTGGAGCTAGTTCATTCCATTGGAGTTGATGACTGCACCTACTTATCTTGGTGCATCGTGTTGGCGTTTCAAGCTTGATATTGGAGTTGTTGGAGTCATTCTCTTTTGGAGATCATTTGGAGTGATCTCTTCCATTGTTATTATATTTCGTTGTAGCATTGTATCATATCTCTGATATTCGTGTATTATTGATATCATTGTTGTATATTATTCTGGATATTGTATTCATTGGAGTTGTATATGATATCATTCATTTCTTTTATTCCACTGTGTTGTTATACTTAATGGTGTTATAAGCTCCGGTGAACTAGATTCGGCGTTTGAATCTGCGGCATTTTGAGTACAAGTGAAGTACGGGTGCCGATTTTCGAAGGCCGAGTTTTTGGATCATCACATATTATGCCATTAATAAAAATATATTTGTATAAAACCATTCAAAAACTCTATTTCAAGTATTTCACAAACTATAAATTTAATAACTTCAAAAATAACACTTTTATTTATTTAAATAAAATTCTTTTCTTTTAATACTTCCAAAAATTATTAAAACGTATATATTTCAAAATCACTTTGAAAATCCATTTTTAAATCAAAATCATCATTTTAGTATTTCAAAATTCCAGAAATATGGCCCAATGCTACTACAGCACTAAATAAGGTGATTTACATGTATAATAGCAAACATGGCATCCAGCACATCAAGCATCACATTATACAGCATATATATCAATATCTATAAACAAAAATAAATAGTGGTGAGGAATCCAATTGGATCCCTCCAACTTGTAACCTGTAACAAATATACATATGAGAAAATATGTACAATGTCTGTTTCGAGGCAGACGCGCGTACAAAGGGTCATCCGCTCATACACGGGAACGTATAGGATCTCATCCGCTAAAATATGTGAGAATATATCCGACCAACATACATATATAATATACATCCAAACAGTCATCAAAACAGCATAATAAAAATGTTCCCACTTATATAAAAATATACGCGGACCAGAGAATGTGAGTTTTACTCACATTGGTTGCAGTCGTCGTTGCAGCGTTTTATTTGGATTAAAATTACCTAAAAATCCTACGAGCTCTAAATCGATCCAATCTAACTCTGTAACATAGTATTTTCAGTAACGAGTGCAATGTAACTTGTTTCACTCGAATTGGACCTCGTATGAAGAAGTTATGATTTTTATAAGATTACACGAATGTTGAATAATATAACTTACACTTTTTTTTAATTACCCTAAAAATATCTGGACCGTTCAATCAAGAATAAGAAAACCTAGGCCGCACATTTCTTTTTCTTTCTTCCCGTTGACCCTTTGAACAAAGCCATCGGCCACCGCTTTTCCATCGATTTATGCTCCTCCTCCGTCGATCGAGAACCCGATCCATCACCTCCACAGGAAAGCCTTGAGCCTCCTCTACCTACGCGCCAAGATTCACGAACTCCAGTCATCCCTAGGCCATGAAATCGAGACCGAAACGTCACGTCTTCAAACACTAATCCCTGCCAATCCCCTTTGCTAAACCTAATCTCGACCGTATGGATCAGCTCGTCTCTCCACGTTCTACAACTTTGCCTTAGGATGTTTTCGAAAATATTGGATGGATTGGGAGAAAAGGAGGGAGGAATTTAATGAGTTTCGGGTCGTTCATTTGTTCATGGCGGCTGTGACCTTGTTTGACTTTAGGGTTTGCAAATGAAATGATAAAGGTCCCTTATATAGACAACGTTTTAAAACACTATTCACGCGAAATATTTTCGAACTCCAAACGAAGCGTGCCGCCTGGCATTCATAATCTTTTACCCCTATTCCAAACACAATGGAATATGTATCGGAGGCCAATTCCATCATATTTGGAAGATAGGTTTTCGAAATCGAATTATTTTAATTAAATTTACTTAAATAAATTTATGTGCGTTTCAGCTTCGCACGACCAAACCGTAAGTCCGATCTCCACGAAATTTGGAATCCTATAATAATATACTATTACGGATCCAATGAAATAGGTTTCGTCCAATTCCGTGACAGTGTCCCGAATGGCTATTTTCCACGTATTAATTAAATATCAAAATTTTCAATTTCTGTAAATTGACTTTTAATTCAACTTTAAAAGTTTACTAGCTCTATTCTAATTCAAATAGAATTTAAATCAACTTTAGAAATCATTTTTATTCTTATTAGATTCAATATTCAATTAATTAACTGATTTAACTTATAATATTCATTTCTCAATATTAAAATTCAATTAAATATTCTAAATTCAGGCGATTGAAAAACTGGGTCGTTACATTCTTCCCTCCTTAAAAGAATTTCGTCCCCGAAATTACTAAGTAAGAAAGATGCTACAACTCAGTTGACTTTTAAAACCAATTAGTTGAAATAGATTATCAAATACTCTTAAGTGTTTAACTTTTCTAAATCAATTAGTTGCAACTTTTTTAAAAACTTTTCTTAAGTTTCTAAATTCATTTATAGTTATTAACTAATACCATTCTAAAAATCAACCAATATCATTTAAATTTATTACTCAAAAACCAAACTTTTAGTTATCAAAAAAATTTCCAATTTTTTCCAAAAATTTACTAGCACCTTAAATTTTCAAAAAAAATCGCTAGAGTTTCCTTTGCGTGGTTCGATTCGAAAAATTCACAATATATATAATATCACAAATATACATCTCATCTCAGTGATGAGGCATCCCGTAGGTAAAAAGTGTAAAAGTACGATATGTAATCCGAGATATGTACCTTATATATTATTAGCGAGCATATATAAGCAATATAGCGCGAAAGCGAGCTCCAAATGCGAAGCATACGCCATCCACACTTACTAAACACTCAGCAAACCATAAGAACGTATATATGGAAAGTAATATCAATACATAGCATAACTATACAACAACTATATGCAAATGAAACATATGCAACATAAAAGATCATCCAATAACTAACATCCATTAAATTCATTCATTTACCATTTAGTTTCCATCTCATTTACATTCGCTTATGATTTACAAGCAATCCACTTACATTCATTTTGCTAACATTCAATTATTCATCTTCGATTAGTTTACATTCCACTTACTAGTATTAATTTAAATTCAATTCATGTTTAACGACATCTCATTCCGTATTCAATTTCATATTCACATCCATTTTTATTATTTACATGAGTTTATAATCACGTTCATTTACATTTACATTCATTTTTCCTTAGTATATTCCTTTCAATACTAATATTACTTAACCATCATTACATATAATTCTTACTTAAGTTCATTTCAACATTTTTATACAACACTACTTATTTTTACTATCACTTCTTAACTTAAGTTATACTCAATTCTAACAAATAACATTACAGCTCATATTTCATTTACTAATTATTTCATTATTTCAATTCAATTCATTTTGAAATTCAAGTTGAATTTCATTTTATAACTCAAGTTCAAATTCGTTCCATTAGCTTCTTATTAATCAACTTTACTTTGTTTATTCATTTTATTTATCACATTTCATTTAAATTCACTTAAGTTATGTTTTATTCCATTCTCACTTACATTTAATTTCACTATACAACTTAGGTTTACTTCCAATTCAATTCAAATTCTATTTTATTTAACTCATCTGATTAGTTCATTTCTTTTTCTTTACTTGAGTTAAATTTCATTTCAAAAATCATTTCCTTTTAACTTAACTTAGATTTCATTTATAAAGTCGTTTTACTTAAGTCAAATTTCATATCACTATTCAAATTTAGATATTGTTTTGCTTAACAAAATTGTTTAACCATTTTAATATTTGGTTTTACTTTATTTTTTTCTCATTTTATAAGTTATACAACTTTTTATTTACAATTTCATAATTTCAATTCATGGTTATATAATCACTTTACTACTTCAGTTTATATTCATTTTTGTTTGATCCATTCCAAATATCTATCTAATTCATTCCAAATCCAATTCAATTTCATTTATTTAACTTTACTTAAGTTAAACTTCAATTCATATAATTCATTTCACTAACTCAATTTATTTAACCTTACTTAAGTTAAAATTTTAATTTCATGTCTTAATTTAAAATCTCATTTTCTAATACATACCATTTTCAATTTATAAGTTCATAAACTTATTTTCTCAAAATTATCAAATCATACTTTGGATTTAAAAATCAAACTTGTATTACCAAAACAAAACTTCATTAGTAAATTACTAAGGTAGCAAATCCATCACTTAGAAACTCGAAAATGAATACTGATGATGCGGTCGTCATCATCCTTATTATTTCCCAGCGACTGTAGTGAATTCAGTGCTTTTATTATTTCTTTTAAATCCTTCTATTTATAAATCACATTTATAAATTTATACTTATATAATTTCTCTTATTTCACTTTCCTTATATAAGTTCATTTCACAATTGTTGATTATTGTAATTATAATCATTACTATTTATAAATTCACTTTCAGTTTGTATAACTTATTTTACAATTGCTTATTTTTGTTTAGATTATAATAAATAACTTTTATTAACATTGTATTTTAAATCCAACGAAACATACCATATATAACTATAATAACTTCTGAAAAATTATTATTCTTTTATATATAAAATATAATTAAGGTAAAATTATTTCATTTACCAAATTTCAAAAATAATATTGTGTCGGTTTGCTTTCTCAAGTGTTTCGGAATCCTAACCGATGACGTTAGCTAGATGCATCGACCAGAACCCGAAATTCAAACTTAACAAATCAAACAACCCAATACAAAACATTTTTATATCACTAACAAATACACACTCATATATATATACACTCAGACTCATTCTATGGTATTACTAACCATATCTATAGTGAGTACCCATCAAAGCCTAGGTTTATCGCTAAACCCAAAGCTCTGATACCACGCTGTGACGACCTGCAAATCTGTACCCTCTGAACCTATAACAAACCACGCCTATCGACCCAAAGCGAACAGAATTGCAGATGATCATGAGAAAGAAAAGAGAGGGTGAGAAGAAAGAGAGAAGAAAGAAGAAGAGAAGAGAAGAAGAAGAGAGAGAAGCAGAACCAAAACAATACAGAATCTCACATCGCAACGGAATAACATATAATATAGATCCATAATCTTTACAAAGAGAAACTGTAATATACATAAATCAATATCAGAGTACACAATAAGTAATCATCAGTTTGGACAGTTATAATAACCTGTCCTCACAAATGATGATAATTTACAAAAACAACAACAATGCAAAGCAGCAGAAAAATAAACAGATACGTGTATACAACATGTAGATCTCCAGCTCGCCTGCTGAAGCTCCAAAAGCACCAAATCTGAACCTATAAATATACTCGGTCTGACCTGAGCATTGAAAGGGAAGAATGCCCGGATAAGTCTGGCAAACCAGCGTGAGAAAACACACCTCAACTGAATTTATAAAGTTACCCAAAACTTTTCCTTTATCAAAACAAAAGGTATCTCGTAAGACCACGTCCACACATAAACACAGACGGGTTTTTCCCTTACGATAACCAAAACCTTTTCATATCAAATCATGTTATATTATAATAGTGTCTACTATACAAATAATAATCAACATAACTGAAATTGTTACCATTATTAAATTCCAGCAATACTAGGCTCTACAAAACAAAATGGCAGGCACGTAGTGGATTTTGGATTTTCATACAAATGACTAGGTGATTCCGAGCCAAACTCGGTACACCTCTAGGGGGATGTACCTAGAGTCCAGATACTGGGCGCCTAAACCAACACAAGACCGGCTTACCACTTCGCTGGATAGTATCGAATATGTCATCACTCTGGTCGTTACCAACCTAAATCCGTGGCCACAAGCATACATCAACAATAATCAGATACACGATGTCATAGCTTGTAAAGATACATCTAGAAGAGTGATGACATCTCCTCATGGGTGCGACCCACTTAGCCTTGCTGCTTCTATCCTTGTTTCAGTCATTTACCGAGGAGTGAGGCCAAAAGAGGTATCGATTAACTTTCACATATCACATATAAAATCGTCATCATCTTTGAACACCACATTGCCATTCCCGTTGACTACTAATTGCCTTCCATAAAAATACAACCGTTGAGTTCGTATGTCTCAAGGAGGGTGTTAAGCTAAAAGAATTTGCCTTCTTCGCCACCACATGATGTACGTTTGTAAAAACCAATGTACGTAATCTTAGAAATGCAATGTCAGACACTCATCCACGCAAGTTGTCTAGGAATAGGACAAACTGAAGGTACTCTCCTACCACATCCTATAGGATTAGTAGCGACAGCCCTTGCAATGGATATTTCATAACGAAGAGACTACTGCTACTATATGTATATTGGGATTTTAACCCTAAATGATCAACAAGCGGTCCTTCACTATGAAAATCCTAAATATCAATAAGCAGTCACTGGGCCTGATTTTATTAATCGTTTATAAATCAATTCACTTTCCAGTTATTCACTTCAAAATATCTTTTAAAAAGATAATATTCCAAACCATTTAAACTCCATTTATAAATATCACTTTCAAAACATTTTCTTAAACTATTATTCACATTAAAAATGTGAATATAATTCCTTTATAAAAATCTGTAATAACCCGCTTTTCCGTACCCCTTGAATAGACACTAATCTCCATCTATTTACTCAAGGTGAACGAAAAACCGAACCATTAGGGTTTTTAAAAGAAGAGGTAGAAGAAAAGATAGAAGAAAAGAGAAAGAAGAAACAACCGAACAACATCAGAAACAGAAACAATATCAGAATCTCACATATCGCAACGGAACAATATATAATAGATAATCACTAGTCTTTTAAAACAAAGAACTATATCTTTTTATACATACATCAATCAGAGTCAATATACAACAATGGACAGTTATATAAACTTGTCCTCATACAGAATACACAGCGGAATAAATATATCAGATACAAATACTACGTCTCGCCATCCAGCTTGCTTCCAAAGCTCCAGAATATCCAGAATATCCTGATAATATAACTCTAGGCTGCCCGTGTGGAAATTGGTGGGCACCCAGAGTTTAGAAGGGAACAATAAACTCCGAGTCAGTCATGGTGACTGGTGTGAGATCGTAAAACAGTTATTTTTCACAAAGAAAACAAAACAAATTCGCAATGCTTTTGGAAAATGAAACTACCATAAGACCTCCCACCACACACACAATGCAAACGCAGAATTGGAGGAGATTTCTTCTTATGATAGTCAAAGATGCTTACTACGCCAATCATTGGATTATTATTATTAATGTCTAGTGTAGAAAACATTTCGAAAGTATAATATTAATCTTAGCCAACATACGACCAGTATCGTATGCCTACTATAGCTACCATCTAAACAGTGGTGACCACCGTACGTAAATGGCAGGTTCTACAACTAAAACCGTACAAAGTTCGTATTGGAAGAATGGATTTCCAACAAATGGTCAGGCTAAGGAACTTCCTTTCCTCCTGCCGAATAGGATCGCCTCTGGCTGGACGTCCCGAGAGACAAACTGCTCTCTGCCAAACAAGGCCGGGTTACCCCTGTAACAGGTAACTCACGAATATGTCATCACCCGGTCCTTTGAGACCTTTATCCGAGCGCTCGATATCCAACATCACACATCATAAAGAAAGTGTATCCACATGAGTAAGTATCTGGGCTCCATACCATGATACCACCCCTTTCCAGAAGGAAATGACATACCCTAAAGGGCGCGACCCTCATAACCTTGCCGCAACATTCCTGTTTCGACCATTTCCGGGGTGTGAGGCTCGACGAAGTCTCGTCCACAAAGCTACGCTTTCTCAAAAAAGCCCTGCTTCGGGTCAAACAAAATGATCAACCTATGATCACAAAGATATAAGATCAAATAAATGATCATATCACAAATGATCAAACACTGATCATTTCACAGCAACACTCAGTATGCCACGTTACCAAATTGGGATATATCGCTGATAAATTTCAACTACATAACCTCTGAGCTCGTACGTCTCAGAGAAGGGTGTTAAGCTAAGAGAATAAATTCTCCGCCACCAACAGAAATGTATTTGAAAGAAATCAGCTTTATATCTCAAATTGTAACGTCAGACACACAATCCATACAAGTCTGTTCCGGGATCGAACAGAACCGAAGGCACTTCTCACGAAGCCCTTGCAAATCCGGATAATTTTCAATCACGTCAGGACTTCCCGTCACTAAGGGTGATAAAACCTCTAAACCGGAGATCAGCCGATGTAGAGTAACTCGACGGTAATCCTTCCGTTTTCAAAAATATCCGGTCTTCAACACCGGTCTTCGAATGCAATTCATAACGACGTATCACATATTCGGAATGGGTTATACGACCCCATGGTCCTTTCCCGGCTAACCCGAATAGTGAGCGCTTATTCAAAAATAAGTGTGGCATTCAAATCCATCCAATCACAACAAAATACCTATCTAAAGGTAATTATTGATAGTCGGTTATTTAACTATCAATAAAGATGCGCAACATCATCAGATTCCAAATAATTTTCCAAATTATTTCATCTTCAAAAATACCTTTACTAGATATATTATTTTCCACACTTAACCATTTGAAAACAATTTCAAATATTCACTTTTCAATTTATCTTTAAAAGATAAAAACTCAAACAGTTCATTTCACATTGGAAAAGCATTTCCATACTTATTTAAAAATAAGTATTTCACAAATCTATTTATTTTCAACATTTGAAAATATTCGATATACTTAAATCAAATTAAGTATATATTTCATTCTTTTAAGGAAAACATTCTCTTAAGCACATTTATTTGAGTCAAAACGAATGTTACGTAAAACATCGTTACGACGACTCAAAATCACTAGTATAGGGATTCGAATTTAGATAGATATATAAATCCCAATACTACAAAAGAAAAAAAAAACATTTCCTTTCGGAAATCATTTACTATAACAACAGTGTTATAGTCCACCATTTCCTTATTTCTCGAAAACGTCTATTTCAACAATAAATGTTGAAATCTATGATTTCGATATTCAATACATTTTAAACCATCGTTTAAAACAATTAACTTCATTTTCAATGTCACTTTCCCAAAACAATATCCATTTTGCTTAACAATATATTCACTGTCCAAAATCGTGAATATACTTCACTAACCACATTTCAATATTTTCTATACATTTTTATTTCAATGATTATCCACTACCCAAGATCGTGGATAAAATTTCCTTAATAACTTCTATATTACATTCATCAAATTTGATTGATTTCAAATTCATAAAACAACGTTTATAAATTCACCTTTATATTTTCTAACAACTTCGATTTATAAAATTCTCCTTTTATTAACTTCAAAAATTACTTATCAAAATAAGTGATTTCAGATTTATAAACAACGTTTATAAATCACATTTATACTTCATAACAATTTCAACTTATGAAATCATTTCATTTAGCAATTTCTAGTTATATCCCAACTAAGTGCAAAAATCTACTTTATAAGTAAATTACTTATAAATCGTTTATTCTACAACATCTATTCACTTTATAGCTTCACGTTATAAATCTATTAATTTCATTCACTTATGAAATCCTTTTATACTTCTTTCTAACACTTATAAAAATTCGTTTTATAAGTCCAATATTTCGATTTATAAAATATCAATTTTACGAATCTTTTTATACAAATCGTTTATAGTTATTCAAAAATCCCAACTTAAACCATTTTATAAATAAATCGACTTTTATTTTAAAACAACACTTTGGTTATATTTCACTAAAAATTATAACTTTTATAACTTTAAAATTTTACGTCTATAAATCGATTCAAAAATTCCATAAAACGTATATTTTCAAAAATCACTTTAAAAATCCTTTTAAATTAAAAGTCGTCATTTTTAAAGTTCAAAACTGAATCCGATGATGCAACAACACCAATCAGTCCATCACAACAGTCAAATATCATATATCATCATATGATAACAGCATATATCAAAATATCTGTAAATAATCAATACGGTGAGGAATCCAGTTGGATCCCTCCAACCTGTTTCCCTGCATCCACAGATGTTAGCACAATACCAATTCCGCTCCAGTACGGAATTATCGCGGTATATAGGTTTTATAAAATCCGCTTACTAACGGCGCAATAGGGTCTCATCCGCTATACGAGGCGGGAAATCATCAATCCAATATATACATATGCCAATATGTATATACTGCTATATATATAGATATATCCTATCATATCTAATATCACATCGAATAGCAATCATCAAATCAATAACTGTAAAAATTCCACATTCATTTGAGTGAGAAGATCTCACCGTGATTTTAAATTCTGATTCCAGCGTTTATTTTCGAATAAAATTAAACGGCGTTTAATTTTACTCGAAATTCAAACTAGCTCCAACCGACTCCAATCCAGTTGCATCGCGTAGTATTCGACAAAATGAAGCCAACGCTTTTCGTTTCGTAATTTTCTGACCTCGTACGAAAGAGATACGACATTTTGAAGTTAATACTAATTTAAATACAATAAATTTACACATTTATTAATTTTCAATCCTTAACTAAATCATCACCGTTCGTTTTGATTCCCTGATCTCAGCCGTTCCACGCTACTTCCTTCCCCCTCCAATTCAAACTCGCGTACGCACCCACTGCCGCCGTTTAACCCTAAATCACTCAACTACCTCATCCACTTCGGCGATGATCAGCAAGCGCCAAATGGAACTCCTCAACCCCCTCGACACTCGAGCCAAGTGCGGTGCCCCCACGTGCTGTCATTCTCACGATATTGGCACCCAAACGCGCCGCCTATTAGAGCATATTCCGGCCTCCACAGCACCTTGATGGCGATCTCCACCGGTCGAACTATAGAGCTCGCCTAGCTCTTCGATTTGTTAGTTGGAAGTTTCTGCAAATTCTTCACGAATCGAGAGATTTTGAGGGGAGAAGAAAGATGTATTTCGGCCATTGATTTAGAAGGTGGCGGCTGAACGTTTAAAATTAGGGTTAGGGTTTTATTTCCTCTAATTTGTGAATGAAGATGGACTATTTATAGAAATTTGAACGACACTATTCACTTCGAATTCTCGAACTCCGATTTACGCGCAGTGACTGGCGTTCCTGGGGTTTACCCCGCGTTCCGGACACAATGGAAAAGGTTTCGGAAGCTAATTCGATCGTATGTGTGAGATATGGCAATAAACGATCAATTTAAATTAAACCGATTTAAATTGATTTCGAGGCGTTTTGATTCGTACCGGACAAATGGTAAATCCAAAAATTACGAAATTTGAAATCTTACAATAATATCACATCACGGATCCGATGAAACTGGTTTCGTCGAAATCCGAGACCGTTTGAAAAATGACTATTTTTAACTCGACGATTTAAAATTAAAATGATATCGATGCGTTTCGAGCTGCCACGGTCAAACGATAACTTCGATTGATACGAAAATTGAAATCCGATAATAACTAACTATTACGGATCAAATGGAACTGGTTTCGTTCAATTCTGAGACTGTTCGAAAATTGGCTATTTTTCAGTCGATAATTAAATATTAAAATATTCGATTTTCACAGATTTACTCCAAATTCAGTTTTAAGAGTTCTATAACCTTTCTATAACTCCAGTATGATTAAATAAAATTTTCCAAATCATTTTCAATCATATTAACTCGATTTTCAATTATCTCTGGAATTTCAATCATCAAATTATCGATTAAATTGACCAAATTAAATCCAATATCCTTTAAATAAATTATTCGACTTATTAAATTCATATATTAATATTTAAAATCAATTAAATATCCGAATTTTAATTATCAGAAAATCTGGGTCGTTACAGACTTCCCCCCTTAAAAGAATTTCGTCCTCGAAATTACCAGTTAGGAAAAATGGTCCTTAACTCGTCTACTATTTTTCACAATCTAATAGTTTTATCAATTCATCAAAACAAATCTTTCTATTAAAGATTCGTTATCATTCAATCTCGTTTTCCAACTTCAATTATAAGTTTCAAACAACATTGTTTAACTTCTAAATTCAAATTCGAGTTTAAATTCAAATTTTAAACTTTCAAATTTTCTCAAAAATTTTCTAACACCCTAAATTTTCGAAAAATTTCACCAGCGTCTCCTTTGCGCGGCTAATACGGCACGACTACAAAACGTCCCTACGGACTCTCAGATTTCAAAAAGAAAAAGAAAAAGCCAAGCGGCTAGACAAGAAAGTCATCAAATCTCATATAGAAATTAAAATACATACCTTTAGTCGAGCAATTCAAATTATCTTTGAAATCAAAATTTCCAATTCCTTTATAACCTGTATATCCTACTAGCCATAATATCTAGTTGCATATATTCAAACCATTTTGCACATTTTATTACAAAATTTCAATACTTACTTCTTATATCATTTTTACTTCACTATTGAAGTTATATATCTATTTCATTCAATTTTACATTTCACATTCATTTGAATTTAATTCACAATTCCAATCTAATTTGAATTCCGTTCGACTTCTGAATATTGAATTTTTATCAATTAACTTTAGTTTACTTCAAACCAATCTCAAACTTCATTTTATTTCACACAATTCAAATTCGTTTTCAATATTCAGTTTTATCTCCAGTTTTATTCTTTTGTTCAATCATCAAATTTTACTTAAGAATTTCACACTTCATTTCTTAAGTTCAATGTAAATACTCCATATACACATTATATTTATTTTCAATTCACTATTATGGTTTATAACCACTCATATTAAACTGGATTTTAAATTCCATGTGAATTTTTAATTCATCTCAAACCATATTAATTTGTCATTTCTTCAATTAGTTTTCGTTACTAATTTTATTTCAATACTTTACTTTACAAATTTGAAATGAATTTTTCAACATTCAATTTACTTTCATTAAATTGATTCACTTATACTTGCTTTAATTTTAACTTCATTCTTTAAATTAAATTTATTCAATCTAATTCACAACAAATTGTATAAGTTATCAACTCATTTATTATTCTCATAAATATTTTTATATAGCATTCCAGAGTCTTAATAACATTTTCAAAACCATTTTTGAAAACAATTCAATTTATCCTTTGAATTTTCTAAAACAAAATCCAAATTTTTCAAACAACTTCCTTTTAAAATAATTTGGCAGCAATTTCTCTTTTGGAAACCCGAAAATGAACACCGGTGATGTCGCGATCATCATCGGAATTATTTTCCAGCGACCTAAAAGAGTTTAGAGCTTTCATCTCTCTAAAATACTTTCCAAAACCTTCGAAATCCATTTTCAAATCAAAAATGATTTAAACTTCCAAATCTCCAAAATTTTCAAATTCTTTTCAAAACCTTTCCAAATACTTCTCTGGAATTCCATTTTAAATTACAAATCACATTTATAATTTGCATTCTTAAATTTCATTTGTATATGGATTTATTTCTTAACTTTGGAGTTACGATTTCAGTTTCTTATTCAGTTTCAATAGTAATGATAACATCTCAATATTATCACTTTCCTAACAAACAAGCATCCATATACTAATAATTTACAGAAAATTATTTCTTTTCTATACAAAAATAGTTTTGGGAAAAATTATTTCATTCACCCTATTTTAAAACAATACTGTGCTGAACTGTTCTATTCAAGTGTTTAGAGATCCCTATCGATAAAGTTGTACGGACAATACCGACCAGAATCCATATACCACTCAACAAACCAATCATCACAATATAAAACAATTTTATATTCACTAACAAATACGCACTCGTATCTATTATTACACTCAAACTCATTCTAGAGTACTACTGACTCTATCTCTAATGAGTAACACCCAACAGAGCAGGGTGGTCGCTTAACCATATGCTCTGATACCAAATGTAATAACCCGCTTTTCCGTACCCCTTGAATAGACACTAATCTCCATCTATTTACTCAAGGTGAACGAAAAACCGAACCATTAGGGTTTTTAAAAGAAGAGGTAGAAGAAAAGATAGAAGAAAAGAGAAAGAAGAAACAACCGAACAACATCAGAAACAGAAACAATATCAGAATCTCACATATCGCAACGGAACAATATATAATAGATAATCACTAGTCTTTTAAAACAAAGAACTATATCTTTTTATACATACATCAATCAGAGTCAATATACAACAATGGACAGTTATATAAACTTGTCCTCATACAGAATACACAGCGGAATAAATATATCAGATACAAATACTACGTCTCGCCATCCAGCTTGCTTCCAAAGCTCCAGAATATCCAGAATATCCTGATAATATAACTCTAGGCTGCCCGTGTGGAAATTGGTGGGCACCCAGAGTTTAGAAGGGAACAATAAACTCCGAGTCAGTCATGGTGACTGGTGTGAGATCGTAAAACAGTTATTTTTCACAAAGAAAACAAAACAAATTCGCAATGCTTTTGGAAAATGAAACTACCATAAGACCTCCCACCACACACACAATGCAAACGCAGAATTGGAGGAGATTTCTTCTTATGATAGTCAAAGATGCTTACTACGCCAATCATTGGATTATTATTATTAATGTCTAGTGTAGAAAACATTTCGAAAGTATAATATTAATCTTAGCCAACATACGACCAGTATCGTATGCCTACTATAGCTACCATCTAAACAGTGGTGACCACCGTACGTAAATGGCAGGTTCTACAACTAAAACCGTACAAAGTTCGTATTGGAAGAATGGATTTCCAACAAATGGTCAGGCTAAGGAACTTCCTTTCCTCCTGCCGAATAGGATCGCCTCTGGCTGGACGTCCCGAGAGACAAACTGCTCTCTGCCAAACAAGGCCGGGTTACCCCTGTAACAGGTAACTCACGAATATGTCATCACCCGGTCCTTTGAGACCTTTATCCGAGCGCTCGATATCCAACATCACACATCATAAAGAAAGTGTATCCACATGAGTAAGTATCTGGGCTCCATACCATGATACCACCCCTTTCCAGAAGGAAATGACATACCCTAAAGGGCGCGACCCTCATAACCTTGCCGCAACATTCCTGTTTCGACCATTTCCGGGGTGTGAGGCTCGACGAAGTCTCGTCCACAAAGCTACGCTTTCTCAAAAAAGCCCTGCTTCGGGTCAAACAAAATGATCAACCTATGATCACAAAGATATAAGATCAAATAAATGATCATATCACAAATGATCAAACACTGATCATTTCACAGCAACACTCAGTATGCCACGTTACCAAATTGGGATATATCGCTGATAAATTTCAACTACATAACCTCTGAGCTCGTACGTCTCAGAGAAGGGTGTTAAGCTAAGAGAATAAATTCTCCGCCACCAACAGAAATGTATTTGAAAGAAATCAGCTTTATATCTCAAATTGTAACGTCAGACACACAATCCATACAAGTCTGTTCCGGGATCGAACAGAACCGAAGGCACTTCTCACGAAGCCCTTGCAAATCCGGATAATTTTCAATCACGTCAGGACTTCCCGTCACTAAGGGTGATAAAACCTCTAAACCGGAGATCAGCCGATGTAGAGTAACTCGACGGTAATCCTTCCGTTTTCAAAAATATCCGGTCTTCAACACCGGTCTTCGAATGCAATTCATAACGACGTATCACATATTCGGAATGGGTTATACGACCCCATGGTCCTTTCCCGGCTAACCCGAATAGTGAGCGCTTATTCAAAAATAAGTGTGGCATTCAAATCCATCCAATCACAACAAAATACCTATCTAAAGGTAATTATTGATAGTCGGTTATTTAACTATCAATAAAGATGCGCAACATCATCAGATTCCAAATAATTTTCCAAATTATTTCATCTTCAAAAATACCTTTACTAGATATATTATTTTCCACACTTAACCATTTGAAAACAATTTCAAATATTCACTTTTCAATTTATCTTTAAAAGATAAAAACTCAAACAGTTCATTTCACATTGGAAAAGCATTTCCATACTTATTTAAAAATAAGTATTTCACAAATCTATTTATTTTCAACATTTGAAAATATTCGATATACTTAAATCAAATTAAGTATATATTTCATTCTTTTAAGGAAAACATTCTCTTAAGCACATTTATTTGAGTCAAAACGAATGTTACGTAAAACATCGTTACGACGACTCAAAATCACTAGTATAGGGATTCGAATTTAGATAGATATATAAATCCCAATACTACAAAAGAAAAAAAAAACATTTCCTTTCGGAAATCATTTACTATAACAACAGTGTTATAGTCCACCATTTCCTTATTTCTCGAAAACGTCTATTTCAACAATAAATGTTGAAATCTATGATTTCGATATTCAATACATTTTAAACCATCGTTTAAAACAATTAACTTCATTTTCAATGTCACTTTCCCAAAACAATATCCATTTTGCTTAACAATATATTCACTGTCCAAAATCGTGAATATACTTCACTAACCACATTTCAATATTTTCTATACATTTTTATTTCAATGATTATCCACTACCCAAGATCGTGGATAAAATTTCCTTAATAACTTCTATATTACATTCATCAAATTTGATTGATTTCAAATTCATAAAACAACGTTTATAAATTCACCTTTATATTTTCTAACAACTTCGATTTATAAAATTCTCCTTTTATTAACTTCAAAAATTACTTATCAAAATAAGTGATTTCAGATTTATAAACAACGTTTATAAATCACATTTATACTTCATAACAATTTCAACTTATGAAATCATTTCATTTAGCAATTTCTAGTTATATCCCAACTAAGTGCAAAAATCTACTTTATAAGTAAATTACTTATAAATCGTTTATTCTACAACATCTATTCACTTTATAGCTTCACGTTATAAATCTATTAATTTCATTCACTTATGAAATCCTTTTATACTTCTTTCTAACACTTATAAAAATTCGTTTTATAAGTCCAATATTTCGATTTATAAAATATCAATTTTACGAATCTTTTTATACAAATCGTTTATAGTTATTCAAAAATCCCAACTTAAACCATTTTATAAATAAATCGACTTTTATTTTAAAACAACACTTTGGTTATATTTCACTAAAAATTATAACTTTTATAACTTTAAAATTTTACGTCTATAAATCGATTCAAAAATTCCATAAAACGTATATTTTCAAAAATCACTTTAAAAATCCTTTTAAATTAAAAGTCGTCATTTTTAAAGTTCAAAACTGAATCCGATGATGCAACAACACCAATCAGTCCATCACAACAGTCAAATATCATATATCATCATATGATAACAGCATATATCAAAATATCTGTAAATAATCAATACGGTGAGGAATCCAGTTGGATCCCTCCAACCTGTTTCCCTGCATCCACAGATGTTAGCACAATACCAATTCCGCTCCAGTACGGAATTATCGCGGTATATAGGTTTTATAAAATCCGCTTACTAACGGCGCAATAGGGTCTCATCCGCTATACGAGGCGGGAAATCATCAATCCAATATATACATATGCCAATATGTATATACTGCTATATATATAGATATATCCTATCATATCTAATATCACATCGAATAGCAATCATCAAATCAATAACTGTAAAAATTCCACATTCATTTGAGTGAGAAGATCTCACCGTGATTTTAAATTCTG
Source organism: Allium fistulosum (assembly GCA_030737815.1). NCBI lineage: Eukaryota > Viridiplantae > Streptophyta > Magnoliopsida > Asparagales > Amaryllidaceae > Allium > Allium fistulosum. The sequence continues at coordinate 1,017,354,168 of CM060901.1, read as the reverse complement.
ATTCCAGCGTTTATTTTCGAATAAAATTAAACGGCGTTTAATTTTACTCGAAATTCAAACTAGCTCCAACCGACTCCAATCCAGTTGCATCGCGTAGTATTCGACAAAATGAAGCCAACGCTTTTCGTTTCGTAATTTTCTGACCTCGTACGAAAGAGATACGACATTTTGAAGTTAATACTAATTTAAATACAATAAATTTACACATTTATTAATTTTCAATCCTTAACTAAATCATCACCGTTCGTTTTGATTCCCTGATCTCAGCCGTTCCACGCTACTTCCTTCCCCCTCCAATTCAAACTCGCGTACGCACCCACTGCCGCCGTTTAACCCTAAATCACTCAACTACCTCATCCACTTCGGCGATGATCAGCAAGCGCCAAATGGAACTCCTCAACCCCCTCGACACTCGAGCCAAGTGCGGTGCCCCCACGTGCTGTCATTCTCACGATATTGGCACCCAAACGCGCCGCCTATTAGAGCATATTCCGGCCTCCACAGCACCTTGATGGCGATCTCCACCGGTCGAACTATAGAGCTCGCCTAGCTCTTCGATTTGTTAGTTGGAAGTTTCTGCAAATTCTTCACGAATCGAGAGATTTTGAGGGGAGAAGAAAGATGTATTTCGGCCATTGATTTAGAAGGTGGCGGCTGAACGTTTAAAATTAGGGTTAGGGTTTTATTTCCTCTAATTTGTGAATGAAGATGGACTATTTATAGAAATTTGAACGACACTATTCACTTCGAATTCTCGAACTCCGATTTACGCGCAGTGACTGGCGTTCCTGGGGTTTACCCCGCGTTCCGGACACAATGGAAAAGGTTTCGGAAGCTAATTCGATCGTATGTGTGAGATATGGCAATAAACGATCAATTTAAATTAAACCGATTTAAATTGATTTCGAGGCGTTTTGATTCGTACCGGACAAATGGTAAATCCAAAAATTACGAAATTTGAAATCTTACAATAATATCACATCACGGATCCGATGAAACTGGTTTCGTCGAAATCCGAGACCGTTTGAAAAATGACTATTTTTAACTCGACGATTTAAAATTAAAATGATATCGATGCGTTTCGAGCTGCCACGGTCAAACGATAACTTCGATTGATACGAAAATTGAAATCCGATAATAACTAACTATTACGGATCAAATGGAACTGGTTTCGTTCAATTCTGAGACTGTTCGAAAATTGGCTATTTTTCAGTCGATAATTAAATATTAAAATATTCGATTTTCACAGATTTACTCCAAATTCAGTTTTAAGAGTTCTATAACCTTTCTATAACTCCAGTATGATTAAATAAAATTTTCCAAATCATTTTCAATCATATTAACTCGATTTTCAATTATCTCTGGAATTTCAATCATCAAATTATCGATTAAATTGACCAAATTAAATCCAATATCCTTTAAATAAATTATTCGACTTATTAAATTCATATATTAATATTTAAAATCAATTAAATATCCGAATTTTAATTATCAGAAAATCTGGGTCGTTACAAAATCCATACTTAGCTTATCAAATTAAATTGATTTCACCTTTACAAAACAATGTTATAAATCTTGCTTCTATTTTTATAAACTTCTATTTTGTACAACACTTATATATTTATAAAATTCAATTTTATAAATCCATTCCTTTCCAAATCTCATTTGTTATAAAAAGCCAATTATAAACAATTTCACAAAGGTCTAATATATTTATATAAATCCATTCATAAAACATTGACTTCGAATCCAATATAAAATATTGGTTTCAAATCCAATTATAAAACTATTAATCATATTTCAATTGCAAATCCATTTATATATATTTATAAAACACCATTTAAAAACTATTGTGCCATTTATAAAATATATTTTTATAAAACCATTCGAAATCTCTAATTCAAGTATTTCACAAACTATAAATTTAATAACTTCAAAAATCACGGTTTATTTATTTAAATAAAATTCTTTTCTTTTAATACTTCCAAAAATTATTAAAACGTATATATTTCAAAATCACTTTGAAAATCCATTTTTACATAATAGCAAACATGGCATCCAACACATCAAGCACCACATGATACAACATATATATCAATATCTGTAAACAAAAATCAATAGTGGTGAGGAATCTAGTTGGATCCCTCCAACTTGTAACGTGCAACAAATATGCATATGAGAAAATATGTACAATGTCTGTTTCGAGGCAGACGCGCGTACAAAGGGTCATCCGCTCATACACGGGAACATATAGGGTCTCATCCGCTAAAATATGCGGGAATATATCCAACCAACCAACATATATATATAATATATAATATATACATCCAAACAATCATCAAAACAGCATAATAAAAATGTTCCCACTTATATAAAAATATAAGCGGGCCAGAGAATGTGAGTTTTACTCACTTTGGTTGCAGTCGTCATTGCAGCGTTTTATTTAGATTAAAATTTTACCCAAAAATCCTACGATCTCCAAATTGATCCAATCTAACTCCATAGCATAGTATTTTCAATAACGAGTGCAATGCAACTTGTTTCACTCGAATCGGACCTCGTATAAAGAAGTTATGATTTTTATAAGATTACACGAATGTTGAATAATATAATTTACACTTTTTTTTAATTACCCTAAAAAAATCTAGACCATTCAATCAAGAACAAGAAAACCTGGGCCGCATGTTTCTTTTTCTTTCTTCTCGTTAACCCTTCGAACAAACCCATCGGCCTCCACTTTTCCATCGATTTATGCTCCTCCTCCGTCGATCGAGAACCCGATCCATCACCTCCACTGGAAAGCCGTGAGCCTCCTCAACCTCTGCGCCAAGATTCACGAACTCCGGTCATCCCTAGGCCATGAAATCGAGCCAGAAACATCATGCCTTCAAACACTAATCCCCGCCAATCCCCTTTGCTAAACACAATCTCGACCGTATGTGTATATGTGTGTTGCTCACATATACTTTTGATGCTCCATGGTTTGGCAATCTGTTTTGAACTGAAATGAAATATGCACGTGTACTTGTATTTTCACTTATACATGGCTTTTTGAACTGCACTTCTACACTTTGAAGTCCTCGGTACATACTTGTACATACTATTATATATACATACTTGTTCCATATTTTGAATTGTCTTGAGCTGCTTTTGAATTGTTCATGTTTTCATTGGTAGAACTGCTATTGTGACATTGTATATACCTGAGTGTGCATCTGAGTTTGATTTTCTGGTTTGTATATTTCTGGTTTGATTTCATGGTTTGAGTTTCATTTCCTTGTGCACCTAAGTTGAGCCCGATGAGGCTTGGGCTTGACCTTGTGCACATTTGTACTGTTTTGAGCCTTTGGGCTTGACCTTTGCAATAGTCCGTGAGATTTAATCGATGTCCGGCCTTGTGATATTCATAGTGATACATTGTGCATATCATAAGTTGTCCGTGCACATATATATTTATCCGACCATGTCTAAAACATGAAGAGAAAACAAACCCATAACTGAGGCAATATTAATATTCAAAATTAATTTTATTTTTGCAATTTAAGTTTGTTTCCTTTTCCATTTTACTGCGTTGTTTATTTGTCAGGTATAAGAGATGACTGGACACAAGCTGGAGTAAGCAAATGAAGATGAATATCAAAAATAAACTCGAGTGAGTGTAAGTGAGTGCTAGTAAAAAAATGTTATATAAGAGAGTATAGAGAAAAGTTGTATAGATGAGAGTGATAGTGAAAGTTGTATTGTATTTGAAAATGTAAGAATAGTGAAAGTTGTATTGTATTTGAAAGTGTAAGTATAGTGAAAGTTGTACTGTGTTTGAATTTGATTTGAAATAAAATATTTGTTTAAATAAAATTGTGATTCATATATTTCATTCTTCAAATATATAATATAATTGTAATTGGTATGCATATCAGTCAATATTAATGTGTTGTCTAATAGAAAATTCCAGAAATTATACTATAACATCGGACAACGTATGGTTTTTTCCTTTTGATGTGTTAATGCATATCAGTCGATGGGGCATATCTGTGGTCTGATGTGTAATGAGACGGCACAAAAATAAACGACAAATAGGTATTCATTCAGACAACGGAGCATATCTGTTGTCTGATTCATTTTTTCTCATAGTGATATATAAAAAAAAGAAAAAAGAAAAGGGTTTAGGTCACATCGGGGGAGATAATGGTACATTTAAAGTACCAAACATGTCCAAACATGTTTTATTGAACAAGATGGGAAGGGGGACAAGGTTGGGGCAGAATTTATGGTGAGGAGAAGGATGTGGTGAGGTGGCAACATGTGGGGGGGCTAAAGTACTTAGGGCATTTTAGTAAATTCACTTGTTAACCTTATATATACACACACCATTTTCTTAATTTCTATTCTCATTTTTCTCATTTTCTTTTCACTTTAAAATCTTTCTAAAGCCTATATTCTTCCTTCTTAAAGTCCTTGAAGCCTATTAATGGCTTCCAGGTTTTACCAAAGTTTTTTTAATCAAAAATCTTGAATTGTTTTAAATGTTCCAAAATGGTTTTAAACTCCTTCATTTTTACCACCACTTTATTCGGCCATAGCTTCTATTGACTTCACCCAATCAATATTTTCATATTTTCAAATCGTATATAATTCCAGTGGCTACAACTTTGTAGTTTACCACTTTTTCTATTTTCGAGCTTAAATACTCCAAAAATCCATATTCTTCAAGAGTGTTTTTGAACCTAGATTTTGAAGTTCGAAAATACCCCTTACTGTTTTGGCCATAACTCCCTCAAAGTTAACCAAATTGAGTAATTCTTTTTATCAAATGATATAGGGAAGAATTATCTAAATCTTTTTTTGACAACTTTTTCAAATTCCTAGAATAAAGGGTCCAAAAGTCAAGAAGAAAATGACCTATTTTTGAGTGGATTTCCTTGTTTTCCAAGCTTTCCGAACGCAAAAGTATTTCAAGTTTTCAAAATATTTGGTGAGTAAATGTGACGACCCGGAATTTTTGTATATTTGAAATATGAATATTTAATTTATTTTAAATATTCGGAGGGAAAATTTAACTTTAATTTCAAATATACAGTATTTATTTGGATAATTTAATTATTAAATTTAATTATCGGGATTGGGTAAAATATTGAATCTTGATTTTAAGCCTGTTAAAAATAGTTCAAAGGTTCAGAAAATTTATATTGTTAATACTGAAGATGATAGAACTTTTAAAATGGAATTTTAAAGAGTTTTGTTCAGTTTTAAAAATATATCGTTGAAATTGAATTTAAAAATAGCCGTCCGAGGCACAGTCTCGGAATGCGACGAAACCACTTCCATTGGATCCGTAATATTGTATTATTATCGGATTTCAAATTTTGTAGTGTTTGGAATTGTTGTGTGAGTGTACGATATATAAACGTGCTGAAATTTATATCGGAAATCCAATATAATAACTGGTTCAAAAAGCTATCTTCTCCATACGACCGAGTTAGGACTCGAAACCTTTTCCATTATGTTCAAAATAGGGGTTTAACATTTTAAACGTCTGGCGGCACACATCGATAGGAGGTCGAGATTTTGAGTTGCGTAATTGGAGACGATTTTGGGTTTAAATAATTTATATTCAAATTTGTTTTGACAAAAGTTATTTCTTTCCAACAGCCTTTCTCTTCTTTCAAACACGTGTTTCACTGGGTATAACACTTGTCTACCCATATTAACACGCGTCATCGATTGCCTCAATACTTCGTTTCATCCTCGAGTTCCCCTTTTCAATTTTTTCCTCGTTCAAAATCAATAACCGATTGAGATCGGTTCATTCTAAAAATAAAAAGAACTAAAAAAAAAGATGGAGACCAAACGAAGCCAGAAATCTCGCTGTTCACTTTTGGTCAAGGTAGTAGATGCTCGAATTCGAATAAAGCTAATTCGCGATAGAGAGGATAGGCAATCGCGTTCGTATGCGATGAAGGCAGGGGGTTCGCGTGGGGCCTGAGGTCATCGGGAGTTGGCAACGGTGCGCGTCTGGAGGAGTCGATGGCCGCGAATTTTTGGGTTGCGCGAGAACTAGGGACGAGTTTCGAGCGATGGGTTGGATTTGGGAGTCGTGAGCGTGTCAGTGAGGGGAAGGCTTCGATTTGGGGACGAAGCTAGGCGCGATCAATGGTTCGGCATTCGATAACGGAGGGGTTTGCTGTGAGGTACCCATTTATTTTATTTAAATTAAACAAGCATTCATACATTGGAAAAGATTAACAGTAAAATTAGTTACTGTTTTACAATAATGATTATTATTGTTTACCGGAAAGATAAGCAGGAAGAAAAGAAATTAATTAGACAACTAGATCTAAAATAGTTTTGTTTTTAAATTCAAATTTGGATTATTAATTAGTTCTGTACAAGATATATGTATGCACCAGACATCTATGTAAGGTATTGGAAGGAAATTTTATAAAGGATTTGTGATAAAGTTTTACGATTTACTTACTTAATTTATTTTTGTTCTGAAAGATGTAATAAAAGAAAATTTGTCAAAAATTAATAATCAGACAAATCAGAATTTTAGTTGAAACTAAATAAATAAATGGAAATTTATTTGTTTGATTTATTCAAATAGTAATAAATCGTAAATTGTTTATTCAAGGTCATAAATCGAGAAACCAAGTCGAGATGGAATGGACTGCAAATTAAAAAGCAAAGGTGAGTTAATCTCACTCAGTTAGATTTAAATTTAAATGGTTAAATTTAAATAATTGATTGGATGATTGCAATGATTGATGTGCTATATATAGTAGTATATAGCAATATACACATATTGGCATATGTGTATATTGGAGTTGTTGATATTCCCACAGTATATAGTGGATGAGACCCTATGCGCCGCATAATAGCGGATGATATTTTATAAACCCATATACCGCGATATTCCACCTTGAAGTGGAATTGGTATTGTGCTAACGTCTGTGGATGTAGGGAAACAGGTTGGAGGGATCCAACTGGATTCCTCAAAATATTTAATTTTTGTTTAAATATTCTGTGATATGAATGTTGTTATCCTATGATAATTTATATTGGATAATCTGGTTGGATTGAATTTCCCAGTATAATGAGTTATCAAAAGCAATTGAATTGGATTTTTGGAAAATATAAAAGAGTAAATTTAAGTTAAGTAATTCTAGTGAATTCGAATAAATTAAATATGGAAAAGAGGAATTTTGAATAAATAGAGAAATGTTGAATTTAAAGAAGACTTATGTGATGTTATTTAAAGGGATAAAAATTTATTTAATTCAATGTTTAAATGTAATTAAAAAGAGAAGGAATTTGGGAAATCTGAAACTTGTGTTTCGGTTTAAAGATTTTAAATCATAATGAGAAATAAAATCTGGAAGTTAATGAATTTGGAAATAAATGGATTAAGTAAGAAAATTTATTTCAAAGTAAAATAAATTGGGAAATCAATTATAAATTGATTTAAATACTTCTATTTTTGAATTTTAAAGAGAAATGAGATCTGGGAGAGATAAACTGGGTTTGTAAAGTAAAATAAAATATCAAAGGATATTTGAAAATATAATTTCAAAGTGGGAATTTATAAAAAGATATGGTTTGGTTTAAAAATAAATGTTGATTTATTTTTAAAAAGATGGAAATGAGAAGTGTATTTCTCTGGATAGCCAAGTACGTTTCAAAGCAATTTTAAATATAAGTTAAAAGTTTTAAGTATGTTTTAAAAAGCATGTTTTAGAAAATTGATTATTTCTAAATGTTAATTTTCAAAGTAGGTATTTTTAAAATCTATTATTGTAGTAATTATATAAAAGTGATTTGCTATTCTGTTTTAAAAAGAGAAATTTAGTTTATATTTATAAAGTGGTTTATTTTAAAGTATATATTTTTAATAAAGTATTAAAGTAGTTTGATTTCAATGTTATAAAATATATTTAAAATAAAGCGTTTTTAAATTATTTTAAAAATAAAAGTATTTTGTACTTGGTGATTCAGTGGAAATAATTATTTGGGAAATGTTTTCCGTAAGCGGAAACTGTTTTGAAATTGTTTTCAAATGAGCTTTGAAAATTGGAAATATATCTTGGAAAGATATTTGGGCAAATAAATAATGTGGGAAATTATTTAATTGTGTGATGGTTGCTTGTGGATGTTAATTGATAGTTAAATAACCGACTATCAATATTGGCCAAATGCGCTGATCGTTTCGAAGAGACCGGGATCGAGTTTCCGTATACCGGGATTCTAGGTCTGGAGACTCGAATACCACTTCGATCCGGTTTGTACGTTTCGTGTAACGATTTCGGAGTCGAAGATGGAGCTGTGAAGTGCAAGGGCTAGTCGCTACTAATCCTGAGGATATTTCCAAAATGGATGTAGTAGGAGTAGTGCCTTCGGTTCCGTTCGGACCCGGGACGGACTTGTATGGACGAATGCTTTCGTGACATCGTCAGGTGGGCGATGGGCATTCTAAGGGATATGTTCTCTAAAAGGTATCGTTTAGCCTCGAACCTCATCAACCGGGAATGACTGAAAATCAGGGGTTATGCAGCAAGGCTTCGTGGGTAGCTCCCACTGGAGGGTAAGGTCATCCCTGTCTAGATGTCCCTTTTTATTTCGGCTTAGTGGTGCGGTTGCTGATCCCAACCGTGGGGTGATTTTATTCGGGATCATCCAGTAAGGGATGGTTCCGGCCTTGTGTTGCAGGGGAGCGGGCGTACTCCTCGGTACTGTGATCTAGGCCACGTACTGTGATAGGTGGTACCCCAGTGCCTAGTCATTCGTTGGAAATCCATTTTTCCTACGTGCCTTGTACGGTATTTGTTTGTATTACCCACTTTTGTGGCTAGTATGCTGGAATTTAATAATGTAACAATTTCAGCTATTTTAATAAGTATTTGTATATAGACACTATTATAATATCAAAGGAATTTGATAAAAAGTGTTTTAGCTATCGTAAGGTAAAAACCCGACATGTTTATTTGTGGCGTGGTCTTACGAGATGCCTTTGTTTTCAAAGGATTTTTGAAACTTTAATAATCAATTGAGTGTGATTTTCTCACGCTGGTATTCCAGACTGACTCGGGTATTGTTTTATATGATGCTCGGGTCAGACCGAGTATTATAAATTACAGGAAATGATGCTGTGGAGCTGGATGGCGATACGTACTTTCGTATTTGAGTTATATATTCCGCTGTGTATTCAGATTGTGAGGACAAGTTATGATTACTGTCCAGTTGTATGATATTGATGTGATATACTCTGATGATGTATTGGGATGATGTATATATAAACAGATATAGATTTCTTTTTGTGTAAAGATCTGTTATTACCTATTATAGTTTATTCCGCTGCGTATGAGAGATTCTGTTGTTGTTTTCTATTTTTCTTCTTCTTCTACCTCTTCTTCTTAACTCAAATGGTCCGGTTTTTCGTGTAGGAAAAACCCGGGTTGTTACAGTGGTATCAGAGCTTAGGCTAGCGATAACCTTGGCTCTGTTGGGAATTTTGAGAGTATTAATAGATATGAGCGCGTATTTGTTAGTGGATATAAAAATGGTTTTATATTGTGTTGGTTGATTTATTGAGTGGCATATGAACCTTCGTCGGCACAGTCTGGACAACTATATCGAAGGGGTTTCTAAATACTTGAATAGAACAGTTCGACACAGTATTGTTTTAAATAGGGTGAATGAAATAATTTTGCCCAAATTATTTTGTATATAAAAGAAATAATTATTCGAAAATTATTATGGTTATATATTTGGATGCTTGGTTGTTAGAAGATGACAATAATGAGTTAGTCTCATTATTGAGTAGAAATTGGAAACTTATAACCTAAGTTGAAGAATAAATTTATATAACAAATGGAATTTGAGAATATAGACTATAAATGAAATTTATAAATTGAGATAAACTTTATATACAAATGTGAATTACAAATGTGATTTATAATCAAATGAGATTAATTCATAAACAAATGAAATTTGTAAATGTAAATGGTAAAAGTGACTTATAACTTGAAATAAAATGTGATAGAATTCCAGAGTAATGTTTGGATATAAAAATTGGATGGATTTTGAATTTGAAGTTTTGGGAAAGATTTAAATTCCTTTGGATTTAAAAATAGTTTTTAAAGGTTTTGGGGAAATAATAGTGATATTATTTCATGAATATTTTTGAAATTGAATTGAAATCTGGTGGGATTTGGGATTTAAAAATGTTTGAAATGTTTAGAGTGATAAAAGCATTAAATTCTCTTTTGGTCGCTGGAAAATAATTTCGGTGATGACTACAGCATCATCGATGTCTATTTTCGAGTTTCCAAAGAGAAATTGCTGCCAAACTGTTTAAATTGGAAATGATTATGAATTGGGTTGGTTTTGAAATTCAAAGGGAAAATTGTTTGGTAAAAGCAGATTATTTTGGAAATTGGGATTTGAGGTGATATACCAGATATGTGTGAGTTATTTATGGATTCAAAATGGTTTTGAAATAAAACCGGACACTTCAATTCTGGGAATTCTATTTAAAATTTAAATGTGGAAATTTAAATGAATCAATAATATAAAGTATAGAATGAAGTTGATTGAAATAAGAAAGGAATGAAAGTTAAATTCTGGGATTATAATTATGAGATGAAATTAACTCAATGAGTAATATAAGCTGGTAGATAAAAGAGTTAGAGAACTTGAAGGTGAATGAATTGTAAAACTTGTATAAAATTGTATCCTAGAATTAAAATTTAATTCGAGTATATGAAGGTGAATAAAATATATTTGAATTTAACTTAAGATGAGTTAAATAAAAATTGAGAATTGGAATTGAATTAAATGTAAATAAGTTGAAGTCGAATTGAATTGGATATAAAGGTAATGTAGAATGCTTATAATTGTGTAAAGAAATTCATATTCTTAAGTTCTTAAGTGTAATAATTTGAAATTTGATATGAAGATGGAAATGGACTTAAATGAATAGTCCTAGATCTTAAGTAAGTAAGTTAAACTTATGAATAGAAATGAAATTGTAAGTCATAAATGGGAATCCATTTCTTTGAACCATTAAGAGTCATAATTTGAAATTGTAATTATCAAATGGAAACGACTAAGATGAGCAATCTTAATTTTTAAATAAATCCAAAACTTGAATTATAAAATAAATTGAACTTAAGATAATTAAGTGAAGTGATATTTGGGATTTAAAAAGCAAGTATTAAATTTTAACCAGCGAAGGAACTAATGAGATAATAAATTAGTTAATGAAATTGGATTAACATAGTGATGGGTTAAATTGCAAATGAATCCAAATAAGTGAAAATAAATTGGAAATGGCCTGGTTATTAATAAAATAATTCCAGATGAATTGAGTATGGAAAATAAAATTCATAATGATTAAGTAAATGTTGAATGGAAAATAAACTTAAGTTATTGACTTAAGTAAATGTGGAATGGAAACTGAACTCAAACAGAGGAGTGGTTTAAATAAGTTGAGAAATAGTTATTGAATGAATTAACTTGGATTGTTTTCGAGCTAAATAAAATTCATTTTTGGAAGTTGGAGATGAATTGAATTTAAGGAAAAAATTGGAAATGAAGTAGTAAATTGAAGTAAGTTGGAATTCATATGAAATGGGAGATCAATTTGAATATATACACTTCAGTGGTGAAGTAGTAAATAAATATAAGAAAAATTTATATTGGACTTAAGAATTGAAGAATGAAATTCTTAAGAAAATTTGTATTGGAAATATACTTAGTAATTTTGGAATGAAAAAAAAAATATATACTAAGTGAATAGTTGAATGAAGACTAAAACTGAAGTTGTGAAATGGAATAGTTGTGAATAAGGGGATAACAATCAAAATGAATGTGAATAAAAGAAATTGATATAATTGGTAATCAATTGGAATTTATACGTAAGATGTACGTATATTATTTTATTCGCATAGCTATTTGGTCCAGATGTCGAACACAGAATTTCGAGATAGATATATCGATCCGAGTTGGAATTTTTCACTCGATTTTCGATGGCGAACCTGGATATGGATTGTTGATTGATTCTGGATATTCTCTATCATAGTTTGTGACTATGCAAGGAGAATGACGGTTTCTGATCGAGAAACCAGATCTGAGTCCGCACTAGGAAGTCGGGTGGACGATACTAGTTCGGAAGTGAAATTGTGTGATCGATTGAGCGATCAAATGTGATATTGCGTACGGATGATATATGTGCATCGTACGGGCTTAAGTAAAACAATATTGAAAATTTGTAAAGAAAAGTATAAAATGACTTTGGAATTGTGATTGAATATTATTGCTTAGTAGGATATACAGGTGTATAAAAGCAATGGATAAATTGGGATTTTTGATTTTAGAAGATAAATTTAATGGCCGACAAAAGGTATGTATTTGAATTTCTATATGAAATTTGATTGGTTTTTTGATCCAGCCACTTGGCTTTTTGTTTTCTTTTTGAGATTGGGAGGCCGTAGAGCCATTTTGTAGTAGTACCGAGCTAGCCGCGCAAAGGAGACGCTGGCGAAATTTTTCGGAAATTTAGGGAGTTAGAAAAAATTTTGGAAAATTTTTGATAACTCAAAATTTGAATTCAAATTTAAATTTGAATGGATAAGTAGGTGATATGGGTTGAACTTATGAATAAGTTTGGGAAGTTAAAAGATGATTAGTGTATCATTAATAAAGGATTGTTTGGGTATTGTTAAAACTGTTTGAACTTGGGAAATAGTAATGGGTATTGGATCATTCTTCCTAACTGGTAATTTCGGGGACGAAATTCTTTTAAGGGGGGAGGAATGTGACGACCCGGAATTTTTGTATATTTGAAATATGAATATTTAATTTATTTTAAATATTCGGAGGGAAAATTTAACTTTAATTTCAAATATACAGTATTTATTTGGATAATTTAATTATTAAATTTAATTATCGGGATTGGGTAAAATATTGAATCTTGATTTTAAGCCTGTTAAAAATATTTCAAAGGTTCAGAAAATTTATATTGTTAATACTGAAGATGATAGAACTTTTAAAATGGAATTTTAAAGAGTTTTGTTCAGTTTTAAAAATATATCGTTGAAATTGAATTTAAAAATAGCCGTCCGAGGCACAGTCTCGGAATGCGACAAAACCACTTCCATTGGATCTGTAATATTGTATTATTATCGGATTTCAAATTTTGTAGTGTTTGGAATTGTTGTGTGAGTGTACGATATATAAACGTGCTGAAATTTATATCGGAAATCCAATATAATAACTGGTTCAAAAAGCTATCTTCTCCATACGACCGAGTTAGGACTCGAAACCTTTTCCATTATGTTCGAAATAGGGGTTTAACATTTTAAACGTCTGGCGGCACACATCGATAGGAGGTCGAGATTTTGAGTTGCGTAATTGGAGACGATTTTGGGTTTAAATAATTTATATTCAAATTTGTTTTGACAAAAGTTATTTCTTTCCAACAGCCTTTCTCTTCTTTCAAACACGTGTTTCACTGGGTATAACACTTGTCTACCCATATTAACACGCGTCATCGATTGCCTCAATACTTCGTTTCATCCTCGAGTTCCCCTTTTCAATTTTTTCCTCGTTCAAAATCAATAACCGATTGAGATCAGTTCATTCTAAAAATAAAAAGAACTAAAAAAAAAGATGGAGACCAAACGAAGCCAGAAATCTCGCTGTTCACTTTTGGTCAAGGTAGTAGATGCTCGAATTCGAATAAAGCTAATTCGCGATAGAGAGGACAGGCAATCGCGTTCGTATGCGATGAAGGCAGGGGGTTCGCGTGGGGCCTGAGGTCATCGGGAGTTGGCAACGGTGCGCGTCTGGAGGAGTCGATGGCCGCGAATTTTTGGGTTGCGCGAGAACTAGGGCACGAGTTTCGAGCGATGGGTTGGATTTGGGAGTCGTGAGCGTGTCAGTGAGGGGAAGGCTTCGATTTGGGGACGAAGCTAGGCGCGATCAATGGTTCGGCATTCGATAACGGAGGGGTTTGCTGTGAGGTACCCATTTATTTTATTTAAATTAAACAAGCATTCATACATTGGAAAAGATTAACAGTAAAATTAGTTACTGTTTTACAATAATGATTATTATTGTTTACCGGAAAGATAAGCAGGAAGAAAAGAAATTAATTAGACAACTAGATCTAAAATAGTTTTGTTTTTAAATTCAAATTTGGATTATTAATTAGTTCTGTACAAGATAAATGTATGCACCAGACATCTATGTAAGGTATTGGAAGGAAATTTTATAAAGGATTTGTGATAAAGTTTTACGATTTACTTACTTAATTTATTTTTGTTCTGAAAGATGTAATAAAAGAAAATTTGTCAAAAATTAATAATCAGACAAATCAGAATTTTAGTTGAAACTAAATAAATAAATGGAAATTTATTTGTTTGATTTATTCAAATAGTAATAAATCGTAAATTGTTTATTCAAGGTCATAAATCGAGAAACCAAGTCGAGATGGAATGGACTGCAAATTAAAAAGCAAAGGTGAGTAAATCTCACTCAGTTAGATTTAAATTTAAATGGTTAAATTTAAATAATTGATTGGATGATTGCAATGATTGATGTGCTATATATAGTAGTATATAGCAATATACACATATTGGCATATGTGTATATTGGAGTTGTTGATATTCCCACAGTATATAGTGGATGAGACCCTATGCGCCGCATAATAGCGGATGATATTTTATAAACCCATATACCGCGATATTCCACCTTGAAGTGGAATTGGTATTGTGCTAACGTCTGTGGATGTAGGGAAACAGGTTGGAGGGATCCAACTGGATTCCTCAAAATATTTAATTTTTGTTTAAATATTCTGTGATATGAATGTTGTTATCCTGTGATAATTTATATTGGATAATCTGGTTGGATTGAATTTCCCAATATAATGAGTTATCAAAAGCAATTGAATTGGATTTTTGGAAAATATAAAAGAGTAAATTTAAGTTAAGTAATTCTAGTGAATTCGAATAAATTAAATATGGAAAAGAGGAATTTTGAATAAATAGAGAAATGTTGAATTTAAAGAAGACTTATGTGATGTTATTTAAAGGGATAAAAATTTATTTAATTCAATGTTTAAATGTAATTAAAAAGAGAAGGAATTTGGGAAATCTGAAACTTGTGTTTCGGTTTAAAGATTTTAAATCATAATGAGAAATAAAATCTGGAAGTTAATGAATTTGGAAATAAATGGATTAAGTAAGAAAATTTATTTCAAAGTAAAATAAATTGGGAAATCAATTATAAATTGATTTAAATACTTCTATTTTTGAATTTTAAAGAGAAATGAGATCTGGGAGAGATAAACTGGGTTTGTAAAGTAAAATAAAATATCAAAGGATATTTGAAAATATAATTTCAAAGTGGGAATTTATAAAAAGATATGGTTTGGTTTAAAAATAAATGTTGATTTATTTTTAAAAAGATGGAAATGAGAAGTGTATTTCTCTGGATAGCCAAGTACGTTTCAAAGCAATTTTAAATATAAGTTAAAAGTTTTAAGTATGTTTTAAAAAGCATGTTTTAGAAAATTGATTATTTCTAAATGTTAATTTTCAAAGTAGGTATTTTTAAAATCTATTATTGTAGTAATTATATAAAAGTGATTTGCTATTCTGTTTTAAAAAGAGAAATTTAGTTTATATTTATAAAGTGGTTTATTTTAAAGTATATATTTTTAATAAAGTATTAAAGTAGTTTGATTTCAATGTTATAAAATATATTTAAAATAAAGCGTTTTTAAATTATTTTAAAAATAAAAGTATTTTGTACTTGGTGATTCAGTGGAAATAATTATTTGGGAAATGTTTTCCGTAAGCGGAAACTGTTTTGAAATTGTTTTCAAATGAGCTTTGAAAATTGGAAATATATCTTGGAAAGATATTTGGGCAAATAAATAATGTGGGAAATTATTTAATTGTGTGATGGTTGCTTGTGGATGTTAATTGATAGTTAAATAACCGACTATCAATATTGGCCAAATGCGCTGATCGTTTCGAAGAGACCGGGATCGAGTTTCCGTATACCGGGATTCTAGGTCTGGAGACTCGAATACCACTTCGATCCGGTTTGTACGTTTCGTGTAACGATTTCGGAGTCGAAGATGGAGCTGTGAAGTGCAAGGGCTAGTCGCTACTAATCCTGAGGATATTTCCAAAATGGATGTAGTAGGAGTAGTGCCTTCGGTTCCGTTCGGACCCGGGACGGACTTGTATGGACGAATGCTTTCGTGACATCGTCAGGTGGGCGATGGGCATTCTAAGGGATATGTTCTCTAAAAGGTATCGTTTAGCCTCGAACCTCATCAACCGGGAATGACTGAAAATCAGGGGTTATGCAGCAAGGCTTCGTGGGTAGCTCCCACTGGAGGGTAAGGTCATCCCTGTCTAGATGTCCCTTTTTATTTCGGCTTAGTGGTGCGGTTGCTGATCCCAACCGTGGGGTGATTTTATTCGGGATCATCCAGTAAGGGATGGTTCCGGCCTTGTGTTGCAGGGGAGCGGGCGTACTCCTCGGTACTGTGATCTAGGCCACGTACTGTGATAGGTGGTACCCCAGTGCCTAGTCATTCGTTGGAAATCCATTTTTCCTACGTGCCTTGTACGGTATTTGTTTGTATTACCCACTTTTGTGGCTAGTATGCTGGAATTTAATAATGTAACAATTTCAGCTATTTTAATAAGTATTTGTATATAGACACTATTATAATATCAAAGGAATTTGATAAAAAGTGTTTTAGCTATCGTAAGGTAAAAACCCGACATGTTTATTTGTGGCGTGGTCTTACGAGATGCCTTTGTTTTCAAAGGATTTTTGAAACTTTAATAATCAATTGAGTGTGATTTTCTCACGCTGGTATTCCAGACTGACTCGGGTATTGTTTTATATGATGCTCGGGTCAGACCGAGTATTATAAATTACAGGAAATGATGCTGTGGAGCTGGATGGCGATACGTACTTTCGTATTTGAGTTATATATTCCGCTATGTATTCAGATTGTGAGGACAAGTTATGATTACTGTCCAGTTGTATGATATTGATGTGATATACTCTGATGATGTATTGGGATGATGTATATATAAACAGATATAGATTTCTTTTTGTGTAAAGATCTGTTATTACCTATTATAGTTTATTCCGCTGCGTATGAGAGATTCTGTTGTTGTTTTCTATTTTTCTTCTTCTTCTACCTCTTCTTCTTAACTCAAATGGTCCGGTTTTTCGTGTAGGAAAAACCCGGGTTGTTACAGTAAACTTCTAACTTTTTGGAAAGATTCTATCTTTAAATATATATTGTCTATTTGGTATATGTATGTGGTTAGTTGGTTTGATTGCGTATGGTTTGGATATATATATGTATGTGCGAGCTTGTGGTTAGCACTTAACTTTGAATAGTTGGTTAAATTGATGAGTTTGGATATAAAGTGATGATCTTGTGGTATTTTTGTGATGATATGTTATGGTATATGGAACCTTGATTATATGGTTGAATGGTCATGGAAGTTAGCAAGTTTTCTGCATGAAAGACTTAAGAAAATCAAATGGTGTTTGCTAGTTTGTTTACTAAAGGAATTTCATGTTTAACTTTAGTGTTGATTTCAACTTTGTTAACTTTGTTTTAGTTTGAGACTTATGTTTTAAAGATTTAGCAAACCTTTAGGTGTTAAATTTCAAAGGGAGTTAAAAACAAGTTGTAAATTACGGGTATCCATAGTGATAGTCGCTATGGATGTAGTTCATTTAAAAAAAATTCGATTTTTGTAAAGTTCGGTTTTTATACTTCAAATTGTCTTGTAAATGTTTTATAAACTAAATAATGATATTTTAAAAAGTTAATTAAATTTTAATAATTAATTTTCAATTAATTAAGTTTTTAATAATTAATATTTAATTAAGGATTAAACATGGTTAATAATTATAATTAAGTGACGATTAGTTATTAATTAATTATCTTTTAAGGTTAAGATTTATTTTAATTAATTATTAATTAAGTTAATTAATTTTGAAATCAATTATGAGTTAAGTAAATGATTTATATTTAATTTATAATTAATTAAGTATATGGTTAATTATTAATTATTAATCAAGTGTTAATTATTTTTAATTATAAATTATTAAAGGTTTTAATTTATAATAAATTATTTATAAAAGGTTTAATTTATTATTTAAGTTGATTAAGGATTATTTAATTAATTAATTGAGATTAATTAATATTTAATTATTAATGAAGGTTTAATTAATTATTTAATGATTAATAAATGATTAATTTTGAGTTTAATTAATAGCTAATTATTGTTTAACTATTTAATTAAATTAAGTTAAGATTCAATTAAAATTAATTATGATTTAAATATGGATTTAACTTATAATTAATTATTTTAAAAAGGGTTTTAAAGTTTTAAATTCTTTGGTTTCCAAAAGTAAATTTGTTTAAAGGTACTTCTTTTTCAAAGATGGTTTTGAATACAAGTAATTCAAGTGTTAATACTATTAAGAAACTATACAACAGTGATGAGTTAAAACGTAGATTGTTGGGTCGTCTAGACATGTGTTAGCGGAATAAATCCTCATTCTGCTATAAATTGTTGTTTGTTTAATTGTTTGTTTGTGTAGACATGTGTTAGCAGAATAAATCCCCATTCTGCTATTAATTGATTGAATTGTTTGGACATTTGTTTAGTAAGACAAATCACCATCCCGCTATTATGTTA
The DNA here is from genome assembly GCA_030737815.1 of Allium fistulosum. Taxonomy (NCBI): domain Eukaryota; kingdom Viridiplantae; phylum Streptophyta; class Magnoliopsida; order Asparagales; family Amaryllidaceae; genus Allium; species Allium fistulosum. Next base: position 1,017,335,419 of record CM060901.1, on the reverse strand, counting down.
TTGGACATGTATATGCTAGTTAGTTCATATTAACATGTTATTCCTTGATTTGGATATGAGTTGTATTTACCTATATGTTAACCTATATAAATAACTGTTAAGTGAATTGGAATGGAAATTGAATGGTAACTTAAATTAGTACCACCGGGATTGCTAAACCTCATTTTGGATTTATAAAGTATGTTTTTGAATTAACTTAATTCTTTAATCAATTTGAGGTTTTAAGGTTTATAAATGATTTCCAAGCTATACTATTATTTTATAAAGTTATTTATAAGTAATAACTTGTTTATAAAAAGGGTTTTTACTAAATGGAAAGGTTTACCTAAAGTGTTTTACAAATGATATTCTGTTAATGATATTTCATAAAGAAATTTTATAAGAACTTATAAAGAAAAATTTATAAGTAGTTTTAATTATAGAAGAGATTTTATAAATCATTTTAGAGATTTTTGAAAGAAGTTTTAAATATAATTTGAAAGTATATAAAGAGGTTTGAAGTATGAAGTGAACTTATACAAGAATTTTTATAAGGGATAAGTGAATGAGTTTTATAGTAAGTGATGTTTTGAAAGGGAATTGTTTAGCCATTTAATATGGAGTATGAGAAGAGAGAATTTTCCAAAATGTTTTTGGTAAATACTTATATTATTTTCCAGGTATAAAAGGGATGTAAGGGGTTTGGGAAAAGTGTTTAGAAAAGATATTTTGATCAAGTTTTATAAGTGATTTTATTAATTTAAGTTTAATTAATAAAGGCTTAGAGGATCCCATATGGAATTTAATCAATATTTAATTGTTTGTTTAATTTGATAGTTAAATAACCGACTATCAAATCTTGACCAAAATGTAAATTTGGAAATATCTAGGAGAAACACGGGAATTATATAGTACAGTTACCATCGAAGGTGCTATACTATACGTATAAACTCATTTAATTTTTCTAGGATAAATGATAAGGAAATCAGTTCATAAACAGTTAGGATGTGAACTCCGCTCTTATCTTTTGTCTGTTTATTTCCTAAAGAACCGGGGTTGGGTTTACTGGAAATATCGAAAGTTTTTTCAAAGAGACCGGGATCGGATATGTTATCCGAACACCACTTTGATGCAACTCAAACTTTTCGGAATAAAGACATCTTGAAGCATGGAATCAAAGACAAAGTTTTGAAGTGCAAGGGCTATTTTCTATTTTCCTTGGGAGGGATTTCCCGTAATGGATGTAATAGGAATAGTGCCTTCAGTTTATTTCAATCCTAGAACGAACTTGAATGGATGAATGCTAGCATTGCATTGACGCTTAGAGGGTAGTGTTAGTATTCCAAGTGGGATTGTTAATTAAAGGGTAAAACGTAGCCTCGAACCTCATCAACCGGGAAATGACAAAAATCGGGCATGTAGCAGGGCCAAGTGGGTCGCTCCCAAGTAGGGTATGGTCATTCCAAATCTAGATCGTTTATTATCTCTCATTTGTATACTTCGGAGCCCATTAATGGAGGGATGATCATATACGGTACTACTACTCAAGTGGTAGGCCAGTCATGTGTGACAGGGGTACAAGATGTTCTTGTCAAACCCCGGTGCATTTATCTAAGATGTACCTTCGGAAGGTAGTTCCTTACCTTGTCATAGTATGGAATCCAATCTCCAATATGTGCCTTACGGTTTTGATTGTAGAGCCTAGTATGCTGGAATTTAATTAATGTAACAATTTCGGTTATTTTAATAAGTATTTGTACTTAGACACTATTATAATATCATGGGATTTTTATATAAAAGTGGTTTTGGTTATCGTAAGGTAAAAATCTGTTCGTGTTTATGTGCGGCGTGGTCTTACGAGATACCTTTGATATTAAAAGGGTTTGGAAAAGTAATAATTCTGTTGCTTTGAGTTTACTCACACCAGACCCATGTTTGACCCGAAGTTTTATTTTCTTTCCTTAAAACTTTTGGTGCTCAAATTTTTATGAGCAGCCAAATAGTCCAGGTTTTCTGTGGATGCATTCTTGGAGGAGCTTGAAGCAGGAGGCTTCATCGATAGATAGTTATTACTTGTTTCAGCTGTATGTTATGTACTTTATATCTGATGTATAAGGACAGGCTGTTATAAATGTTCTAGGACAGAATTATATTAGTGTAACTCTGATGTATTAGTTTTGAGATGACTTTGTAAAACATTATGTGATTAATATATGTTATTCTATTGCATTGTGAGATTTTGTGTTTGCTTTTAGTTTCTTCCATCTTCTATCTCCTTTCTTTCCCCTAAAAATCCTCCCTTTGTTAAATTTGAGTTGACATGTGTGGTTTATTGCCAACTTAAACTGTACAAAAAAGTGGGTCGTTACATCTACAACATAATTTAATTCCAAAAACCAGTAGTTTTGATGAAATATATCTTTTGGTTCATAAAGCTAGTTTTGCAATATTAGGAGGGTTAATTGGGCAAGTGCTATTATGAATAATATGGTTGAAAATAGATTATGAGAAAAGAGAAGGTATAACCCATATGGAAATCTTATTATTTTGATTCTATGACTTTTGATTTCGTTTTAGATGATGAGATGCCTATTAGACATCCTTACTCGAGTGCAATTGATAGTAAAGTTTTAGAGGCTATGAAAACCCCTTCTACGTTGGATGAGATCACAATTGAGATCCCTATTCATCGATCATTTCAAGAAGACATTGTCGTGTCTTCTTCTCCACCTCAAGACTCCCCTATGTAGATATCTCCATCGGAAGCTCGTACTCTCACCATCTTAGAACGACGAGAACAAATCATTCAACAATTCTGAAAAGAGCAGTTAGAGCAAAAGAAGGAAATTTGGATTATTATATCATTGCTGACATGTCTATGGGGCTCAGTACATACTCGAGAGAGTGGTATAGGCACTAGTAGTGACGCCAGCAAAGCTCTCTAGCACCTATTTATTTCTCAGCCTTCCGTTTTTTGACTATCAGGCAAGACTGCACAACTCTGGTGCAACCGGTCCTACTTTTCACGCTCCTAGACCGACCAGGATTGGATCAACAGGAAGAGGACCGAGACCACATCCTACAGTTACTCATGTTTCAAGTTCTCTAGTTCGTCCTCCAGCCCCAGCCAGACCATATAGAGGATTTACTGAGTCCGACCCTATCACTGCTTCTGATTACCATGATTCACCCTGATGATTAGCTCCTTCATGTTGCTATTGCTTTATGACTTTCTACTCGTATATAGTTTATGACTCTTGACTATGTTTGATATTTTTTAACATTTGGTTTGTGTTGTTAGTTAGTAGCATGTACTTCAAAACATTTGGTGTTTGTGCGAACATTGTATTCATTTACGTTGTAGTTGTTTGTGATACATTCATATTGTTTGTCCTCTTGTAAAGTATATATTGTTTATGTTATATTAATATTGTCTGTTCAGTTCGTTCATGCATCTTGTCCATGTCTATGTCAAGTGCTTTTGTTTATGTATTGTTTATGTTGTTTATCTATCTTATTTTGTGTTGTGTTCATGTTTTATTGCCAGTGGTATACATGTGATATCTTCTATGTTTAAGCTTTATCTCCTTTTTGATGTGAAAAAGGGAAGAAAATGGTCATAATAGTCATATACATGATACATTCAGAGGGAGCATATATAAGTTTTCATCATTAATGTCATTCAATTTCAGATATTTTTCATTTATGAGTTGTCATCATTAAAAAGGGAGAGAATGCTAGAACTATGATTCTCAGTTTTGATGATGATAACTTCATAATACTAGATTTCAACAGCACTAGTGGGAGAAGTATTACTACAGCCTTGAAAAGAAGAAATGGAAATTACTTTCAAGCGTAGAAGAAATAGCAAACAATTACTATGGAGAGAAGACGTCAAGAATATTTTTATGCAAGTCGTATTATCTTAGATTATGATGTTAAAACTCACAAGAATGATTCATATATCTCTCGTGTTTTAAACTAAAAATGAAAACAAAGTTTTATATATCATTTTATGCATTTAAAATGCTCTTGGAAACTACATCTTATGCATACATCGGTGGACTGGTGGAAGCCCACCGATGCACTAATGTCCACTTAAAATGAAGACTCTAGAGATGAATCCGATGTATCCTTTTCCCACCAAATCAACACATCCCTTCTTCTTTCTCTAGTCACAACCCTCTGCAAAGAAGGGTTATCATATCTCTTGATCAAGACTATTCGTATGTATAAATAACTATGGTTTTCAACGTTTTGTTCAACTAATTACTCTCTTCTAATATATGCTCTCTAATTTTCTAAAAACCCTAGATTATTCTAATTACTATTATCAGCGTTTAATTCTCAAACTATTTTACATCCAAAACTCTGGTTCATTCAAGCAAAATCATTCTTGTGAGTTATAGGAGCTTGTACTGTAAATTAGGAAAATTAGTGGACAAATACACAACTACTGCCAAAAGATTGTATTCAACTAAGATAGTGTAAATGTCATGTTCAGTGGCTCAGGCAAGGGCAGAGGCCTATTCCTCCGAGGAAAGCTAGGGATTTAGTGAGTTAAAGCCAGAATAAGTGATTCTGGGACTGGATGTAGGACGGTGCAAACCAGTATAAAAAGTCCAGTGTGCTTGTTTTTACCTTACTTTATTCTATTTATTATCTGTTTATAATATTGCACACATATATATTGATATTTAGTTTAGCCATACACAATCGTATACATTTTCACTTGTAGCTATTGATGTCAGTCTCAAGCCCAAATAAAGGAGAAGAGAAAACAATTAATAAACGAATGGTATATTGGGTGTTATTATACTTTCATGTTAGTTCATTGGATATTCGTGGTTCTTATAACTCTCTTAATAAATATTCCAATTAATGGATTTTGTGCACAATATATGCTTTCCTTTGATATTTATACAATAACTAAATTTATGTGTATAATGAATACATTGAGTTTTGTACATGTTTGTACATTTTGCACTCAAAAGAAGTTAACTTAAGTTTTTCTTTGCACACATCGAATAGATGTACCATACGTACTGAGGGTAATGATGGTACTAAGAAGTGAACAAAGAAAAAGAGATTTGGGCATATGTAGGAAATTTTTTGCATATGTATACAACATATTAATTTGCAATGATCTCCCCACATTCATGTAATATATCGATTTGCATTTAAGAAACATTAATTTTTAGTTTAAAACATGTTATATTTATTTCACTTACGACGTAATGTAAAAAATACATCAATGACATTTTGTCAAGGACTACTAACTCATGTGGAAAGTGGTATGATATTGTAAGCTATGGTCCTAATGGTCATGGGTTCAAACCTCCGAGACATCAAAAATGAGTCCTCACTTGAATAAAGTTTTACTCTTGTTATTAATTACAAATACCATTTCATGTCTCTTACCACTTTTCAATCGTTAACGAATCAGTCAATCATTGTGAAAATAATAATTACAAATAATTTTTTAAGTAAATTCACAAAATATTATTAAAATAATTTACATATGGTTACTGATAGAGTTAAGAGTATGCTCTAGAGGTAATCAAGTAAGTAGCTACATATATCTAACTCAATAACCAATCTTATTCAAAATAAAAGGTGTTTTCTTTTTATTATATACTTATTATATTATGGTATAATTAACTAAGTAATTAATTTAAAGTGTATTAAATAGAAAATCCTTAAATGAATGTTATGTGATAGTAATTACAATGTGTTGTAGTCATGAGAAATTTATCACATTAAAATAACATATTATTTCAAATATTGCTAGTAAATATGTTTCAAGAAAGGATATTGATACATCCCCGAGACTAGTATACGTAACGCTCTCCAACCGTTGGATGATGTATTACTCATGGCTATTAGGGGCATTAGGGGATTTCATAGTGATAGTTATTGGATAACTATTGAAGGTCTCACTCGAGAGTTTTCAGTTGGTTAATATTACTAAGGTTAAATAGAGAATTCAACGATACTACATAATTCTCTCGGCTTGAGAATATGATGGAAATTCAATATGGATACTCCACTTTGATTATAGTTGAATCATAGTATGGCATCCATTGAACGACTATAGTTGTGTCTGAGTTGAAGCATTAGAAGTGAAACATATTCAATAGAGAATTCTTCTTCTCAGTTATATGGGGTTAGTATCATGGTCAACTATAGTCAAATCAAAGTTGAAGTCTCTGGCCAGCACAGTACAATTAATAATAACTATTATTATTGAACCATGGACTATGTGTTTGGGCTATTCAAGTTGATATAGGCGATGTTGGAATTTTGACATCAAATTCCATAAGTCCTAATGTGATATAGTATTGACAAAAAGAATTGGTATATATAACCGTTACTACCAAGTACTGCTTATAATAAGTAAAATTGGATTTTACTGAAAGATGTGTAAGTGATAAACTCAACCAAAATGTCACACTGCTAGCTAAGGTGACGTGTGAACATTAACGTTCGAATTGTTTAATATTAATCATTGACGGAATTTACACCTTTAGTCGCACAACCGTAATGATAAATACTCCAAGAAAACTGCATGATTTAATTAATTTATAATTGTTTGCACAAAAAATGGGCAAACACCTCCAAGTCGTATGATTTAGTTGATTTTATGTTGTTTTAGTGATCTGGGTGATTTATGCAAATATATGAAAAGGAGGGACTAAACTGTAAAAGACACACAGATTTATAGTGGTTCGGCTAGAATGTGCCTACGTCCACTTTATATGTTATTCTCCTTTACTGTTCAGATTACAAGTACAAAGCTTTGATACAAGTATATGAAAGTTGTTTGAAAGTTCTATCTGTGCTTGAGCTCTCCCACTTGTCCGCCATTGTTGTACCCCTACCCCTCTATTTATAGAGTGAGGCTGGGGGTAGGGGTCTTGGATGTATATAGCTGCTGGTGGGCTTGGGCTGGTGCAATCTGGCCTGGCAAAGTTGGTCCGGAATGCCTTGGTCCAGTGGAACTTGGTCCGGTGGTGAGTGAGATTGGTTTTGGTTCGGTAGTGCTATTTTGGAGTTGGTTCGGATGTAGGTGGATCGATGATTAGTTCGGTAATGGTGGAAGCAGAGTTGGTTCGGCTATGCAGGGAAGTGGAGTTGGTTCGGCTATGGCTTCCCTCATCTTGGTTCGGTAATACCGGTCTAGTGAAAACACGCCCAACACTTGCCCCCCAAAGCGGGGCATATGCCTGCATATGTCGCGCTTTGTTTTAGCTTGGACATTCTCATCCGGTCCTGTGTGCCGAACCAGTTGGTCCGGCCGTTTCTATTTGCCTATAAGTATGGGTATTATGCTCTCGTTATTCCCTACCAAGTGAGATAGCTGAATCAGATTTTTCTGCCGAATCACGCTTGACTACCGAATTAGGTGATTGCCGAATGACTTTCATGCTTCGAACTACCGAACGAACCCGTGGAGTTCGAGTGCCAAATGAAGTTGTTAACCTTGTTATACCTAATGAGTTTATGTGTTGAATTATAAGTGAAACTCTAGACAACATACACTTGCTCGTTTATATCTCTACATCCTTATTCTAACAATGTGTTTTCTCGTATTGCAGATAATGTCTCATAAAGTCAAAACTCGTTCTGACAAGAAGAAGTCCAAGGACCGAGGAGAGTCCTCCATAGTGCCCCCAGTTCAGGCAGCACCAGAACGACAGGGACCAACCCCGAGATCGCTAGTAGATGGGTACGGTCCTCAAGAGCTCCTGAACTCACTGCCCGATTGCTTTCCTAGCTCCCTTAAAGATGAGCAGCTTGATGTTATTTCTCGCTCTTTTGGGATCGACAGAGCGCATATATTGTTGCCGGGGAAAGGAGTGATGTCGTCCCCCCTGAAGGGTATTTTTCTTATAGTAGGTATCACTGCATGTGTGGTGCCATCCCACCTATCAATGCTTGGATAGTCAGCTTCATCACATACTTGAAGGTGGCTCCTTTCCAGCTTCAGCCCAACTCCTATGCCATCTTGGTGAGCCTATTCGTCATATTCCAAAGGAGATACGGGCGTCCTCCTTCCAACCGGGAAATCCGGTACTTGTACAACTTGAGAGGCTATAAGAAGGGGTCTCCATATATTAGCTTAGAGTCGGCTGTGTCCTTCAAGCTAGTCCTGGATTTATATTCGAAATTCAGCATGTTCAAGAAGGAATGGTTCTTTGTCAAGGATGACTCCGTTTCTTTCTGCCGCTTCACCTCTGGCTGTAAGTTGAAACTCATTTATAATTTTTGTTCTGATCGCAATACTCCTCCTTACGTGCTTTATTTCTTGCTAGCGACAGGTGGCTTTGCAGTTGTAGAGAACGAACGTCTGGTTCGGATGGCTGAGGAAATGAAGCCATTCTGGAAAGGGAGAGGGCGGCTTCTTATTTGATCAGGAATGCTACTCTTCTGGGGCACAACCTAATCCTGCCACGCCAGTCTGTGCTCAAGCAAAGAGAAACAGCTGAGGAGAGGGCCTCCAAAGCTAAAGGAGGGGCTACGGCGAAGAGCAGTAAGAGGAAACCCTTCTCGAAGCATCCAATTGCGGGGGGGAAGAAACTTAAGAAGTCCGATGGACCCTCCCCCAGCACATGTCCAGATGTCCCGGAGGAGGAAGATGTGGAGGAGGAAAGAGGCGAGGATGAAGGAGGTGAGGCGGAGAGTGGAAGTGGTGGAGAAGGTGATGGTCATAGCGATGATGGTGGCGACGGACCGAGCGGTGGTGGTACTGGGGCTTTGTCTTCTAAGCAAGCAGGTGTGATCCAGGAGTGGACAGATGATGATCTCCGTCTAGCTTTTGAAGGGTCGGAGGAAGGATCGGTTTTAGTGGAGAGGCCTAAGAAAGCTGACAAGGCCGAGATCGGTGCTGATTCTTCTAAGAGCGCTTCAGCTAAGGAAATTCCTGCGATTCAAGGTGAATTTTCTACCGACTCCATTTATGATAAGGATTTAGAAATATTTTACGGCCCGCTCCCGTCCTGGAATCAGATTCAGGACTTATTGCAGTATCCCACGCCTCCCCAGGGTTTGTATAACAAATGCGTCTTTTTTTCTTTTTTTTTACTTGATTTATTTCTTAAATTATAGCTCAATGTATGCTCGTAACACTTGGCTTTTATTACAGGAGCGGGTAAAGTGGCCAAGGTGTCAGATGTTCGGCACCGTCTTGAACAGTACAAACTCCTCAAGGCTTCTACTAAACCAAAGCCTCCGACTAACCATCTTGGAGATGTAGTCGTCTACCGTCCCCTTCTTGGAGTTATTGAAGAGGATATTCAAAGAAAGAAGAGGAGTCGCTCCTTGTTTGAATCTTCACCTGGTCCTCTACCCCCGACTCAGCCTCTTCAGGATGTCACGGAGGAGAATACTGAGCTTATTCCTTCCCCGCACCCATCTGAAAATCCTACTGTTACCCCGATAGATCACCCTGGTTTGGCTCATAATCCGTTCGCGGGTCATCCGAATCTGGATCCGGGTTCTCACGATATTTCCTTCGATGAGGTTATTGGTGAGCACCTTCTTCCTCGTAATCCTATGGTAAGGGTGCTTGATGAGGCTAAGTCCCTGGACCTTGATTTGCTTACCACTCGGGTCGCAACATTGGGGGACGAAGCTAAGGCAAAAATCGACCAGGTTGCTGAGGAAGCCAGGAAGCTAATGGGGCATCATGCCTGACTGGCCAAGGCCAGAGAAGAAATTGGGAGTGCTAATATTCGACTGCGGTTAATAGTTTCCGACCAGGCCAAGCAGCTCGCTGATCAGGCCATCCAGATCTCCCAGCATGAGGCCGCCTCCAGGCGACTAAAGAAAACCATGGAAGAGGCTAGCAGAGCAGAGCTACAGAAAATGGAAGCTACCTATAAGGAATGGATTGACATGGCGATTGCAACGGTGGATGAGGTTCGGAAAGCGGATCTTGAGAAGATACAGGAGTTGTCCGGGAAACTTGAAGCTGCAGAACTTGCTCAAACCAGGTTGAAGGAGGAGATGGATGCGATGAGGAAAACCTTCCAGGCTGACTGCGCGCGATACCGATCGGAGAGGGATGCTGCCATTGCAAAGTTGTTGGCTTCTGAGGACCGAGTAAGGGAGTTTGAGGAGAACGAGGGGATAATGGATGAGATGCTTCAGGATATATACTTTCGCACTTGGAAACAGGGCAACTTATCTTGGATGGATTATTATCCCCGAGTCATGGCCAGGATTTATCTCCGGGCTCTGGAGGAGGCTAGGTCCGATGCAGATAAGGAGGGTGGCGTGGCCTTTAGAATGGATGTGGTTACGGCTCAATTCACCAAGGAGGAGAAGGTGGCGGTGAAAGAAGGTATGCGGCTGCTTGCTGTTGAGGAGGTTGGTGTGTAGTTGGAGGATGATGATCAAGGAGCAGATGCTGGTAAGTCTCCCCTTTTAGCTTTTCGTAACTTGGTTGCTTATTATTAATGAATTCTTTCCTTGATCGGACAGGCGGGACCTCTGGAGCACCAAATATCTCTGGTCAACATGCTGAAAGTTCCCACTCCGTAGCTAAGGAGATTTCGGAGGGCCAACAGGACAAGGGTGAAGCTCCGATGCAGCCGACTCCTTAACTTGACCTGGATATCTTTTTGTTTACTTGACATTGCTGTCTACGTTAGTCTCAGAGCAGTAACGTAACTTTTAGGTTGTAATTATGTTACTTGTAATAAAGGACTTTATTCTTGGCGTGTAATTTTTAACTTAAGCTGATTCTGTCGTGTTTGAACGCTTTCGTTATTTTTGATGTGTTGCATAAGAAGTATAGTTGTGCATATGCATGTGATTCTATCGGGTTTGATGTCAAGTTCTTGCTTAAAACATAATTTCATATCTTGCAATGTTAATGTGATGTGTGAATAAATTATAGCTACGTATTTATACACGAAGAAGGAAGTACCGCCCTTCGTGTTTTAGTTGTAGATGGCAGCACTGAATGTCTTGTGTGACCGAGTATGGAATGCAGTCGAGTGTCCAGTTGTGAGCTCCTATTCCCATTAGCGAGTGTCTCCTATTCTGTGTCCTGTACTTTAGGGATAGTTATAGAGGATAGGAGGACAGTTCTTGAAATAAAATTGACATATGAGAAACAGTAAAACTTCCAATCACGGAAGGCCTTCGATGTGCTTAAGTTCGTGGCAAACGGGTTTTGTAGTCACTTTCCCTAGCTGTGGGTCTTGGGGACATTTGTCACCCATCTTACACCTCTACGGGGAGTTTATCTTTTTTACCACAGCCGTACTTAAGACACTCGGAGCCGAGATCGCGCACAGTAATTACCCGGGCCATTATGGCCCGTAATCGTGGGTATTATTCGATTTACCGTGGCCGGCTAGCGTGGGTGCCGATCGTCAACCGTGAACTACCCCTGGCTGGCCACACCTTATGTTGGGGCCTAAAGTAGGCTCACGGTTGCCGGCGAGCCGAATGCCGTAATGAGCTGCCTCGGCTATAGTTGGCCTTCTCGGTGGCTTATAATCGGCTCATTACAGTTGGCTTTAAGGGCCGATCGCGAGCAATGAGTTAACTCGCAGCAGAGGGATGCTGGAGCAAAAGTGTCTCATTGGCGAGGGCATAGATTCGCATAGTACATGTTAGGTCTTGTCCAGGTGAGGTTGCGCCATGATGTGTCTTGAATGGAAATGTCATTACATAGGATTTTGTTCAACAGAAAAGGATAAAGTTAACAAGCAGCCAAGATATAAAGGAACAAGTTAAAAAGAGACAAGTTTTTTAAAGTGGTTCGGCACGAAAATGCCTACGTCCACTGATTCTCTTTGTTAATTCACTTCATATGGGCAGTACAAGTTAAGAAAAGTATCGACGAAGGTGTTGGATGTTCCATGCCCTCTGGAACACCTCCCCGTCCACTGTTGACAAAATATAAGCTCCATTGTGGAGATCTTTATGAATTACATATCGTCCGTCCCAGATTGGATCTAGCGCTCCGGGGCGTGGGAAGATTCGCTTGAGGACAAGATCTCCTTTTTGTAAGCTACGATGCTTGACTTTGGAGTTGTATTGCATTGCCACTTTTTGCTTGTGAGCTGCTGCTTTGAGGGCTGCATCATTTCTTCTTTCCTCAATTAGATCCAAAGACATGTGGAGGAGCTCTTCGTTCTCTTCTGGGTTATAGTGGATCCTACGGTGGGAAGGCACTATAGTTTCAACTGGGAGCATAGCCTCCGATCCGTATGCCAAAGAGAAAGGAGTATGCCCCGTTGATGTTCTGAAAGATGTGCGATAGGCCCACAGTGCCGTAGGGAGTTCATCCACCCAAGCGCCTTTTGACTTTTCGAGTGTTTTTTATTAGAGTTTTGAGAATTTTGTTGACGGCTTTGACTTGTCCGTTTGCCTGGGGATAAGCTATGGATGAGAAGCTTTTGTGAATTCCGTGCTCTTGGCACCAGTTGGCGAACTCCTCGCTGTCAAACTGAAGTCCATTGTCCGATATGATTTTGAATGGGACTCCGTACCTGCACAGAACATTTTTGATCAAGAAGTTAATAACTTTTGCTGAAGATACTTTATTTAGGGGTTTTGCTTCCACCCATTTGGTGAAATAGTCGACTGCCACTATAGCATATTTGGCCCCGCCTCGGCCCATTGGCAGTTCGCCAATCAAGTCAATTCCCCATACTACAAAGGGCCAAGGGCTGGTCATTTGAGTAATCTCAGTTGTTGGTAGCCGCGGAATCTTAGCAAACTTCTGACATCTGTCACATTTTCTGACGAAATCTAAGGCGTCCTTGCTTAAGGTGGGCCAGAAATATCCATATCTGAGTATCTTTTTTGCCAAAGTCTGCCCTCCAGTGTGATCTCCGCAGCTTCCTTGATGGATGTTGGATAAGATTTCCTTGGCTTCCCTTCCAACGACACACCTTAATAAGGGGTAAGAGAAGTCACGCCGATAGAGGGTGCCCTCTTGTATTGTGTAGCGGGAAGCTTTCCTCAAGATTTTCTTGACTTCGTTACGCCCGTTGGGTAGTGTGCCACTTTGTAAGTAGTCTCGGATGGGAGTCATCCAAGTTGCTTCTTTGGTTGCAGCTATCAGATTCACTTGCTCAAAACTTGGGGTCAGTTGCTTTGAGATGGCTACTGCTCCGGAAATAGCGTCGTCTCTCATGCTAGCTTGCTTCGCCAATTCATCGGCTTCTTGGTTCTCTTCCTGAGGGATGTGTTTGATTAAATAGTGATCCAATCGATTGAGAAGCAACTTAGTCTTCTTTAAATATGCTATGAGTCGTTCTTCTCGAGCCTGGAATTCTCCTAGTATTTGATTTACAATAAGTTGAGAATCGCTATGAAGACACAAAGAATTGGCTCCGATTTCTAAGGCAAGTTCTAATCCAGCTATCACTGCTTCATACCCTGCATCGTTGTTGGTGGCAGCGAATTCCAACCTTATAGCATAGTGTAGCTTATTTCCCCTGGGAGTGATTATTACCACACCTGCCCCCAAGCCTTGTTCGTTTGACGCACCATCCACAAAGAGATTCCACTTGATGTCTTCTGCTATTTCCGATTGCTCCTTACCTTCGTTGGTAGTGAATTTGGCAATGAAATCGGCCATGGCTTGTCCCTTGATGGCTATGCGAGGATGGTAGGTGATATCATATTGACTTAGTTCAATGCACCATTTAAGTGGTCGCCCAGAAGTGTCGGGACGATGGAGTACCTGCCTTAGTGGTTGATCGGTCAGGACTCTGATGGAATAGGACTGGAAATAGTGACGCAGTTTCCGTGATGTGATTAGTAAACAGTACGCTAGTTTCTCAAGTTTAGGATATCTGGCTTCCCCCCCAGTAAACCTATTGCTTACAAAGTATACTGACCACTGCGTGCGTTTGTCTTCTCTCACCAATGCGGCGCTTAGAGCATGAGATGACACAGCAAGGTATAGGTATAGCTCTTCGCCTTTGTTCGGAGTTGAGAGTACTGGTGGTCTCTGGAGGTGTTCGATTAAGTTAAGGAAAGCTGTTAAGCATTCGTCAGTCCATTCGAATTTTCTTTTCTCTTTCTTTAGAGCTTCGAAGAAGGGGATGCATTTGTCGGTCGCTTTAGAGATGAATCTGCTCAGGGCGGCCACCTTCCCATTTAGGCTTTGCATTTCCTTTCGGGTAGAAGGTATCCTGATATCTTTCAGAGCTCGGACTTGTTCAGGCTTTGCTTCAATTCCTCTGGCATGGACGATGAATCCTAGAAACTTTCCTGATGATACTCCGAAGGAGCACTTTAGAGGATTCAGATTCATTCCATATTGGCGAAGTACTTGAAACATTTCATCCAGGTGGCTTACGTGATCGTCGACTTCCCTTGACTTTATCAGCATGTCATCCACATAAACTTCCATAGTTTGTCCTATTAGCCCCGCAAACATCTTGTTGACGAGGCGCTGATAGGTGGCTCCTGCGTTTTTAAGTCCGAAAGGCATTATCTTGTAGCAGTACAATCCCCGGTCAGTGATGAAACTAGTGTGGTCTTGATCGGGAGCATGCATAGGAATTTGGTTATATCCTGAGTATGCGTCCATAAAAGATAAGAGTTCGTGCCCGGCTGTGCTGTCCACAAGCTGATCGATTCGGGGAAGTGGGAAGCAATCCTTCGGGCAGGCGTCATTTAAGTTGGAGAAGTCAGTGCATGTTTGCCACTTCCCATTAGCCTTCTTTACCAGCACCGGTTTGGCGATCCACTCTGGGTAGATGGCTTCTCGTATGAAGTCATTGGCAAGTAGGTTCTTTACTTCTTCATCGAGGGCTGCTGATCGTTCTGCCCCCATACTTCTCTTTTTCTGTTTTACTGGCGCCTTGGTAGGATCAATGTTTAGTACGTGGCATGCTATGTCAGGGGAGATTCCGGTCATGTCAGCGTGTGACCATGCAAATACATCCAAGTTGTGGCGGAGAAAATCAATGAGTTGTTCCTTCAACTCTGCTTTTAGTTGGGTCCCGACTTTCAATAGTCTACTCGAGTCATGTCTGTCTACAGATACAAATTCCATAGCCTCTGCAGGCTCGGTGGTGGCCTCCTCCTCTTTGTCCCTGGGGTCTAATTCATTGAAAGGGTCGCTGGTATATCGAAGAGGAGGGGCTTTCTTTAGTTGCTATGCTTCCAAACTTTTTGTGCAGAGGGTAATCTCTACACTCTTCCCTTTATCCTTCCTGTGGTTGTTGCGAAGTTCAGTTATATAGCAATCTCGAGCAATGTCCTGGTCTCCCTCTACTTCCCCTACTCCATTGTCCGTTGGAAATTTCATCTTCAAGCACCATGGGGCCAGGACAATTTGGAAGTCAGACAAGGCTGGCCTTCCTAAGAAGGCGTTGTAGGCCGAGTGGTTTTCTATCAGCACAAATGTCTGTTTCCGCACAACGGAGTGGGGATGACTTCCAATTTCAACAAAGAGGTCCAGTCGCCCGAGGGGCATCTTCGCATTTCCTGTGAAACCGTGTAGTGGTTTATTGCAGGGAAGAACATCCTTTAATGACAGCTTCATTTTGTCAAAGGCATGCTTGAATAGGATATTCACCGAGCTTCCAGTGTCTACTAGAATTCGGAAAACCTCGGTTGGACCGAGCCGGGCAGAGATAACCATGGGATCTGTGTGAGGGTACTGCCTTCCCTCGAGGTCACGCCTATTGAATGTGATGTCACCATTCTCTATTCGCTTCGGGTGGCGTTCTTCTATAATAGAATTGACGCATTCTTCATTGTTTCTAAGTGACTTTCCGTACCTTTCCATCTCTGCCCAGCTTCCGTCGATGATGTGTGGCCCTCCCGAGATGGTATGGACCACTATCTTCTCTTGACTGGAGCCGTTGGTGTTG
This sequence comes from Allium fistulosum, assembly GCA_030737815.1. Lineage (NCBI taxonomy): Eukaryota > Viridiplantae > Streptophyta > Magnoliopsida > Asparagales > Amaryllidaceae > Allium > Allium fistulosum. The sequence continues at coordinate 1,017,319,583 of CM060901.1, read as the reverse complement.
CGATTTCCTCTGCCTATTTCTGGGGAGGGTAGCCTTGGGTTCTCATTGGTAGGAACTGGAGTCCTATTCTGGCCTTTTACATAGCGTTCTAGTCTTCTTCTTCTGATGTGTTCTTCAATCAAGTCCCGGAGATGATGGCATTCGTTGGTATCATGCCCGTGGGATTCGTGGAAGCGGCAGAATTTTCCAGACTTAATTGCGTTATCTGATTCCTTCTTTTGCGGGGGGCGTTTGTATTTAACTTCGTCTTGAGTGGCCAGGAAGATGTTTTCGATCGTTTCATTCAACGGGGTGTAAGCGTCAAATCTCGGTCCTAGCCGATATAGACGCTTTTCTCCCTTCTTGCCCCCAGCGTTGTCTCTAGAATCATTTCTTCGAACGTCCTTTGCTACAGCGGGTGTGTTGCCGTGAGCTGCCTTATTTTGTTGCCATGTCTGCCTCTTAGTGGCAGCGTCTTCAAGTCTCATATATTTCCCAGCTTCATGGAAGAAATCGGGTAAAGTAGCTGGTTTTTCTTTGGTCAATCTTCTAGCAAATTTAGTATCCGAATGCACACCACTACAGAGGGCCATTAGGATAAGCTTCTCATCGGCATCTTGGACTGTGGCCGCTACGTCATTGAATCGAGTTAGATATTGCTGCACTTTCTCTCCAGGTTTCTGTTTGATACTGGATAAGGAATAAGCGTCCTTGGGTTGCTCCACATGAATGTGGAATTGGCTGATGAATTTTTCTTTCAACATTTCCCATGAGCTGATGGATCCTTGGGGTAGATGGCAGAACCAGGAGGTAGCTAGATCTGCTAAGAATAGCGGAAAGCATTTGCACAGCACTCCTTCTGTTGCTCCACTCATGAGCATATGCTGTGTGTATCTCTGTAAGTGTACAACGGGGTCAGAGGTTCCTTTGTAAGGTTCCATTGTTGGCATTTTCCATTCTCGGAGGGTGATGGCAATTTCGATATTGTAGGCGAAAGGGCTGGTTACCCTAGCGCCTATTCCTCGGTCTCTTTGATCCCGTTGGACGCACTCTCCGAACAAGCGTGCCATCCTTTCATCAGAATTTGGAGCAGATAAAAATGAGTTTGGTTCTTCTCTGTGGGATTGATTCCGTCCAGATGACCTGTAGGGATGGTATCGCCTATTATTCCTAGTATTTTCCAGTGGCTGTCTTTGGTCTTCTGGGAGCATGCTAGGGTCAGCTACAGTTGGCCCTTGCCTCGATCTTCCCCTGCTGGGTTCTGATCTAAGCACTTTCGTCGGGTCCAACTTCGTGCTGGACTCTAGCTCGGCCCCGTTCATTGGCGTTTCTGTGGTTAGGCAGCATGACAGGCTCGGCCACAGTTGACCTCTGCCTGGTACCTCCCCCGTTGGGTTCGGTTCCTAGCGTTTCCTCGGGTCGGCGTTCGGACTGAGTTCGGTCTCGGCTCCTTCGAAGAAGGAAGATCTTTGTTGCCTCTGAGATCCTCCAGACTGGGACTCACCCCATGATTCAGTGTTGCGGTTGGACTCTTCAGCATCCCTTAAGCGTGACATGAGTTGGTCCACCAAGGCTTCCTGTTGGGATGTGAAGCGGTTAGTCACTTCAACCACAACCCGGTCTAGATCTGCCCTAGTAATTGCTACCGGTTGTCTCGTGGCAGGGGTTGTCGGATTTGCCTGACCTTCATTTGGTACTGCTGTTGGAATGGTATGATTTACTTGATCTGTGACCACTGGATCTTGAACACTGCTAGTTGCGATGTTCTTTCCTTTGTTAACGTCTTTTTTCTACCTGGGAGGCATGCTTTCCAAGCAATGAACGACGCTGTTAGGAAGAAGGTTAAGTGGGAGAAGCTGAAGCTTCGAGCTCCCCTTCTCAGTGAAAGCACCAAAAATGTTGGCACAAAAAATGGGCAAACACCTCCAATTCGTATGATTTAGTTGATTTTATGTTGTTTTTAGTGATCTGGGTGATTTATGCAAATATATGAAAAGCAGGGACTAAACTATAAAAGACACACAGATTTATAGTGGTTCGGCCAGAATGTGCCTACGTCCACTTTATATGTTATTCTCCTTTACTGTTCAGATTACAAGTACAAAGCTTTGATACAAGTATATGAAAGTTGTTTGAAAGTTCTATCCGTGCTTGAGCTCTCCAACTTATCCGCCATTGTTGTACCCCTACCCCTCTAGTTATAGAGTGAGGCTGGGGGTAGGGGTCTTGGATGTATATAGCTGCTGGTGAGCTTGGGCTGGTGCAATCTGGCCTGGCAAAGTTGGTCCGGAATGCCTTAGTCCGGAATGCCTTGGTCCGGTGGAACTTGGTCCGGTGGTGAGTGAGATTGGTTTTGGTTCGGTAGTGCTATTTTGGAGTTGGTTCGGCTGTAGGTGGAGCGATGATTAGTTCGGCAATGGTTGAAGCAGAGTTGGTTCGGCTATGCAGGGAAGTGGAGTTGGTTCGGCTGTGGCTTCCCTCATCTTGGTTCGGTAATACCGGTCTAGTGAAAACACGCCCAACAATAATTGCTGTAAATTAATTAATATTTACGAAATATCAATCTTATAAATTGTTTGGGTTTTTTTATTACCATTAGTAGTTAATAAAGTGTGTATATAAAAATTATATATGCGTGTAACAATATATGATATCAATAGAATATTTAAATTGAATTTAAATTAATTCATTGCTAAGTGGTTTCGAAATTTTTTTGAGACCCATATTTCCTCCATTATGGTCTATCAAAGTGGGAAGTATGGGAGATATTTTTCAAATGTGATTTGAAAAAATTCGAAGGAGCAATTAAAGGAAGGAAATAAGTCTTCATCCTTTACACTTCTTTACGACTCACTTAAAAACATTTATGAAATAAATTTTTCCCTTTTCATTCTTTTTGCTATCGAAAATATAAAAGAAAGAGGAGAATTTGTTGAGATTTAACGAGCAAGTAAATATGGAAGTTTTAAAGGAGGAAATTGAAAGGTTTCGTTTAAAACTAGCTCTCTTTTATTCATTCCGTAACTTTCTTCCTGACGTTTTTTTCCTCTCTCACTTCCTCTCCTATCATGGCCGAAATTCAAGACCTCTATGGCCAAAATTTTCAAAAAAACAAATCAAATTAAAATATAATTATAAATATGTTTTATATCTTGATTATTGCAAGGTCCAAAGATCGATTCAATTGTATCTAAGAGCATGGTTCATCATTCAAGGTACTACTTTTGGCATCGTTCTAGGATACTTCTCAGATTTGACTTGTCTATGTGTTTCTTTGGTTGACATGCTTGGACATTATATGATTCATTTCATTCTTTAATTGTTCATCTTGCAACATGCAATTCAAATCTCTTTTTTATTTCAATTAATGACATATTTACTATGTTGATTTGATTTAGATCCACTTTTATTCTTTATATCCATTCACTGTATGTTCATCATGATTGATATACATTGGATCTTCTATCTCCTTTTGATAATTTGTTGTTATTCTCTATATTATTTAAATCTGAATGTTCTTATCATGAATTTACATATGCTTAAGTTGTTCAATTCCCATTTCTTTGGTTTTAAAAAAGCTAATTTTTATTGGAACCTATCTTATAATATTATGATTTTGCATACACAAATGTAAATAAATTGTGTACATTAATTATTAAATTTGCCTTGAAATTGGTTTCTTATGTTATATGGTTAATGTTTTAAATATGATTATTTTGGGTATTGTTTAAAAAATGAAAAGAAAATTTTTCATTCTACAATTGATGAGTTGACTTTTGTATAAAATCCAAAACCTTTTCAATTCTTTTCTAAATTAAATTTTTGTGTAAAAATCATATATCTCTTTCTAAATTAGAAGTTTGTTTAAAATTGTTAACTTTAAATTCATATATAGCTATACAAATATTATAAATTATATTATTTACATATATAAGTTATTTTAAATCTAAAACATTAATTGCAATATTCATATTCATATGTATATGTATGTGTGTGTGTGTGTAGCAGCATATATGTGTTAGTCGCATCAACTCAAATTCATGAGATATTTTGTGTAAAACTATAATGTTCAATGTTAAGTTCTTCCTTATTAAAACTAATCCATTATTGTCTATTTTTGATTTTAAATCATACAAAATTACCATATATAATTTCAATATATACACACACAAAAAATATTCACATGCAGTTATGCATCTTTTATTAAGTATATTATTTTAATTCGAAACCTCGGACAACATAGACATCTGTAAAGGGGAAATGAGTCTGTTGCAGTATAACTCGGCATCTACACACGGTCACATTAACTATGTACACTTCTTATGTACATCACATGCACTTCACATAGACAAGGGTATTTGATACATTTGTAAACCAAAACTTAATTACAAAAAAATGATTTCTTTTAACAAATAAAATAAAATAAAGGTTTTATTTAAAATATTTTATATAAGATCTAAAATCCATTTAGACTTCATAGGCCCAACAAAGATCTAAAATGGATTTTTTTTTAAATTCACTCATTTTACCCGCTTTCGACTAGTACGGTTCCTTTAGTTACATTAGTTGCAACAATACGGCGAGATTATAAGAGATAACATGTAGCTGTTATAGACCTACATAGAAGTAGGGGTTAGGAGAATGGGTCCAGTAAGAAAAGTATTAGTATCAAAGAACAAGTACGGGGTCACTTTGGAGAAAAAGATTGGCATAGAGTAGGTTAATTTTATTTGGAATGGATAAGGTTTTGATGAGTGTGTTGGTTGGCGGGGTACAAGATCATAACAATCGACCATGACCATGTACTCCCTCTTTTGACTAGTTTATATTAGATCGGTCTTTATTCTACAGGGCATGGTGTCTGACCAGTAACAGTAAGTCCTAAGTTTTGGTCTCGGCTTTGTCCTTAATGAAGTAAATTTACATTAAGTCTTACTACTAGAAAACTTATCATTTACCTACTTGACATTATCGATGTCCCGCCAACACCTCTGATTAGGACATTGACAAGGCGTCGATGAGTCATAGGTAACTCCTTACCTGCACAAAATTATCGATGCCCTGCCGATGCCATTTTTTAGCATCGGCAAAGTGTCGCCCTCATCCATACTTACCCTAGCTAACGTCCCCTCCTCCATCACTATTCCAACTTAAAAAAAATAAAAGCACACTGCCTCTCTTCCAACCGCCCCCTCCTCCCTCCACGCCGCCGCAAGCCAAAGCCCCTCCACATACCTAGCGCAGCCTCCCCAAGCTGCCATCTCCCAAGCCCATTTGCAACCTCATCACTGCAAGCCTAAGTTGCCACCTCCCAAGCCCAGCCACCACCTTATTGTCATAATCCTAAGCCGCCACCTCATCGCCACAAGCCCAAGTCACCACCTTCCAAGCCCAGCGCCTCCTCCAAGTTGCCGCATAATTTTCTAAGCCATCGCCAACCAGCCACCATCCCAAGCCCAAGCCTCAAATCCACCGTAAGCACAGCCCTCCGTCGATACGTTTTATGCATTGTTGCAATTTAAGTATGTAAGAATTACAAATTTAAGGATTACTTATATTATTTTATTAAGCTATATTAGTTAATATTGCCTATAAAATTTATGATTAACCAACTAAACAAAGAAATAACCACCTCGAATTACAATTGTAAATATATTTTCTTAACGTAAAATGCTAAAATATAACAACTTACAATTATTGTTAGAAAGGCTACAACTGCTTTCTATAATGAAGTAGTGGGACTCATTTCATATTCTATTCATATATAATACATTATTATTTGGTTAGGTAAGTGCATTTAATTTAGTGTTCTTGTAACAATCTGCCTTTCTTACTACTAAACATGACACCTAATACATTCTCGGTATTCGTGTGCCGATCGTTTAGTTATCCGAAAGACACATCATTAAGGATGAAAGAAAGAAGAAAGATAGAACAGAATCTCACACAACATGACGAACAATATATAATATAAAATCAAGTCTTTACAAAAAGAAAGAACTTTAATTTATATACACACATCAGAGTACAACACCAACCTATTAACAACCCTGGATAGCTATAACAACCCACTCTTACAATTGTCGAAGAATACAATAATAATAAAGCGGAAATAAATAACTAGATAGCTACGGAGCTTCCTGCTCGTCCATCATTTTCGAAGAGCCCAAAGAAAACCTTCTACTCTCAAACTACTTAAATATAATTAAGTACCTGAGAGTTTAGTGAAACTAAAAAACTCGGGTCAGACAATACGTCTGGTATGACTAAATCTCAAAACAAAATGGTGGAAATAGATACAATATGTGAGACCACACCTCCATCTGTGAAACAGGCATCCCTTATAATAACAACATTCAATCACAATAATGGATACAAATAATTAAACATCGCGAAGTGCTCACGACGCTTCCTGATGTAATTAAGAAACATGTAAATTTAGAAATTTGGAATCAAAGGAAAGAAGGGAAATTTTCCAACAAATGACTAGGATGGTGCGCCCCCCTTACCGAAAGTATATCTCTAGTCAATATACTTGAGAGGGTCATTCTCTCCTGTGACTCCTCTCGGGAAGTCCAAGATAAACTTCGCCAACCTTACCGAGTATCCGAGTATTTCACATCTTATTGCGCATATAACCAAAACCAACCTAGAGTAGATGTGAATATACCCTAATGGGAGAAACCCCACATAACTTGGCCTCCACTCGCTTTCTCGTTTCAGCCATTTCTAACAAAGGCTAACAAAGCTTAAATAAGCAACAAATCGTTTAAAACCGATGATATCCAAAGGAGAAAGCTGAACAAGTAGTTAATAAATCAACTATCGGGGATAATTAAAAGTGATCTTATATGGAAATAAAATTTCATATTCTTGTGACTACTTGTCGATTCAAAACTTATGCTATCCTTCAGTTGAAAATGAAGCTGACAAGTTGAGGTAGTGTTACCTCTAGGCATTGCCTTGCCAACATTTTTAACCTTTGAGATAGAAACGAGTCCATTCCTCGACATTTAGTGTTAAAAGTATAACTAAATCCTTTCCATATAAGCGGTATTGGATTACGAAACTACTTTTCCATATCCGAATCGAACTTTTATGCTTTTAAACCAAACTTGTGCTGAGGTTTCACATTTAAAAATACTAACTTAAAACAACTTTATCAAAATAAATTAATTTACTTTAAACATAATCAATTACCTTTTTAAAACTAATAATTTCCTTTAATGTCATTAATTAAAATGATAAATCAAAATCAAGGATTGATTACTTTTAAGACGTCTTTATTTAAAATAATCAATTAGCTTTAATCCTTATTAATTGCTTCAAAATAACACTATTTAAAAATATTAATTAACTTTAAAACATCTTTGTTTAAATGATTTATTTACTATAAAACATCATTATTAGAATAATTAATTAATTGTTAAACATTATTTATTAAAATGATTAATTAATTTTAAACATCATTATTAAAATGATTACTTAAACATAAAAACATTATTAAAGTGATTAATTAATCTTAAAACATCATTAACAAAAATGATTAATTATCATTAATTAAATAATAAATTTGCCTTAAACATCGTTAGTTAAAATGATTGATCAATTTTAAAATGTCATAAATAAAATGTTTAATAAATCTTAATCACATATTATTTAAATAATTATTAACTTTAATTATCATTATTTAAAATGATTAATCAATTTTAAAACACTATTATTAAAATAATTAGTTGATTTTAAATCCTTATTATTAAAATAATCAATTAATTTTAAAACGTCATTATTGAAATAATTAATTTATTTTAAACCATCTTTATTTAAATAATTAATTATCTTTGTAAAACCCATGCACAAGATTTAACAAAATATTTCAAAGGGGATAACATTTCCATTCCAACGTCACATAACACAAGGATGAGCACAAATATAAAGACATGTAACTACATGGAAATAGAGAACATCTCTTATCCAATATGAATTTACTATTATACAATTCAATGTCCCAATCAATATAATAGCTGTAACAACCCTGCATTTTATAACTATTTTTATTGTATATTTCAATTATTTTAATTTTAATTTTTGATTTAAAAACTTTATTTTATTTTGAAATTATTTTTAAACTTTTTTTATTTTCAATATTTCATTTTAAATATATATTTTGATTATCATATGAAATATAATTCCAAACTTGTATAAATTGAATATTTTCCTAAAAAGTATATTTGTGGTCAAACTTTGACCTTTAAATTTTAAATTTAAATATTTAAATTCTTAAATTTTATCTTTTCTTATGAAAATAGATTTAATAACATGAATACTGCTTTTAATTTCGTTGAAAACGGAGTTATATTGTGAAAGTTATACATTTTTCAATATTGTGTGTAAACTGATTTATTTAGCAACATTGTCTATTTTAAATTATATAAATTATATTTTTATTGTCATATTTTGTTTTAATATGTGTTAATATGTTATTTTATGTCTTCAACTATTTTTAAAGTGATAAAATAATTTTTCCAAAGCTTATTGAATTTATTTTCTATTTTTAAAGGCTAGTTATATATTTTTGCTATTTTCTTAATTTAAATTATATTTAATTAAAATTTATTTATTTACTTTTGTGAAAGCATTTTTATTTTATGTTATTATCTTTATTTATAAATATTTTCTAAGTCCATATAAATCTTTCAAAGTTTATCCTGTTTATTTTCAAATTTTCTAGACTAGTTTTCATTTTGTACTATTTTCTTATTTTAATCATATATAATTAATATTTATTTATTTATATTTTGTATATTTGTTATATTTTCGAATTTTAACTTAAATTATATGTATTTTCAGATATTTAAACTTATAAAAAGAAATTAGATAAATTCGAAGAGTTTGTGACTCTTTAGTTGCTTGAGACCCTTTGTTTTCCCGCCTTTTCATTTTCTCACCTCTTGCATTCATTTCCCTTTAGCCGACTTTCTCATTTGTTCAGCTGCTTATTTTTCTCATAATTCACGTATACCATCTTCCTCATCTCTACAAAAAAAACTCACGGCCATTTCTTGAGAAAAAATTTGGTAAAACTTCTCTTCTTTTCTATGTTTTTCTTTGTTTTCATTTGTGTTTTGCACTTGTTTTCTTCCTTCTTATGATTGGATTCTCCTCAACCAGATCTAGGCTGGCCTCCACCACCTCATTCTCTGATCATCATCCCCTCCAATCCACCACCCCATCAGGTCGAGCAACCCCAAGGCAAGCCTCACCACCAAAATGCACAAAAACCATCACCTATTTGCAAACCAAGCCTAAAATTGCAACATCACCTTCCATCACCTTCTACCACCTTTAGCCGCCACTTCCACCACCACCACCACCTCTGGCCTGACCTCCACCCTCTGCCATGTTACCCACCACCTCCTGGAGCCACTGTCCATGACCCATAACTTCTGGCCGTACCAAACAAGAGCAAACAAATGATGTATGTTGCATAGTTTTAGCCATGTACACCTAGTTTTATGCACCTAGACTAAATTCACCTTTGTTAACACATGCTAGGCCGACCTTTAGGAACCCGAACCTGATCCAAACCATGCCTTTAGCCATGCCATTTCAGATCTGGAGCTGAAGCATAGATGGTAGAAAGCAAGTGCAAACACTTTGGCTTTGTTTCATGCATTCATTTCTAACATTGTTTATGTATAATTTGAGTTGAAAACTTATGTTATATATACTTGTTTTGTTTGCATGTGTGTAAGGAGATTTATCTTTGGCTCTCCCACTCAAATCATATTCGTGCTCTCGTGCCTTCGTAGATTCTGTGTTGTGGGTTTTGGTTGTCATCTCCAGCTTAAACAAGTGAGTAAATCTCACCAGACTAATACGTACTTACATAACTAGTAAACTGACACCATTTGAATATGTAAATTATATCATCATGTTATTACTGTTATATTATGATTATATGATGTCCATCCCTGTTTATACACATGTTATATCATCTGTTACTGTTATATATTGTGTACTGTTCATTTTTATCAGTTTATCACACTGCAAGTTCCCTGTAGATTAGGTTCACTATGGGTTGAAATGATACATACCCGAATGGACTTTAGAATAGGGAAAAATCGTTATGGGCTGAAATGATAGGCCTGAACGGTTTTTATTTATTTTATTTTAACTTGGGATTGCGGGTTTGAAATGATAAAACCCGGTTTTTCTTTGTACACTGCGGATTGAAATGATACATATCCGTATCACTTGACCTAAGCTAGAAAATTATATACAGACCTGTGGTTATATATATATTTTTGAAATTTGTAAAATATTTTAAAAATGTAAATATTATGATATTTTGATTTAAATTTTTTATTAAAATGATTTCTATTAAATATTTGTGATTTTATACAAATTAAATAAGTGAATTAAGTAAATGGTGAAGTAGAATTTGAAATATAAGTTAATTTTGGAATTTATGATTTTGGTTATAAATGGAATTTATGTAAAGTAAGAAAATATGACAAATTTGATTTAAAAGATGAATTTATTGATTTTATTAAGTAATAATAATTTTTAAAAGTGTTAATGATTTTGTATAACTTAAAATATGCAATAAATGAATATTTAAGCTGAATTTGGAAATATAACTTAAATTGAATTTTGTGAAATTTGTTTAAAAGTGAATTTTTAATTAAGTAAAATAAATGGAAATAAGTTATATTTTGGAAATTTAAACTTAGTTGTTAAGTTAAGAATTTAATTAAAGAAATGAAAATTTATGTAACAACCCGCATATCTATCGATTCTATATTTAAAATATTTTATTTAAATATTTTATCGTTAGTCGGATGTTAGTCCGAAAAGCTACTTTTTGCATACGGTCAAATTAGGACTCGAGACCACCCCCATTGAGTTCAAAATGTCGTTTGCGATCTTTTTGAGTGTAAACTTCGATATGTTTGGAGATAGTGAAATTTTCGTCACTTTTCCCGCTTGTGACTTTGGTTTGGACTGCACTTCCTTAGTTCAGCCCATCCTTCTTCCTCACTTGATTCACCATTTGTTTTAACTTCAAGCTTTGTCAAAAATGGTGGTGGAAAGTGGAAATTAAAACTCCAAACACAAATTCTATTGCAAATCCGAGATTCAACATCAAATTCACGTGAAGACCATTGATTCAAGCTTGTTGGTGTTCTTGCTTTGCTCTCTAATCTCCATCTTCATCAAATTCCATGAAAAGGTGAGATTTTTGATCTCACATCTTGCCTATAGATGTCATTGGCTGTTGGGAATGATCCCCTATTGCATTTGTATGAATATTTGCTTTTGGTTTGGATCGAATCGGCGAAAAACTCCAACTTTCAGCGTTTTTGGGAAATTCCTGCAGTTAGGTCGCTCTGGCTTCGTTAGGTCGCTAAGCCTTAGGTCGCGCGTTGAAAAGTCTCCTAGGGATAGGTCGTTCCAGCCTTAAGAATTCGCTCTGAATCACTAGGTCGCGCGGCGCTAAGTCATAGGTCGTTTCCGACCTATAATCTCCAGGCAAATCTTAGGTCGGTTACGAGTTAAGTGTTAGGTCGTTCGCGAGTTAACTCCTTGAGTCGTTCAAAGCTTAGGTCGTTAGGTCGCGTGCCTTGCTAATTCGTTAGGTCGCATGCCCAGTTAAGTCGTTAGGTCGCGTGCCTAGCCAAGTTGTTAGGTCGTAAGACCTTAAGTCGTGCACCTTTAAGTCGAAGCATTTTAGGTCGCTTCCCCTGGACCTCGTTAGGTCGTTCACCTCTAGGTCGCGTGCCTTTAGGTCGCAAGCCTTTAGGTCGCGTATCCTTAGGTCGCCAGTTTTAGGTCGCTGGTTCCCATGCCTCTTAAGTCGCTCGACTTTTGTTAAGTCGTAGGTCGTTGCCGACCTATAATTCCCCAGGCAAACTTTAAGTCGCGAGTCTTAGGTCGCGAACCATGTTAGGTCGCGTACCCTTAGGTCGCGAATCACCTTAGGTCGCGCCTCACTGTTAGGTCGCGCACTTCGATAGGTCGCTCGCATTTAGGTCGCAGACCTTAGGTCGCTCGCGAGTTAGCACTTAGGTCATTTTACCTGTTCTTCAGCTAGGTCGCACGGCAGTCTTCCCTTAGGTCGTATGACCTACTTCTCCTTAGGTCGTTGGACCATCTTGCCTTCACTAAGTCGTACCGTGACGGGGCGCTGCCCCGCACCCCGCCGTGGGCGCTGCCCCCTGGACCCCCGTATTACTCTGCGTAGGCAATCTCTTCTGAAAAGCATTTATCAGAATTTCTACTTTGATGGTTTTGGGATTGACTTCTTTGGACTTTACTCATGTCTTCGAACGTGAATTGATTTGTTCTACAATCGTTTTATGACTTGTCACTTTAAAGATATATGAAGGTTTCAATACTAATAGTAAATATCAAAACTCTTTCATCAAAGCGATTTCAACACTATTTTAAATATCAAAAGTTCGTTTTCTCAAACCGATTTTCAATCTACTAGTATATACAAGCCTTTTACTTCACTCGAATGAGAAATCGACTTAAACGACTTAGTAAAACGAGTGGTATGAAACGCTTGCGTTCACTTCGTCGGTTAGCTCTTGGACTTGTTCGATTGAGCCCTTTTTGATGACAATTTCCTAGTGAAGATTTACAGCTTGTTCGTAAATATTTAAGTTAAGCAAGTGGTTATGGGACATGAAGCTAAACTCATATATTTACTAGCTTGGTGTGATTGACACTTCCTTATGATCATGACGATCATTTTTGTGATTTAGACTAGCGATTGAGCGATGTCTCTTTGTCTACGTGGGAGACTATACCCCGATCATGTGATGTTTCGCCATCACATTTCCTATGGTCTTCGGGCCATTCCTGTGTGAAAATTTAATGGATAGCTTCCATGAGATATCATCTCGTCATGTGTTTACGCGTAGGTGAGTTTTCATGCTCCCATTCATGTGTTAGGCCTCCCCCCTTTTATGTGTTTTCTGGATTTCTGATGATGATTTCTGGAATTTTGTGCTTCACCAATTTTCATGATTTTCATTGATATGATATCAGTTTTTGTGCATTGGTGAATTCATGTGTTATTGACTTGTTATGAATACAAGTTTAGGGTATGATACCCTATTTTATCTTTGAGAAGATTCTTGTGATATTGATTAATCTTTTGTTGATTATCATTTACATACTTATAGTAGTATGTCGCTATGGTTATTACATGTTCATGTCATGCCTTTTACTGTATACCATATCATCTGATATTTATAGTTAGACTGATCCGTTTATTATTTTCTTATAAATAATACTCGGGTCAGACCGAGATGTTACAGGTGCTTCTGCTTGACTTCTCTTCAGGATATTTCTGACTTTTGGCTAACTACTTAGATTAGTAGTTTTTGGATGTACACCTTTGAGATATAGACTCTATGTTGTGTACTTATTCTTTTGTATAGCACGTGATGCTATTCTTTTGTATTATCGTGGATCTTTCCGACCACTACTCTGATGTACACTTTCATGTGATATATATATTTATTCATATCTTCTTCCGCCTTTGTGATATGGATGTCTGTGACTGATTTATGTTATGCATACTTCTATATTTGTTTCCGAAGATTATATATAGCCACCGTGTGATAGCTTTGTGTTTGTATCGGTATGTCGGATTTCCTCCTTAAAAGATATGCATTCTATACTATCTGACATATCGGTTCTCGCACAAAGAAATTTCATGGATGGTCGCTCCTCAACAGCCTTATTCTCCGTGCTAATTGACAGCACTACCCCGTAGTGTTCTTGGTTAGCGTGGGTATAGAGGTGGGGCGTCACAATTTAATTGTTATTTAATTTGATTTTTGTATGGAAATTTGACTTCATAAAATCATAAAAATAAAGGTATTTAAATGATTGTTTTAAATGTGAAAATATATGATTTTATAAGTTAAATGATTTATATTAAAAGTTAATTATGTGTGAGATTGTAAATAAAACTCTGAATATGATTTGACAGCATTTTGAAATGTAATGTAAAGATATTACAGCATTAGAAAATGCTGTGGTTGTTTTAAATGAACCTAATAGCAAATTTGAACTAAGGGTTATTATAGCACTTTGTTAGTGCAATAGTTGTTAAATTTAACTAAAATTTTAATTGAAACTAAATTAAGATGTTACAGCATTTTAAATGCCGTCTTTTGTTAATGAACTGTTTTTAAACATAACATCTCGTAGCATTTTCTAAGTGCTGCGAAAGTTGAATTTTCTTTGTTTAATAAATTAAAATGAATAAATGATCTTTGAAAAAGATTAAATTTTGGAAATTAAATATTTAATTATTAAATATAATGAATTGACTTTAAATGATTTAAATGGAATAGTTGATTTGGGAAATACAACTATTTTGAAATATGATTAAATGGTATTTAAATTTAAATTAAATAGATGATATTTTGAAATGAATTTGAAATGATATTAAATCTTGGAATGAATAATTGAAGTTTAAATTAGTATGAAAAAAATTTGGTTTACTTGTAATTTAAATCTATTTAAAAGATATTGGACTTATGAAATATAGGATACTAAAGCTTTGGAATTTATTTTATAATTTGAATAGTTATTTTGTGGATTAAATCTATATTTGAAATTTATAAGATTTGAAAGTATAATAATTACACTTTTAAATGGTTTAAATGAATTATTTTGATTGAAATATAAACTATTTAAAAAGGTGACTTGAAATGATAATAAATGAATGATATCTTTAAATTTAAAAAGTATTTAAAGTTGAATATTTAGATTTGAACTCAAATGATATTTTGGTATATTAAAATGATTTGAAATGAAGTTTTGGAAAGATTTGATATTTTGATATATTAAAATGATTTGAAATGAAGTTTTGGAAAGATATGATATTTTGATATATTGAAATGATTTGAAATGTAGTTTTGAAATGATATGATATTTTAAATATATTGAAATGGTTTGAAATTGATTTAATCTTTATTTTTGATAAAGATTTGGATTTGAAATGATATTCTATTTTGAAGTATAAACTGTTTTAAATTATAACCACGGGTTATAATAACGATTGGTTGTTAAAGAGACCGGGATCGGATATGGACATACTCTCTGTCGATACCGAAAATCACTTTGACAACTGTGTACGCAGTGGAGTTTCCAGAATGAAGTAGGATGGTGGCGACGATCCTAAGGTATATACGTGGACCCAACTCCCGTGAGTTGGCATAAGGTGGCTAAAACAGGAGCGATCGACGGACCAATGAGGTAGCACCTCTGATCGGACACACTTCTTCAATACCATTCTATTACTTGTGATTGATTTGGTGCACACCCTTGATTTGGGAGTGTTGTTCGAGCTGGGCGGTAGTGGCTGCTATGCGTCACTACCGGTCCGGATGCGTAATTCGTATATCTACCCTGGCATTGCCTAGTTGTGTCGTGTCACCTACCATATCGAGCTTTACTACGAGTTTCTATTTGTGTCGTACCTATGGAGTATCTTCTCGTAGCCTCTCGGGGTATGCAGATACTGTATAGACTATTGGCACTATTTTGTGTTAAGGGCTATATGGGTAACCCCTTAACGTTATTTTAAAGTATGTTTATTTTATGATTAGACATTATTATAATAGCGAATATTACTACATAGTAGATAGTTTAATGGATCCTTAAAGAATGGGCGATCCCAAGCATTATTTAAGTTACTTGTACCTTTATTATAGTTCACTTGAGTTGGTTTACATTGTATAAGTATGTATGTCCTGACTCGAGTGTTTGTATTTTTATTTATGCTCGGGTCAGCCTGAGTATTCACAGATTTGGATTCCACTTTCTGGAGATTGGAATCGCTGGAGATTATCTGCTTATCTAGTTTTATCTATCTCAGTTCTGTTGTTCTATTCAGCTTGTACTTGGTTATCATATTGAGACTTCTGTTGTACTTTATTTCTTCTGTTGTATCTTATTTAACTCTGATATATTTACATAGTAGCTTCATGAACTACTATTTCTTTTACTTCCGCTGCATTATTTTACTCTGTGTATGTGATCTGTGATTATTTATTTACTGTATATTCTGAGATTTGCCAAATTTTATTTACAACGTGGTATTTTGAGCAATTCAAGTCCGACATGTGCGGATGCGAATGGTTGAAAATATCGGGTCGTTACAGTTGGTATCAGAGCTTTGGCTTTGAGGCAAAACTCAGCATATGGAGTAGATTTATTTACAGAATCACTTTCATTCGAGTTTGAATCTTTTCCTCTTGATTCGAATTTCCTTTGAATTTTTGGAACATTCCCTGCGATTCCAAAATCCATTCTTGTCCCTCACTATTCATCTTCTTTTGATTCTGGAGTAGCCTATGACTCCACTTCGAATGAGCTTTATAGTGAATTGGAAGTCTCGCCAATACTCTAATGACTTGTAAAGAGGGAAACTCCTTTACAATTAGCATCGATTCACCAGAGATTTATATCTATACTTGGTTTAGATGCTAATATCTTTTGTTATTCCAAACTCTATCTCTTGAGATCGGATGTTGATTTACCCCAGAAAAATACACATTTGATCTTATGCATTAAGTCACGGTTGACCCGCCGGTTAAGGTTGTCCGCGATTTATCTAAGCTTATCCATCTTCATATTTTGTTAATTAATCATCTTGTTTTTGTTTCCAAAATATCTCCAAACATTTTGAATTGTACTTGTAAATCTATGTTTTATTTTATATATTGTGTTGTTTGAGTTGTTGGTGTTGATTTGGGCTTCCGATCTATTCGTCTGATCAACGCTATCGATAGGATTTCTAAAACACTTTGACAGAACAAACTGACACAATATTATTTTAAAATTTGGTTAATGAAATAAATTTTGATATAAGTAAATATTATGGAACTTAAGAAATTGATTTAAATTGATTATTTGAAATGATAATACTTGATTTATCATTCTATAAATGAATTTATAAATAGTTTTTTATAAAATTTGATTTGGGAACTGAAATGAATTTAAATCAAGAATTTGAGAATTTAATTTTCGATAGTTTCAAACCTTGTGTTTAAAGTTTTAAAAGGATATATTATTTAAAGTATTTTTGAATAGAAATTTGTTTCCAAAGAATTTTAAAGTTTTAAAATTTTAGTGCTCTTCTCTTTGTCGCTGGAAAATAACTTCAGTGATGACTGCGGCATCATCGACGTTCATTTTCGAGTTTCGAAGTGAAGAAACCATTCTGTAGTCTTGCTACAGCTTTGTTTTGGGAAATTTAATTGATTTGAATTTCTAAAAGATGATTTGATTTATAATATATATAGATATATGATTTAAATTTGATTTGACAAATTATGTACATACATTTATTTATCTCTAAATGGATTGAAAGGAATTGAAAATTTTATTCTTAAACTCTATCTTAAATAATAACTTTAAGTATAAAAAGAAAATCAAAATTTTGAATAAATATTCAAGCTTGAAATGATTGAATTAGAATTTTTGTATTGTATATTAATTTTAGAAAGTTTTATTTGTATAATACACCATTGCATTCCAATATAACTTACCTAAATTTTTAGAAGTTAACAATGTAATTGGATAATATACAATATAAAAAGATTTTTATAAATAAAATTTGAGTGGTTATAATAAATGTTATACACTTAAATTTTAGTTATAAAAAGATTAACAGAGGTAAATAGAGTAAAAGAGTAATGGAATAATTTACACAATAAAATGATGTTAAGGGAATTAGGAATAAATTAAAACAGTTATAATAAGTGTAAGTATATTTAACATAGGTGATAAAAAATATTGAGAGGATAAATTTAATTTTAATTAGGAATAAAGAAGAATTAAATTTATTGAATGTTATACACTTAATTTTAATCAAATCCATGATTTTAGAGATTGTTAGTTTAAGAAAATTAGATTATAAGATAATGAAATTAGAAATAGTTAAGATTTATTTAACTTGTGTAAAATTAATTATCAATTTAAGTTGAAATCTCCATGGTTTCAAACTTATTATCTTATTTTGTTTTCAAACTGTCTGTTAGTTGTCCTTATTTTCCTTATCTTGCTACAGACTAGTAAAGGCATCTTTCTATACTCTTTCTGTTTAGAAATATTTCTATAAATCTTTATAATCTTTGGTACCCATTTTGAATCTGAGCACTGCTTGCCATCCACAGACCGTCGGTCAAGCGGAAAGGGTGAATCAGATTCTAGAGGATCTTTTCGTACTTGTGTTCGCGATTCTGGAGAATCTTAGAAAGACCATCTCCACCTTGTTAAACTTACCTATAACGATAGTTGTCAGGTATAATTTCAATCTTTTGTCATCTTGTCTTAATCCTATTTCACTCTATCATTTTCTGTGCTTTCCCGTACCTCATTCCTTTTCGAGGACGAAAAGCTTTGAGTGGGGGAGAGTGTAACAACCCTGCATTTTATAACTATTTTTATTGTAAATTTCAATTATTTTAATTTGAATTTTTGATTTAAAAACTTTATTTTATTTTGAAATTATTTTTAAACTTGTTTTATTTTCAATATTTCATTTTAAATATATATTTTGATTATCATATGAAATATAATTCCAAACTTGTATAAATTGAATTTTTTCCTAAAAAGTATATTTGTGGTCAAACTGGTCAAACTTTGACCTTTAAATTTTAAATTTAAATATTTAAATTCTTAAATTTTCTCTTTTATTATGAAAATAGATTTAATAACATGAATACTGCTTTTTGTTTCGTTGAAAACGGAGTTATATTGTGAAAGTTATACATTTTTCAATATTGTGTGTAAACTGATTTATTTAGCAACATTGTCTATTTTAAATTATATAAATTATATTTTTATTGTCATATTTTGTTTTAATATGTGTTAATATGTTATTTTATGTCTTTAACTATTTTTAAAGTGATAAAATAATTTTTCCAAAGCTTATTGAATTTATTTTCTATTTTTAAAGGCTAGTTATATATTTTTGCTATTTTCTTAATTTAAATTATATTTAATTAAAATTTATTTATTTACTTTTTTAAAAGCATATTTATTTTATGTTATTATCTTTATTTATAAATATTTTCTAAGTCCATATAAATCTTTCAAAGTTTATCCTGTTTATTTTCAAATTTTCTAGACTAGTTTTCATTTTGTACTATTTTCTTATTTTAATCATATATAATTAATATTTGTTTATTTATTTATATTTTGTATATTTGTTATATTTTCGAATTTTAACTTAAATTATATGTATTTTCAGATATTTAAACTTATAAAAAGAAATTAGAGAAATTCGAAGAGTTTGTGACTCTTTAGTTGCTTGAGACCCTATGTTTTCCCGCCTTTTCATTTTCTCACCTCTTGCATTCATTTCCCTTTAGCCGACTTTCTCATTTTTTCAGCTGCTTATTTTTCTCATAATTCACGTATACCATCTTCCGCATCTCTACAAAAAAACTCACGGCCATTTCTTGAGAAAAAATTTGGTAAAACTTCTCTTCTTTTCTATGTTTTTCTTTGTTTTCATTTGTGTTTTGCACTTGTTTCTTTCCTTCTTATGATTGGCTTCTCCTCAACCAGATCTAGGCTGGCCTCCACCACCTCATTCTCTGATCATCATCCCCTCCAATCCACCACCCCATCAGGTCGAGCAACCCCAAGGCAAGCCTCACCACCAAAATGCACAAAAACCATCACCTATTTGCAAACCAAGCCTAGAATTGCAACATCACCTTCCATCACCTTCTACCACCTTTAGCCGCCACTTCCACCACCACCACCACCTCTGGCCTGACCTCCACCCTCTGCCATGTCACCCACCACCTCCTGGAGCCACTGTCCATGACCCATAACTTCTGGCCGTACCAAACAAGAGCAAACAAATGATGTATGTTGCATAGTTTTAGCCATGTACACCTAGTTTTATGCACCTAGACTAAACCCACCTTTGTTAACACATGCTAGGCCGACCTTTAGGAACCCAAACCTGATCCAAACCATGCCTTTAGCCGTGCCATTTCAGATCTGGAGCTGAAGCATAGATGGTAGAAAGCAAGTGCAAACACTTTGGCTTTGTTTCATGCATTCATTTCTAACATTGTTTATGTATAATTTGAGTTGAAAACTTATGTTATATATACTTGTTTTGTTTGAATGTGTGTAAGGAGATTTATCTTTGGCTCTCCCACTCAAATCATATTCGTGCTCTCGTGCCTTCGTAGATTCTGTGTTGTGGGTTTTGGTTGTCATCTCCAGCTTAAACAAGTGAGTAAATCTCACCAGACTAATACGTACTTACATAACTAGTAAACTGACACCATTTGAATCTGTAAATTATATCATCATGTTATTACTGTTATATTATGATTATATGATG
Organism: Allium fistulosum; assembly: GCA_030737815.1. Taxonomy (NCBI): domain Eukaryota; kingdom Viridiplantae; phylum Streptophyta; class Magnoliopsida; order Asparagales; family Amaryllidaceae; genus Allium; species Allium fistulosum. The sequence goes on along the minus strand of CM060901.1, from coordinate 1,017,299,200 downwards.
TTCATCCCTGTTTATACACATGTTATATCATCTGTTACTGTTATATATTGTGTACTGTTCATTTTTATCAGTTTATCACACTACAAGTTCTCTGTAGATTAGGTTCACTATGGGTTGAAATGATACATACCCGAACGGACTTTAGAATAGGGAAAAATCGTTATGGGCTGAAATGATAGGCCTGAACGGTTTTTATTTATTTTATTTTAACTTGGGATTGCGGGTTTGAAATGATAAAACCTGGTTTTTCTTTGTACACTGCGGATTGAAATGATACATATCCGTATCACTTGACCTAGGCTAGAAAATTATATACAGACCTGTGGTTATATATATTTTTCTGAAATTTGTAAAATATTTTAAAAATGTAAATATTATGATATTTTGATTTAAATTTTTTATTAAAATGATTTCTATTAAATATTTGTGATTTTATACAAATTAAATAAGTGAATTAAGTAAATGGTGAAGTAGAATTTGAAATATAAGTTAATTTTGGAATTTATGATTTTGGTTATAAATGGAATTTATGTAAAGTAAGAAAATATGACAAATTTGATTTAAAAGATGAATTTATTGATTTTATTAAGTAATAATAATTTTTAAAAGTGTTAATGATTTTGTATAACTTAAAATATGCAATAAATGAATATTTAAGCTGAATTTGGAAATATAACTTAAATTGAATTTTGTGAAATTTGTTTAAAAGTGAATTTTTAATAAAGTAAAATAAATGGAAATAAGTTATATTTTGGAAATTTAAACTTAGTTGTTAAGTTAAGAATTTAATTAAAGAAATGAAAATTTAATTGTTATTTAATTTGATTTTTGTATGGAAATTTGACTTCATAAAATCATAAAAATAAAGGTATTTAAATGATTGTTTTAAATGTGAAAATATATGATTTTATAAGTTAAATGATTTATATTAAAAGTTAATTATGTGTAAGATTGTAAATAAAACTCTGAATTTGATTTGACAGCATTTTGAAATGTAATGTAAAGATATTACAGCATTGGAAAATGTTGTGGTTGTTTTAAATGAACCTAATAGCAAATTTGAACTAAGGGTTATTATAGCACTTTGTTAGTGCAATAGTTGTTAAATTTAACTAAAATTTTAATTGAAACTAAATTAAGATGTTACAGCATTTTAAATGTCGTCTTTTGTTAATGAACTGTTTTTAAACATAACATCTCGTAGCATTTTCTAAGTGCTGCGAAAGTTGAATTTTCTTTGTTTAATAAAATAAAATGAATAAATGATCTTTGAAAAAGATTAAATTTTGGATATTAAATATTTAATTATTAAATATAATGAATTGACTTTAAATGATTTAAATGGAATAGTTGATTTGGGAAATACAACTATTTTGAAATATGATTAAATGGTATTTAAATTTAAATTAAATAGATGATATTTTGAAATGAATTTGAAATGATATTAAATCTTGGATTGAATAATTTAAGTTTAAATTAGTATGAAAAAAATTTGGTTTACTTGTAATTTGAATCTATTTAAAAGATATTGGACTTATGAAATATAGGATACTAAAGCTTTGGAATTTATTTTATAATTTGAATAGTTATTTTATGGATTAAATCTATATTTGAAATTTATAAGATTTGAAATGGTCTATGGAAATTTAATTGAGATAAATGATTGAATTGAATTGAAACTTTGGAAATTTTAATACTTGATTTGAAAGTATAATAATTGCACTTTTAAATGGTTTAAATGAATTATTTTGATTGAAATATAAACTATTTAAAAAGGTGACTTGAAATGATAATAAATGAATGATATCTTTAAATTTAAAAAGTATTTAAAGTTGAATATTTAGATTTGAACTCAAATGATATTTTGGTATATTAAAATGATTTGAAATGAAGTTTTGGAAAGATTTGATATTTTGATATATTAAAATGATTTGAAATGAAGTTTTGGAAAGATATGATATTTTGATATATTGAAATGATTTGAAATGAAGTTTTGAAATGATATGATATTTTAAATATATTGAAATGGTTTGGAATTGATTTGATCTTTATTTTTGATAACGATTTGGATTTGAAATGATATTCTATTTTGAAGTATAAACTGTTTTAAATTATAACCACGGGTTATAATAACGATTGGTTGTTAAAGAGACCAGGATCGGATATGGACATACTCTCTGTCGATACCGAAAACCACTTTGACAACTGTGTACGCGGTGGAGTTTCCAGAATGAGTAGAATGGTGGCGACGATCCTATGGTATATACGTGGACCCAACTCCCGTGAGTTGGCATAAGGTGGCTAAAACAGGAGCGATCGACGGGCCAAGGAGGTAGCACCTCTGATCGGACACACTTCTTCGATACCATTCTATTACTTGTGATTGATTTGGTGCGCACCCTTGATTTGGGAGTGTTGTTCGAGGTGGGCGGTAGTGGCTGCTATGCGTCACCACCGGTCCGTATGCGTAATTTGTATATCTACCCTGGCATTGCCTAGTTGTGCCGTGTCACCTACCATATCGAGCTTTACTACGAGTTTCTATTTGTGTCGTACCTATGGAGTATCTTCTTGTAGCCTCTCGGGGTATGCAGGTACTGTATAGACTATTGGCACTATTTTGTGTTAAGGGCTATATGGGTAACCCCTTAACGCTATTTTAAAGTATGTTTATTTTATGATTAGACATTATTATAATATCGAATATTACTACATAGTAGATAGTTTAACGGATCCTTAAAGAATGGGCGATCCCAAGCATTCTTTAAGTTACTTGTACCTTTATTATAGTTCACTTGAGTTGGTTTACATTGTATAAGTATGTATGTCCTGACTCGAGTGTTTGTATTTTTATTTACGCTCGGGTCAGCCTGAGTATTCACAGATTTGGATTCCACTTTCTGGAGATTGGAATCGCTGGAGATTATCTGCTTATCTAGTTTTATCTATCTCAGTTCTGTTGTTCTATTCAGCTTGTACTTGGTTATCATATTGAGACTTCTGTTGTACTTTATTTCTTCTAATGTACCTTATTTAACTCTGATATATTTACATAGTAGCTTCATGAACTACTATTTCTTTTACTTCCGCTGCATTATTTTACTCTGTGTCTATGATCTGTGATTATTTATTTACTGTATATTCTGAGATTTGCCAAATTTTATTTACAACGCGGTATTTTGAACAATTCAAGTCCGACATGTGCGGATGCGAATGGTTGAAAATATCGGGTCGTTACAATAGCAGAACGTGGATTTATTCTACTAGATGGATGTCCACATAATCTGCTTAATTTATTTATAGCAGAATGAGGATTTATTCTGCTAAATAAATGTTCAAATAATCTACTTAATTAAGGTATAGAAGAACTTGGATTTATTTTGCTAAACAAATGTCAAAGTTTAGTATAACCTATTCACATTTGTATGGTTACTTAAGGGTATAGACAATAGAATCCCTTGTGTTCAAAACTATGCTTTGTAAAAGAAAGTTACCTTTAAAACAATTTGATCCTTGGAAAACAAAGTAATTAAAAACTTAAACCTCTTTTTAAGTAATTAATACAAGTTAAACCCTTAATTAAATCATAGTCAAATCTTAATTAAGTCTTAACTTAAACTTGATTATAAATTAAGAAATAATTAACTTATAACAACCCTTTATTAATTGATTAATCATAATTAAACACTTGCTTAGTAATTAATTAATAATTAATCATGTACTTAATTAATAATTAATTAAAACTAATCTTATACTTAACCCATAATTAATTGTAAATTAATCTTACTTAATCAATAATTAATTAAACTTAATCTCACTTTAACAGATAATGAATTAGTAACTAATCTCCACTTAATTAAAATTAACAAACCTTGTTTAATACTTAATTAAATATTAATTACCAAACTTGACGCAGCGGATATTTCAAAAACAATGTCGATCGGTGAATGTTGTAATCGGTGGATTGGAAGATACTGAAATGCCCGAATTCGTTAATCCGAAGATACCGAACTCTAGCTATCTCGAACTCGTTGATCGCGCACGATACCGGGTTCAAAGATCTTCAATTCTTCAAGCGTTGATCTAGCGCACTAGATTCCGCGAATCGGCTTCTACAATCGTTGAATCGAGCGCACTCGATTATCCGAAAGAGGAGATAGGAGATTACACTCAACTACCAATTTAGATGAAAGCACACAGCAATCAAAAGAGAATTTTATTCAAAAATCAACAACCTTTTACAAATGAGAAACCCGGCCTATTTATAGGCGTTTTACAACTCACACAAAAAAAACAATAAAAATTCACTAACTCCTAAGTCGGCAACCGACTTACGACCTACGACTCAGACTAACTCGGTGACGACTTAAGGCACAACAGTTACAACACTTGCCTTCAACGACTTAACAAACAGAACGACTTATGAATACAGACGACATACGACTTATGAGACAACGACTCATCAATGACACGAGTTAACAGAAGACGACTTAACAATTAACAAAGAAACACTACAATACGTTACAACACACAATCCTTAACTCGGTTCCGACTCAGATATCCTCTGACTTAGCATATATGCCAATTTACCCAGTATGCGAGTTACGACTTATACAACAAATGACTTAACCCAGTTCTCGTCTTATGGAAACCAGACGACTCATCTTAAGTCGTAACTCGGCAGCGACTCATCCCTTCTCTTAAGTCGTAGACGACTTATCCCTTGTTTGTTCTCAACTCGTGTTGCTCTTCCTGGATCCTTCTTCTTAAGTCGTAGACGACTTATAGCTCTGTCTTTAAGTCGTGGACGACTTATGTCAACTTCTTCCATAACTCATGGTTGACTTACCTCTTTGTCTTCGTTGAGTCGTGGACGACTCATACCTGTTTCCTTAAGTTGGTGACGACTTATGTCTTCGATCCAGTTGAGTCGTAGATGACTCAAAACGTTTCCCTTAAGTCGCAGACGACTTATATCTTCCTTGTTAGCTTTAGCTTGTGGACGACTTAGGGTTTTAAGTCGTAGCCCATTTACTTAAGTCGGTCACGACTTATACCTCCTTCCTTAAGTCGTTTACGACCTATGCCTTCACCTTCCTCACTACTTACTCGACTTATGTCCTTAGCATTGATAAGTCGGTCACGACTTATGCCTTGGGCAATTAATTATAGCTTGGCCTACATCATCCTCCCCAGGTTGAAAGAAATTCGTCCTCGAATTTGCATCTTCCTCAACATCAGTTCGTTCATCCCCGTGATATGGTACGAGATGTTTAACATTGAACACGTCAGACGTATACACATCATCTGGCAGCTTCAGTTTATAAGCATTTTCATTGATTCGTTTCACAACTTCCACCGGGCCAATTTTTCGTGCTTTCAATTTATTGTACGTTCCCACCGGAAAACGATCTTTTGTTAACACTGCGTAAACCAAATCACCTTCATGAAATTCAACACTTCTTCGTTTCAAATCTGCAGATCGTTTATATTTCTCATTTGCTTTCTCCAATCGTTTCTGAACGATTTGATGACATTCCGCCAATCCTTCAACAAAATCAGCAGCTTTCTGAACTGTCTTCTTTGATTGTGGCACTATCGTCAAATCCAACGGTCCCTTCGGTAAACTTGAATATACTATCTGAAATGGACTGAACCCCGTACTTCGATTCACATCATGATTATGGGCAAATTCTGCCTGGCATAACTTCACATCCCAACTCTTCAGATTATCTTGAACAAGACACCTCAACAAGTTCCCCAATGATCGATTAACCACCTCTGTTTGTCCATCAGTTTGTGGATGATAAGCACTATTAAATTTCAGCTTCTTTCCCACCATTTTCCACAAACTCAACCAAAAATGACTCAAAAATCGAGTATCTCTATCCGACACAATAGATTCTGGCAATCCATGAAGTCGATAGATCTCCTTGAAAAACAATTGAGCAATATGAACAGCATCCGCCGTCTTTTTACACGCAATAAAATGTGCCATTTTCGAGAATCGGTCAACTACCACATAAATGGAATCATTACCACGCTGCGTTCTCGGCAACCCCAACACAAAGTCCATACTGATATCCACCCATGGTTTTACAAGTACGGGTAACGGCATATATAAACCAGCATTAGTCGCAGTTCCTTTCGAAACTTGACAAATATGACAACGCTCCACAAACCTTTCCACCTCTTTCCTCATTGATGGCCAAAAATAAGATTGAGAAATTAACTGTAACGTACGATCTCTACCCACATGGCCTTCTTCATGTAATTCTTTAACAATCTTCATTCTCAAGCTACAGTCTGGGATGCACAAACGATTCCCTTTAAACAGAAAACCATCCACCAACACAAATTCATCAGTGCTTCCTTCCTTTACGTTTTCAACAAATTTCACAAAGTAAGGATCTTCTTCAATCAATTCTGGTAATAATTCAAAACCTGTCACTTCAACTTTCATTGTTGTCAACAAATGATTCCTTCTACTCAAAGCATCAGCTACTCGATTCGTCACCCCTGACTTGTGTTTAATAACAAAAGTAAACTGTTGCAGATATGCAATCCACGATGCATGTCTCGCTGAAATCTTATCTTGCCCTTGCAAATGCTTCAATGCTTCATGATCAGTATACAGAACAAACTCCTTCTGAAATAGATAGTGTCTCCAGTGTTTAATAGATTGTACAACAGCATAGAATTCCACATCGTATGTACTGTATCTTATCTTCGCTCCTGACAACTTCTCACTGAAATATGCAATTGGACGCCCCTTCTGACTCAACACTCCTCCAATCCCAACCTTGGATGCATCAGTATGTAGTTCAAACACTAACTGAAAATCAGGTAGCACTAGAATTGGTGCAGACGTCAGCAATTCCTTGATCTTCCCAAAAGCACTCCCTGCTTCCGCTGTCCATGCAAACTGTTTACCTTTCATGCAATCTGTAACAGGTGCCATCACACTACTAAAGTGTGGTATAAACCTTCGATAGAATGAAGCCAACCCATGAAAACTACGAACTTCCGTTATCGTCTTGGGCTGCGGCCAATCTCGAATTGCTTCAACTTTACTTTGGTCAACCTGTATTCCTTTCTCTGAAACAACATACCCCAGAAATAAAACACTGTGCGTCATGAACACGCATTTTTTCGTTGCAGCATAAAATTGTTCTTGTCGTAATATCATCAGCACTTCTCTAAGATGATTCAAATGTTCCTCTGGACTCCCACTATAATTCAGAATATCATCGAAATACACCACCACAAATTTCCCAATGAACGGTCGAAAAATCTGATTCATCACCCTCATGAAAGTACTTGGTGCATTTGATAAGCCAAACGGCATGACCAACCACTCGTATAGACCCTCCCTGGTTTTAAAAGCAGTCTTCCACTCATCTCCTGGTCTGATACGAATTTGATGATATCCGCTCTTCAAATCAATCTTCGAAAAGATAGTTGCTCCGCTTATTTGATCCAACAAGTCATCCAACCTCGACATTGGAAATCTATATCTCACAGTAATCTTATTCAAGGCTCGACTGTCAGTGCACATCCTCCACGTTCCATCCTTTTTGGGTACCAATAAAGCTGGTACAGCACAAGGACTTAAACTCTCCTGCACACGCCCCTGTTCAAGCAATTCCTCTACTTGCCTTCTCAACTCTTCATGTTCCTTCGGACTCATTCGATAATGTGGTCTGTGTGGCAACACAGCACCTGGAACAAGATCTATCTGATGTTGTATATCCCTCAACGGTGGCAACTCCGTTGGTAACTCCTTTGGAAATACATCGTCAAATTCTTTCAAAACTGGTTTAACTTCTTCTGGAATTTCAACCACTTCACTGCTCTCTCGCCCAATTAACAAAAACACTTCAGGTTCCTCCTCTACTTCCTTCACAAACTCCTTCAACGATAACAAAGTTTTGAGCTCTTCAATTTCTTCTGTCTTACTTTCTCCTGGTGATCTCTTCTTCGGAACTAGGATAATTTTCGTACCTTCGAACATAAAACTGTAGCTATTGGTCCGACCGTCATGTTGTACTGCTCGATCATACTGCCATGGTCTTCCCAATAATAAGTGGCAAACATCCATCTCTACTACATCACACCAGATTTCGTCTTTGTATTTCTTCCCAATAGAGAATGGAACACGAACTCGTCTATCCACTTTCACTTCTCCTCCTTTTCTCAACCATGCTAACTTGTATGGACTCGGATGTTTCTCTGTCTTCAATTTCAACTTTGTCACAGCCTCGGTTGAAATAATATTATCACAGCTTCCTGCGTCAATCACAAACTTACACACCTTCCCCAGAATAGTACATGTTGACTGAAAGATATTACTCCTCAACCAACTGGCTTCTTCCTGCTTCGGTGTTAAACACGATCTCCTCAGCATTAGGTTACAACCTTCATCTCCTGACGCAATATCCTGCTCATCCTCCTCAACTGGACTAGAACAATCTCCATCACCATCCTCATCCTCAACTTCTGCAATCATGGTTCTCTTCTTTGGCTTTGGACACTCACTGCTTTTATGACCCAATTCCTAACAATTGTAACATTTGAAACCATTGTTAACTTTCGTCTTCTCAGCCTCCTTCACCACTGGTCTACTAATAGGTTTAGAAACATTAGAACTTCCTCCAACACTCTTCGCTTGATTGTTAGAATTAGTAAACACACCACTTCCCCGTCGCGCCTGTTTCTCCCAAGCCAACGCTTTCTGATGTGCTTCCGCTACAGATCTTGGATCAAACATATTAACCATATCCTGGATCTGCATTCGTAGTCCCCCAACAAATCTAGCTGTCAGTTGTTCTTCCTTCTCCATAATATCATTTCGAGCAATCAGTTGGTAAAATTCATCAGCATAGTCATTAACTGTCTTCGTGCCCTGCCTCAAGTTCTGCAAACGTTGATACATCAAAGATTGATAATTGTATGGTAAGAACGTTGCTTTCATCAATCTCTTCATCTTTTCCCAAGATTCAACTTTTGACTTTCCCATCCGATCACGTGTAAGCTTGGTTTGTTGCCACCATGCCAAAGCTCTACCCCTTAACCTCGTAGCAACCAACTTCACTCTACGCTGTTCTGGAACTTCTTTGAAGTCCAAAATCTCCTCGACATTAGCTACCCAATCTAGAAACTCCTCTGCTTGCATACCACCTTTGAATTCAGGAATTTCAGTCTTCATCCCCGACTCCCATTTGTGATCATACTCAGAGTAATTTCTTCCTTGTCCTCGTCCTTGTCCTTGAACACTACCACCATCATACTCCTCTTCAAAATCAGATGTATATCGTTGTCTATCTCGTCCACCCACATCTCTACTACCATTACGCCTTCCACCTTCATCCCTTCTATCGACATTCCTCCGTTCATGATCATTCACGTTTCTCCCACGCCCTTGATCATTTTCAACACTTCGGTCTCGATTGGAATGTGGCGAGACTCTACTACCCCCATGGTTAGATTCAGGTGAAACCCTTCTCCGATTTTGATTCATTTCTGTCATAAGCTTCTCTAACCGGCCAATTCCTTCGTTAAGCTTCTCACTAAAGTTTTCATTGATTCTTTGCTCCATCTCATCAGCCTCTTCTCTTCGATACAAAGCTTCTAAGTTTTGGTGACGATTAGCTCTCCTTGGCGGCATACTTGAAAATTTCCAAACACTTCAAAATTCAAACACTTTCCGGATTTTGATCCAAAATGAAACGGATCGAAAACTTCCACTTTGTAGCAAATCGCGATGAACACGATGGACAAAGTTTCGGCCTCCAATTCAAATCCGATCAAACAACTTCGAACAATGATGAACAACTTCACTTGCTCACGCTCAACTTCAAACTTCTCAATGATTAGGCTCCAAGTCTCGATCTAGCTATGATTGGCTAGAACAAGCTCTGATATCAAACTGACGCAGCGGATATTACAAAAACAATGTCGATCGGTGAATGTTGTAATCGGTGGATTGGAAGATACTGAAATGCCCGAATTCGTTGATCCGAAGATACCGAACTCTAGCTATCTCGAACTCGTTGATCGCGCACGATACCGGGTTCAAAGATCTTCAATTCTTCAAGCGTTGATCTAGCGCACTAGATTCCGCGAATCGGCTTCTACAATCGTTGAATCGAGCGCACTCGATTATCCGAATGAGGAGATAGGAGATTACACTCAACTACCAATTTAGATGAAAGCACACAGCAATCAAAAGAGAATTTTATTCAAAAATCAACAACCTTTTACAAATGAGAAACCCGGCCTATTTATAGGCGTTTTACAACTCACACAAAAAAAACAACAAAAATTCACTAACTCCTAAGTCGGCAACCGACTTACGACCTACGACTCAGACTAACTCGGTGACGACTTAAGGCACAACAGTTACAACACTTGCCTTCAACGACTTAACAAACAGAACGACTTATGAATACAGACGACATACGACTTATGAGACAACGACTCATCAATGACACGAGTTAACAGATGACGACTTAACAATTAACAAAGAAACACTACAACACGTTACAACACACAATCCTTAACTCGGTTCCGACTCAGATATCCTCCGACTTAGCATATATGCCAATTTACCCAGTATGCGAGTTACGACTTATACAACAAACGACTTAACCCAGTTCTCGTCTTATGGAAACCAGACGACTCATCTTAAGTCGTAACTCGGCAGCGACTCATCCCTTCTCTTAAGTCGTAGACGACTTATCCCTTGTTTGTTCTCAACTCGTGTTGCTCTTCCTGGATCCTTCTTCTTAAGTCGTAGATGACTTATAGCTCTGTCTTTAAGTCGTGGACGACTTATGTCAGCTTCTTCCATAACTCGTGGTTGACTTACCTCTTTGTCTTCGTTGAGTCGTGGACGACTCATACCTGCTTCCTTAAGTCGGTGACGACTTATGTCTTCCATCCAGTTGAGTCGTAGATGACTCAAAACGTTTCCCTTAAGTCGCAGACGACTTATATCTTCCTTGTTAGCTTTAGCTTGTGGACGACTTAGGGTTTTAAGTCGTAGCCCCTTTTCCTTAAGTCGGTCACGACTTATACCTCCTTCCTTAAGTCGTTTACGACCTATGCCTTCACCTTCCTCACTACTTACTCGACTTATGTCCTTAGCATTGATAAGTCGGTCACGACTTATGCCTTGGGCAATTATAGCTTGGCCTACATCAAAACTTAATTAATTGGAAATTAATTATTAAATTCTTAATTAACTTTCTTAAACGTCATTATTAAGTTTATAAAACATTTCTAAATTACTTTTAAGTATAAAAACTTAATTTTGTAAAAAGTTGAATTTTCACCGAACTGCATCTATAGCGACTATCGTTGTAAATACCATAAATTGAAATTGTTTTCCAAAGTTGACTTTGAAAAATTATCACTTTTGGAAGCTCACTTACTTTTCCAAAACATAAAGTAAGTGTTTATAAAAGTAAAACTAAGTTTAGAACTTGAAGATGATTTTTATTTGAAAATAATTCAACGTAACTTTCCACAAGGAATCTAAATTGCCAATACCATATAAAGGTGCCAACTTTTTTTAGGATATAAACAGATAATCATGTCCATAACATACATAACATATAACAAACCACAAACACAAGTAAAGATTTCAACTTTACATTATCCATCACATAAAGATCCTAACTTGAAAACTTTTACTAACATTTAACATCCATTTTCAATTTTATACTACATCACAACCAAACACATATATACACAAACTAACCAACATCATATCCAACCAAAAAATCAAGATATTAAACAAAAAAATAGACAACATATTAAGGTTAAATTTTTTCCCAAAAAAAAAAGAAATTTACTCACCAAAATCAACCAAATCTTTTCTAAAACTTGAAATAGAGCCTAGAACTTGAAAAGAGCCTTATATCTAAGCTTTTACTTAGTAAAAATGTGGTTTTGGACCATGGAACATGCTTAATGGGCTCGTCCTAGGGGTGGGTGGACATGGTGTAAAAGTGGCGGCTTGGGTCTTGTTTTGGAGTATTTGAGGTGTAGAGAAGAAAGGTGCTAACTTTTGTGATTTTTACTTAAGAAAGAAGTAGAAAAAAATAGATTTTTGAATTTGAATTTAAGAAGCCATTAAAAATCTTTGAAAATCTTAGGAAGAAGAAGTAAAAACTTTGAAAAAGATGGAAAATGAAACAGTAAAGGAGGGAGAAATTTCAGAGTTAGTTTTATATAAATGGAAATTGTAAAATTACCAAAATAGCCTTCCCTACATACCCTCCACACATTAAACTCCATATCATCACCTTATCCTCCTTTCTTACCATATAATACACGTTTCCCACCCCCTCCCCCCGTTACACACTTTCACATCAAGTACAAAACATGTATTACATGTTGGATAATAAGGGGTCCTTATGTACCTTAAGTTTAAATTTCCACTTAAACTTCATTTCATGTCACATCTCCTTTATTTTATTTAAGTAAATTTATATATTTACCTTGTTATAATTAACTTTAATCATACTTATTTTATTTGTAAATGTGTATATGTTAACTATAATGTACACAATGTTTCCGACAACTTTTAGATACCAAAAAGTCGAAAATTCGGAAAACGATTTTCGGTCGTATTTTCGATTTTCCTTTGAACTATTTATTTCTGTAAACACATTTTGAAACTCATTTCACCATCACTAATTAATATTCAAAAATAGGTATTTTTGAATAATAAAATCCATTTACTAATTATTTAAATAATATATTAAATATCCATATTTAAAGTGATTAAATTTCAGGTCGTTACATTCTCCTTCCTTAAAAGAATTTCGACCTCGAAATTCTACCATAACTCAAACCCAGAAAGAAACATCCAAATTACTCATAGATCCACATGATGTTTATAGATCATCCTTATGCAAAAATTTGCTTTGATCTCTACTCGAATACATAACTCCTCTTCCAAACTAGTATCGCTCACTCAATTTCCTAGTGCGGACTCTAATCAGGCTCCTTGATCAAGAACCTCCATTCTCCTTACATAGCAATTACTACGATATAAAAATTTGGTTCCCTACCAAGAACCCTTACTAAGCGTCCACTGTCAAAAATCGAGTGATAGGTCCTTATTTGGAATGGTGTGACACACCTCAAAGTCATGTATTAGAATCTTGGATCCAACCTACGGAAAGAAGAAATGATCTATGTTCAATTTACGGACTTATATTATTGGTTTTCTCTAATACAAATTTTATTTTTGCTAAAATTGTTTATGAAAACATTTCATAGACTTAAGCTTAACTTTTATAATACTCTTCTATATCCTAAGAGTATATACCTCTATTTGATTCAAACTTTTCCATTTTGAACTTATTTCCCTTAAGTAAACTCGAGATCCAAATACCCAGCTTTATTCAAATCTCTTTTGAAATGGTTTTTATACATTTTAACCATAGAAAATATATTTATATAGCTCGAATAATCGCAGAATGATACTAGGGAACTGAGTACTACTAAATAATATTATATATTCCCTTACCAAGACGGAAATACTTAAGAGAAGTGCTTACCATCCGAATACATCTCTTTCCCATTTTTAGTTATTTTCGGGCTACTCGAACTAGTTAACATAAAATTATTCTTCTATTTTAAAATCCACTTTATAAAATAAAATAAAAATATACTACTCAAAATTCTCTTTCCTACATATTCATACTTGTAAAAACTTTCAAGTAATATTATTTATTATTTTCTCCAAAAATCATTCAAAATAATAATATACATTTTTTTTTTCAAATCAACTCATGCTTTTCGGATTTGATCAAAATCTGTTTTATCAAAACAATCTTATAGCAAATTGCTATGGTAGAATTTCCCCATTCAGAAACTCGAAAACGAACAGCACTGATGTTGCAGTCGTCATCGAAATTATTTTCCAGCAACTAAAGTGAGTTCAGTGCTTTCTACCTCTTTTAAAATAATTTCAAAATATTTCCATTCATAAATACTTTCAAAATAATACCATTATTATTTTTCCCAAAACTTTGAAATCAATTTTCAAAGCACCGAGATTTTAGTTCTCAAATTCTCAGTTTGAATCTTCTATCATTCATAAACCAAATAAACAAATCATACTTATATAATTTCACTTTTATATAAAAACATCTCACAATGTTTATTCTAAATTTAGATTATAATAAACAACTATTATTAAAATCAAATTTAAATTTTATCCCACGACTATCACCGAACGCCTTATAGTCAAATAGGGAACTAAATTCACAAGGTGTTCATGTTTAGTTTAACTAAAACAGTAGATGCTCATAAACTATCCGAGCCTAACTAATCAACAATAAATGGTAATGATCAAATATCATCATTCTCTAACAACAAGCATATCCTAAATAACTATAACAACTTTCTAAACAATTTCTTTTATGTATAAAATACAATCTAGGTAAAATTATTTCATTTACTTAATTTAAAACAATACTGTGTTGGTTGGCCATGTTTAAGTGTTTAGAGATCCCTACTAGTAACGTTAGCTACTCTTATTGATCAGAATCCATAAACCACTCAACAGATCAATCAACATAATATAAAAATCGTTTTTATAAAAATAACAAATACACGCTCTTATATACACACACACACAATCAAACTCATTCTAAGGTGTCACTTACCCTACCTCTAATAAATTTACCCCACACAAAGCCTAGGTGTTCGCTCAACCTAAGCTTTGATGCCACTTATAAGTATATGTCTTTCTTACTACTAAAGACGACACTTAAAACATCTTCGGTATTTGTGTGACGATCATTTAGTCGTCCGAAAGACAGGTCATTAAGGGTGAAAGAAAGAAGAAAGATAGAATAGAATCTCACACAACGTGACGAATAATATATAATATGAAATCAAGTTTTTACAAAAAGAAAGAACTTTAATTTACATACACACATCAGAGTACAACACTAACCTATCAACAGCCCTGTACAGTTATAACAACCCACCCTTATAATTGTCAAAGAACACAACAATAATATAGCGAAAATAAATAACTGGATATCTACAGAGCCTCCTACTCGTTCATTATCATCAAAGAGCATAAAGAAAACCTACTACTCTCGGACTAGTCAAATATAATTGAGTACCCGAGAGTTTACGAAAAATAAACAACTCAGGTCAGACAATATGTTGGTATAAGTAAATCTCAAAACAAAACGGTGGAAATAAATACAATATGTGAGACCATGCCGCCATCTACAAAATGGGTTTTCCCTCACAATAACAACATCCAATCAAAACAATAGATACAAATAGTTAAACATCGTGAAGTGTTCACGACACTTCTCGGTGTAATTAAGAAAGAGGTAAATTTAGAAATTTGGGATTAAAGGAAAGAAGGGAAATTTTCAAACAAATGACGAGGAGGGTGCGCCCTCTTTACTGAAAATATACCTCTAGTCAATATACTTGAGAAGAACATTCTCACCTGTGACTCCTCTCGGGAACTCCAAGCCGGACCCTGCCAACCTTACCGAGTATCCGAGTATTTAACATCTTATTACGTACATAACTGAAACCAACCTAGAGTAAATGTGAATATACCCTAATGGGAGCAACCCCACATAACTTGACCCCCACTCGCTTTTTGGTTTTAGTCATTTTCAACAAAGGGTAATAAAGCTCAAATGTGCAACAAATCGTCTAAAACTTATGATGTCCAAAGGAGGAAGTTGAACCGGTAGTTAATAAATCAACTATCAGGTATAATTTAAAAAGATCGTATATGGAAATAAAATTTCATATGATCTTGCCACTACTCGTCGATTCCAAACTTGTGCTATCCCTCGGTTAAAAATAAAGTCAGGCAAATTGAGGTTGTGTTACCTCTAGGCATTGCCTTGCCGACATTTTTAACCTTCGATATATAGAAACGAGTCCATGCCTCGGCATTTAGTGTTAAAAGTATGACTAAATCCTTTTCATATAAGCGATATCGGATTATGAACCTACTTTTCCATAACTAAATCGAATTTTAATGCTTTTAAAACCAAACTTATGCTGGGGTTTCACATTTAAAAATATTAACTTTAAATAACTTTATCAAAATTAATTGATTTACTTTAAACACAAATTAATTACCTTTTTAAAACTAATAATTTCCTTTAATATCATTACATAAAATGATAAATCAACTTTAATCAAGGATTGATTATTTTCAAGGCATCTTTATTTAAAATAATCAATTGACTTTAATCCTGATTAATTGCTTCAAAACAACACTATTTAAAAGATTAATTAACTTTAAAACACCATTGTTTAAATGATTTATTTACTTTAAAACATCATTATTAGAATAATTAATTAATCCTTAAACATTATTTATTGAAATGATTAATTAATTTTAAACATCATTATTAAAATGATTACTTAAATTTAAAAACATTATTAAAGTGATTAATGAATCTTAAAACATCATTAATAAAAATGATTAATTATCATTAATTAAATAATAAATTAGCCTTAAACATAATTGGTTAAAATGATTAATTAATTTTAAAATGTTGTAAATAAAATCATTAATACATCATAATCACATCATTATTTAAATAATTAATTAATTTTAATTATCATTATTTAAAATGATTAATCAATTTTAAAATATCATTATCAAAATAATTAGTTGATTTTAAATCCTTATTATTAAAATAATCAATTAATTTTAAAACCTTATTATTGAAATAATTTTTTAAACCATCTCTATTTAAATAATTAATTATCTTTGTAAACCCCATACACAAGGTTTAACAAAATATTTCAAAAGGGATAATATTTCCATTCCAGCATCACATAATATAAGGGTGAGCACAAATACAAAGACAAGCGACGGTTATACATAAATAGAGAACATCTCTTATCTAGTATGAATTTATTGTTATACAATTCAATATCCCAATCAATATAATAGTAGAATGTGGATTTATTCTGCTAGATGAATGTCCACATAATCTACTTAATTTATTTATAGCAGAACGATGATTTATTCTGCTAAATTTTTTTCCAAATTATCTACTTAATTAAGGTATACCAGAATGTGGATTTATTTTGCTAAACAAATGTCGAAGTTTAGTATAGCCTATTCACATTTGTATGGTTACTTAATGGTATCGACAATAGAACCCTTATGTTCAAAACTATGCTTTGTAAAAGAAAGTTACCTTTAAGACAATTTGATCCTTGGAAAACAAAGTAATTAAAAACTTAAACCTCTTTTTAAGTAATTAATACAAGTTAAACCCTTAATTAAATCATAGTCAAATCTTAATTAAGTCTTAACTTAAACTTAATTATTAATTAAGAAATAATTAACTTATAACAATCCTTTATTAGTAATTAATCATAATTAAACACTTGCTTAATAATTAATTAATAATTAATCCTATACTTAATTATTAATTGTTAAAAAATATTCTTATACTTAACTCATAATTGATTGAAAATTAATCTTACTTAATCAACAATTAATTAAAATCAGTCTCACTTTAAAAGATAATTAATTAGTAATCTCTACTTAATTAAAATTAATAAATCTTCTCTAATACTTAATTAATTATTATCTACCAAACTTAATTAATTAAAAATTATTTATTAAATTCTTAATTAGATTTCTTAAACATCATATTAAGTTTATAAAACATTTCTAAAATACTTTTAAGTATAAAAACTTAATTTTGTAAAAAGTTGAATTTTCACCGGACTGCAACCATAGCGACTATCGCCATGGATACCATAACTTGAAATTATTTTCCTAAGTTTACTTTGAAAACCTATCTCTTTTGGAAGCTCCCTTACTTTTCCAAAACATAAAGTAAGTGTTTACAAAAGTAAAACTAAGTTTAGAACTTGAAGATGATTTTTATTTGAAAATAATTGAACATAACTTTCCACAAGAAATCCAAGTCGCCAATACCATTTAAATTTGCCAGATTTTCTTAGCATATAAATACATAATCATGTCCATAGCTTACACAACATATAACAAACCATAAATACAAGTAAAGATTTAAACTTTACATCATCCATCACATAAAGATCCTAACTTACAAACTTTTACTAACATTTAACTTCCATTTTCAAGTTTATACTACATCACAACCAAACACATATATACACAAACTAACCAACATCAAATCCAACCAAACAACCAAGATATTAAACAACAAAATAGACAACATATCAAGGTTAAATCTTTTATCCAAAAGAAAGAAATTTACTCACCAAAATCAACCAAATCTTTTCTAAAACTTGAAATAGAGCTTAAAACTTGAAAAGAGCCCTAGATCTAAGCTGTTACTTAAATGTGATTTTGGGCCATGGAACATGCTTAATGGGATCGACCTAGGGATGGGTAGGCTCGACCCTGGTGCAAAGGTGGTGGCTTGGGTCTTGGTTTGGAGTATTTGAGGTGTAGAGAAGAAAGGAGCTAACTTTTGTGATTTTTACTTAAGAAAGAAGTGGAAAAAAAAGATTTTTGAATTTGAATTTAAGAAGCCATTAACAAGCTTTGAAAAGCTTAGGAAGAAGAAGTAAAAACTTTGAAAAAGATGGAAAATGAAATGGTAAAGGTGAGAGAAATTTTAGAGCTAGTTTTATATAAATGGAAATTGTAAAATTACTAAAATAGCCTTCCTTACATACCCTCCACACATTAAACTCCACATCATCATCTCATCCTTCTTTCTTACCTTATAATGCACATTCCCTCCTCCCTCTAACACACTTTCACATCAAGTACAAAACCATTGTATTACATGTTGGATAACAAGGTGTTCTGATATACCTTAAGTTTAAATTTACACTTAAACTTCATTTCATGTCACATCTCCTTTATTTTATTTAAGTAAATTTATATGTTTACCTTATTCTAATTAACCTTAACCATACTTATTTTACTTGTAAATGTGTATATGTTAACTACAATGTACACAACATTACCGACAACTTTTAGAAATCGAAAAGTCGAAAATTCGGAAAACGATTTCCTATCACATTTTCTATTTTCCTTTGAACTATTTATTTTTGTAAACACATTTTGAAACTCATTTCACCATACTAATTAATATTCAAAAAGTGTTATTTTTGAATAATAAATTCTATTTATTAATTATTTATATAATATATCAAATATCAATATTTAAAGTTATTGAATTTCGGGTCGTTACAATTCTATAACTTATTCATCTTTGTAACTTAAATAGGTAAGAATTTGGAATTTTAGAATTAGTTATATGGTCATACTTACAAATGTTTTACTTATGCATTGTTTTGTAATTATACATTATGCATTGTTCTGAACATTTTAGCATTTTAATTGTTTTATATAATAATGCCAGATTTCGATAGCGTCTACATTTTTAAATGGAAATGAAATGTTTTAAGTTGTGATGAGCTTATAGAAAGAAGGGCACTGGCCCATACTTTGCATTTAAGCATTAGAAAAAGAATTTCAAATTAGTGCCGATATCATTTATCAGTTGACATATGGTAAATCTATCCTTTCTATAAAAGTTTGAAATACTTTATAAAAACATGAATTCATCAAGGGAAAAATATATTATTTAACTAATACATGAATTTGTGAATAAACTAATTAATACATGAATGTTTATATTCATCTGGAATTGTTATTTACAATAGTATGTTTATACACATCTACCATATATTCAAGCACTTCACCTTAAGCCTAGAACTTGTAGCGTTGAACACATACGTGAATTTTTGAATAAACTAATTAATACATAAATGGTAGATTATTTTCTGTAGTAAGAAGTTGGTTAAGTTGTTAGTTTTGGGATTATCTTTAAATAATTAATATATTTATTAACATGTATATGCTGAGTTTAAATTTCCTTCTACTTTTATATGAACGTATGTACATGATATGTTCTAGACGATTGAAGTACTAGTGATGCGAGCACTTTGTTTTCATATTGAAAGTATTTAATTTGAATTAATAATACTATCGTATGAAAGATAATGTAAATTTTGTTTACATGTAGGAACAATTTCATTGCACTTGAAGGCGTTACACTTGAAGGTTTAGATGGTTTTCCACCATATAATACAATGGTAGTTTTTTCTAATGATGGACGTCGCTCATTTTTTGCAGATTCTACCAATGTTTCGATCATATCCATCTAATGGTAATATGGATATGATCGAAAAATTGATGGAGTCTACAAAAAATGAGCGAAGTCCATCATCAGAAAAAACTATCATTGTATTATATAGTGAAAAACAAAGACGGTATAAAGCCAGAGCGGTGGTGACTGAGCATGTGTAGTAGTGCTGTTATAACTAGTGATGGTGGATTTGGGAAGTCCTAGGGGGATGCTGTTAACATTAGAGTCATTGACCATCAGTGATGGTGGTTGTCGTCGCTAGTGGTCATAGTATCGCCACCAGCACTTCCCCATGCACAATCGCTCGTTATAACAATACTACTACACATGTCTTCGATTACCGCCTCGGTTGCATGGCATGACATCATGGTAGTATTAATAGAGGAGGCACCAGGGCTTGCGTAGTAGTGCTATTATAATTAGTAATGGTTGGTTGGGATAATGTTGGAGGGGATGTTGTTAGCCCTGGAGTCGTTGACTGTCAATAATGGTGGTTATCGTTACCAATGGTAATAATACTGCCACTAGCACCAGCACCAACCACTACAACTAGTTATAACAACACAACCACGCAAGTCTTCCGATGCCTTATTCTATCACTATTACCACACTATCGTGCCATGCAACCAGTGCGGGTGTTTGAGTTTCTTAGGAATGAGAACTTGAGGAGTGAGCTTGAGGATGAGTCCACCGTCAATAGTTGAGTAGATGATGCTTACACCGAGTTTGAGGAATGTATGCATGTATTTACATAATATTTACTTAAATACACATGTATAAAATTCGAATGAATAAATAAAATGCAAAATAGGTGAATGTATATGTATAATACACTATATTTACATATGCATTGGTTTTAAATCCCAAGGACAACATGTATATATGTATTTTATATGAATGCTTACAATAATTAAGTTTGAGTTATTTTAAATTCCAAGAACCACATGCATGCTATATGTATCCCAAAAATCGTCATTTTAAAAGTAAATTGAGTTAGAGTTAAAATATATAAGTTAAGTCATTCAATAAATTAAACAAATATATAATTAGCTTAAATTGTAAATTTTATATCAGTAAATTAAACAAAAGACATAGATTTTTTTAAATCGTACAATAAATTAAACAAATATATAAGTTAAACCACTCAATATATTAAACAAATGTATGTATAATTGAGTTAAATTATAAACTTTGTTTTAATAAATTAAACAAGAGTACGTCTATATAAGTTAAATCACTTAATAAATTATATGTATAATTAGGTTAAATTATAAATTTTGTTTCTGTAAATCATACAAGAGTTTATTCGAGTTAAATTACAGATTTTTTTAAATCACATAATAAATTAAACAAACACATAAGCTGAATCACTCAATAAATTAAACAAATGTACATATAATTGAGTTAAATTATAAATTTTGTTTCAACAAATTAAACAAGAATATGTCTATATAAGTCAAGTCACTCAATAATATATATATATATGTATATATATATATATATGTATGTATGTATATATATATAAGTAGGTAAAATTATAAATTTTGTTTCAATAAACCATACAGGAGTTTATTCAAGCTAAATTACAGATTTTATTTAAAATCACACAATAAATTAAAGAAATATATAAGTTAATCACTCAATAATTTAAACAAATGTATATATAATTGAGTTAAACTATAAATTTTGTTTCAATAATCAAACAAGATTTTATTTGATTTAAGTTGTTTTTTTCTAAATCATCCAAAAGTTAAACAAATATATAAGTTAAATCACTCAATCAATTAAACATATATATGGTTAACGCAAATTTAAATTTTTTGTATAAGTAAATATAATAGTTGAAATAAAAAATTACTCGTTATTAACAAATAAATTTGGTTAAAATGTAGAAATCGTCATTAGATAGAGCTGCTACAGTTAGTAATGCTGTAGAAGAAGAATACCGACGGTTGAAGTCATACATTGGTAAGCTAGAGAAGAAGCTTGGATCACTTACGGATGTATTTTTGCGACGCTTTCCAAACGAGGACATTTCTGAAGGAAATGGTGATGGTCGGCATGGTCCGGTGGAGTAGAAAGTATTTGTGCTGTTATTGTTTGGATGTTTTGTTTGTATATATTGTGATGATAATGCTTGGATACGTGGTTTGTGTTGTGGTGGTATTTCTTGATACTTGGTTTATATAGTAATGGTCAATAATATTATGATGTCGGATAATATTTACGATATTATTTTGTTAGGTAATATGTTTTGCTATATGAATTTGGTTGTATGTGATGGTATGGTATATGAATTTGTGATATCAATATGTTATGTTGAGATGAACATATATTGTATATATTTGAATGTGTGACTAAGGTTTAGAAATACTGCAAATATGTTCCAACTGAGGCATCGGTAGGACATCGGAAAAAATTATTTTAAAATTTTAATTTGGCATCGATAAGATGTCAGAAAGTCGTTGAAAAATCCAAGTAATATAATTTTAACAGTGTCAAGGCGTTGCAATGATGTCAAAAACCGTTCGTTTGAAAGACGTCAGATAAAGACGTCTGTGTGACGTTGATAACAATCCTACGCAAGGTGTCAAAAGGCGTCATAATACAATTTCCGATCTACCTTTTACCGACGTCATCTTGGCATTGCATCAACACCTTCTTGACGTAGGCAAATTGCCTTATTTTTTTAGTCCCTCTTCGTCAAATTATATCTGAGATGTACATTCAATACCTTGAAATAGGGTTGTTAATTTTGTACGAGTATCCGATGTCCGTTCGTGTCCATGACCGAAATACGTCCGTCCGGGTTCGTTCGATTTTCAATTAGGACACGAGCTAGGACAATAAAATTTGTACGAGCAAAAATCTCGGCCGATCCATATTTGTTCGAATTCGTTCGAATTTCTTATAATTCTTTATATCCTCTATGTTTCTCAAAACATATATGACAACTATTTGGTCAGTTAATTGAGTAAGGATTCATAAAATGCTTATACTTTAATACACATGGATAAAAATAATATAGCTAATGAAAATTCCATTAAACAACTTAAAATTTGATATAAATAGCAATGTTCGTCCGTGTCCGTGCGAGTCCATGTCCGAAAAACGTATGTCCTTGTCCGTCCGATTTCATTTAGGACACGAGCTAGGATAATAAAATTTGTAAGAATATAAATCTTGTCCGGTCCGTGTACGGTCCGATTTTATTTAGGACAGAAACCGTACACGTTTTCGTCCGGTCCGGTCCGTTCCGGTCCAATCGATTTAGACCCTTACCTTGAAATGAATCTGCATTTCTGCTTCTAAATTCGAGATGGGATATACTTAATTTTATTCGTTGAAACGTGTGCATGACAACAAAATGGCGGAGGATTGATCCATTAAAAGGAACCACAGTTTTGAAAGCTTTTTAATTTAATCTAGCAAACCAATATGATTATTGCATCCGAAAACGTCTGCATTTCGTTTTGTTATGCAAATCAAGACAATAGCACCAATTTTACAGTAACGTTGGACCCCATTTCATTATCTTCTCAAGTTTGCTTCTTTAAGTCAGCTTAAAACTCTTTTTTAAGTTATCAATTTGACCACTGAAAGAGTACTAGATCAGAAAATTTTCACGGAAGTGAAAGTAGAATCAAAGCGAATATTTGAAAGTGGATTTTGAAGGGAACTTGCCTTTCATAAACGAGAAATGGTGTAAGCATGGTTGTGCCAATGAGTTTTTGTAAGTTATCTTTTCTTTTATGTTTAAAGGTTAATTTAAAAAGGAAAATCAAAATTGATCTAGGGGAACGTATAAGAAAAAAGAGCGAATGAAAGAAAAAGTAACGAGATCTTAAATCATGTCATCAAAACGAAATTTGGTACAAGACAAGAGTAATTTGATATCATATTTGTGCTATTGAAAATATATATACTTACGGAATTTGAAACCGTATTAATACATTTTGTGAGCTTGGCAATGAGATGTTAATAATGCATTTGTTTTGGTTATTAGTTTCCTTAACTTGAGGCAAATTTCTGGAAATAACCATGTAAATAGCGAAGGACAATAATACTTTTCGCTTTTTAAAGATCCAAAGTGGGATTGTTTAAAACGAGAAAAAGTAGTGTATCCCAAAAAGTATTTAAATATTCAGGAGGTATATCGGAGCAAAAAGCTAATCCTAATCCTGACCTTCCAATATCATCGCGCTGTATGCGTGTACTAATCCTAATTCGGTATGAAAAAAAGGAATCTAAATTCGTTCTCGAAAAAAATCAATCAAAAACATCAAAAGGATAATTTTTTCTTCTCAAATCTCACTCTGAAAATGGCAGGCGCTATTGCGACGGCGATCGGGGACTGCATCATAACGTTCTTATGGATGATGGTCGTATCGACCTTTGGTCCGCTGACGGCCATCATCTCCGACAAAGTCGAGATTAAAAGCTTGTATATGGACATGGGGATCACTGTGATTTTGATCACACTTCTCATTTTGCTGTTCGATCCGATTTCTAGATTGCTTGGGAATGCTAGTTTTAATCCTGCCAACAATGCTGCGTTCTATGCTGCTGGTATCGGTGACGATTCTTTGTTCGGTATGGCGCTGAGATTTCCTGCTCAGGTATTATCAGTTTTGATTGGGAATGATGTAATTTTGATAAAAAATCGGAGTTAGTAGTACATGTATAGGGTCTGTTTGGAAATTGGAATTCGTGTTTTTCTTTTCTAAGTTTAGGCAATAACATTTCGACTAAAAACTGAATTTTTTTATTAAAAATAGCATTTTGATCACTAGCTGTATGATAGTTTTGAATTGGGGTTATGACATAAAACAATCAGTGGCACGATCGTTTCTGTAGGTTAGAAGTAATCTTCGTTGTGTTTTGGTAGGTACTACCGTGTACAACACTACTAGGCTCCATAAAGATATTAAAAGGAATTAAAAAAAAACACTTCAAACACCCCACTGTTTTTGTTAATGGAAAAGATTTGAATCTCTACCAACTTCGCAGAGAATCTCACATTGAATCTATTTATCAACTTAACCAATTATTTCTTTGCAGGTCGTCCTTGATATGTTTTAATTTTTTATCGCTTGGAAAGAGATTTCAAATGAAATCGTTTAACATGCTAGTATACTAAGGTTCAAAAATTATCAAATAACTACAATCTCTAACCAAATTTCAAATTGCTAGAAATTTTTATATAAAATGATTAAAGTTGATGAAATTTGAGTTCATGATGGTAGTTTACAGTTATATTTTTAAGAAGATGAAAGAATGATTGGTTGTTTTTTTTAATAAAATTAAGAAGATTAACAAATGAGAGGTGGGTATACAAAGCTGAGTTGTATTTTATAAAATATCGATGGATGAGAGAAAGAAGAGAAGTGGATTTGTATAGCACCATTTTTATATGATTGTACAGTTAGTATGTTTCAAAGGCTCTGATTGTGAGTATTTTTAACCATTGGTTTTGATCCTTTTTGCACAGCTGTTGATGAAAGGTTATGAGAACAATGCTTACAAGTTTTTAAAAAGTCGGTTTTAAATATTTTATAAATTGATCAAAACTAGTGTATTGTAATTTTGGTCATTTCTTTAAATCCACCAAATTAGTGGTTCTTTTTTATCGTTCTTCATATTTTCGTCCAATTTTATCCTCTATAAAACAGTTGTTACAAATACTTTACATTTAATAATATAATTTTGTTTTCTACTTTAAAAAAAATCATCAAAAAGTATATTATTGTATTGATCATATAGTAATGATTATTTTTTGAAGAAACTAGAAAGATGTTTATTTAATAATTTTAAACACCAGTTAGTACAATTTCTCAATTTTTATATTGTATCTTCTAATTAAAATCCTTATTATCTAATTAATTTAAAGGACAAAAATTAGTATAATTTTAGCCTCAAGGACACGAACTCAATATTTTAACCACAAAGACAAACATTTTTCTAAAAATTATTCATAAGGACAAACATTCTTTTAAAATTATTTATAAGGACAAACATTTTCCAAAACTGCTACCGAACTAAAAACTGATACCTAAAAACTGCTATCGATAACTACAAACTGATACCTAAAAACTGTAAAAACTGATGCCTAAAGAAAATTGTCCTTCAGGCTAAAATACTGAAAGTCTGTCCTTGAGGCTAAAATGATGAGAAATTTTGTCCTTGACAATAATTTCCTGTTATCTTGATATTTTTCCTAACATATTGTTTATTATGGATATAGGTAACTTTCTAGTTTTGAAAATTTGTTTTTTAATAATTACTTTTAGTGTATCAAATATTTTTTATTTAGATATATAAGTAATTTCACAATTTTAGAACGGTTTCCATAATCTATATAAATAGGACTTTTAAACATGATTTTATGCTTACAAAAGTGGAGCCTTAAAAAAGTTTTGTGAGGTTGAGATACATAGTGTATAATTAATCATAGAACCAAAAAAAGTTGCCAGTTAATTAAACCCTTACAAAAAGTCCCTCAAAATACGTGACAATAAATGGTCCAATCTCTACTTTCAAAATTTCTCATGACAGGTACTCTAAAACTCCTAATCAGATCCTCATAGTTGAGTATGGTTCATCAAAATTATTCTTCAGATCATGTGATAAACATGGATAATTGAACAAAAATTGATTCGTCAAACTGGTAAAATAATTTATTGTATCTCCATGTATTTCCTATAATTTTCTATGTTCATTCATCAGATTATTTACCAAGTCAACCTGATTTTTCTCTCCCCCTGAACTGATAGAGATATTGAAAGTACACTGGTATACTATCTCATGTTGAAAATAACATAAAAGAGATGCTCTTATGAACCAGCCAGGCTTCTATTATAGTTTGGAAAATAAGGTACACCTTAGACGATAATTTTGTACTAAAGAATTACAATTTACATGTATATATTCACAGTGGCTGGTCAAGAATTTTTATTCAGAAGGAGCTAAATATCGAAAAATAAGGTAAAACAAAATATGTTAATGACAAAATCAGCTAATTATTGTATTCTCTTTCAAAAGAAAATTCATTTACACTTCCATAATTCAAATATATGTAAAATTTTGTAAATTAAAATTCTTACAAGGAACATTGTTGATGGTAACAAGTTGCTGATAGTGGCTCAAATTACACAATTTATCATTAAGTGGTTGTCAACAAATTAATTTCATTTCTTTTCATAATTTCCTTTTTAGCATGCGTGAAAGTTAATATTCTAAAGGAAAAAAAAATATTCACTGCTGCCTTACATGCGCACACACATGATTTCACAATGGACAATCGTAGAAACTCTAATAGTTTCCTTACAATTTATTATATTAATGCTCAATATAATAACCATTAATTATTCTTCCTTCTTCTAATAACACTTTTAGATAATCAAATTGTTTTTGTATCATGAATGATGAAACTAATAATCACAAATTTCAATGAAAAAGTACCAATAACTCTCATAACATCAAATTATGCAATTACTCTTCCACTAAAGGCATGATACCAAAATAAAAACACAAAACTATCAATGATTTTCCGAAATCTCAGTGAGGACTTAAGCTTCTCCCAGGCTTAAGCAGATCTGCCCTAGTATATTCATCCATAACAGAAGATTAAATATAGAAGGTGGGTGACATTTTATTGATACATGTAAAAGAGATTTGATACGTAAGATAGTATATATATTGGATATTTTATGAAACTCGATACTTTATAGACAGTGGTAATCACATGTCTTGGGAAATATGTACATTTTGCAAGTCTAAATATGTCCAAGGTTCAAAGTATGATACACTTGATTTGAACTCATTACCTCAGAACCTAAGTCCGAGCGCCTTACTACCGGGACGTGGTCTTGGACATGTATATTGGATATTGTTCCAATATTTATTTATATTGTTTGAGAAAAGTCCGGTTGGCATGTTCAATCTTTTTGGGTATCTAAAGTATTCCTTGCAACAATTTAAAAACATGACACTGTTCACAAAAACGACTGATATCTTTAATGTTATGATCAGGCTCTTGGAGCAGTTGGGGGTGCTCTAGCAATCATGGAGGTGATGCCTTACCCATATAAAAGTATGCTAGCTGGCCCTTCTCTGAAGGTTGATTCACACACGGGAGCGATGGCTGAAGGAATTCTGACCTTTTTTATTACTCTTCCTGTGCTTTGGATAATTGTAAAGGGCCCTGCGAATAACTTTATTAAGGCATTGATGCTCGCCTCTACAACAGTTGTATTTATTGTTTTAGGCAGTACTTATACAGGGCCATCCATGAATCCAATCAATGTAAGTTGTCATCTTTTTTGGCATTTTGTTATTTTAGTCATACTCCATTGTGACATTTTTTTATTGCATCATCCGTACCTTTGATTGGATGTCTAAAATAGACACTTATACCCAAAGATATTAAATTTGACACAATCGTTTGTAAAATGAATCTGGTAATACTGTGTTATGTGATATGCTAATAGAATCTGGTAATACTGTGTTATGTGATATGCTAATAGAATCTGGTAATACTGTGTTATGTGATATGCTAATACTATCCCGCAGCGATAAGAACCAACCGATGGTCTTTCTTATATCTGATTTTGTGAAAATGTTTCTTTTTTGCTTTGAAAATTATGAGATATTTGATTTTCTTTATAAACTGATTTTTCTCAAATAAAATAGCATTTCTATTAAATTGTAAACACTTGAATCTCATATTTGTTAATTTGTTAAAATAATTAAAACTGATCAACTAAGAAATTAAGATAATGGAAAAATTGGACAAAACAGTCAAAGGGAATAAAATGGAATATAATGAAAAACCTGAGAGACAATTGCAATGATATATTGTTTTCCAATTAATATATGCCTATGAAACTGGTTTTGGAGAGTTTAATCTTGCAAGACTATGGTAAAACAAACATCTCTATTAGTTGGTTTGTTTATAATCTTTAACAATGTTGTTTAATTATCTCAATTTATTTTCAAGTTTCATTTTTTTTTTCCTTTCCCTTTCTCATCTTTTTTTTCCATATTTATAGAAGTACCTATACCCAAAAAATTATATGGATCATAGTATGAATTGTCAGTTTTACCCGTAGAGATGATTTTGTCTTATGCTTTTTACAGTACTTTGTTCTGTTTGAAAATATAAATTTTAATATAGAGTTGTGTTCGTTCTAAAATTGTAAAGGTGCATTTACATGTTTTGCTTTCCCTGGTAGGCACAAGTAGTTAATAACTAATTTTCTATGTTCTGTTTGACGCTAACTTTTGTTTTGACATCTGTAATTCTATGTCATCATAAAATTATTCTGGTAGCAATAAACCGAAATAATTAAATGTCTGAAACTATAGATTATTACCAAAGAATACTTGTTGGTTCCATGAAATTTTGTGAAATGGGGATAATATTAAGTTTATTTTGATTTTGCATGGGCAAGGGCCGAGATGGCATCACAGTGAGAACCAATGTGTACCTATAGCATACTAGGCTGACCTACATACATCTCACTTAGTAGAAAACATTATGAAATAGGCCTTACTTTAAAAAAAATGATCAAATAAGATTCGATCCCAGATCTTCTAGATCAACAATCGTACACTACCTTTCGCGATTTATAAACATGGCCTTACTTAACCATGTTGTATTTAAGGAAACACAACATGGTAAGAAAATGTATTTAAGGAAACACAACATGGTAAGAAAAAACAATGTATTATACCATTTTTTTTACTCAATACTAAATGTGGACAAAGCTAGAAATAAAGTTTATAGCATTCTACATTGCAAATGTTTATTTTACAAGAATCTACCGTATGTACTGCAAATATTTTGATATTTTAGCTGCAAATATTTGCAGTATAAACTGTAATTTTTACTGAAAATAATTCATGAAAGCTGTTTTTTAGATTGGTTTTTGGGTATTAAGTTTGAAAATAAGGGACAGAACCGAACTTCTACTAGTTTTGATGGCACTGGTTTAATATGGATATAGGATACACGTAACCAATAAGATGTAGGATACTATGGTTATGACAAAGTATTCACGAATGATATTAAGAATAGTCATACATCAGCTTATGTATCCAAAAGCTCGTCATTGATGACGAACAAACAGTAGCCCAACTTGGCTAATACATATGGGTTCAGTGCTTTGATTTCCACCCGAGTCTGTTCATGTTGTAACATATACATATACATATACATACATATCCATATACATATACATATATATGTGTGTGTATGTATGTATGTATATGTCTAGATAGCCCAAAACAGCATTTCAAACAGTGAAAAGGTCATTCGAATATAGGCATCTATAGTCCAATGAATTTGTATTGCTATTACCCTCTTCTTTAAAGTTCCCTGGTCCTAATGGAAATAAATTTAGTGTCCTTCAAAATCTTCAGTTCCCCCTCTCTTCTTTGTTTTTTTTTCCTTCTCCAGAATTGGTTCGTATTTCATAATATATGATTTGCTAATGATGATTTATATTTGCATATTGCAGGCATATGGGTGGGCATATATTTATAACAGCCATAATACATGGGAGCAGTTTTATGTGTACTGGATTCCTACATTCTGTGGCGCTATTCTTGCTGGTTGGATTTTCAAATTCATATATTCTCCATCTTCGACCAAAAAAGCAAAAAGGGTTAAAAAGGCTAAGGCTAAAAAAGCATAAAGGGGAGTAATAGAGATTTCCAACTGGGACTACAATTTGTTATTGTTTATGTTCTGTTAATAATTATTGGATGACTTCTTCCATTGACACCAAGTTGGTTTTTAGGGAAGCTAGTGAAAACGTTATATATATATATATAGTTGGTTAAGAATTCAGTTCTTGTATTTTAACGTTATCCTTTTGCTGTTATTTTTATTGATTTAATGCAAGTACCATTAATCATGGAGTTCTTTAATGCTTTTCTGGGGCGTTTTATGCAAATACTAAAGACACCCGGTTTTGTGCTTTTGGCTAATGGTCGTTCCTTTGTTTAATAACTTTCTACACTGCGGTCGGTAAACAACCGTTGGAGCTAGAAAAGCATGCATGGTGGTTGACCGCTGACCGCGGTGATCAGAGACAGAGTGAGGTGCATCTAGTACCACATTATTGTTAAATACGTCGATGAAATTCTTGATTTCAAAAATCTTGGTAATGGCCATTGACAAAATACCTTTTTTCTTTTAATTACTAATAATTAAGATTGCGATTATAAACTCTGAAAGGTATTATGTACCTAATTCTCAATGCAGTGACTCAATTTGTGATATGGAAAGACACTTAGGAATAAGTGAATGTTCAAAAAAGCCTTAGTGGGTCTAATATGTTTTATTATATATAAAAGAGAATAAAAGATTTTTCGTATTCTTATTTCTCACTCAATCTGAAGTCAAACACTCATCTCTCATCGATTTGAGTAAACAATTTGTAATTGCATCCTCCAACTTTTTTCCAATCACAATTCATGTATTCATTGTATTTATTGCTATTCATTGTTTTGTCTTTTAGCATTCTTCTGCTCTTGATTTATTAATAATTATTAAAAAAACGTATTTTTGATAGTTTTCCTTTCTTTTTCTAGTAACTTCGTTCTCTCTTTCCAATAATTTGCAAATTCATCATCTAAACCCTATCTCCATTTTCGTTTAATTCAATCTTCTAATATGTTTTTCAATTTTGTTAACATTTCTAATTTCTATTTCTCTCCTGATTCTCATAAACTATATTTCTTTCAAATCATTTAAGTAAACGCCTTTTATTTTGTAAGAAACCGTTGAATTAGAACCATTTGGTTCTGGAATCTAAGTGTTTTCATTTTGTAGGAAACCATCATCGATGAAGACAAATCTGGATGTTTTTTATTTGGTAACTTTCTTTTCATCTTTTTCATAGTAGTTTAAAGTTGTTTGTTGATCACTTTCATTTCATCATTTTCAAAGCAGTTAAAAGTTGTTGATTTTTGTCATTTCTAAAGTTGTTTTCTAAGGAACATTTTTGCATTCGATTCCTATGCTTTGGTTCTTTTCACCAGATCAATAGGTAAGTTTTCATTTTTAGACTGTTATATTATAGTTTTAATCTTATCTGCTTCATATCGGGTCTACATTTATACTACTGTAGGTTCTCAGTTTTAAACATTTTATACTACTGTAGTTTTAATCTCATTTTTCATTTTTAAACATTCCTATGCTTTGGTTCTTTTCACAAATCGATATTTTCAAATTTTAAAGTATTAAAAATATATTTTCACTATTCCCATATCATAATATTATTATATTCCTATTATTTTAATATTAAATTTTAAAATCCAATTTCAATTCTAACTTCAAATTAAACTTAATTTAAACTTAGATTTCAAATCTAGTTTCAATTCCAATTCAAGTTTCAACCTTAATATCAATTTAAATTTTCAAAATCAATTTCAGTTTCAATTTTACTATTCATCTGAATTTCAATTTCAATTTCATTTTCCACTTCAAATCCAATTCCAATTTCGATTTCGATTTCGATTTCAATCTCAATTATACTTCAATTCCAATTCCAATTTATTTTTAAAATCCAAATTTGATTTTTTTCACTATTCTCAAAGAGGCTTAATAATTCCAATATATACCATATTAACAAAACTAGTCATACTTAACAAAGGAATTACTTAATTAGTAATGAGCATGATGGAAAATGACTTAATTGCCCTTGGCTACATTTTGACTTTAGTTTAAGCATGATGTGAAGTGCATTAATGGTGGAAAGGATGTTAAGATGCAATTTGTACTTAAGTAACGATGTTTGCCTCTTTTTCTTAAGTTTTAAAACATTTAAATATTCATTTGCTAATTTCCATACAAGATAAGACTTGACATTAATGGAAGAGATGGTTTAGTATTGATGTAGCACCTTTTCCATTTGAAAATGCATAAATCTCTTTTGCTCCAAACATGATAAGACTTGTGTATTTATGTGATAAGAGGTGTTAGGATTTTTTTGGTCATGATTATGTTTATAAATCTTATTTTAACTAAAATTGTCAAATCACATCGTTTTCATTTATTTAATAAAATTAACTTTTCAAAAATGGAATTTTTTGTCTTTATATGCTAAATGTAAAGTGTACTATAGTTTGTAAACATGTTGTATAATGTAGTTAAGTGGTCTTGTTGCTAGAACGCTGCGCTAACTTGTTTTGGTTAAAAACAATGTTTTTTTATCGACATGTTTTACGGTCAAAATTGACGTTTTTGTTTAACTATTCTTTGATGTAAACCAACTAGAAATTGAACTTCCTACTACATTCAATAAATTAAAACAAGTCTGTTTAGGTTAAAAATCCATATCATTAGGGTATGTTAGCACCAAAATTGGTTACTAACCTCGTTCAGAAAGATTGTGTAGAGATATAAGTGATGAAAGTAAATTAAACAGAGAAGACAATGCTAATTTAAATGCAGAAAGTAAGAACACCAAATTTATAGTGGTTCAGCGTAATTGCCTACGTCCACTTTGTTCAACTTTATTGATTTCCTTTATAGTTGATTACAAATACAATTCGTGAATCAAATGCTTGAGTGAAGTTGTTAAGTAGAGAAGATGAGTCTTGAAAATGACAGAGTCTCCCCGGTGTTTTCTCTCCAAAAAAGGATCCATTTCACTGTGACCCTGCCCCTCTATTTATAGGCAAAGATGGGCTGGACTTCCCAAGTGGGCTGATTGCCGAACGCTCCAGCCCGAGTACAGTGGTCGCTGTATGCCGAGCAAGGTTCACCGAACGCTCGGATGCCGAGCAGTCCTTTCTGTGCCGAACGATGTGGTTTGATGTTTGGGAAGTGCAGGGTGTTAGTCAATCGAAGCCGAACGCTCTTCTAGACGCCGAGTACTCTTGTGCCGAGTACTTCTGATGCTACCGGGTACTACGCCGAGTACTCATGTATGCCGAACCACAGATGCTGCCGAGTTCTCCTTGATGTCGAGTGCTCTCATATGCCGAGCAGTCTCGTACGCCGAGCAGTCTTGATGCCGAGCAGCCTTGATGCCGAGCACTCTTGTATGCCGAGCAGTCTTGATGTCGAGCATTGGTTGACGCCGAGTGCCAGTTGACGCCGAACACTGCTGGATGCCGAGTACTCCCTGATGCCGAGTTCCACTGGATGCCGAGTACTCCTTGACGCCGAGTTCCACTGGATGTCGAGTTCTCCTTGATGTCGAGTGCTTTCATATGCCGAGCAGTCTCGTATGCCGAGCAGTCTTGATGCCGAGTAGTCTTGATGCCGAGCACTCTTGTATGCCGAGCAGTCTTGATGCCGAGCATTGGTTGACGCCGAGTGCCAGTTGACGCCGAACACTGCTGGATGCCGAGTACTCCCTGACGCCGAGTTCCACTGGATGCCGAGTACTCCCTAACGCCGAGTTCCACTGGATGCCGAGTACCACGCCGAACACTCCTAAATGCCGGACACTCTCTGATGCCGAGTACTGGTTGCCGAGTACTACGCCGAGTTCTCCTAGATGCCGAGTACTAGTTGCCTGGCCAAATATCCAGGAAACACTTGCCCCCCAAAGTGTATCGCGTGGCCGAACGTGATGCGCTTTGAATCTGGTACAATTTATCTCGGAGGTATCTTCTCGAGAATGTTAGTGAAGGAGGTGCAAGACGAACGAGGTTAGGATGCCGAACGAAACGTTCGAAGCCGAACGTACCTCGCATGCCGAACGTCTCTCCGCTACGATGCCGAACACTCCGGTATTGACCGGTTCTACCGGGTATAGCCTCTTCAACTTCTACCTCCCTCTATATAACCAGGCGCCCTTCCACCATTTTTCTTTTACGCCTTCTTTTCTATCATTCCTAGAGATTTGCAACTCTTGCCATCCTATCAGATATAAAGTCTAATTAATCCGTCTTCAACTTCGATCGTCGAATTAGGTATCATTCCTTCCACAATTGCATTACTTCCACTTTAGGTTCATCACACGGAAATGGGGTATTTCCTTAGCTGTAAATGCGTGGCTAGTGGAAGTGGTTTGCTCGCTTGGAGTCGCCGAACGGTGTATGGTAGTTAAGCCTGGCTCCTTTGTGCTGATCAAGATTGGAAGAAAAAAGGAAGATGGGGAGTCGAACGGCGTAACCTGCGCCGGGCGATCTGTCTCTGTTGTTCGGCGTAAATGGAGAGGGAGCTGTGTGGAGTTATGATCGAAGGCGGAGCGCTACTCTAGCCGAACGAACTTAGGCCTAACACTACCCTAATGCCGAACAGACACACACGCCGAATATCATTTAGACCGAACGACATAATCGCCGAACAACTGTCGTGCCGAACAGTACTTAGACATGCCGAACGAACACATACGTGCCGAACAAAACTTAGACATGCCGAACAAACACATACATGCCGAACAGGACTTAGTCATGCCGAACACACATATATGTCGAACAGGACTTAGACATGCCGAACACACATATATCCCGAACAGGACTTAGACATGCCGAACACACATATATGCCGAACAGGACTTAGTCATGCCGAACACACATATATGCCGAACAGGACTTAGACATGCCGAACACACATATATGCCGAACTGGACTTAGACATGCCGAACACACATATATGCCGAACAGGACTTAGTCATGCCGAACACACATATATGCCGAACAGGACTTAGACATGCCGAACACACATATATGCCGAACAGGACTTAGTCATGCCGAACACACATATATGCCGAACAGGACTTAGACATGCCGAACACACATATATGCCGAACAGAACTTAGACATGCCGAACACACATGTATGCCGAACAGAACTTAGGTCGAACAATTTCAATGCCGAACAGTATCAATGTGAGACTACACTTAGGCCGGCCACTTTATAAATCATATGCTTTCTGAATCTGGAACTGTGATCGCCTCAAGGCAAGCTTTTTGAGACGGTCAGCGATGACGGTCTTCGAAGGCGATGATTCGAAGCTAATTATTATATCTTTAAAAACCTTTAGATTCTTATCGCTTGTACACAATTGCTTGCACTAGTTCACACACCACGTGGGGGGAAAACTCGTGTTGCTAATTCTAACGTTCAACGTTTTTAAGTATAGTTCTCTCAAGCACTTAGTTATTTATTTGGGATGTCGAGAAAATCTAGCTCCGCTACCATATTCGACAGGCCTGGGCCGTCATCGAGGCAAGGAGTCGCTGATTCTTCTAACCCATCGACTTCTCCTGCTCATAACTTGGCGCCTGATGCTCTGGAGGAAACCATCTTACTAGACAACCCGATCGATTCTCAAGCCTCGAAGATCAACGAAGCTGCTCTGCGACGGATATGCTCCATTCATGGGATTCCTTTTGCCGACGTGTTAGTTCCTTCGAGACACGATCGTCCTCATCTGCCCCCAGTCGGGTACACTACCTGCAACAAGTTCATGTGTTGGATGGGCAACGTGCCTCCGTTCAATTTATTTCTCCGTGATGTTCTGCAGTACATAGACATGGCTCTGTCGCAGCTGCACCCGAACGGCCATGCATTCCTATACGGGACTTACTTACTTTTCATGGTCGTCTTCTCCAGACCTCCAACCCACGGTGATATCAGATACATTTATATGTTCAAGAGACGGAAAGACAGTCCTTCCTTTATGTTCCTCGAGCCATACCACAAATGCCAGATCTTGACAGGGGCATGTAGCAAATTCGCCCTATACAAACAGGAATGGTTCTATGTGCACTGCCCTTCTGGTTTCGCTAGGAGATGGGTTGAAGGCAGTAAGTCTCTCTGCTGAATCACTATTCGTATTTAATCGGAGTCATGCTTTTCCTAACTCTTCATTTCATCTTTTCAGGTATCAACCCGCGTCCGGAAGGCCGAGGATATTCTGAGGCTGTTGAAGCCATCAGAGCTCTTCCTGCTGAGGATCGAGACATCCGGACTATCATTTCAAATGAATCGCTGTCGGGGTTTGGCTTGCTAGCCCCTGGTCGTCGGATCAGCCTTCCAGAAGGTGTTACCATTCCCAAACCTCGAAGTCTTGCCGGATCGTCGTCGCATCGCGCTCCCGACACGCACGAAGAAGGCGAGCGCAAAGAGGATGATGCCCCTGAAACTCAGGGCGAGAACGTGGGTCCCGCTTAGAATCCGGCAATCGAAGTTCAGGATATTGAGACATCATCCTCCCCTTCGAAGGGAAAGAAGAAGTTGAAGTATACGGTTCAAAAGGAGAAAGTTGGTGGCACTTCAAAGGTCACACTTATTTCGCCTGAGAAAGAGGCTTCCTCATAGCATCTGGAAAGTTCTCTGAGGGGTCTGTCCAACCTGTCCATCCCCGATGATTTACTTAATTACGGGTTCGATGATCCTGAAGCTCTCAAATTTTCTTCGCCCGCTAGAGGCAATGTAGGAGTTCAACTCCCGGCTCAAGGAGACAACACTCCTATTAGCAAAGATAAACGAACGGGTCCATCGGGGGAACACTAGGACACACACGCACACGCGCATTCCATAATATACTTCAAGTCTTTTTAATTCGTGAATTCTCCTTAACTCGTTGCTATCTCCATTCTTTGCAGGTGATATGGGCCGCTCTCACGTACTTGATCGCCTTCAGGGGTCTTCTATATTCCATCACTCTGGACGGGATTCCGGTTCAGGCAGACGCAGGGACCGAGGTGATTATGAAGATAGGGACAATCGTCCTCGCGAGTCGTCTCACCGTAAGAAAGCACCTTCTCAATCTTCCCAGTCCCGCGATCTTCCTCCTCCAACTGAGCCGGATAAAGAGAAGCCTTCGCAGAAGGGTTATCAGTCTGATGCTGCTCGAGAACAACACTCCAGTTCATCGAGTACGAGGCAAGTTCGAGAGCAACGTAAAAGAACGGAATTCTCAAAGCCTCCTCCTCCTACCCCTGCAGTGGACCCAACTATTGCGGAAAAGATGGTCGACTTTAAGGCTAAGTTTCCGAAAATCTGTTTTGACGGCTTGAAATTCCTCCTAGCCATCCATCACATTCCTGGGCACGTAAAGCAAAGTGCCATTGCCTGCAACAACGACGTCTATGTTCAACATGACGCGTTCGTGCACTTGGTGGAGAAGATCTCGGAAGTATCTATTGAGCGTCAACATGAGATTGACCGTCTGAATCTGGAGGCTGACAGCGATAAGAAAATCATCAAACTCCAAGACGAAGAGCTCGCTTCGTATAAGTCAAAGCTAGAAGCCGCTGAACAAGACGCAAAAATACTGCCGAGGCAGTTACTCGTTTAGAGGCGGCTCACAAAAAAGAGCTTGACGAAGCAGTCCAGCGCAGCGGTGCCCTCGCCCTAGAAAAAGACTCTGTCCAAAAGGAAAGGGACGCACTTGCTACCCAAGTCAAGGAGCTGAAGGAATTACTTTCCAAGGAGAAGGAAGACAAAGTAGCCGCTCAAGAAGAATCGCAGCGATACTGTGATGAGATTGTTGCTACCCGACTCCTGAAGACAAAGCTCGATGACGAACTCGCCGGGGTCGATAAAATGAAGGACGAGGCCCATAAGGAGGGCAAAAGAATGGCTGTGGAAGAGCTTGATTCTCGCCTCGAGGCGGCCGCAGAAGCCGGCAGGGAAGAGGTCAAAAGTATGTTTGACCCGTTGATCGCCGAGTATGGAGCCCGCGTCCTTATGCACCGCGACTTAACATTTCTGGGCGACGGCTACCTCGAATCCCTGGCTGAGGCGTGGGAAACTTTGATAAGGATTAGGAAGGTCGAGTCGGGCTCCAACGAGGTCGATGAGGATGCCTTGGTGAAGGAGTTCCTAAGGGGGAATGAGCCAT
Organism: Allium fistulosum; assembly: GCA_030737815.1. Classification (NCBI taxonomy): domain Eukaryota; kingdom Viridiplantae; phylum Streptophyta; class Magnoliopsida; order Asparagales; family Amaryllidaceae; genus Allium; species Allium fistulosum. The sequence continues at coordinate 1,017,260,194 of CM060901.1, read as the reverse complement.
CGGACTTATCCGCAGCATTGGCACTTTATAGCAAAGGCTCTTCCCCTCCGAAAGAGAAGAATGACGAAGCTGGCCCGTCTGGGGCCGTTGCTACTACTCCTCACATTGCCGCTCCTTAGACTGCTCAATCGGCCGGTCGGCCAACACTTGACCCGTTCGAGCAGCATGCTAGTTATGATCCCGAAGATCCCGGGCTTGGTGTTCATGTGCTGTCACCTATCCTGGAGGGTGAAACCCCCCGTGCCACCGATAGCCAACCGGACCCTGGTAGGAAATTCTTCTTTCTCTAGAAGTTGAAGAGTTCCCGTCATTTTTCAGCAGTGGCTACTCGTTCTAATGCTCATTCCTTATGTTTTCGTGCAGGTTGCTCTGACGCCGAGCCAACTCCGAGGAGCGATGACGCCAAGGAGGAAGCAGAGAAAACAAGCGACGTTGCTCACGTAGGAGTAATTCCCGGTCCAGACGCTCAAGTGATCGGGGCGCTAGATGATGACAAACTTGATACTTCGTCTCCTGCCGAAGGAAGCGATGAAATTGAAATCACTGGCGCCTCCAAGCATACTTCAGAGATGAGCATGAAGGACCGTCTTGCCGACGAGGAGAAGAGAAAAGTCAAAGTCAAAGTCGAGTCTGAAATACTGGAACTCACTGACCCGCGGAACAGACCTTTGAAAATCATTCTCCCGGGCAGGTCCAAACCACTAGATGTTCTGTCTCCTACTCCTGACTCCGTTTCTCTAGCAAGCAAAAAGTCCAAGAAAAAGCGTGAAGGAGAGGAGTCGTCGGAAACACCAAAGGAAGACAAGAAGAAGAAGTCGAAGAAATAATCGATGCACTTGTTCAACAAGTTTCCTGCTTAAGTTTTGTAATTGTTTTTATCTTCCGCAACTTGTAGTTTGTATAGAGAGGTCTGAATTTTGTAGGAGTGATCATGTATCCCCATTTTGGACTTATTGAATAAAGTTTTAGTTTCTTTTTGTTTGAATGATTCTCTTGTCTTTATTTGGTTTGCTGACTAATTGTAGCCATAACTCAAGTTCTTATGAGTTGCATTATCTCCCGGTCCATTCTTGTGCTGTTCAAACATTTTTGGACATGGCATACCTCTCGTCCCACATCTTTTGAGTACTTGGACTTCTTGCTGACTCTGTGCCCCGGGGACTTGGAGGCTTGAAATAGTTTATACTCTAGTCCGCGCTCCGGGGAGTTAGAGTACTTCGCTCCGCACTTCGGGGATTCGGAGTTTTAAGATCGTTTATACTCTAGTCCACGCTCCGGGGACTTAGAGTACTCCGATCCGCGCTCTGGGGATTCGGAGATTTGGAATCGTTTATACTCCAGTCCGCGCTCTGGGGACTTAGAGTACTCCGATCCGCGCTCTGGGGATTCGGAGATTTGGAATCGTTTATACTCTAGTCCGCGCTCTGGGGACTTAGAGTACTCCGATCCGCGCTCTGGGGATTCAGAGATTTGGAATCGTTTGTACTCCAGTCCGCGCTCCGGGGACTTAGAGTACTCCGATCCGCGCTCTGGGGATTCGGAGATTTGGAATCGTTTATACTCCAGTCCACGCTCTGGGGACTTAGAGTACTCCGATCCGCGCTCTGGGGATTCGGAGATTTGGAATCGTTTATACTCTAGTCCGCGCTCTGGGGACTTAGAGTACTCCGATCCGCGCTCTGGGGATTCGGAGATTTGGAATCGTTTATACTCTAGTCCGCGCTCTGGGGACTTAGAGTACTCCGATCCGCGCTCTGGGGATTCGGAGATTTGGGATCGTTTATACTCTAGTCCGCGCTCCGGGGACTTAGAGTACTCCGATCCGCGCTCTGGGGATTCGGAGATTTGGAATCGTTTATACTCCAGTCCGCGCTCTGGGGACTTAGAGTACTCCGATCCGCGCTCTGGGGATTCGGAGATTTGGAATCGTTTATACTCTAGTCCGCGCTCTAGGGACTTAGAGTACTCCGATCCGCGCTCTGTGGATTCGGATATTTGGAATCGTTTATACTCTAGTCCGCGCTCTGGGGACTTAGAGTACTCCGATCCGCGCTCTAGGGATTCGGAGATTTGGGATCGTTTATACTCTAGTCCGCGCTCCGGGGACTTAGAGTACTCCGATCCACGCTCTGGGAATTCGGAGATTTGGGATCGTTCGTACGAGTCTGTATGTCGTGCAGGATGATGTAATTTATCATCCAATTAAGAGATATAGAAACTTCATAGAAAATATGGCTTCAAGCCTTTATTAATGAAAATCAACTAAATTGCTTGATTACAACTTTTAAAATGGAAACTAAGTCATTCTTGAATGGAAACATGCAGGAAATAACAGTGCCTACAACAAGAAAGGAAAACATGCTAAATGTAATAGTGCTGCAAATGTTCACTGTTCCATGCTCGGGGGAGTGTCGCGCCATCAACGGTCGCTAGCTTGAATGTTCCTTCTCCAAGCTTCCGTTCAATGGCGTATGGACCTTCCCAGCTGGGATTCATGCGTGATGGTACCGGGAAGACTCATTTCAGAACGAGATCACCCACATCAAAGATTCTTGGGCGGACTCTGCCGTCGTAGTAACGCTTGACTCGCTGTCTGTGCACCACCGCCCTTAATTCAGCTTCTTCACGCTTTTCGTCGATGCAGTCCAGTGATTCCAGTAAGAGGCTTTGGTTCGTCTTGGGATCATAGTATGTCACTCGGTGCGATGGAACTTCAAGTTCCACGGGTATAACGGCTTCAGAGCCGTAGGCCAAGGCGAACAGAGTGTGGCCGATCGCGGACTTGTGGGTAGTTCTATACGCCCATAATGCTGTCGGGAGTTCATCTACCCACTTGCCTCCAGCCTTCTCCAGACGTTTCTTCAGTATGGACTTGATTATTTTGTTAACGGCCTCAACTTGTCCGTTAGCTTTTGGGTGTGCAACGGCGGCGAACTTTTTCTCGATGCCGTACTTTAAACAGAACTCTTTGAACTCTCTACTTTCAAATTGCGTTCCGTTGTCTGTAATGATGGTGCGTGGAAGGCCAAAGTGGCATATAATGTTTCGTACAACGAAGTTAATGACCTTCTTAGAGGTGATAGTGGCCAAAGGTTCTGCCTCAGCCCATTTTGTGAAATAGTCGACTGCAACTATTGCGTATTTCGCACCACCTTTGGATAGAGGCAAAGAGCCGATTATGTCGATTCCCCAGATCGCAAATGGCCAAGGACTGATCATTTGTGTGAGTTTCGTTGATGGAGCCCTCGGGATTTTCGCATATCTTTAACACTTGTCGCATTTTCTTGCATAGTTCGCGGCATCCCGGTTTACGGTGGGCCAGTAATATCCATAGCGGAGGATCTTCTTTGCTAGCGTTTGCCCCCCAGTATGGTCGCCACATTCCCCTTCGTGAACCTCTCTCAAGACTCGCTTTGTTTCATCATGAGCGATGCATCGTAACAACGGGACTGAGAATCCTTTTCGATACATTGATCCATCCTGCATTATGTAACGCGCAGCCTTTCGAAGGACCTGCCGTCTTTCGCTTCTTTTTCCTGGTAAAGCCCCGGTTGCCAGGTACAGTTTGAATGGGGTTATCCACGATTCCTTCTCGATTTCTGTTCCCAACACGCGATCGACTTTCATTTCGTCTATGCTCGGGGCATGCAAGACTTCGACGGTATACAATCCCATTTGCTGCGCATCGTTGGTACTCGCAAACTTAGCCAATAAGTCAGCTTCTTTGTTCTGTTCGCGCGGGATATGCGAGATGTCATAACGCTCAAGATTTGATAGTAGTTCTTGGACCTGAATGAGGTACGGAGCAAGCTTTCATCCCTTTGCTTGATAGTCTCCCCGTACTTGGTAAACCACCAACTGCGAGTCACAAAAGATTTCGACTGATTCGATCCCGAGTTCCCTGATGAGCTTCAAGACAGCGATCAGTGCTTCATATTCAGCTTCGTTATTTGTAGCCGAGAAATCGAGCTTCAGGGCATAACAGATCGATCGGTTTTCCGGAGTTACAAGAACTACGCCCGCTCCGGAGCAACGGTCGTTTGATGCACCGTCAGTGTATAATTTCCATCGAACGGGGGGAATGATGTCGTGATCGTCCGATTTGATGGGTATGGTAAACTCAGCGATGAAGTCTGCTAATGCTTGCCCTCGGAAGGCTCTCCGTGGTAAGTACGCGATATCGAATTGGCTCAACTCGATGTTCCATCTTAGCAATCTTCCAGAAGTTTCAGGCCGTTGGAGTACCTGCCTCAGGGGTTGATCGGAATAAACACCGATTGAATGTGCTTGAAAGTACGGGCGAAGCTTTCGTGATGTAATCACCAAGCAATAAGCCAGTTTCTCTATTTCAGGGTAATTCCTCTCGGCCCCTATTAAACGTTTGCTAACATAATACACCGGCTTTTGGATTCGATCCTCCTCTCGTACCAAAGCCGCACTTATCGCATGTGGGGATACAGCCAAGTATACGTACAACATCTCATGGTCAACTGGTTTTGATAGCATTGGTGGGCTCTCCAAGTGCCTCACTAGATTCCGGAATGCTTCCTCACAGCTAGACGTCCATTCAAAATTTCTCTTTCCTTTCTTTATTATGTCAAAGAACGGGATGCACTTCTCAGTTGCCTTGGATATAAATCGACTCAGCGCAGCTACTTTTCCGTTCAAGCTCTGTACCTGCTTTATAGTCCTGGGCGCTTGTACATCTCGAATAGCTTGAATCTTTTCTGGGTTGGCTTCGATTCCCCTAGCGTTGACGATGAATCCCAAAAACTTCCCTGATGCAACGCCGAAAGAACACTTCAACGGGTTGATCTTCATGCCATAAAACCTGAGTATGTCGAACATTTCAGCCAAGTCTTGAATGTGGTCGTTTGACCGTCGTGACTTCACGAGCATGTCATCCACATAGACTTCCATGGTTTTACCCAGCTGGTCCTTGAACATTCGATTCACCAGACGTTGGTAAGTTGCTCCAGCATTCTTCAATCCAAAGGGCATCACTACATAGCAATACAGCCCGACATTTGTAACGAAGCTGGTGTGTTCTTGGTCCGGAATATGCATTGGGATTTGGTTGTATCCTGAGTACGCATCCATGAATGACAGTAACTCGTGTCCTGCGGTGGAATCGACCAACTGATGATCCTAGGCAACGAGAAACTGTCCTTAGGGCATGCTTTGTTCAAGTCGGAATAATCTACGCAAGTCCTCCATTTCCCATTCGCCTTCTTTACTAGCACGGGGTTGGAGACCCATTCCGGGTAGAGGGCGTCGCGGACGAACCCATTTGCTTTGAGTTTGTCCACCTCCTTTCCAAGAGCGGCGGATCTCTCCGGATCCATTCCTCTCCTTTTTTGCTTGACTGGGACGTATTTCGAGTCTATGTTCAACATATGACTCGTGATGGCGGGAGAAATCCCACACATATCAGAATGCGTCCAGGCGAAAACATCAATGTTCGCCCGGAGGAAGTCGCTAAGGTCTTCAGTCATTGCGGGGCCTAGTTGTGATCCGATCTTCAGTATTCGCGAAGGGTCGTCATGGCTAACCGAAATGTCAATTGTTAATTCGGCTGGTGCCGCCTTCTCTTCCCTGGGTTTCTCATCGTCGTCTCTCGGATCTATATCTCCGTAGATCCGAGAACTATGCCCGAGCCAGGGCTCGGGTACTACTTGTCAATTATCCGCATTGAGGATGCGGACGGGATTGTCCGCAACCTTTCCCTTCTCCCTCCGGTGGGCCTCTCAGAGCTCGGCCACATAACAGGAACGACCAGCTGCTTGGTCGCCGTGAACAATGCCTACTCCTTTGTCAGTCGGGAACTTCAAAGTTAAACACCACGGGGCTAACGCTGCCCTAAACTCCGCCAGGGCCGGCCGGCCCAAGAAAACGTTATACGGAGAGTCCACATCCAAAACTACAAAGGGTAGAATTCGCACTCTCCGACGCTCGCCTTGTCCCAGTTCAACTGGTAACTCGACATATCCCACTGCATCAGTTGCAGCGCCGTTAAAGCCGTGGATACGAGCTTTGGATGGTTTCAAGTCTTTTGTTTCTAGCTTCATTTGATTGTAGGCCTTCTTGAAGATGATGTTGACTGAACTTCCAGAATCAATCAGAATTCTTTTTACGTATGCTGGTCCGATCGTTGCAGATATGACCATGGGGTCGATGGTCGGAGCCTCTACCTGATCAGCGTCTCTGCTGCAGATATGACCATGGGGTCGATGGTCGGAGCCTCTACCTGATCAGCGTCTCTGCTTCTGAACACAATATCGTCTGTCATTACGCGCTGCTGCTTAGCAGGGGCTCCGTCCTCCATGTTCGAACAACACTCAAAATCTGCATGCTTCAAGGAACTTGCATATCGCTCCATCTCCTGCCAATTCTTATCCGCGGGGTGAGGCCCGCTGATAATTGTATTTATGACCAGTCTACCAACGGTCCAGGCAGGCTCCTTGGGATGACGTGGAGCTGGTGCACGACCTGGGTTGGACGTTCCCTGTCCTCCTTCTTGTGGATCCTTCACAAATTCTTGCAATTTCTTTTGCCTGATCAACTTCTCGATAGCGTCGTGCAAGTGTCTACATTCTTCCGTATTGTGTCCATAAGTCTCATGGAAGCGACAATATTTCCCGGTCCGCTTCTGTTCTTCAGTTGATTCTTTTGGACGTGGTTTTCTGTACTGAAAAGCATTGCAGGTGGATAGGTAAATGTTTTCAAGTGGGGCGTTTAGCAGAGTGTACTCGCTGTAGCTTGGAATTCTCGACTTCCACTTTCCTGCCTCTTTTATTTTCCCTTGACTCCTCCCCCCGGACTCCTTGGGTTGCCCAGGTTTGTTCTGGACGTTGACTTGGACCTTTCCCGATCTGTCTCCCGATTGCTTCACAGCGATGTTGCTCTTTATTGACTCTTGGACAGGCCCTGGCGCCTTATCTCGTCGTACCCACCTAGCTTCCTCTCTTCTTATGAACTGGTGTGCCTTAGAGTAGAAACGCTCTAGTGTAGCTGGAGGTTTTCCTGCCAGCCAGTCTCCAAACTCAGAGTCTGGATCCACACCTCTCATTACAGCCATCAGAATTGCATGGTCATTGGGATTACTGACTTCAGTTGCTGCCACGTGGAATCTTTGCAAATATTCCTTCAACGATTCCCCAGGATTTTGGATTACACTTGACAGAGACATCACGTCCTTTGGGCGCGTAGTGTGTATCCTGAACTGCTCAATAAACTTCTTTGCCAACTCCTCGAAATTTGATATGGATCGCGGAGGAAGTCGGGTGAACCACATAGTAGCGATCCCAGATAGAGTAATCGGAAAGCACCTACACTTGGTGGCATCATTCGCTCTGGCTGAATCCATCATCCATTCGTACCTCATGACATGTTGTCTAGGGTCAGTCTTTCCTTCATATGCAGGAATAGTAGGCATACTAAACTTCCTGGGGTACGCCGCTTGCAACACAACATCCGTGAACGGAGTATGACTTCTTGACACTCCCCAGTCATCATTTGATAAGCCCTGATTCTCTCTCATCAGTTGCCTGATCATGGCTGTCAGATCGGGTGTCTGTATGGAAGGCGGAAGGTTGGAGTCTGTTCTACGCGCCTGTCCATGCTGATGCCTCCTCTCTTGGCGATCTGCCAATCGTGCATCTTGAGGTTCGACATCGTTAGCATTTTGATGTTATGGGCCTCTATCTTCCATCTGTATCCCGGTCCTGAAGCTTCCAGCTCTTGCTTGGTCGCGGTCTCCAGCTGTTCGAACAGCAACATCTGCTCGCGCAGCATCCGTCTTACGGCGTCTGCGCCTGGGAGGTTCATCAGAGGAAGTAGAGCTGTCAGATGAGGAATAAGCAGCGGGATTGCCCCCAGCATTCTGTTGCTGCTGTTGAGTAAGTTGTGCCATCAGGTTGGCATTGGCTTGCATCTGCTCTCCTAGTTGTCTCCTACTTTCCCTGAGCTCTCTCATCAAGTCGTTGAACTCTATTCTGGTGACAACTGGAGTTTGGTCCTGAGTGGCAACTCCTGTATTTGGAATTGCTGGTTGATTGCTAGGCCCTGCTTGTTGCACGCTAGCAGTCTCGTGGGCATCCGCATTGTGAGAAGCTGACCTGGTACGTGGTCTTGCCATTGTAGAGTTATTGGTATGAACTCTGAGTAGAATCAACGGATGTCCTATCAGTGAGTCGGATCTTCTTTGGGGGATTTGTTCAATCCAGTAGCTTCAAAGCAGATCCTTGAGGTCTGAGAATTCAATTCTCCGTGAAAGCACTAAAGTGTTAGCACCAAAATTGGTCACTAACCTCGTTCAGAAAGATTGTGTAGAGATATAAGTGATGAAAGTAAATTAAACAGAGAAGACAATGCTAATTTAAATGCAGAAAGTAAGAACACCAAATTTATAGTGGTTCAGCGTAATTGCCTACGTCCACTTTGTTCAACTTTATTGATTTCCTTTATAGTTGATTACAAATACAATTCGTGAATCAAATGCTTGAGTGAAGTTGTTAAGTAGAGAAGATGAGTCTTGAAAATGACAGAGTCTCCCCGGTGTTTTATCTCCAAAAAAGGATCCATTTCACTGTGACCCTGCCCCTCTATTTATAGGCAAAGATGGGCTGGACTTCCCAAGTGGGCTAATTGCCGAACGCTCCAGCCCGAGTACAGTGGTCGCTGTATGCCGAGCAAGGTTCGCCGAACGCTCGGATGCCGAGCAGTCCTTTCTGTGCCGAACGATGTGGTTTGATGTTTGGGAAGTGCAGGGTGTTAGTCAATCGAAGCCGAACGCTCTTCTAGACGCCGAGTACTCTTGTGCCGAGTACTTCTGATGCTACCGGGTACTACGCCGAGTACTCATGTATGCCGAACCATAGATGCTGCCGAGTTCTCCTTGATGTCGAGTGCTCTCATATGCCGAGCAGTCTCGTACGCCGAGCAGTCTTGATGCCGAGCAGTCTTGATGCCGAGCACTCTTGTATGTCGAGCAGTCTTGATGCCAAGCATTGGTTGACGCCGAGTGCCAGTTGACGCCGAGTTCCACTGGATGCCGAGTACTCCCTGACGCCGAGTTCCACTAGATGCCGAGTACTCCCTGACGCCGAGTTCCACTGGATGCCGAGTTCTCCTTGATGTCGAGTGCTTTCATATGCCGAGCAGTCTCGTATGCCGAGCAGTCTTGATGCCGAGCAGTCTTGATGCCAAGCACTCTTGTATGCCGAGCAGTCTTGATGCCGAGCATTGGTTGACGCCGAGTGCCAGTTGACGCCGAACACTGCTGGATGCCGAGTACTCCCTAACGCCGAGTTCCACTGGATGCCGAGTACTCCCTGACGCCGAGTTCCACTGGATGCCGAGTACCACGCCGAACACTCCTGAATGCCGGACACTCTCTGATGCCGAGTACTGGTTGCCGAGTACTACGCCGAGTTCTCCTAGATGCCGAGTACTAGTTGCCTGGCCAAATATCCAGGAAACAGGGTTAATATCAAAATATTGAATTTTGAAGTTGCATTGACAAAATGTGACAAATTTTGAATATTTTTGTAAAACGATTATAAACCTATTTTTAAATCCTTAAATATACTTCTATTATCTTTATTAAGTGATTTTTAATATAATTTAACTTTTCAAACAAATATTTAAACATATTTATTTAAGCATTTATATATTTTTAACAAAACTTAACTTTTGCTGATTTGTTCAAAAATCCAAATTTCTTCCTTTTTAATTATTAACTATAAGAATAAATAATTTCTCTGTTATTATTTATTACATATAACTTATTTATTTAAGTTTTAAACCCTTTTAAATTTAAAATAAACAAAATCTCTCATTTTTGAAGTAGCAAAATTACGGGTCGTTACACATACACACTATGGACGAGCCACAAAGCCCTAGGCCAAACTCCTTTTTACCCCTTAGGCCCGTCAAAACTTCATTTTCCCTAAGGTAAGAAAGAATCTAAAGTAGTTGCAAAAGTTAGTAAGAGTTTGGTTAGCTTTAAGGTGATAAAACCTCACCTTTTTATAAAAGATTAAACTTTAATATGTTGCTTACTTAGTTGCTAATTTGTTAGTTGTTTGGTTGGGAACTAATAGCGATTTCTTGTACATATTTGTTCTTGTATGTAGTAATCGTATAACTTGAAAAATGAAGTTGAAAGCTATGTAGAAATTTCAAGTTAGAATATTTCTTGTATGGCATATATATATATATATATATATATATATGTTTGTGCTCTTGCTTAGGATGTTGTATGTCAAAGAAAATTAGCATTTGATTTTGTTTATGTCGTGACATAGAGATCCCCTGCTTTTAAAAGCATGTCTTACTTAGGTGATTTCAAAAAGTTTTATAAAGTTTCAAAAAATTTACTTTCTATGTTCAACGGCTTTATCCAAGTTAGAAAGTGGGTTTAAGTAAAAGGAAAATGATTTTAAAAGCTATTTGTTATAAAAACAAGTTTTGAAATTACGGGTCATATAGCGATAGTAACTATGGGTACAGTTCGTGAAAACAAACTCTTTTTGAATCTAAATTGTTTTTTCACTTAAGTTTGTTTTCGAAAAGTATCTTCAAACATATTATAAGTAATAATAAGTAATTTATTTAACTAATTATTTTATTTATTTAATGGTTATTTAAATTAATTAATTAAGGTAATTAGTACCTAATCATTAGTTAACAAGGTAATTAGTACTGAAGTATTTATTAAGTAAGTTAATTTTAATTATTTAATTAATAAAGGTTAATTATATTTTAAATTGATTATTATTTAATTATTTATTAAAGATTAATTTTTAATTAATTATTTATTATAAAAGGTTTAACCATTAATTAATTACTAATTAAGTTAATTAAGACTCATCTAAGATTTAATTATCATTCAATGAAGGTTAATTTATTAATTAAAGACTAATTATTTATTCAATAATTATTTAATGATTAACTATTATTTTAAATATTTATTTAAAGGATAATTATTATTTAATTATTTATTTAATGGTTAACTATAATTTAACTATTAATTAAATATTTAATCATTATTAAATAAAGATTTTAAAGATTATTCAATTATTAGATAAAGGTTTTTGAGTTTTAAACCACTTTATTTCTAATGATCGGTTTTGTTTTAAAGAAAATTTTCTTTTAAAGAATATTTTAAACCCGAGGGATTTCTTTGTTAATTACCTTTAAGTAACACGAATTGAAACATGAATCCCAATGACATATGTTTAGCAGAATCAAACACCATCCTGGCAATTAAATTATAGTTGACATCTGTTTAGCAGAAATGAATACCGTTCTGCTAATTAAATTGTATTTGACATTTGTTTGGTAGAGTAAATCATAGTTCTGCCATAATTCACCAAGTAGATTATGTTGACCTCTATTAGGTAGAAATAAAACATAGTCCTGCTATTATGGCAACTTAGACATTTACCCATATGTTGATTGGTTGGTATTGGCTGATTCCTTTACATATCTGTTAGTTATGCAAATACTCGCGTTATAGCTGGAAAGTTAAACTGAATTAAATGAGAGCCATTGTGGTCACTAAGCCTCTTTCTGCTATTCTAAAATCAATCATTTTAATATATTTTTAATAATGGTTTTAAAGTAAAGTTATTACCTATTTATATTGCTTAATGTTTATTACTATATTTTTAAAATAGTTTTAAAGTTAATTATTATGTTATTTAAAGGTTTTCAAAGTAAAGTTATTACTTATTTATGATGTTCAAAGTTTATTACCATTTTAAATATGATATTTAAAGGATAATTAAGCAATATTTTATTAAAGATGTTTTGAAGTAAATTTATACTTTTTCAATGATTGTTTAAAAATCATTATTTTGTTAATGCGGTTTAACGATAATTTGATGACGGATGTTTTAAATAATAACTTGATTATTTAAAGGTGCTTTAAATAATTGATTTGTTTAACAAAAGAATTTGTTGATTAATATTTATAAAAGAGTTTTATAAATGATTATGGATATTTGTAATTGAAGTCTTATAAATAAACTTGGAGATTTATAAAGAGTTTTATAAATGGATTTTGAATTTAAGTATAAGGAGATTTCATAAATAAAGAGATTTATTAAAAGGATTTATTGAAGAAACTTATAAAAGAACTTGAGATTGGATTTCCTTTAAATGACCTTCTTAATTTTGGTGGTATGGAAATTCGTTGCACACTTAACATCAAAGGAATAGTGTTTGAGCTAATCTTTATATCTAATTTAAAACAACATTTGTTTTGATCTTTTTAATATGATTTTGAAATAAATAATCTTTCACAATGTTTGGTGAATATACTTATGCCAGTGAGATAAGTATATGAATATCTTGATAAATATTTTGAAAAGAGATTTATATAAATGAAAGATTATTTTAAGGCTTAGTGGTTGCTATGGGTAATTAAATCTCTGGATTGTTGTTTGTTTGTTATTTGATAGTTAAGTACCAACTATCAAATTTTGGCCAGTTTTGACTCAGGAAGTATGTCGCGTATATTCAAGTTCCTCGGTGAGGAGTCGAATACTTGTTGTATACTTCTAAAAGAATCGAGAATGAGTCAATCTGAAATTATCGGTTGTTGGTTCAGAGAGACAGGGATCAGAAATGTTATTTGAAAACCACTTCGAACCAACATATGCGTTCGAATGGAAGACATCTTGATGATGATTGATGACGGAGGATTTTGAAGTACAAGGGATACTTCCTACTAATCTCGATGGTGATTCTAAAATGGATGTAGTAGAGGTAGTGCCTTTGATTTCGTTCAGACCTAGAACGAACTTATATGAATGATTACTCTCATTGTATTTATGCTTGGAGAGCAGTGTTAGCATTCTAAGAGGGAATTGCTATGAATAAATGGTAAGAACGCAGCCTCTCAAAGCCTTACAACCCAGAAAGGGCTAAAATAGGGGATGTCGTAAGGCTATGTGGATCGCTTCCCTTAGTGTATGATCATTGCCATATCTAGAGTCGATATCTATATGTATGCTTCGGGGCTCATTTTGGTTATTGATCAAAACCTAGGGGTGATCATATTCGGTACTATCTAATCAGGGGTGGGCCGGCCTTGCTTGTAGAGGATCCTGGCAAGGTCATCTGGTACATTTTATCTAGAGGTGTACCTCTCGAAAGGTAGTCCCTTACCTTGCCATTGTCGGAAATCCACTTTCCATTTACAAACCTTAGCAGTTTTTTATTGTAAACCTATTGTTGTTGTGATGTATACACATCGCAGCTACTTGACTATTGATATTTTAAACCCATAGACATTATTATAATATCACTGGATTTTATAATAAAAATGGTTTGGTTATCAAAAGGTAAAAACCCGTCCGTATTTATGTGAAGTGTGGTCTTACGAAATACCTTTTATTTGAATAGGTTTTCAAATGTAGAAATTAATAAGATTTGATTGAACTTTCTCACGTTGGTTTACCAGACTGATCCGGGTGTTATTTTCTTATAATGCTCGGGTCAGTCCAAGCATATTTTCCAAATTTAGTTGGATGCTTTGGAGCTTCAGGTGGAGAACTGGATTCTCTAGGACATATTCACATATTTTATCTTCCGCTATCTTTTTTCTATTTTGTCGAGTTTGTATTTATCAGCTGTAACAACCCAGAAATTTTAATAAATATTTAAATTCATTTTATATAAAAAAATTTGGTGTTTAATGATTTAAAAATTTGAATTTTGGAATTTTTCCCAATAAAGTGGATTTTTGGTTGTAATTTCCTTTCCAAATATAATAAAATAAAGAATTTCTATATATATATATATATTTTTCATAATATCCATCTCTATTTTATCTTTATATTTTTATTTATTTAGACATTCATTTTATTAATTGAATTGTTATGTGTTTATATCTCTTATTTACTTCTTGGAAAAGAATTTCAATGGATATACATTATATTACCTTAAAGGCATATCTTTTAAAATTTTATTTATTAAATGTTCTTGTGCATATCTTTTTTTTTGGAATGTTTCTTTGTATATACCTTTTAATTAATGGCAAGGAAACAAATCAAATTGATGTATGTTACCTTGCATTAAATTGGCATACATTACTTTGCTTTATTTCCTACCTCTTTATTTACTGATGTAGCTCAGGCTAGGAATGAAGGCATAAGTCGTACGCGACTTATGGAAGGAGTTATGGGTCGTGACCGACTCAAGGAAGCAGAAGACATAAGCGACCGACTTAATATGATGGGAGACTTAAGTCGTGACCGACTTAAGAGAGTGGAAGACCTAACTAGTGGAGAGGTGCAGATTATCAAAGATATTAAGTCGCCAGGAAGACTTACCGGGTTACGACCTAAGGGAAGTGCTGGGTTACGACCTAAAAGCTATAGGAGCAAGTGCTGGGAACGACTTAACGGAACAAGTGATAAGTCGTCACCGAGTTACGACTTAGTTAAGTCGCACAGTTTTAAAGCGAACCATCTTATGTAGCTGAAACCTGAAGCCATGGATTTCCTGCCGAGTTAATCTGGACCGTTGTTTCTGAAGTCACTGCTATTGATGAGTCGTGATATGTTGTTAAGTCGGCAACGACCTAAGTGAATAACTGTCTGTTGTAATTTCTGTTATAAGTCGTAAGTCGGCATGGGTTTTAGTCGACAATTCGTAAGTCATTCTGTACATGTCTTGAGTCGTTTGATTTTTAGGTCGTAGCTTTTGAGTCATAGGTTGGCAAGGCTTGTATTGTGTTGTAAATTTTAAGTCGTATGCCGTCTGTAGTTCTTGAGTCATACGTGATAAGTCGGTTCCGACTTAGGACTTGTGCATATTTTGTACCGCATGAGTTGTAGCCTATAAATAGGCAAGTTGGGTCATTTGTAATGGTTGTTGATTTTTGAATAAAATTCTCTTTTGTTAGCTTTGTGCTTTCATTCCAATTGGTAGTTGAGTGTAATCTCCTATCTCCTCTTTCGGTTAATCGAGTGCGCTCGATTCAACGATTGCAGAAGCCGATTCGTGGAATCAAGTGCGCTTAATCAACGCTTGAAGAATTGAAGATCTTTGAACCCGGTATCGTGCGCGATCAACGAGTTCGGGATAGCTAGAATTCGGTATCTTCGGATCAAAGAATTTGGGCATTTCAGTATCTTTCAATCCATCGATTACTACTTTCACCGATTGAAGATTGTTTTGTTTAATCCGTTACGTCAGTTTTGGTATCAGAGCGTGTTTTAGCCAATCATAGCTAAATCGAGACTTGGAGCCTATTCATTTTGAAGTTTGAAGTGATTTACCGAGCTTGAAGTGTTGAGCCGTGATCAAGTTGAAGTGTTCGACTTTGTATTGAAGTTTGGAGATCAAATTTGCATCATTTGGAGAAGTTGTGTTCATCGTGTTCATCGCGATTTGCAACAAGTGTGGAAGTTTCGATCCATTTCATTTTGGATCAAAGTTCGAATTGTGTTTGAATTTGAAGTGTTTGTAAAGATTTCAATCATGCCGCCAAGGAGAGCCAATCGACATCAAAACGTTGAAGCTTTATATCGAAGAGAAGAGGCTGATGAGATGGAGCAAAGAATCAATGAAAACTTTAGTGAAAATCTTAACGAAGGAATTGGCCGGTTAGAGAAGCTTATGACGGAGATGAATCAAAATCGGAGACGGGTTTCACTTGAATCTAACCATGGGGGTAGTAGAGTCTCGCCACATTCCAATCGAGACAGAAGTGTTGAAAATGATCAAGGGCGTGGGAGGAACGTGAATGATCGTGAACGGAGGAATGTCGATAGAAGGGATGATGGTGGAAGACGTAATGGTAGTAGAGATGTGGGTGGACGAGATAGACAACGATATACATCTGATTTTGAAGAGGAGTATGATGGTGGTAGTGTTCGAGGACAAGGACGAGGACAAGGAAGAAATTACTCTGAGTATGATCACAAGTGGGAGACGGGGATGAAGACTGAAATTCCTGAATTCAAAGGTGGTATGCAAGCGGAGGAGTTTCTAGATTGGGTGGCTAATGTTGAGGAGATTTTTGACTTCAAAGAAGTTCCAGAACATCGTAGAGTGAAGTTGGTTGCTACGAGGCTGAGGGGTAGAGCTTTGGCATGGTGGCAGCAGACCAAACTTACACGTGATCGGATGGTAAAGTCAAAAGTTGAATCTTGGGATAAGATGAAGAAATTGATGAAAGCAACGTTCTTACCTTACAATTATCAATCTTTGATGTATCAACGTTTGCAAAACTTGAGACAAGGGACGAAAACTGTGAATGACTATGCTGACGAATTTTATCAACTTATTGCAAGGAATGATATTATGGAAACAGAAGAGCAGCTGACATCTAGATTCATTGGGGGATTGCGAATGCAGATTCAGGATATGGTTAATATGTTCGATCCAAGATCTGTAGCAGAAGCACATCAGAAAGCGTTGGCTTGGGAGAAACAGGGACGACGAGGAAGTGGTGTGTTTACTAATTCTAACAATCAAGTGAAAGGTGTTGGTGGGAGTTCTAATGCTTCTAAACCTATCAGTAGACCAGTAGTGAAGGAGGCTGAAAAGACAAAAGTCAATAATGGTTTCAAATGTTATAATTGCCAAGAAATGGGCCACAAAAGTAGCGAATGTCCGAAGCCGAAGAAGAGAGCTATGATAGCAGAGGTTGAGGATGAGGATGAAGAAGCTGAATGTTCCAATTCATCACCTGATGAGAAGGAAGAAGAAGTGTCGGGAGACGAAGGTTATAATCTCATGATGAAGAGGTCCTGTTTAACACCAAAGCAAGAGGAGGATTGTAGTTGGTTGAGGAGCCATATTTTCCAGTCAACATGTATTATTCTAGGGAAAGTTTGCAAATTTGTTATTGATGCTGGAAGCTGTGATAGTATAATTTCTTCTGAAGCTGTGAGGAAGTTGGCATTGAAGACTGAGAAACATCCGAAGCCATACAAGCTAGCTTGGTTGAGGAAAGGCGGGGAGGTGAAGGTTGGACGAAGGGCTTGTGTGAAGTTTTCAATTGGGAAGAAATATAAGGACGAAATCTGGTGCGATGTGGTAGATATGGATGTCTGTCATTTGTTGCTGGGGAGACCATGGCAGTATGATAGGGCGGTGCAACATGATGGGCGTACCAACAGTTACAGTTTCATGTTTGAAGGCACAAAGATTACTCTAGTTCCAAAGAAGCGACAACAGGAGGAAAACAAGTTGGAGGAGATTGAAGAGCTTAAAACTTTGTTATCTTTGAAGGAGTTTGTGAAGGAAGTAGAGGAGGAGCCTGAAGTGTTTTTGTTGATTGGGCGAGAGAGCAGTGAAGAAGTTGAAATTCCAGAAGAAGTTAAACCAATTTTGAAAGAATTTAACGATGTATTTCCAGAGGAGTTACCAACGGAGTTGCCACCATTGAGGGATATACAACATCAGATAGATCTTGTTCCAGGTGCTGTGTTGCCACACTGACCACATTATTGAATGAGTCCGAAGGAACATGAAGAGTTGCGAAGGCAGGTAGAAGAATTGCTTGAACAGGGGCGTGTGCAGGAGAGTTTAAGTCCTTGTGTTGTACCAGCTTTATTGGTACCCAAGAAGGATGGGACGTGGAGGATGTGCACAGACAGTAGAGCCTTGAATAAGATCACAGTCAGATACAGATTTCCGATGCCGAGGCTTGATGATTTATTGGATCAGATCAGTGGGTCCGTAATCTTTTCTAAGATTGACTTGAAGAGCGGTTATCATCAAATTCGTATCAGACCAGGTGATGAGTGGAAGACTGCTTTTAAAACCAGGGAGGGTCTATACGAATGGTTGGTTATGCCATTTGGCTTATCAAATGCACCAAGTACATTCATGAGGGTGATGAATCAGATTTTTCGACCATTCATTGGGAAGTTTGTGGTGGTGTATTTCGATGATATTCTGATATATAGTGGAAGTCCTGAGGAACATTTGAATCATCTGAGGGAAGTACTGATGGTATTGCGACAAGAACAATTTTATGCTGCAACGAAGAAATGCGTGTTCATGACACATAGCATTTTATTTCTGGGGTATATTGTGTCGGAAGAAGGAATACAGGTTGACCAAAGTAAAGTTGAGGCGATTAGAGATTGGCCACAGCCCAAGACGATAACGGAAGTTTGTAGTTTTCGCGGGTTGGCTTCATTTTATCGAAGGTTTATTCCACACTTTAGTAGTGTGATGGCGCCTGTGACTGATTGTATGAAGGGTAAACAGTTTACATGGACGGAGGAAGCAGGAGTTGCTTTTGAACGAATCAAGGAGTTGTTGACGACAGCACCAATCCTAGCATTACCTGATTTTCAGTTGTTATTTGAACTACATACTGATGCATCCAAGGTTGGGATTGGAGGAGTGTTGAGTCAGAGGGGGCGTCCGATTGCATATTTCAGTGAGAAGTTGTCAGGAGCGAAGATGAGATACAGTACATATGATGTGGAATTCTATGCTGTTGTGCAAGCTATCAAACACTGGAGACATTATCTATTTCAGAAAGAGTTTGTTCTTTACACTAATCATGAGGCGTTGAAGCATTTGCAAGGACAAGACAAGATTTCAGCAAGACATGCATCGTGGATTGCATATCTGCAACAATTTACTTTTGTTGTAAAACACAAGTCAGGAGTGACGAATCGAGTGGCTGATGCTTTGAGTAGGAGGAATCATTTGTTGACTACAATGAAAGTTGAAGTAACGGGGTTTGACATGTTACCAGAATTATTTGTGGAAGATCCTTACTTTGCGAAGTTTGTTGATAAAGTCAAGGAGGGAGTGACGGATGAGTTCGTGATGGTAGATGGTTTTCTGTTCAAGGGAAATCTATTGTGCATACCTGATTGTAGTTTGAGAATGAAGATTATAAAAGAGCTACATGAAGAAGGACATGTTGGTAGAGACCGTACATTACAGTTGATTTCACAATCTTACTTTTGGCCATCGATGAGGAAAGAAGTGGGAAGGTTTGTGGAGAGATGTCATGTTTGCCAAGTTTCTAAGGGAACAGCGACAAATGCGGGACTGTATATGCCGTTACCCGTGCCTGTAAAACCATGGGTGGATATCAGTATGGATTTTGTTTTGGGTTTGCCTAGAACTCAAAGGGGGAATGATTCTATATTCGTTGTGGTGGACAGATTCTCCAAAATGGCACACTTTATCGCTTGTAAAAAGACAGCTGATGCCGTCCGGGTTGCTGAATTATTCTTCAAAGAGATATATCGTTTACATGGTTTACCGGAATCCGTTGTTTCTGATCGGGATACCAGATTTTTTAGTCACTTTTGGATAATTTTGTGGAAGATGGTCGGAACAAAACTGAAGTTTAGTAGTGCTTATCATCCGCAAACGGATGGACAGACCGAGGTTGTGAACCGATCGTTGGGAAATTTGTTGAGGTGTCTAGTACAAGATAATCTGAAGAGTTGGGATGTGAAGTTAAGCCAGGCGGAGTTTGCCCATAATCATGCTGTAAATCGAAGTACTGGGTTCAGTCCATTCCAGATTGTATATTCTAGTATGCCAAAAGGACCGTTGGATTTAACGGTAATGCCACATTCAAGGGGGACAGTTAAGAAAGCTGCTGATTTTGTTGACGGGTTGATGGAATGTCATAAAATCGTTCAAGAACGATTGAAGAAAGCGAATGAGAAGTACAAACAATCTGCAGATTTGAAACGAAGAAATGTTGAGTTTAATGAAGGAGATATGGTTTATGCAGTGTTAATAAAAGATCGTTTTCCAGTAGGCGCTTATAACAAGTTGAAAGCCAGGAAAATTGGTCCGGTGGAAGTTGTGAAACGAATCAATGAAAATGCTTATAAATTGAATCTACCAGATGATGTGTATACGTCTGACGTGTTCAATGTTAAACATCTCGTATCATATCATGGGGATGAACGAGCAGATGTGGAAGAATTTACAAATTCGAGGTCGAATTTCTCTCAACCTGGGGAGGATGATGTAGCTCAGGCCAGGAATGAAGGCATAAGTCGTACGCGACTTATGGAAGGAGTTATGGGTCGTGACCGACTCAAGGAAGCAGAAGACATAAGCGACCGACTTAACATGATGGGAGACTTAAGTCGTGACCGACTTAAGAGAGTGGAAGACCTAACTAGTGGAGAGGTGCAGATTATCAAAGATATTAAGTCGCCAGGAAGACTTACCGGGTTACGACCTAAGGGAAGTGCTGGGTTACGACCTAAAAGCTATAGGAGCAAGTGCTGGGAACGACTTAACGGAACAAGTGATAAGTCGTCACCGAGTTACGACTTAGTTAAGTCGCACAGTTTTAAACCGAACCATCTTATGTAGCTGAAACCTGAAGCCATGGATTTCCTGTCGAGTTAATCTGGACCGTTGTTTCTGAAGTCACTGCTATTGATGAGTCGTGATATGTTGTTAAGTCGGCAACGACCTAAGTGAATAACTGTCTGTTGTAATTTCTGTTATAAGTTGTAAGTCGGCATGGGTTTTAGTCGACAATTCGTAAGTCGTTCTGTACATGTCTTGAGTCGTTTGATTTTTAGGTCGTAGCTTTTGAGTCGTAGGTTGGCAAGGCTTGTATTGTGTTGTAAATTTTAAGTCGTATGTCGTCTGTAGTTCTTGAGTCGTACGTGATAAGTCGGTTCCGACTTAGGACTTGTGCATATTTTGTACCGTGTGAGTTGTAGCCTATAAATAGGCAAGTTGGGTCATTTGTAATGGTTGTTGATTTTTGAATAAAATTCTCTTTTGTTAGCTTTGTGCTTTCATTCCAATTGGTAGTTGAGTGTAATCTCCTATCTCCTCTTTCGGTTAATCGAGTGCGCTCGATTCAATGATTGCAGAAGCCGATTCACGGAATCAAGTGCGCTTGATCAACGCTTGAAGAATTGAAGATCTTTGAACCCGGTATCGTGCGCGATCAACGAGTTCGGGATAGCTAGAATTCGGTATCTTCGGATCAACGAATTTGGGCATTTCAGTATCTTTCAATCCATCAATTACTACTTTCACCGATTGAAGATTGTTTTGTTTAATCCGCTGCGTCATTTACCTATCTATTTATTTCCTACCTTAACTTATTCCTCCAAACCCTAGCCGCCTATTGCCTATCTATTCACGTGAAAAAGGAAAGTGTTCTCATTTTCCATTTGTTCTTTTTATTCAATAGGAATTATATCCCTTTATTTTCTCTTGCCGTTTTAAAACATTGATTGCTTGACCGTTTCTTCCACTTGATTTGCCGTGAGAAACACCTCTAATAATTATCACTTCACGTACAAAAACATCTTATCACTTCATTTTTTTTCACGGCCATAGCATTTCTGAAAAAAAATAAAGTAAGTAATGGCTTCCTTTTCTCACTTTTTTCTTCATTTTTCCATTAATTTTTGCTTGATCTCTCCACATGTTTGCTCGGCCATCACACTTAGTTTCCTCGGCCATAACCACCATCACCTTCCCCTCATCATCCAAGTCAGCAACCACCTCCTACCCCTCTGTCCAGATCTGGCCGTGACCACCAAATGATGAAAACTCCACAAACTTTGCAAATATTTCCAAAAAATGCATAGCCGAGCCTTTAATTTCACCATCCCCTTCATTTTCACCTCGGCCATCACCCCTAGAACCACCACCACCTGCTGACTTCACCTCTGGTCATCACTTCAGCATTGACCTGACCTGTACCTGACCATGGTTGAGCCATATGACCCTAGGCCGAGCCTTGTGCACCAAACCTTCCCCTTTTGCCTTGTCCTTTGACCTTCCCTACCTTGTAACTCCCAAACTCTTCACATCCCCATGTAGCTGTGCCTATGTGATGCAAACCCAAGCCTTGTTGCCTCAAATATGAACCATGGCCGAACCTATAAGCATGTATGGTCGAGCAAAAGTTGAGTTGAGATCATGCAATTTTGATTTAAAAGCTTGGTCAAGTCATTTGTCTATTCTATTTACATTTGTTTGATTTAAATTGTGTTGAATATATATATTTATATTGCTTTGTTTTATTGTTGTATACAAGATTAAAATTTTGGCTCTCCCCACTTGAATCAAAGTCATGCTATATCGTGCTTTCTTGATTTATTTGTGTGTTTTGTTTTGCTAACTCCAGCTTAAAAAGATGAGTTATTCACACTTGACATTCATACTTATAGAATTGTGAAACGATAACAAGTGAATGTGTAGAATTGTTATACCATGTTATACCTGCTTGTGATATGAATTATATTATGTTAAACTCTGTTATAAACTTGTCACATCATCTGATATGTTATATTTTGTTATACTGTTATTTATTTCTGTTTCTCACACTGCAAGTTCCCTGTAGAATAGAATCACTATGGGTTGAAATGATACATACCCGAACGGACTTTAGAATAGGGAGAAATCGTTATGGGTTGAAATGATAGGCCTAAGTGATTTTTATTTATTTTTAATTACTGGGATTGCGGGTTTGAAATGATAGAACTCGAATTTTCTTTGTAAATTACGGATTGAAATGATATATTATCCGTATCACTTGACCTAGGTTAGAAAATATTATACAGACTCGTGGTTATTTTATATATTTTTTGGAAAATTTTAAGTATTTTTTTAAAATGTAAAAATATGATAATTTGATTTAAATTGAATCTAAAATGATTTAATAAAAGGGTTAGTGATTTTTCTATAAGTTAAAAATGTTAAATAAATAAATGATTAAATTGTAATTTGAAATATAACTAAATTTGGAAATTTGTAATTTGGTTTAAAATGAAAGTTTAAGTAAAGAAAATAAAATGGAAATTAAGTTTTATTTTTGAAATGGTAATTTAAATTTAAATGTTGAGTTAATTGTAGAAAAAATGCAAAGAATAAGAAAATTGTACACTTGGATTAAATAAGTAAATTATTGAAAAATTTGGATTTAATTATGAAGATTTTACTTTGTAAAAATTATAAGTTAAAGGGTTTTCAAAATGAACATGTTGAGTGAAAAAAAATGATTTTTATAAGTTAAAATGGTTAAAATCGAAGTTTATTTGTTTCTGAAATTTTATTATAAATCTGGAAATTGAATTAGTAGCACTTCAGAAATGCTATCACTTCTGAAATTAACTAAAAATCTAAAGTAAAAGATACTGCAGCACTTTGTAACTGCTGTGGTTGATGCAAATGAACTAAAGGCTAAATTAACTAAGGGCTACTGCAGCACTTGGTAAGTGCTGTGGTTGCAGAAAGAAAACCTAAAATCTGAAACTAATAAAAAGGATACAGTAGCACTTGAAGTGTTGCAGTTGGCTGAAATAAGATTTTCAAATGTAACTGAACTACTACAACAGTTTTTAAATGTTGTCTTTGCCGAAATGAATTGTTTCAAATATAACTTACCGCGACATTTTTCTTAATGCTGCGAAAGCTGAAATTTTAATGTTTTAAGTATTTAAGTGAATAAATGAGCTCAGAAAAGGCTAAATTTTTGGGAATTGAGTATTTGATTTAAAGGTATAATGATTTCACTTTGAAATGGTTTAAATGAAGTATTTTGATTTGAACTATAAACTATTTTTGAAATTTATAACCACGGGTTATAATAACGATTGGTTGTTAAAGAGACCGGGATCGGATATGGACATACTCTCCGTCGATACCGAAAACCACTTTAACAACTATGTACACAGTGGAGATTCCAGAATGAAGTAGGATGGTGGGGACGATCCTATTGAGGTATGAACGTGGACCCGACTCCCGTGAGTTGGCTTAAGGTTGCTAAAACAGGAGCGATCGACTGGCCAATTAGGTAGCACCTCTGATCGAACACACTTCTTCGATACCATTCTATTACTTTTGTGATTGATTGGGTGCACCCTTGATTTTGGGAGTGTGGCTCGAGGTGGGCGGTAGTGGCTGTTATGCGTTTCCACTAGCCCGGATGCGTAATTGGTATATCTACCCTGACATTACCTAGTTGTGTCATGTCACCTACCATATCGAGCTTTACTACGAGTTTGGATTTGTGCCGTAGCCTGTGGAGTATTGAGGGTAGCCTACGATCTGGGAGTATGCTAATACTGGATAGACTACTGGGACTATTACGTATTAAGGTGGAAAATGTAAAGCCTTAATGCTATTTAAAAGTAAGTTTATTTTATTATTAGACATTATTATAATAGCAAATATTGCTACATAGTAGATAGTTTAACGAATCATTAAAGAATGGGCAATCCCAAGCATTCTTTAAGTTACTTGTACCTTTTATTATAGTTCACTTGAGTTGGTTTACATTGTATAAGTATGTATGTCCTGACTCGAGTGTTTGTGTTTTATTTACGCTCGGGTCAGCCTGAGTATCAGCCTTGGATTTCACCTTCTGGAGCTAGGACTGCTGGAGATCATCATTTATCTAGTTGCTATCTATTTCCATTTAGTATTTCTATGTCAGCTTTGTATTAGAGACATATGTATTTGGATTTCTACTATGCTTATGTATTCAGACTTCTATTGTATCTGTTTTTCAGACTATGTATTTTGAATTTGTTTTAAGACTTTGTATTGTAGTGGCTTCATGAACCACTATTTATTTTATTTTCCGCTGCGAGTTATTTTGATATTCTGTGTCTGTGATTGGTTTTATTTGCTCCAAATTTATTACAATCTATTGTTTTGTATTATTCAAGTCCGACATGTGTGGTTTTATTGTCGATTTGAATGGTCCAAAACAGTGGGTCGTTACAGTTGGTATCAGAGCCAGGTTTTTAGGCAAACCTTAGCCTGTGGAGCAAAAACTCATTAGAGATAGGGTAGAAATACCCTAGAATGAGTGAAATCAACCTCGGAATCATTTCTTTGTGAGAGAACGTATTTTCAAAGTATAAAATAATTTTAAAATGATTTTTCAAAGATTATTTTGATATAAAATTTTCTTGTTTTAAAAGAAAATTTTCTAAACTTCCTTCTTTTCGTATATACCTTGTTAGGAATTTCTTTAATTAGGATATTCATCCAAGTGATTTTATCTTGTCTTATCTTATCTTATCTTTGTCTTCTCATTACCTTTGTCCTGAAATTCATTCTTGATTTTTTAAGATGAATCGTGGAAATTCCAGAGGTAGGGGTCGTGGTATTGCCCCAGCTCCTCAACCTGCTGCACCTGTTAGGTTTACTGTTCTCTGTAAGGAATTCTCTCAGCTTGGTGGAACCCAGTTTACCGGTTCAGAGAGAATTATTGAAGCCCACCAGTGGTTATGGAGTTTAGAGAGGATCTTTACCGGTCTTGAGATTTCTGATGCCCAGAAGCGTCAGTTAGCAGCTTAGCAGATGCAAGAGTCAGCCTTGGATTGGTGGGAGTCTGTTACAGCTCACACTAACGAGGGTGATATTTCGTGGGAGCAGTTTAGGTATCCTTTGTGTTATCTTGAATTTTGTTCCCATTTCCATTCTCTTGAATCTATCTTAAGTTTTGTTTCTGTATCTTCTTTCCAAGGAGGCTTTTATGGCAAAATGGATGCCCGAAGCCGGGAAATCTCAGCTTTATCGTGAGTTTATGGATCTCAAGCAGGGTACCATGTCCTTTTCTGAGTATGAGCGGAAGTTCAATGAACTTTTCAAGTTTGGTCCTGGCCTTATTGACACCCAACTTAAGAAGAATGAAAAGTACATAGCTGGAGCTCGCCCAGAGTTCTATGATCGTCTCATTTCTCATGTTCATGGCACTTTCACCGAGCTTATGGAGCTATTCCTTATGAGAACCCTACTTCCAAAGGTCTTGCTCTTGCTAGTGCTCCTTCATCTCAGTCTTCCTTTGCTAACTATAAGAAGAGAAAGCCAAATTTCCATTAGCAGAAGAAGAATTGGCTCAAGCATCCGGGTCTGGGATCTTCTCCTTCTCAGAGGCACCCTATCGACCTATCTACCATTACCTGTTTCAAGTGTGATCAGAAGGGACGCTATGCTAATAGTTGCCCTAATTCAGTTGGTGCTGTTGTTCCTCCACCTCAGAGTACCAGGAACAACCTCTGTCATGTCTATCTGCAGCCTGGTCATTTCAAGAATGATTGTCCCTTGTATCAGAAGGGAAAGCCATCCGGTATTTTTGTTGTTACCTCTGCTTCTTCACCTGCACCTGCTCCTGCTCCTAGTGATAACTAAGGTACTCTTCAGGGCACCTTTTCTTTATTTCATCATCCTGTTCGTGCTTTATTTGATACTGGAGCTTCCCATAGTTTTATTTCTGTTGATTTGTGTGATAAGTTTGAGCATCTCCTTTCTCCTGAGTATGCTTTTGTTCCTTTGTGTGTTTCAAATCCTATTGGGGGTCCCGCAAATCTTAATAGGATTTGTAAGCATGTGAAACTCTTTCATTCTGGTTATCGGTTTTCTGGAGATTTCTATGTTCTAGGTTTCGATGCTTTTGATTTATTGCTTGGAGATGATTGGTTAAGGAATCATGATGCCCATATCTCTTGCAAATCCCGAATTGTGTCTCTTATGGGAGATAAGGGTGATCCTTTGATTATTCAGTGCCGCATGCCTCAGGATTTTGTTGGCAATTTTATTTATTCTCTGAATTCTTCTCCTGGTGATCTTCATTCGACCCGTGTGGTCAGATTCTATCCCGATGTATTTGGTGAAGTCACCGCTTTACCTCCTAAGCGGGAAATTTATTTTAGTATTGATCTTATTCCTGGAGCTCGACCTGTAGTTCTTCCTCCTAGAAGAATGGCACCCCACGAGAAGGTTGAGTTGGGAAAGCAAATTGAGGACTTGTTCTCCAAAGGTCTGATCAGACCTAGTCACTCAGAATGGGGTGCAGCGGTGGTTTTCGTCACCAAGTCCAATGGTTCTCTCCGGATATGTGTTGATTATAGGGAGCTGAACAAGCTCACTATGAAAAACAGATATCCAATGCCTCACATCAATGATATGTTTGATCAGCTTTATGGCGCCACTGTTTTCTCTCAGCTTGATCTTGCCACAGGTTTCCACCAGCTCAGAGTTGCTGAGGAAAGTATTCCCAAGACTGCTTTCCGTACTGAGAATGGGTTTTTTGAATGGTTAGTCATGCCTTTCGGTTTGACTAATGCTCCTGCTTTCTTTGTTGATTTGATGAATCGTGTTTTTCGTGATGTGCTTAATAAATTTGTTCTAGTCTTTGTTGATGATATTCTCATTTTCTCTAAGTCTGAGGAAGAACATGAGTCGCATTTGAAATCTATTCTGGAGACTCTTAGAAATCATCAATTGAAGGCTAAATTTTCTAAATGCCATTTCTGGAAGGATGAAGTCCGATTCCTCGGGCATACTGTTTCTGGTAATGGAGTTTTTGTTGATCCAGTCAAGATCGCTGCGATCAATGTAAGTCTTTCTTTCCTTCTCTTTCCTTGTTTCATTCAATTTATTCTATCTTTCCAGTTGTCCTTATTTATCCCTATTCTGTGCAGGATTGGGAAACTCCTAGGACTCCAACTGATATCCGTAGTTTTCTGGGCCTTGCCGGTTATTATCGGAGATTCATTTAGAATTTTGCTCAGATTGCTTCACCTCTCACCGCTTTGACTCGTAAGAATGCTAAGTTTATTTGGAGTGATGAGTGTAAAGCTGCATTCAATGAGTTAAAGAACAAGCTAACTTCTGCACCCGTTCTTACCGTTCCAAATGGAAATGAGGGATTAACGGTATACACTGATGCTTGTCGTGAAGGTTTGGGAGCTGTTTTGATGCAGGATGGGAAGGTCATTGCTTATGCTAGTCGTCAGTTGAAGACCCATGAAGCCAATTACGCTGCTCACGATTTGGAGTTGCTTGCTGTTGTCTTTGCTTTGATGCTTTGGAGGCATCATCTTTTGGGTACTTAGTTTGAGCTCTTCACTGATCATCAGTCTTTGAGGTATATTTTCACTCAGAAGGATTTGAATCAGAGGCAAGTTAGGTGGTTGGAGTTTCTTGCTTCTTAGGACCTCGACATCAACTATACCCCTGGGAAAGCTAATGTTGTGGCAGATGCTTTGAGTCGGAAGAAGGCGATGTTGTGTCAGATTGTTGTTTCTTCTTCTCTTTTGGATTGTATCATGGCCAAGAAGGATGAGGATCGAATGCTTAGGCTTATTAAGGAGAATGTTCATAGTAGAGTTGGAGGTAGTAGTCTTGATGGCAGTGCTGCTCAGATCGATGATAGAGGTATTTTGAGGATTAATAATCAGATTTATGTCCCGAATGTTGATGGATTGAGACAAGAGTTACTTCGGGAGAATCATCGGTCTAGACTTTCTATTCATCCGGGAGTGACCAAGATGTATCAGGATATGAAGAAGTTGTATTGGTGGAGAGGTATGAGGCGAGATATCTCCATCTTTGTTAGTAGGTGTGTGACTTGTCAGCAAGTCAAGGCAGATCATCAGAAGACCTCTGGTTTGTTACAGCCCCTTGGGATTCCCAATTGGAAATGGGAACAAGTTTCTATGGATTTTATTGATGGATTACCGAGGACTAGGAGGGGTAATGAGAGTATCTGGGTTATTGTGGATAGATTGACCAAGTCAGCTCATTTCATTCCGGTCAAGTCTACCCGTTCTGCTTCTAGTTTGTCGGAGATCTACATGAGAGAGATTGTTCGTCTTGATGGTGTCCCTCTCAGTATTGTTTGTGATCGTGATCCTATTTTTACTAGTCAGGTTTGGAAAGCTTTCCAGGAATCTTTGGGTACTCATTTGAATCTGAGCACTGCTTACCATCCACGGACCGACAGTTAAACATAAAGGGTGAATTAGATTCTAGAGGATCTTCTTCGTGCTTGTGTGCTTGATTATGGAGGATCCTGGGAAGATCATCTCCATCTTATCAAATTCACCTACAATAATAGTTATCAGGTATAATATAATCTTCTGTTTTGAATCTTGTCTTAATCTTTTATCTATCTCATTTCTATCTTTGAATTCAGGCTAGTATTAAGATGTCTCCGTTTGCTGCTCTTTACGGAAGACCTTGTAGATCCCCATCTTGCTGGATTGAATATGGTAATCGTTTGGTTCTTGGTCCTGAGATGATTTTAGAGGCTTCTGAGAGAGTTGAGGAGATTAGGAGGAAGATGAGGGTTGCTTAGGATAGGCAGAAGAAGTATGCTGATCGTCGTAGGAGGAGTTTGGAGTTTTTGGTTGGTGATTTGGTTTTCCTTAAGGTCTCTCCCTTAAGGAATGTCATTCGCTTTGGTCGTAGAGGGAAGCTTGCTCCTAGGTTCATTGGTCCTTTCCGCATTGTGGAAAGAGTTGGTTCTTTAGCTTATCGCCTGGATTTGCCTGAGAAGTTCTTTGGAGTGCATAATGTATTCCACGTTTCGCTTCTTCGTCGCTATCTGCATGACCCATCTCTTATTGTTCAACCTTATGCTCTCGATAGTTTGGATATAGAGCCTAATCTGACTGTCGAAAAGAAGCCACTTTGTATTGTCGATAGAGGTACGAAGCAGCTAAGAAGGAAATCTGTTAGTCTGGTCAAAGTGCAATAGAGTACTGATGACCGGGATTGTACCTGGGAAACGGAGGAGAGCATGCGTGCTTCGAATCCAGAATTGTTTGTTCCAGGTACTTTGCTTTCCTACCTGACCTTTCCTTTGTTTTCCTTGTTTCGTTCCTTTTCGAGGACGAAAAGTTTTAAGTGGGGGAGAGTGTAACAACTCAGAAATTTTAATAAATATTTTAATTCATTTTATATATAAAAAAAACTTTGGTGTTTAATGATTTAAAAATTCGAATTTTGGAATTTTTCCCAATAAAGTGGATTTTTGGTTGTAATTTCCTTTCCAAATATAATAAAATAAATAATATATATATATATATATTCATAATATCCATCTCTATTTTATCTTTCTATTTTTATTTATTTAGACATTCATTTTATTAATTGAATTGTTATGTGTTTATATCTCTTATTTACTTCTTGGAAAATAATTTCAATGGATATACGTTATATTGCCTTAAAGGCATATCTTTT
Source organism: Allium fistulosum (assembly GCA_030737815.1). Lineage (NCBI taxonomy): Eukaryota > Viridiplantae > Streptophyta > Magnoliopsida > Asparagales > Amaryllidaceae > Allium > Allium fistulosum. Next base: position 1,017,230,218 of record CM060901.1, on the reverse strand, counting down.
AAATTTTTTTTATTAAATGTTCTTGTGCATATCTTTTATTTATTTTATTTATTGAATGTTTCTTTGTATATACCTTTTAATTAATGGCAAGGAAACAAATCAAATTGATGTATGTTACCTTGCTTTAAATTGGCATACGTTACTTTGCTTTATTTCCTACCTCTTTATTTACTTATCTATTTATTTCCTACCTTAACTTATTCCTCAAAACCCTAGCCGCCTATTGCCTATCTATTCACGTGAAAAAGGAAAGTGTTCTCATTTTCCATTTGTTCTTTTTATTCAATAGGAATTAAATCCCTTTATTTTCTCTTGCCGTTTTAAAACATTGATTTCTTGACCGTTTCTTCCACTTGATTTGCCGTGAGAAACTCCTCTAATAATTATCACTTCACGTACAAAAACTTCTTATCACCTCATTTTTTTCACGGCCACAGCATTTCTGAAAAAAAATAAAGTAAGTAATGGCTTCCTTTTCTCACCTTTCTTCTTCATTTTTCCATTGATTTTTGCTTGATCTCTCCACATGTTTGCTCGGCCATCACCCTTAGTTGCCTCGGCCATAACCACCATCATCTTCACCTCATCGTCCACATCAGCAACCACCTCTTACCCCTCTGTCCAGATCTGGCCGTGACAACCAAATGATGAAAACTCCACAAACTTTACAAATATTTCCAAAGAAATGCATAGCCGAGCCTTTAGTTTCACCATCCCCTTCATTTTCACCTCGGCCATTATCCCTAAAACCACCACCACCTGCTGACTTCACCTCTGGCCATCACTTCAGCACTGACATGACCTATACTTGACCATGGTTGAGCCATATGACCCTAGGCCAAGCCTAGTTGTGCCCCAAACCTTCCCCTTTTGCCTTGTCCTTTGACCTTCCCTACCTTGTAACTCCTAAACTCTTCACATCCCCATGTAGCCGTGCCTATGTGATGCAAACCCAAGCCTTGTTGCCTCAAATATGAACCATGGCCGAACCTATAAGCATGTATGGTCGAGCAAAATTTGAGTTGAGATCAAGCAATTTTGATTTAAAAGCTTGGTTAAGTCATTTGTCTATTCTATTTCCATTTGTTTGATTTAATTTGTGTTGAATATATATTTATATTGCTTTGTTTTATTGTTGTATACAAGATTAAAATCTTAGCTCTCTTCCCACTTGAATCAAAGTCGTGCTATTTCGTGCTTTCTGGATTTATCTGTGTGTTTTGTTTTGCTAACTCCAGCTTAAAAAGGTGAGTTATTCACCCTTAACATTCATACTTATAGAATTATGAAACGATAACAAGTGTGTGTAGAATTGTTATACCATGTTATACCTGCTTGGATATGAATTATATGATGTTAAACTCTGTTATAAACTTGTCACATCATCTGATATGTTATATTTTGTTATACTGTTATTTATTTCTGTTTCTCACACTGCAAGTTCCCTATAGAATAGAATCACTATGGGTTGAAATGATACATAACCGAACGGACTTTAGAATAGGGAGAAATCGTTATGGGCTGAAATGATAGGCCTGAGCGATTTTTATTTACTGGGATTGCGGGTTTGAAATGATAGAACCTAGATTTTCTTTGTAAATTACGGATTGAAATGATATATTATCCGTATCACTTGACCTAGGTTAGAAAATATTATACAGACCCGTGGTTATTTTATATATTTTCTGGAAAATTTTAAGCATTTTTTTTAAATGTAAAAATACGATAATTTGATTTAAATTGAATTTAAAATGATTTAATAAAAGGGTTAGTGATTTTTCTATAAGTTAAAAATGTTAAAAAAATAAATGATTAAATTGTAATTTGAAATATAACTAAATTAGGAAATTTGTGATTTGGTTTAAAATGAAAGTTTAAGTAAAGAAAATAAAATGGAAATTAAGTTTTATTTTTGAAATGGTAATTTAAATTTAAATGTTGAGTTAATTGTAGAAAAAAATGCAAAGAATAAGAAAATTGTACACTTGGATTTAATAAGTAAATTATTGAAAAAAATGGATTTAATTATGAAGATTTTAATTTATAAAAATCATAAGTTAAAGGATTTTCAAAATGAACATTTTGAGTAAAAAAAATGATTTTTATAAGTTAAAATGGTTAAAATCGAAGTTTATTTGTTTCTGAAATTTTATTATAAATCTGTAAATTGAATTAGTAGCACTTCAGAAATGCTATCACTTCTGAAATTAACTTAAAATTTGAAGTAAAAGATACTGCAACACTTTGTAAGTGCTGTGGTTGATGCAAATGAACTAAAGGCTAAATTAACCAAGGGCTACTGCAGCACTTGGTAAGTGCTGTGGTTGCAGAAAGAAAATCTAAAATCTAAAACTAATAAAAGGGCTATAGTAGCACTTGATAAGTGCTGCAATTGGCTGAAATGAGATTTTCAAATGTAACTGAACTACTACAACAGTTTTTAAATGTTGTCTTTGCCGAAATGAATTGTTTCAAATATACCTTACCGCAACATTTTTCTTAATGCTGCGAAAGCTGAAATTTTAATGTTTTAAGTATTTAAGTGAATAAATGAACTCAGAAAAGACTAAATTTTTGGGAATTGAGTATTTGATTTAAAGGTATAATGACTTCACTTTTAAATGGTTTAAATGAAGTATTTTTATTTTAACTATAAACTATTTTTGAAATTTATAACCATGGGTTATAATAACGATTGGTTGTTAAAGAGACCGGGATCGGATATGGACATACTCTCTGTCGATACCGAAAACCACTTTAACAACTGTGTACACAGTGGAGATTCCAGAATGAAGTAGGATGGTGGCGACGATCCTATTGAGGTATGAACGTGGACCCGACTCCCGTGAGTTGGCTTAAGGTTGCTAAAACAGGAGCGATCGACTGGCCAATTAGGTAGCACCTCTGATCGGACACACTTCTTCGATACCATTCTATTACTTTTGTGATTGATTGGGTGCACCCTTGATTTTGGGAGTGTGGCTCGAGGTGGGCGGTAGTGGCTACTATGCGTTTCCACCAGCCCAGATGCGTAATTGGTATATCTACCCTGGCATTGCCTAGTTGTGCCGTGTCACCTACCATATTGAGCTTTACTACGAGTTTGGATTTGTGCCGTAGCCTATGGAGTATTGAGGGTAGCCCCCAATCTGGGAGTATGCTAATACTGGATAGACTACTGGGACTATTACGTGTTAAGGTGGAAAATGTAAAGCCTTAATGCTATTTAAAAGTAAGTTTATTTTATTATTAGACATTATTATAATAGCGAATATTACTACATGGTAGATAGTTTAACGAATCCTTCAAGAATGGGCGATCCCAAGCAATCTTTAAGTTACTTGTACCTTTTATTACAGTTCACTTGAGTTGGTTTACATTGTATAAGTATGTATGTCTTGACTCGAGTGTTTTTGTTTTATTTACGCTCGGGTCAGCCTGAGTATCAGCCTTGGATTTCACCTTCTGGAGCTAGGACTACTGGAGATCATCATTTATCTAGTTGTTATCTATTTCCATTCAGTATTTCTATGTCAGCTTTGTATTAGAGACATATGTATTTGGATTTCTACTATGCTTATGTATTCAGACTTCTGGTGTATCTGTTTTTCAGACTATGTATTTTGAATCTATTTTGAGACTTTGTATTGTAGTGGCTTCATGAACCACTATTTATTTTATTTTCCGCTACGAGTTATTTTGATATTCTGTGTCTGTGATTCTGTGATTGGTTTTATTTTCTCCAAATTTATTACAATCTATTGTTTTGTATTATTCAAGTCCAACATGTGTGGTTATATTATCGATTTGAATGGTCGAAAACAGCGGGCCGTTACAACAGCAATTGTAAGGACACGCTGTTATAACTGTCCAAGTTGATAATAGGTTAGTGTACTCTGATGTTGTGTATAATAAAGATGATTTCTTTTTGTAAAGATCTTGTGTATATTATAAATTTATTGTCACGAAGTGGGATTCTGTTTTGTCTTTTCTTTCTTTAACCCTAAATGACCTGTCTTTCGGACTCTTAAATGATCGACACATGAATACCAAGGATGCATTAAGTGTCGTCTTTAGGTGTAAGAAAGTCAGATCATTACATTTGATATTAGAGCTTAGGTTGAGCGAACACTTAGGCATTCGTAGGTAAACTCATTTGAGATAGGGTAATGAGACCTAAAATGAGTCTGAATATATTGTATATATGACCGCATATTTGTTAGTGTATAAAAATATTTTATATTGTGTTTATTGATTTGTTGAGTGGTTTATGAATTCTGGTCAATACAAGTAGCTAACGCTATTGATAGGGATCTCTAAACACTTAAACAAGGCTAAACTGACACAATATTGTTTTAAAATTAGTAAATGAAATAATTTCACCTAGGAATATATTTTATATATAAAGGAATGATTTTAAAATATTTATATAGTTATTTTTGTTGTGTTTGTTTGTTAGGAATGTTAATATTTAACTATTATCGTATAAGGTTGTAGATTCATTTGCATTCTTTCTTTTTAAAACCATAGGTTGGGTTGGTAGAAATTTGGGAAAACATTGAATTGAACACCTTGTGAATTAAATTTCACTGTTTGACTATAAGGCGTTCGATGAAATGTTGGGTTAAAAATTGATTTAATAAAAGTTGTTTATCTAAAAGAAAATTAGAATATTTTGAAAATAAATATTTAGAAGTTGATTTTATAAAGCTTTATAAAAGGTGTTTTGTAACTAAAAATAATTTTGTAGGAATAAAATTCCAATGCTTTTGGAAAATGGTTTTCAAGGTTTGGGAAAAATAGCAATAATTTTACTTATAAATATTTTGAGGTATAAATATTTTGAAAAAGGAATTTGAAAGCAAGATTTTTCTTTGGACAGTTTGGAGAATGAGTCTTAATCTGTTTTGTGATAATTAAAATAATCTTCTAAGTGACAGTCGGTTGTTTGCTTAGGCGGATATGGTAGTGCACTTAGTAAATTATTCTCTTTGTCATTGTATAATCGAAACAAGTTCGAATCCGGATGAATCCAAAGCATGTAAATGATAAATATTTTGTTAAAAACTATTTATTAGGAATTATATATATAGTATTATTCCAAAATGGGGATTTGAAAAAGAAGAAATATTTTTATGATTAACTAGTTTGAGTGACAAGAAAATTACTAAAATGGAAAAGGGATGTGTTCAGATGGTAAACACTTTTCTTGAGTATTACGCTTCTTGGTAGAGGAATATAAGATACATTTGGTAGTATCCAGTTACTTGATATCATTTTGGAGTTACTTGGGCTATATGTATGTTTTCTATGGGTTAAATATATGTATCATTTCAAAAAAATTTGAAAGAAACCTAGGTATTATGCTCTTAATTTTCTTGAAAAAATATAAGTTATCAAAATAATAAGGGATTTTGATTAAGGAGTAGGTTAATAATTATTGTTAAAACTGAATTAATTTAATAAGAAGGTTTTAATCAACTTGGTTTTATTAAACAATGTCTTTCGATTTTAACATCTAGGAAGTAAAGAATTCTATTTGATGTTATTGGACCAACTAATAAACATTTTTACCTTAAAGCATCTAAGAAAAAGTAGATTCTAGGATGAAGTTTGGATACTAGCATCTTACTCTTCTTAGCTACTTACCAGACCGATTGGGTAAAGAGGTTGAATTGGTCAACTTAGTTTTAAGACTCGAGATTTATTTTAGGCCTACATCTGAATAGTTAAAAGTGAATAAAATTATAAAATCAAATGTTTTGTATATACTCTTAGGACGTAAGAGAGTATTATACAAGTTAGTAGATTAAAGTGATTTTATGGAAGGGTTTCATAAATAAAGTTGTGTCATTCTAAAAATGATTGGCCCTAAAAATTTTGTGAAATGTTTTCATTAATATTTTTAGGAAAGTAAAAGGGTATTTGGGTAAATAAGAACCAATAGGATAAGTACGTAAAATGTACGTAGACCCTTTATCTTATTCGCATAGTTCTCGATCCAAGATTCAAGTACATGATTTAAGGTATTTCACACCGTTCTGAATAAGGATTTATCATTCGATTTTTAACAGTGAAAACTTGGTAAGGGTTTTTAATATGGAACCAAAAGTTTTCTATCATAGTATATGGCTATGTAAGGAGAAGAGTGGTTTGTAATTAAGAAGGCTGATCAGAGTCCACAATAGGGAATCAAGTGAGCGATACCAGTTCAGAAGAAAAGCTATGTATTCGAGTTAGTAATCGAATAAGATTTCATGCATGGATGATCTATGTGCATCATACAAACTAATGAGTAGTGTTAAGTGTTTCTAGATTAGGGTTATGGTTAAATTTTAGGGTCGAAATTCTTTTAAGGGGGGAGAGTGTAACGACCCAGAGATTAACCGCTTTAATTCGAGAATATTTGATTAATTTTAAATATTCAAATAATAAATTTTATAATTAAAATAAAACCGTAAAGGCCCTCAAACCCGTACCCCTTTGAGTTGACAATATTTCACCTCAGCTCAACTCAAATTGGACGGAAATACGAATCTTTAGGGTAAAGAAGAAAAGAGGTAGAAGAAAAATAGAACAACAACATCAGAGTCTCACAATCGCAGCGGAACAAAATATAATATATAACAACAGAATTTAAATACAAGAAATCTGTAACTGTTATATACTTACAACCATCAGAGTACAACGATCAATACATCAAACTGGACAGTTGTATAACTTGTCCTTACACAGTGGAATATAAGCCAAGTACGGAGATACGCCTCTGTCATCAAGCTCGCCTCCTGAGTTCCATAGCATTCAATCCTAAATCTGTAATACTCGGTCTGACCCAAGCATTATAATAAAATAACACCCGAGTCAGTTTGGAAAACAAGCGTGAGAAAACACACTCAGTTTGAATTATTAACTTTTATCAAACTGGGCCACTGGGGTACCGCCCATCACAGTACACCTCTAGAACAATGTACCGAGGACCATGCCGGGATCCCCTGCTACACAAGATCGGCCTATCCTAAACCTGGATAAACCGAATTTGTTATCACCCTGGGTGTTCCCACCCTTACTATCAGCGCTTCTTCTTTCATGTATACCCATATCTAAGATAAATAGGGTTCCGAGGACATCTAGAAAAGTTATAACATACCCTACTTGAGTGCGACCCACTTAGCCTTGCTGCATCTCCCCTGTTTTAGTCATTCCCGGTTGATGAGGTTTGAGGCTAAGCGTTACGTTTCAAGAACAATTTTACCTAGAATGCTCATCGTCCTCCAATGACGATGTTCTGATAACATTCGTCCACACAAGTTGTCCTGGGTTTGGACAAACCGAATCACCGTCTTCATCATCTTCACAGTATTCATTCGTTACGTTCAAATCGGATCGAACTGGTTTTTGGATAATTAAATCCGATCTCGGTCTCTTCGAAACGATTAACGAGTTTGGCCAATATTGATAGTCGGTTATTTAACTATCAATAAAACATCCATAAGCAACCACTAGGCCTTTTTATAAATTTTCTCAAAATATTTATTTCCAAAATATCTTTAAAAGAAATATCAATTCCTCCCAACATTTGAAAACAACTTTCAAATACTTCAATTCGTAACAGGATACTTCCAAACATCTCAACACTTAGAATATTCCCAAATTTCCATTTTCTATACTTAGGAAAATATTATAGGTCTTATTTTCTAAAATCCTTCCAAATATCAATACTTAAGAGAATGTTTCGCGACTTATATCATAAGTCTTCGGAATTTACATTAATTCCTTTTCCTTTTCAAAATTTGATTATATCTATTTACGATCTCTTCTATCTATTTATAACTATTCTATGACTCCAGATTCAACCCCGAATTTCTTATTCCTAATATCTCGGAACCTCCCTTAAGTCCCAAAAATTTTATTATAAGATTTTTCCTTTATAAAATCCTATCCGTTAAATTACTTCGTTCGCAATCTCGAGAGGATTTATAAATAAATTCCAATCTTTTAAAACTATATATACAAAATAAGTATTTTTAAAGGATAATAGTTTAATTTAAAATATGTTTAAGTAAATTTAAAATATCGAAAACATTTTAAATAACATCGATAACTCATTTCCAAATCATTTTTAAATAACTAATAAATTTACAAAGCTGATTTATAAAATTTGAATTTATTTCAATAAATTAAATATTAGAATAACTAACTATTCAGGATATTATCTATAATAATTTTTGTTACATAGTATAGTGGTTTAAAATCCCATTTAAAATTTTTTTTAATTCCTCGACAAAAATCTATTTTTTTAAAATCCAACATTGCCAATTTCAATTTGTAAATCCCTCTCGATTCGTATCACATCGATTATATCTCAACTTTACCACTATTCCTACATTCAAAAATAGATTCCACTATTTCTTTCCCAAACGATTTCCATAACTCAATATAAATTCACATCGTAAATCTATATTTCCAATTTATCAACTGACCATCATTTCCTTATTTATAAACATCGATTTATAAATTTATAAACTCCTTTGAGTTTTACTTATTTATAAAACAATCTTATTTATAAAATTCCATTATATAAATTCATTTCTTGTAATTTCCATTTATACTTCCAATCTATCTTTAAATATTGATTTAAATCTCCTTTTTATATTTCCAGAATATCGTTTATAATTTTTCTTTGTATAATTCATTTTTAAAATTCCCATCTAATAATTCACAATAGTTAAGTATAATCAAAATCAAATATATTTTTCTAATTCAATTTCTTTTTATATAAACTAAATTTCAATAAAAATAATTTTATATCAAAATTCCCTTTAATTCCTTCCATTTTCAAAATATATTTATGGTATTTAAAATATCAAATTTTCAGGCCAATGCTACAATAACATCCAATAATTCCAATCACTACAATAATCTAAAATAGATTATTCTACACAGATCATATATCACTATATATGAAAAATAAACAACATATTTGAGGAATCCAGTTCGATCCCTCCAACCTGTTTCCCTGCATCCACAGATGTTAATACAACATAATATAATACCAATCCCACTTCGATGGGGATATCGCGGTATAAAGGGTCCTCCGCTATTATGCGGGGCACATAGGGTATCATCTGCTATAATGTGTGGGAATATCTCTCTAAATACTAATATATATATATATATATATGCTACTATATATAACATCCAATAGATAATTATAATCTATCAATTCCATCAAGCATCCAATAATTTAAATTTAACCTTTTAAATTTAAATTTGACAATCCAACCGAGTGAGAATTTCTCACCTTTGATTTTTATTTGCAACCCATCCATCTTTACTAATTTATTTATTAATTTATTTACTAATTTATTTATTTAAATAATTAATTTGAATACGCTAAATACCTTCATAAATATAAATCTCGAAATTATGAGATCCAAACCTCTTCATCGCGATACTCAGAACCAACCGCGACCCTTACAGGGACCATTTGATTTCATAATACATGAGACTGTTTGAAGCAGGTTGCCTAAGCTTCTTTGTTGTATTCTGCATCCCTAGTCTTCAAGTGACAGTGTTTCCCACTCGTCTACATGTTTGCTCTTCCCCCTACTTGCTTGCCGCTGCCAAACATCACCGCATTCGACCATGAATGTCGAAACCCTAGCCCTCGATCATGATCGAGCCCCTCACTTCCAGGCGCGGCGCTGCTCGTCCCAACGCCTTCTCTCTCCCCATCATGAACAACCCTAGGCGAACTCCAGGACCAACTCAACAATCGCGAACTCGATCGCGTGCACCACCCCCCCCATCGCTATGCGCCTTTCTTTCCTCGCCACTCCATCATCATCACGATCCCTTTGTGCAATCCCCTCTTCTCCCCTTTTTATTTATTTATTTTTATGAACGAAGTGATTCCATTCGAAGACTTTGGTCTGAGCATTCAAAAGGGAGGTCACGATTTCGTTTGAATTTTCCCTTCCTGATTTCATTCGGAGAATTTGTGATTCTTGTTTATATTTTTTTTATACGAATATGATTTCTCTAAAAAACAAAATTTTGTAGGAGCAAAAGAGATAGCGCGATTTTATAAGAAAGAGGGAGGACTTGGACATGATATGAACTGAAAGAATGAAAGGGTTGCATGTTTGAATGGAGAAGGGGGCAGATTTGATTTTGATCTGATCTTTTATAAATATATATATATTATTTTATTTAATTGTAAATATCTCATATTGCATAACATGAAATTTTGAACCATTATCGAGGCGTGCCGCTAGGCGTTTATAATGTTATACCCCTATTCCGAGCGCAATGGAAAAGGTTTCGAGTCCTAATTCGAATGTATGGAGAAGATAGCTTTTCTGACCCAATTATTATATTGAATTTCGATATTAATTTTCAACGCGTTTATTTCCCGTACGACCAAACGATAACTCCAAACGCTACGAAATTTGAAATCCAATAATAATACACTATTACAGATCCAATGGAATAGGTTTCGTCGAATTCCGAGAACGTGTCTCAGATCGCTATTTTTAAATGTCAATTTGAACAACTATTTTTAAAATTGAACAGATCACTTTTAAATTAAATTTTAAAACTTTCATTATCTTCATTATTATTAATATAAATTTTAAGCCTTTAAACTATTTTTACCGAGCTTAAAACTCAAGATACAATAATTTAACCAATAAACATCAATAATTAAATTTTCAAATAAATTGCTATATTTAAATTCCGAATTTATTTTATAAATAAACCCAAATTTTCCATATTCAAAATCATTCTACAATCCAAATTAAATATTTAAAACCATTTAAATATTCAAAATCAAACGTCGAAAAATCCGAGTCGTTACATTCCTCCCCCCTTAAAAGAATTTCGTCCCCGAAATTGCAAAGACAGGAAAAACGCTCAAAACCATTAACTTATCAAAACCCACTCAGTAAAAATTCGATATTTCACTTTTCTAATCTTTTTCCTTCATCCAAAACAATTACTTCTCCATCCTAAACCAAAATCCTTTATTACAATTTCAATTCGAAATCAAATTGTCGTTAACATAAATTATCCAAAAAATTTCAAAAATTTTCTAACACCTTAAATTTCCGAAATTTTTTGGCAGAGTCTCCCTTGTATGGAGGACCTTTTGCAATATGAAAATGGATATAAATATATATACATCGACCCATACGGTCAGAAAATAGAATATATATATCGATATTTATATTTTTGCAGTATTTAATCCGAAAACGTACCTTATTTTAGCATTTATAAGCAAGCGGATTATTTTATTTGCAATTTGCGCAATTAAAGTCAAGCAAAACAGCTCCAGGTACCTGTACTTACTCAATTTAAACACGTAAGTACCAAATATATGAAATTCCATGACATTTCATTTATTTAACCAATGTAAACACATAAGTTTTAAAAACTAGCATGCTAAACATATATCATAAGCAATTTATAAGGTTCGGATACTAATTTTAATTGCTTTCACTCGATTTTCATACCATCCCATTCAATTCGGAATGATTTTGAACTAAATTTTCTTGCATTCAATTCATTTTTAAACCAAACAAACTTATATCATTCCAAATTGATTAAAAGTCAATTCATTCACATTCTATTTATTCATAGAATTTTATTTACTTCCGTTTGCGTCGAACAATAATTTTTCTATGCAAATTCGGCGCTATTCATTTAATAGAACAACCATTTCTTCCTATAGCTATTTTTAAATTGATTCCAACTCAATTTATATTTAATTCTATTCCATTTTAAATTTATTCTCATTCAATTTATTTACATTCCATTCATATCCACCTTCATTGCTTTCAAATCCATTTTATTTAGCTCAGAAACATTCCATGCTATTTTATTTAATGGCCATTTTAAAAATTTATTTGTGTCAAAATTTTATTCAAAATATCTACTTAAGTTAATTTATGTAACGACCCGTAATATTTGATAATTATTGGGAGAAGTAAAAATTTGTGATTTAATAATAAGAATATAACTGGAATGAAATGTAATTGTATTAATTTAAGGTAATTGATGGCTGCTTTAAATGAAATTCAGATTTATTGAAATGATTAAAAAGTTATAATTGGATATAGATTGTAAATTAATTGTAATAATGTGTGTGTAAATTTATAATTGGATTAAAGGAGTAATTGGCAATTTAAATGTTGATTAATTAATGAAATAATGTGTAATGAATTGCAATTGGATAGAATTGGTATTGTGTAAGTTGTTATAACATTTGTTTGTAAATAATAAACTTACAAATGTTATTAAATGTAGAAATGGTGACAATTGTTATTTGTTACCAGTTTAATTAATCAATAACAAAATAAATGTAAATAAAGGTTACATTAATGTGAGTTAAGACAATAACTACAAAATGTGAATGTAATAGAAGGTATAGAAATGTTAATTATATTTATAAGGCAATAGTTGAATTAATAAAAGAGTAAGCAAAAGATAAATAAATTTATTGGGATTGTAATAAAATTGAAAAAAATTCAAGGTAATTGAAATATGGCCACTATTATTGTTTGCGCCAAAATTGGTCACAAACCCCGAATGTTGTGAAAGCACCAGTGTATGAATATAAATCAACAATATTCACACACAAATCTCAAATCTAAGCAAACAGAGTATCACAATTCAGAAATAATGAATATAAATGCGAGATTTATAGTGGTTCGGCGATCTTGCCTACGTCCACTCTGAAGTTGATGATTTTATTGATGTTCACTTGAAGATTACAATTTCTTGTAATGTAGTACAACTGATTTTCTGAGCTAAGTCTGAATCTAAGGAAGCAGTGGTGATTCTGAGTAAATCTGGCAGAGTCCGGGCGCTCTTTAGCTCTTAAAATTGTCTGACCCCTTTTCTGAATGACCAGGGGCTCTATTTATAGGTGTAGGAGGCTGATATTTTGCCTAAATTGAAGGGAGACCAGTTCTGGTACGTGAGGGGGCCCACATGCCCGCTTTCAGGAAATCCGGGCCCACTTCGGGATCGATTCGAAGTCCATTCGAATCGATCAAGAAATCATCCAATTGAGCTGAAATTTG